>JAAGEH010000041.1:4037371-4194927 GCA_011751065.1 Lasiurus cinereus | reverse complement strand
GAGAGAGAGAGAGACAGAGAGAGAGAAAGAACTTTAGTGTGAGAGAGACATGTTTAATGGTTGACTCCTGCCTCCCTCATGTACCCCAATTGGGGCAGGGATTAAGCCTGCAACTGAGATACAAGCCCTTGACCAAGGTACATGACTTTGACCAGAGTCAAACCCAGGGCCTTTCAGTCAGAAGGCTGATGCTCTATCACTGAGCCAAACCAGCTCGGGCATTCTTGTGAATTATTTTGATGACTAAATAAAATAATTCATTAAAAGTTTTATCATATACCTTGGCACAACCCTCAATCAATGTAGTTTTCATCATTTCTTCCTATTTTTATGTACTCATGTTACACACTGTATACATGTGTGATTAGAAAACCAGAATCACGTGCATTAGATGCACTATGCCCTGCTCTCCAACTTAACAGTTATCTTGTCAGCATTTCCCTGAGCTAGTTTGCGTTCTTTGAACACATGGCTTTTAATGGCTGAAGAGCATTCTGTTCTCTGGATTTACTATAATTTACTTAACGAAATCTCTATTGTTAGTTAATTAGGCAGTGGCAATTTTTTGCTATTATAAATGGCATAGCAGTGAACATCCTGGTACATAATTCTTTGTTTGTTTCTCTGGTAATTTTCTTGGGATAAATTCCAAGTAGTGTAATTATTAGGTCAATGGATCAGAACATTTGTAAGAATCTTGATCCATGTGACCAGTCTGCTCTCTAGGAAGTTTGTCTTAATTTATATTCCCCATAGCAACATGCAGAGATTTTTATGTCATCATACCTTGGCGACTGGTGAACAATGCACAATATTCCATTTAGGACATGCTAGCCTCTTAGTAATGGGGGCCCTTACAGCACTTCACATTTGCCCATTTTGATTATAGGAGTGAGTTTTGGGTGATGCTGGGAGATTAGACCTTAAGTGTAGCTTTCCTTAAAATTCTAAAAATTTATTTCAGAGAGAAAGAAAGAGAGAGAGAGAAAGATAGAAACATTGAGAGAGAATCATTACCTCCTGCATGCCCCACACTAAGGATCAAGCCCCTCAATTTGGCATGTACCCTGATCAGGAATTGAACCATGACCTCCTGATTCATAGGTTGATGCTCAATCACTGAGCCATGCTGGCTAAAGCTTTCCTTTAGGTAGTTACTCCCAGAGTACTAAAATGAACTGAGGAGACTTTAAGGTACAAAAGTAAAAAATTAAATGCAGATCTCAATTATTTTACAGACAAGTATTATAGTTATTTTTAAAACTGTTTATGAGATTACTAGTGGCCCGGTGCATGAAATTAATGCACATTAAAAGGGGATTAATTAAAGGAAATATTTTAATATTGCTATTTGCATTTTCTCTATAATAGAAGTGTCAGAGATGAAAGAAAATTAGTAAAATATATATGAAAATCTTCCTCCTGTTAGAATTTGGGGAATGACAAGGGACCTAGAGTCAAATTCCTGTCCACCCGCAGTGCCTCAAAATTGCGGGAGACCCAGACAGGGCCAGCCCCACCTCCATTGGGTGATATCCAGACCTAGGCGGCCCCACCCTTGTCAAGCCCCACTGGGCGGGGGCACAGCCTCAAGTCCCCCATCAAACCCTGCCAGGCAGGGGTTGGGGGCAGACTCAGGTCCCCTGGTGCACTCTCAGGTCCCCTGGCCCAGCACCAGGGTGGAGGGTGTGACCTGAGGTCCTCTGGCCTAGCACTGGAGCAGGGAGCATGGCCTGAGGTCTCCTGTCAAGCCCCACTGGGCTGGGAAGAACAGCCTCAGGTCCCCTGCCCCAGCCCAGCACCACGCAGCCTCAGGTCGTTGCTGATTGCTCATTAAGGCTTGTTATGGGAATTCAGCCTCTGCTGTGGGTGTAGCCATCTTGTGTTTTGGAAACCCTGCCTCCACTGTGGGCATAGCCATCTTATGTTACCAACTCCCCACCTCCCACTGTGGGTGCCACCATCTTTGTTGTGGTGTGATGATTAATTTGCATATTCCCTCTTTATTAGATTATATATTGTGCATTTGGTAGTCATCTTCCCTATAACTTGCAGATGACTGGGTCCCCAGGCTGAAAGTAAGACCCATTTTTAATATCGCTCATGGTTGGGCACTAACTCTGGGTGCATGCCCTGGGTATGCCTCAAACTTGGCTCTTGACATGTAAAGCGGGAGCAGAGGGAAGGCTTTCTGCCTCAGATGCAAGGTTTCTCAGAACCCAAGGCAGGGAAAAGAGTGTGGACAGGGCTATGGGGATGGGGCAGCTGGAGCAGGAAGGCTGACTCCACCTGAAGATACTAGGCTACATCCAGATCCTAACTCTTTAACTGCTAAGACTGATAATTTGTATCCACCAGTGTAATGGTGCATTTTAAAAGACTATGGATGTGAAGTGTGTGTGTGTGTGCTTAAGCCATGACCTTTTTTTCTTTTTTTTACTTGAAATAATGTGTGCTGTTTAGAAAAGAGGGGATTTACACTTGACTCTGTGGGGTGAAGGCTGTGGTTTGTGCTGAATCCAGGTGCTATGTACTGAGTAGAGTAAGAAAGAGACCCTTCATGTTGCCTGGGAGTGTGATGGCAATTAACACGTTTGTTGGAACAAGCCAGAGCAGTTTCTCTGTGCTGTGGGGACTGATTAGGACAGCACATGCTCTGAGTCACAAGTCAGGAGCAGGATGGCTGGCATGAGTAAGGACTGCCCCGCTGGTGCAGATCCAGAGCTGAGAGCGGAGAAGAGGCAGGCTTATATAAGCAGTGCTCAGTGCTAGACTGACCGAACAAACTGGGGCTTAGAGAGAAGATTGCACTGGGCTCTGGTGCTTGCTGAGCTTGCTTGTCCTGCTGTTTTGTTCACAGACCTGAGTTTGGTCAGTATACAGATTTTTACTTAAAGAAATAAAGGCCCAGTTAGATATTGTCTCTTGTATCAACAGGGATTACTTTCAGCTAGATTCTTTGGTGATAGGCATAATGTACGTTGAAAGCATAGTGACTGGTGTCACATTACACCATCCTCACTGAGGGAGAGAGTGACTAGGTTAACACTGCAATGCTTCCACTAGTAACTCTCCGGGAGCTTTGTTCAGCAAATCCGCCGGGAGATGTGATGCTTTGCCACACACTCATTGATTCGGGTTAGTCTGTGCTGTTGCTCAATGGGTGATTGGGACAATCTCTGTTACACAGGGGAGCACAGGCAGATGGAGCACAGCCACTGGGCTCTGCAGGGAGAATTCTGGTGTGTCAGTCCATTTGGGGACATGGACTCTAATTTCCTCTCTTAGCCTTGAATTTGTGCTTTTGGCATCTGGATCCTTCTTGATTCTTATCTTAGTCTGTAAATAGCACAGAAATTGCTCATGGAAAAATGGAAGAAATCATACTTTCTTTCAAAGGGTAAATGAAACATTCCATAGAATAAGGGAAGAGTTGTTAGCATGGAAAATGCACCCTTGCTAGTGCCAGTGTGAAAAAAGAACAGAGTCAATTGGATTCAAACTCTACCTCAAAGAAAGTTTTGAGCATTTGCACTTTTTTTCCTTAACCACCCTCTTAGCCCTGTTGCCAAATATCAAATCGCAAGTTTTCTGAAGGTTTTAAAATATTCCCATTAATTTTTCTCTCCCATACCCCTGGATTTACCAGGCTTGGAATGGAAACAGTGAAGCTGGTAATAAGGGTACAAAGGTATTCCCAGGCTGGTGGAGGCCAGGCCTCCTGGCAAAACCCTCAGGAAGTCCGTTCCTACCAGGCCACAGGGGAGTGGTTAGTTATAGACTGTTTTGAAAATTCAGGTAAATTTAGAATAAGCAGTTTTCTTAAAGAAATGGAGTGCGCTATTTCTTTCACGCAAAATTAATACATTTATGAATCAGATCCACAAACATTCTTTCTGAAAAGAGAGCTGAACCTTCTGTGCCGGTGATCTTGGATGATGAGCTCTTCTCCTCTTGCTGGAGATGCTGCGGTGGCAGCTCTGGTTTGGACAAAGTTCACCAATACACGGGTTGCGGCTCCCTGTGGATTCCAGAAGGCTCCATTTTTTACTCAATCCATAATGCCTGCAAGACGCAGCCTCTCTGCGAGCTCCTCAAGGGGGGTGGTCTGAGGCACTGAGCCCCCCACCCTCTGCAATGACCAGGCCACAGCGCACACTGGGTTTCGCCAGCTCCGGAGCTGCCAGGAAACACTGGGAAGGGGAGGAGTGGGAAGAGAATGCTGGCCCAGCCCCGAAGCAGCTGCAGTGCCCTTATTACCATCTTCACTGTTTCACTCTAAGCCTGGTAAATCCAGGGGTATGGTCCTCCGCCTGCGCCCACCGGTAGGGCCCAGCGCAGACCCTGCCTCTTCCCTACACTGATGACGCAGCCAGCTTGTTTTCCTGCAGAAGTGACCGGCTGCATTCCACGTCGCTCATCTCAGTGTGACCCTGACCTTTACCTTTAAAACCACCCCGCCCCCGGTCGGTCCACTTTTCCATTTACAACAGCAGCGCCACCCAAGCTCCTACCCTGCCTCTAACTGCGCCTCATTTCTCCAGCTTCCACTGCGCGTCTCCGCAGTCTCTCCACCCAGGTGTCCTTTCTCTCTCTGAAGGAGCGTCCTTACTTCTTTCTAGGGGAGAGACCTCCAGCGAGGGTCTCAGTCCCACTTTCCAGGGTGCAGGCCCTCTCCGGGCTGGGAGCCCAGCTCTGGGCAGTCTACCTCAGTGGGAGGGGGGCGGGGTAGATGTCAGACCTGGAGCCTCCCCACAGAGAACGCTTCGAAAGCTTCCTTCTTCTTTATGGCTCCATTTAAACAAAAATGGACATATTAAGAAAAAGTGCATTTCAGAAAACATAGGAAAACAAGTCATGCAGTAGAACAAGCCACCATTGCTCCACAAACCACTTTAGTTTCCAGATATTTTCAAAGCAAAATCATAATCCTATAAACTAAAAAATCCCAACATATATGCTGTTTGATTAAAAACAAAACAAAACATGTGAACATTCTGAGGAATATGTGAAAAATGTAGAATATACTAAAGTGAGAAAATATCCTAGAATTTCAACCTGCATTTTAGACACTTTTAAAAACGTATTTATAAAGAGCATACTGTTCACAGTACTTACTGAGAATACCTGGCATCAGAGTAGTCAGAGTGCTCCATGGAGGAGTGTGTAGTGAGGTTTAATGACAGATACCAGATACACTTGGGTGCCTTACTACTCTACCATTTAAAGAAATAAAAATCCCAATGCTTAGAGTATCCTTGTAAAGACGCAGAAAGTCATGAGTCAGGTTTTTGACAAAGAAAATGCTCACTATAATATTGTACTTACAGATTTCATGGAAGAAAAATGCTTTTTTATATTTAACTAGAGGCCTGGTGCATTAATTTTATGCAGTGGGGGGAGGGTGTCCTTCAGCCCAGCCTGCTCCCTCTCCAATCTGGGACCCCTTGAGGGATGTCTGACTGCCTGTTTAGTCCTGATCCAGGTAAGATCTGGCCTAAACAGATAGTCAGACATCCCTCTCAGAATCCAGGAGTGCTGGCTCCCAACTGCTCACCTGCCTGCCTTCCTGATTGCCCCTAACAGCTTCTGCCTGCCAGCCTGGTCACCCCCTAACCACATCCTGATTGATGCCTAACTGCGCCCCAGCCAGCCTGTTTGCCCCTAACTGTCATACCCTGTAGGCTTGCTCACCCCCAACTGCTCTCCCTTGCAGGCCTGGTCCCTCCCAACTACCCTCCCCTGCTAGCCATCTTATGGTTGCCATCTTGTGGTGGCCATCTTATGTCCACATGAGGGCAGGATTTTTTTACCACATTGGGGCAGTCATCTTGTGTGTTGGAGTGATGGTCAATCTGCATATTACTCTTTTATTAGATAGGATAGAGGCCTGGTGCATGAGTGGGGCCAACTGGTTTGCCCTGAAGGGAGGCCTGGTGCATGAGTGGGGCCAACTGGTTTGCCCTGAAGGGTGTCCTGGATCAGGATGGGTGTTCCCTTGGGACATGAGGTGGTCTGGGTGAGGGGTCTGTGGTGGTTTGCAGGCTGGCCATGTTCCCTGTGACCCAAGCAGAGGCCTTATATCTGGAATTTATTTATCTTCTACAATTGAAACTTTGGAGGGGAGCCAAGCCTTCTGCTCACATAGCCATTGAAACTTTGTTGCCTTCAGCAGGGGCCTTCCTGCCAGGGTGTGCTGAAAGCTTCTTCTATCTCCAAGGACAATCCAAGCCTCCCTCCTGCTCTCTCTGTGGCTGTAGCCATCTTGGTTGGGTTAATTTGCATACTCACTCTGATTGGCTGGTGGGCGTGGCTTGTGGGTGTAGCAGAGATACAGTCAATTTACATGTTATTCTTTTATTAGATAGGATAGCTCTCTTAGTGCCTCAATTGTGTCATAAGCTTCACTGGAACAGGGCCCTATCATGTATTAGACTGAGAGGCAACACAAGCTCAGTGGCTAAAAGCAGGTATTGTGAAACTGCAGGGTCACTAAACATGGGGACTTTTTAAAATTGTTGTGTTATCAGAGCCCAGTCTGATCCTCGTGGGTGCTTAATAAAGATGCCTGCTCAGGGCATAAATCCTCCACTTCGGGAACTACTTTTCAAACTTAATGTATAATCTCATGTTTATTCCTACTGCACTTTATTTTTGGGGCCTCAACTTCCCAGTGATGCTCATTGTTATTTTATTGAAAGAGATAACCAGGAAAAAGTCACAAAACAAACCCGTGTACTACTAGGATGCAGTGATGGAGCTTATTTGTCTGAATATTTTATATGCATTTAGTCACTTTTATAAACACTAGAGGCCTGGTGCATGAATTTGTGCATGGGTAGGGTCCCCAGGGTGTGGGGGGAGGTGCTGAAAAGTAATCAGCCTCTGGGTGAGTGGTGGGATGCCCTTGCCAGCTCGGGATCCAGATCTGCCCTCTGATGTTCACACCTGTTATTGGGAGCCACCTGGTGGTGTTTTTATATCCTTTCTTCCTTGTGGAACCTCTAGGGAGGGGAAGCGGCTACAGTGCCCAAGGCTGACTTCTAGGAGGCCAGGGGTGCTGCCGGGATCTTACTGGCAGCTCTGGTCCTTTGGTGCCTGGCCTGTTCTCTAGATTGGACCTGTAGGATTACTGAGGGAGTGAGTGGCTGCCACTGGGCTGGCTGGCTGCTGGAACAGATCTTTCAGCTGTGTGGCACTCCTGCAGTGGGAGTTGGACATCCCTCTCATAATCCTGGACCGCTGGCTCCTATCCACTCATCTGTCTGCCTGCCTGATCACCCCTAACTGCCAGCTTGGTTGCCCCCAACTGCCCCCACTGCTGGCCTGGTCACCCACAACTGCCCCCCGCCAGCCTGGTCTCCCCTCACTGCCTCCTTCTGATGGCCTGATCACCCCTCACTGCCCCCTCTGCAGGCCTGGTTGCTCCACACACCCTGCTAGTCAGCTGTTTTGTCATCCCTCACTAACCCCCTTGCTGGCCTGGTGGCTCCATGCAGCCTGCTGTTCAGTTGTTACTGTGAGGGTGTTGTGACCAATTTGCATATTACCCTTTTATTAATATAGATTACTCATGTCAGTGCAATAGAATTTACACAAGTAATAATGACCAAATACCAGTGAAGATGTTGCTTGTTATTATAATTTGTTCATATTTTATAAATGAGCAAACTAGACTTAGGAAGGCTAAATGATTAAGGACAACACAGAGACTTCATGGCAGAACTAAGGCCACAGCATGTTATGCAGAAGAAATGACTGAGGTTCTTATGAGAAAGCCTTGATAGAGGAGGCATCTGTAGTGGGACTAGAAAATAGAGTGAATTCTTGGGTGGAAAACCATAGTAACTGAGGATGACTTAGCTCAGGCATTGAAGGTGAGTGACACCTGAGAGTGACCAGGTGTACAGTCAGAGAAGATCCGGAGCCATTGCTCTCAGGCAGCTTGTAGTATCCTCTCCAGAAGTCAGCAATTGGCTTGTATGTCTGAGCAGCCTACCAGTTTTCTCCCTGTTTCTGCAATACCTATTGCTTCCTTGTGTCCCTCCAAATTCAGAGGGAATAGAACCCATGATAATAGAAATGATCAAGGCAATGAGCAGACAAATCAGGTTGTCCAGGAGCATTAAGGTCTAAGTTTTAATAATTCATAATTAGGTTAACATACTGTGGTGCAGAAATGTGAAACATTGAACTATTTTAAAAGATCTCAGAACAAAAGTTTACACATGTAATCATCTTAAGTTAGTTACTTTGAAGGTGTTTAGTTTAGTAGACTTTTCAATGGGAGGAAATATGAAAAAGTAAAAGTATTATTGATAATGCAAAAATATACATTATCAGATAAATTTCAAAGTTAAAAGGAATTTAGAAAAATGACCTAATTTTTTTATGAGTTGTGCATGTTGTGGGGTTTCAAAAGGTTTTAAAACCTTGAACCACAGTGTGTTTGCTATTAGAATTTTTCAAACTTTTAAGGCTTTTGCTTTTCTAGTGCAGTTTCTAAGTATTATCAATTGATAAAATGTATGCCATAGCAAATGTTTGGGAAATATTTATTATAATTATTGAATTGTACTTACCTCAACTTTTCCCCTTCCACTTATGAAAAAGCATGATATAGATAAAAGTGGAAGTTGGCAGGCACACAGATGTTGAAGTGTGAGTTTTGGATGTTTGAGCTTGTAAATATGTAGAATTTTTATCTTGAATGAGAGTTTTAACATTGCAACTTACATGGTTGGAAACATTCTGCAATAGCAACAATTTCACATTTGCATAAACAGCTTTATTATAGTTGGAATAATATATAGGAAGAACACAAATTATTCTGACCAGAAACCTATAAAGCAATCACATTTGAATGAGGATTTTACTTAAGATCATAGACTCATCAACTTTAAAGTATTTTTATCTTTCACAAGAGACAAATTTAGTCTGTTATGAATAAAATCCCTTAATATCTGCATTTTATGGCTGGCATATGTGCATTGCTTTAATGGAACTTAAAATAAGACCACACGTGAAAAATAATAAAAAAGAGGCAAGAACCAAAATATTTGACCAGAAAATTCTATTTTTTACTCCAAATAGTAAAATAATTTATTTGAAAGTGTTTATTTGGATTGAATTTAAGCCTACAATTTCTTTCAATTCTTTATTTCACTTTGAGGGTAGCACAAGCCCAGAAACGGCTAGAGGTTTCAGAGTTTACCTTCCCTATGCCCTCTGTCGGTGTTGGCACATTTCCCTGTCTTGGTGTGCTGGCTGCATAGCTCTGCAGGGACACTTCTGCAAGGATTCTGTTAGGATATAGAGGTAGAGAAGTAGCTGCATTCCCAATACAACAAATTATAGGGCATTTTTCTTTATTAATCTGAAACTATATGACACACCTTTTTAAAGCCTAAGGTTAAAAACAATTTGTATACCATCATCAAAGGTGAGTGGATTAATTATTTGGCTCCTAGGAAATTTCACTCAGGCATGTCTTAGTTGCCTATAGGTTGAAAATAGAAGTAATTGAACTGAGAAATACAAATTGGGTATTGCAAGATATTGCTATGTTTTATTGTAACTCTAAGTCAGTTTTGTATAATAAAACTTGAAACTTCAATTGAGCAAACCATGATAACTTTTAATGTTTTAACTCACCTGGCTATTAACTTCATGTCTTAAAAAACATTTATTTGTAAATTTGAAGAGAATGAAACAAGAAAACCTCTAAGACCATTTAAAGGATAGTACTCATCTACAGACTTTTATTTCTCTGGTGTCATTCAAATGAATATTAACTTGTCAATGCCATTCTAATTTTTCTATATTTTATTCACTCTTAAAACACTGAATGGTGCTTTGCTTCCTTAAATTCAGAAGTAGAGTATTAATTCAGGAGACAACAGCAGAAATGTAAAAGTATTTGTATTTTTTCCTTGAAAATTCAATGACTTGTACAGATATGAAAGGAAAGTGTATTTCCACGTTAGAAAATACACTTTAAGAGAAGGGATGAGTAAAGATGAAGTGAATACTGCAAATGTTTCTCCAAACATCGGCTAAAGATTGGAATATAGTTTGGCTGATTTTAGTCTTTATTTTAAATTTGAAAACTGAAAGATAGTTAGAATTTAGTAATGAAAATTTATTAATACATTGTAGCTGGGCTTTTACTCTTTTACTCATTTGGATTTTTATACACAACCCTTTGACGTAGCTATGAATATATCCCCATTTTACAGAGGGACTAATGGAGGAAGAGAAATCACACAATAGGTCAAAGGTCATACTGCTAGCAATTTGAATTCAGTGGGCTGTCTCTAGAGTACACAGTATTTTATCTTGCCTTTCTCTAGTGGAAATTAGTATGCCTGCATATTGTTTTGAGGCTGGGACAGAGGGTATGACAAATAATTTTGAACATCATTAGTTTTTTGACAGTGATTTAAAAATAAACAAAAAAGAATAAATTTGAAATCACATGGGATCCCATTACCAAGGTGATGGATATGATAAAGCTTTTGGAGTGTGTCATTTTAGGTTTCTCACTATGTTTAGACACATCTGTACACAGATATGTATTTGTTGGTCCCCTCAGCTTTCCTTATGAGAAGAGTAACCATCAGTCAACCAACCAAGCCTTGTCACTTCTCATCTTGGAGGATACTACATAGAGTTGCCAAGTTAAGAAACAGCTTAATAGCAAATCAATGTGTGTTCTCTGCAAATGCCTGTCCTTGTGCATGTGCATGTCTGTGTGTATGTGTGTATGTGTGTGTGTATATTTTGGCTTTTCTACTCCAGATTGTTGCTAATCATTTTTTTTTTCTGTCCAGTGTCTTAATATATATAGCATTTTGCTTTCCATCAGCCATTACAAGGTCATCTCATAGCTCCTACAATTGCTCCAGAGGTTAAAGCAATTACATCTTACGTCTTACATAGCAGGGATTTTCAGTTAAATTTTCTGATAGCAAGTAGCCTGTATTTAACACAGATTATCTCAAATACTAGAGGCCCGGTGTATGATATTCGTGCATTGGGTGGGAGAGGGGGGCTTTCTTTGAGCCCAGCCTGTTCTGTCTCAAATTTGGGACCCCTTAAGGAATGTCCAACTGCCCGTTTAGGCCTGACTAAATGGGCAGTCGGACAACCCTCTCACAATCCAGGACTGCTCACCTGCCTACCTTCCTGATGGCCCCTAACCACTTCTGCCTACCAGCCTGACCACCCCCTAACCACTTCCCTGACAGCCTGATTGATGCCTAACTGATCCTATGCCCGCCTGTTTGCTCCTAACTACCCTATCCTGTGGGCCTGGTCACCCCTAACTGCCCTCCCCCTGAAGGCTTAATCATCCTCAACTGCCCTCCCCTGCTGGCCTGATCATCCACAACTGCCCTCCCTTGCAGGCCTTGTCCCTGCCAACTGCCCTCCCCTGCTGGCCATCTTGTGGTGACCATCTTGTGTCTACATGGGGGCAGGATCTTTTGACCACATGGGGGCAGTCATCTTGTGTGTTGGAGTGATGGTCAATCTGCATATTACTCTTTTACTAGATAGGATAGAGGCCTGGTGCATGAGTGGGGGCCAGCTGGTTTGCCCTGAAAGGTGTCCTGGATCAGGATGGATGTTCCCTTGGGGCGTGGAGTGGCCTGGGCGAGAGGTCTGTGGTGGTTTGCAGGCTGGCCACATTCTAAGTGAACTCAAGTGGAGGCCCTAGTAACTGGGATTTATTTATCTTCTACAATTGAAACTTTGTAGCTTGGAGCAGAGCTAAGCCTTCTGCTCACACATTCATTGAAACTTTGTTGTCTTAAGTGGAGGCCTGCTGGCCAGGGTGTGCAGAAAGCTTGGCTTCCTCCATCACCAGGGACAAGCCAAGCCTCTCTCCATGGCGGCAGCCATTGAAACTTTGTTGCCTGCTGGGTGTGTGGAAAGCTTGGCTTCCTCCATTGCCAGGAGTAACCCAAGCCTCCCTCCTGCTCTCTCTGTGGCCATAGCCATCTTGGTTGGGTTAATTTGCATACTCACTTTGATTGGCTGGTGGGTGTGGTGCTGCGCATGGCTTGTTGGTATAGCGGAGGTATGGTCAATTTGCATATTACTAATTTATTAGATATGATACTTTCCAAAATTTTGTTCCTGCTCTTCCTCCTCCATCTCTTCTTCTTCCCCTCCTTCTCTCTATTTTGTGGCACTTATTACGACGACTCAGCAAATATTTTCAGTTTACTGCCCTCTGGGTGCATTTTTTGGACCTCTCCTGATTATGTGTCTCAAGTGACTGAATATAGCCAGAGGTGCAGCATTTAATTGCTAGGACCAGACACTCTAAAACAGTGGTTGCCAACTGGTGGTCTGTGGACCACTGGTGGTCTGTGAGGTTCGAAAGTTTGGTGACTGCTGCTTTAAAACACTGTAGCTCACACAAATTTAAGCCATATGTCATTTAAAAATTTCTAGTACTGCAAAAAGTAAAAAAAAAAAAAAAAAGAAGTGAAATTGATTTTAATAATCAGTTTTCTTTAAACTAAAATATTTAAAATATTATCATGTTAACATTAATCAATATACAATGATTGAGATACTTTATATTCTTTTCTTACAATTGTGATTTCTACAAGTGTTTGACATCAGGTGCATATTCCACACTTGCAGCAGTCTCAGTTCCTGCAGGCCCCTTACACAGGCAGTAGCTGCATGTGGCTAGTGGCTAAGGGACTGGAAATGGAGCTCTCATCCCACTGCCATGGTGTCAGGCAGTGTTTGAGAAGATGACTGCCTCACTCTGGGTCACAGAAGGAGGAGACGGAAGTGGAGCTCCCAATTGTCCTGAGAAGCCTAACTCACCTTTGTTGTTGTAAGACACTAAAATTCTAAGTATTTGTTACAGTGCAACATAATCTAGCTTGTCCTTCTTTCCTCAAAATAGGACCATTCCCTTTATGCTGGTTTTCACCTACTTTTGCATCTAACCCACTTAAAAAATCCTTCAATTTCATATGTGTTCTTCTATTCTACAACATATTTTTTATTATCTAGATAATAATGCACTTCATGCACATACCATAATTTATGAATAAGTTGCTCCATTGTTGCACTTTAGAGTTATTTGTAATTTTACAATAAATAATCAATGCTGTAATAATCCTCCTTATAGTTAAATATTAGGGCATAATGATTTTTTTAACATGGAAGTGAAATAATTAGAATAAAGGCACAGTATTTTTTATTAAAGTATTTAATAACAGCTTCTGATTATGTCTTCAGAAAGTATCAGTGTATTCTTTTACCACCTGAAGCATGGCACAGAGCATTTTATTTTCTTATTGAGGTTAAATATTTATTCATATGTGAATTGGACAATTTTTTATTATTTTGCTAATTGCTTGTTCATGTCAATTGCCCTTATTCATCAACTAAGTTATTTATCTTTTTAAAATTGGTTTGTAATAATTCTGTCTGTAGTGTACACTATTAACTGTTTTATCACTAATATTTTATAGATTCCTTATGTCATCTTTCTGCAGTTTTGCGTTTTTATAAAAATAGAGATAGTTTTAGGTGTGCTTTTCAGTATAACATCTTTAAATCAGATAATTTTTATTCTTCAGAAGTAAACTAAAGTAAACCATTACTGAACATTTAGTTAATCATTACGTTTCATCTTAAAAGAGCCATATGTAAACCCTCTTTGATCACAGAACAACACATGGTCTGTAGATATTAAATAAGACATTCTATATTTTTAACACAAAATACCTTCTCTAAGTTGTGTATCTGTTTTACACAGGTAAAATATGTAATATATATCCAGTATTTCCACAGAATCATAGACTAACTACGTTAAGTGTGTCTTATGGTTTGTTGTACCCGAATTTCATGTACTTACATGAAAGTTTGACAGTAACTTACATGAAAAAATGAGTTAACTCTCCTTTTTCATATCTCTATTTTGGCCCAGTGGCTCACCATGGATTCTTTCTAAAGGATCCTCTTGGTTTCAGTTTGCTTGGTGGTCCCTAATTCCTGTTATCATTCCATGCTTTCAGCATCTGCCTGTTGTTTCTGGGAAGTGTATTATAAACTACAAGCTCATGATATTTCGGAGCACTTGTATGTCATTCTCAACACACACAGGATGATTTGCATTAGTTTGTAATCATTGTTCTTTGCAAAATAGCGGTAGGAGGTTTATTATAATAACTGCCATTTTACCTCTGGGAAACTGAGACTGAAGGCTGAGCGACTTAGCAGAGGCACACCGATGGGCGGGGGCAGGACACGGAGGATCTCCATAGAGGTTGCCTATTGTTCAGCAGGCTCCTCCACAGGCCTGGGCTGCGTTGACTTTCTTCCGCATGTCACGTTTATTATTCTTCAGGAACACGTGACATGCTTATAACAGAAGATTGGAATAATAATGTCTCTTACTGTATTTTTCTTTCTCTTTTTAAAGCTAGTATTTCAACAACTTAGAAGGAGGTAAGAGATGGAGAAAGCTTTATGCTTTTCCCATGGAACCACTGAATGGAGTCACTAAAGGACCCAAGTGGATCCAGCCTTTTCCATTTGGGAGAGAAGTTCACTCACATGAAAGGACAACTCTGCAGGCACTCCACTCCCCTAAATCTATAATAATAAAATGGTAATATGCTAATTAGACTGGACATCATTGGGGATGAAGCCTGGGTCCCTTGGGGCCAGAGGGAAGCTGGTGCCCATAGCCAGGAGAAGGAAGGCTACTCTTGCATAAATTTCATGCATGGGGCTTCTAGTGTTTAAATAACAGGAGGGGGAGAATGGTTACAATAGGACCACAAAAAGTGCTGTGATGTCAAAGGTCTTTTACTTCTTTAGAGTGACTAAACAGGATACATTGGAAGTCTGTAGGAATATTAATTTTAATTTAGTCTTCCAGGGTATTTTATATCCCGACCTTTTAACCATGCCAGGCAACAGCCACATTCTTCAACTGTTCAAACGAAAGTTGTTGGAGGAACAGAACACTCCAGCTTCACACACCAGCGAGCAGAACTCTTGCACTGTCCTCCTATAATGCACACCATGGAAGGTTTTGGAAATGGGAAGTTTGGCATTTGTGTCTGTCCTGAAAATCAATATTGTATTCATAAAAATACAAATTACTACCTCCCACTTCCTACTTCCCTGACTTCATTACAAAGACATTTGTGTTTGTCCTATATGAGTATTGTTTGTGGATAGTTTTCCCATAGTTTGGAAGACATGCTTTTGGCATCGCTTTCTATATAAATTATGAGAACATGTGAATTTTAATAGGAATCTTTGGAATGCACCTGAAGGACGTGAACAAAATTGTTGTCCATCTTAATTTAGAGCGCCTAATTTAGAACATACTAGTGTATCTTGTTCTTTGCCTATCAGTTTCCCACTAACCCTCTGCCCCAATTATCACCCACCCTCAGGAAGCAGGCCAAGGACACAAAGGTGATCAGATTGAAAGGGGAACTCAATCCAGTTTACCTCAGAAGTGAGTTTCTGCTCCAGGCTTCCAGGAAGAATGCTTACACACATGTTTATCTAATGGTGTGGTTCTGTATGGAGAGCACACAGTCACACTGCTTCCTGGAAAGGCCTCTCATGCCTACAGTTTCTTTCTCCGTATTGCACAGGGGGTAAGAAAGGCTCACCCTCTCTTAGGTAACATTAGGCTTTATATTGCAGAGGATAATAAAAGAGGAAAATCAATCAAACCAGCCAAAGGTCCTTCAGCTTACCCTTAGTTAAGTGGTCATGCGTTTTCGATAGCATAACCCTTTCTTTCTTGTCCTCCTGCTCTTCTAGGCTTTTTTACCCAGCATGTCCAGTTTTTTTTGTGGCCACACCCCTCTCTACTCAACAAAGAGGGTGGCTTTCTCCGATCATTCTAGGGTGTTGAGGGGTCAGGGGCAGGTAGATCAAATAGCATCCCTGGTTCATTTCCCCTGTTTCTGTTTCCTGTTAAGGAGGCACCCTGACCTGGGGCAGTGGAACCTGACCTGGGGCAGTGGGAACCTGACCTGAGGCAGAGGGTCCTGCCCTCAGGGAGACAAGGGGTGCAGTCTGCAAATTCATTTCTTAGCAGTGTAACTGGGGCCCTGCCAATTCGTGGGTGATGTGAGTTAGGACCTTTAAAGAGAGAAGTCACAGGACTGGAGAGAAGTGGTCATTCTCACTTAGGATACCAGCAAACCCATCCTGAAACCATCCGGTCACCACCTGTCAGGTACTGAAAAGAAGCCTGCCCACCAAAAAAAAACCCAAAACAAACAAACAAACAAAAACAAAAAAAAAGAAAGAAAGAAAAACTCCTTCAACCACAGCACATGCAAACACAATTTCAGAGATAAATCCCATATCTAGCAACCAACTTTGGGGCTTATTTAACTGAAATTCCTGTTTTGGAAAGTCATGCTGGGTGGGGGGTGTTGGCAGCCACAAGCCTGCAGTAGGAGATGCCTGAATCATCTTATTAAAACATGTAGTGATGTTCTTCTGGCAAACTTTTTTTTTTTTAAGACACCAACTAGCCATAGCAATATATATATTTAATCCTCACCTGATAGTATTCTTTCATTGATGTTTAGAGAGAGTGGAAGGGAGGGGAAGAGACAGAGAGAGAAACGTCAGTGCGAGAGAGACACATGGATTGGTTGCCACCTGGAGGTCTTCGCACAGGGCTGAGGATGGAGCCTGCAGCCCAGGTAGTTGCCCATTCTGGAATGGAACCCATGACCCTATGGCCCGTGGGCCAACACTCTATCCACTTAGCCAAACTGGCTAGAGCAGTGGTTGGCAAACTGACTCGTGAGCCATATGCAGCTCTTAGGCCCCTTGAGTATGGCTCTTCCACACATATAGTGGAATTGAAACTTCGTGGCTCAGGAGCAGAAGTCGTTTTTGAGCTCTCAGGAGAAATTTCAGTCGTTGTACTGTTGATATTTGGCTGTTGACGAATGAGTCTGCCAACCGTCGGGCTAGGGCCTGGCAAACATTTACAAAAAATAGAATATTCAAATTAAATGCTCAACTTTAATCCTTCTCATATGAGCTTTCCCCGCCTTCACCCCTGAACTCCCTTCTTTTTGTGTCTCTGTTCCCTGGAAAGATTAAATAAGACAACACATACACATTCTCTCTAAATACAAAGCAGAAAGAGCACCTTATGTCCTTTATTTCTCTGAGAATAAAATATACATACATATATTTCCCCTAGAAAACTGTTTTGATTTAAAATAAAACACTTCAAAAGGTATTTTGCTATCTTTCTATATCTATATCTGTATCTATCCATATACCTACCTGTCTATATCTCTGTTTTTTGAGGAAACAAGGCCCATTTAGTGATTTTCTCATCCTGTTCATCTGATAGGAACTGCACTAAAATATGTTTACAAAAAAGGAAAATTCTCTCTTAGAGCAGCAGCAATCTGGGCTCCGACTCCAGCGCCACTCCGTTCTGCTCCACCTGGTGCCGGAGTTCAGCTTTCCGGGAACTCACTCTTGCTTGGCCCCTGCCAGGGCCATTGTCCCTCCGGTCTGACCTCCGCTGCCCCAGGTTCCCACTAGGTGGTTTGGCAAGAAGGCCACTGGCTGGTGGCCCTTCTGCGCTTTGCGCAAGGGGCCGGCCAGGTGGGTCTTTGGGGCGCACTCCCAACCCCAGCCCCGAGCCCGTGGGCTCCCTCTTGGGCGCGAGAGCGGCAAAGGCCGCGGCCTTGGTCCACGCCCGCGACAAAGTGCGGCCAGAGGGTCCCCCTCGCAGGGGAGCCCCGGAGAGGATGCGCCTTCGAGGGGGCGCCAGGCACTCCTCATCCCACGCGAGGAGGAAACAAAGCGAACCCCGAGCCCCAAACACCCAAACCCCGCCCCACCCCTGGGGAGCTCTCCGCTAGCGCTCTGGGGTGACTCTTGCTCAGAGGAACGCGCGGGAGGAGTCGGGAAGCCCCGCGGAGAGCGCGGCCCCGGCCCCGGGTGGGAGAAGCCGGCCGCGCAGCCGGGCCCGGCGCGGGGACGGAGGCGGGCCCTGCCGCCGGGGCCGAGCCTGCCGGTCGCTAGGAGAGGGCGCGGGAAAGGCCTTTTTAAAACCACCGGAGGCCGCCGCGCGCAGCAGACCCCTGTGGGTGTTGCTGCCCCCCTCTCGCTGTCCTGGTCCAGCGCTGGCGGTGCGCGCTGCGGCGGCGACGTCCTTGGGGACGGGGCGCGGAGTCCCGGCCCGCCTCCACTCTCACTTTCCGCGGCGGCCCTCCGCCGCCCGCCGCCCGCCCCCCGGCCCGCCGCCGCCTGCCCCCGGAAGGCCCGCTCTCCACCGCAAATAAAGGGCGGCTTCCGAGGGGCCGGGCTCCGCTCGGAGAACAAAAGGCCGTCCGCGCCCCCCTCTCAGAGGCGCACAAAGCTGCTTCTCAGGCCTGTGAGCCGCGCCGGAGCTGCCACAGACACCCCTCGGCTCGCGCGCACAGAGGAAACAGCAGTCCTCTCACTTACAAACTCCACGAGCTCATCGGACTAGACGAGGCAAAAAGTTAACATTTTTCTTTTGCACTTTTCCAAAAAAGTGTTTTGGGGCCTAAAGCTGTGTTTCCGCCTCAGGAAGCAGCCGCGTTTATTAGCAGATGACTCCGAATTGTGCCCGAAGGAAAAGTTAGGGCGAGAAGTTTGATGAGTAACACGCACAGGGTTTCCATTGCTCCACCCGGTGTTTTAAACTGCGAATGCTAAGTTTTAAGTACAACATAAAATTAGAATTAAACAGAAAAAGTTTATGTTCCAAGATATTTATATAAAGTACATATTCAGATGTCAATTATCAGTATGTCAGCTCCACTTAAAACTTCTAAGTACTCCAGAACTTACATAATTTTTAAAGCATAATTAAAGATATTTTCATGATGGCAGAATAATGCGAATTAAACTTCTTGAAAAAGGTTGTCTCCTCTCTGGAGGGCATTGTTCTATGATTCGTCTAAGCTTCCCAAGCTTTCTTGACGAGATAAGAAAGGGCTCTAGGATCCTGTTTTGTTTTTGTTTTTCATAGCAAAAACTGGGAGTGTTATCTAAGGCAATTTGTGTTAGTTTAATAAAATCCATTGCAGAGGTCATTATTACTATTTTTAGTAGCTGGCTTTCTGTTCGCTGTTAAGCTTAAAGTTAAATGTTTAAGGCTTTTCCTTAAAAAAAAAAGTCGTGGTCTTAATTTGAGACACATTGCCTGATTTTTCCTGAAATTTGTGCAGCAGCTGGAATTTGGTAGTGACTTTTAAAAAAAAAATTTTTTTGTTTGTTTTCTCCAACGCTGTTCGATTTCACTGTTCTTGTAGTTCTGGACTAGTAAATCTGCGCTTGATCCGGGCCCAAACATATTTTGACTGTAAATAAAAAGTCTTCTTTTAGGAGGATGTTCACTTTGCAGCTTGAACAGTGTAATTTTTATATAGGTCTCAGCAATCAATAAAAAAGCCACAGGAGGAATGATTTATCTTGTTGGTTACAGACTGTCACCGAGAGAAATTGTAAAAGATCAATTTACACAACCTGGTGTGAGAATGTTATTGATATACCATGGTTGATCAGTTTCTGGCGCCTGAGCACTGCCCCAGCAGGAAGTACCGCCCGCAGGCCCGCTTGCTCCCAATGGCCGCAGGGCCAGCGATGGGGAGGTGGCCGGGCGGGTGCCCTGGCGAGGGGACTCCGATTACTTGGTTAAGTGGTGTCGTGCTTCCTCCTCCTTCTCTGTCTCTGAAGCTCTCTCTCTCTTAGAAAAAAAAAAAAAAAAGTCCCCTCCTACTGTGAGAACTGTTCACTGGAGAATCCCTGTCTTAATTACAAAGAGCCCTTTTAGCCATAGGTCACAGGTCTCGACTCTCCTGACAGGAAATAAGGAAACGAGCTACCTTCCTGGAAAAAAAAATTCAAACTTCCACTCCTCAAATTAGTTAAATGAAGCTTATCAACGGTTGGGAGTTGAGCCTTTAACAGTTGGCTAATTGCAGTTGGTACATTAACTATGTTTTAACCGGAGCTGCTCAGATGAAAGTCAGGAGGTAAATACATGAAGCCTGGGCACCTCCAGTGGAAGGCGGTGCTGTAGCAACGAGAAAGCCCCGTTAAACAATGTCATCTCGGTCTTCCTGAAATGTTACAGTACGAAATGGAGTTCCAGGTCTTTAACATTTTAATAAAATAGAATTAAAAACATTAACATAATTTAAAATGACACAAACTACAGCTGTGCTTTCTTCAAAATAGCCTCTGCCTATATTTTTATATTAAAAATCTACCTACTAGCTACCTCATTCCAAGTCTGGGCACACTATTCTCAAATGCAGAACGTTTCAAATGAAGATAAACCTTAGTTGAATAGGTTTATTTTCTGATTTATAATTCTTTAATAATATCACAGAAGATGGAACATCAATCACAGTAAAATAAAGAACGACAACATGCCACTCCAGCAGCTTCCTTGTTGATACAGTATCCTAATAAAAAAGGCATCCATGGTTTAGAAAAATCTAATAGGCTTTTGTGTATTTAATTTATTATTTGTACTAACTTGTAACATCAGAATGATAACTATAATATGGTTTGAGTTCCAGGAATATAAAAGAATGAAAAGTCTAACAAGAAAACTTATATACTTATAACTTACACTTTTAGGTATAATTGTAGTAATCTCTCATGATGTTTTGCTTTCTAACAGATTCCTTATTTCTTTATTTCTGCATGTTTGTGTGTATATGTGTATACACACATACATATACACATATATACTTTTTATTTGGAGTCTGTCTTTGTTTTTTCATGTATTTGAAACACACACCTTTGACTTGGGAAATGGATAAATGCCATGCTTTCTGAACACCTATTTAAAAGGTAAGAATCAACTAGTTCTTTGAGTTGTATTAGATGAGATTTTAATTGCTAAACGTCCAATTAACATTTATTTGCTTTTGTTTACAGAAGAGTGAATAAATGTGATTTTGCTCCCATATTCCTGTATATTAAAATTCCTTAATAGCCTTCATTGTCTTTTCATTAGCTAAAATTAGCCCTCACATCTCTTACCACATTCATTAAAAACTGAACACAAACAAAAGACTGCTCACAAAATGTGCTTTCCTTCACCTCCCTCTCCCACCTGCACAGGCTCTTTTGAGGCATGTAGACACTCCCGTCGCACATCAGACCATTCTGCCGCTTACTTCCTCTTCTGGACTATAACTCAAGCAGCGCTCATATTGTGTAGCTGGTAAGAATGTTCCCCTCCAGATCAGAAAAATAACTCCTCACACTCTTCACATCTGGAGGAGAGAGGCTTGCTCACATCTCCAACCCCTGGCTTTTGTTTTTCTTTTTAATGTAGTTTTTGTTCCTGCCAAGCTCCTGAGGGTTCCTGCAGTGGTCTAGTACTGACTGTTCTTAGTCCTGGTCCTCCTCCCACGTCTACCCTCCTAACCAGACCAGCCCCTCCTGCAGGGCAGGCATCCTACAGATCCAAGTTAAAATGCAATTTCCTGCTTTTGATAAGTAGACACTATCCAACCAGAACCAAACAGAACACTCTGATACAATTTTCTCATGGCCAAGGGGGTAGGCAACTTCCACCCTTCAAGTCTCCCTTCATTTAAGGCAAGCAGGAAATGCAATTTCTGATCTTTATTTCTGTATTTTTTCATCAGACTTTCCAGAAACATAGACAAGGTTTGCACTCTGGGAGTTAAGGCCAAGATCTCAGCCCCGGGGATGCTGTAGATAACTCCACACACCCTATTAGTTCCAACATATATGCATATTTCCCATCTTGAATATGCAAGTAATGTCAAGAGCCTCAGTTCACCAGCTCCAAAAAAAAAATGTATTTTCTATCAGACATAATTCTTTGTCAGAATTAGCTATAGAAAATAAAGAAAATAAAGTATTTATGTTGCAAACATGTTAATGACAACTCTATTGTCACCATAATTATGAAATTATTTTCTGATCAGATAAAACTACTTTTAATTTCATGCACCAGGCCTCTAGTTAGTTAATAAAATTATATAGCTTTCAGGTGTACAATTCCATAGAATATCTTCTATATATTCTCTATAATTGTCTACCACAGTGTGCCTTATCTTGGAAAGGTGTCATGATACCTACAAATGTGGCCTGACTTTCACAAAACTACTTTCTGTAGTAACTATCCAGCTCCATTTCCCCCTCCTGAAGATTAACAGTTCTTTCTCAATAATCATTAACAATATCTGCTCTGCTTCCCTATGTTGGTATTCCCAAATAAGATATAATTATTACTAAAGCTTCTTTGTGCACACATAGGACAAATATGAAAGGGAGCTAAGTAATAAACCAACCTGTTTCCCCTACATGCAAAACACTCTGGGTGCCCTTAAAAGAGTTCCCTAAAGAATGGACAGCATGAATTCTCATCTGAATGAGCTTATAAATTGTTTGACAATAAATTGTTCTCAATGATAAAGAGTAAATATGAAATTGGATTGAACTGACTGTTTTCCAGAAGAGTGGAATGTCAATAAAGTTTGGAATTATAAGGAAAGTTTTCCAAGATAGAAATAATTTGTTCTGAAGGAAATAAGAATAAAGATGAGAGGTGAAAAAAGAGTAGTAGACATAGTGTGGAGTACAAACGATTTCAGCACTGTCTGTACTCCATATTGCCTACTGGGTAGTGGTGAGAAGCAGGTTGGAAAGGCAAGAGTCTTGATAGATATTTCAGGTGTTTAATCAGTGTCTGGTGATGAAGCAAGTGACGTTAGATCCAAGGTTATAATGTGAATCATTGAGTGCTTCTAGGCAGTACCTGTCCTTAATGAAGGAGACCTTTTCAAGATATTGATTAGACATTGGTGGTCTTGATGTCTGCTGGTGTGTATGTGTGGAGTTGGGGTTGAGGTGGGGGAGGTGGCAAAAGAGGCAACTGCAGAATAAACTGTAGTTTTATCTACGTGAGAAGTGATGGGAACCTGAACTAGAAGGACGGGGTGATGAGGAGAAAGGGTTGGGTTTTAGCAACTTCTGAGACAAAAACAAAAACAAAAAAGCAAGTTGTTTGGTACTCATAAGGTGATCAGTAAGGATTGATGACAGCCTAATGTTGTTGGACTAATATTGAAGGTAAGAAATGAATCCAAGATGACATCAGGTTCGGAAACATGGGTCATGGCTGTCCTACTGGCAAAGATAGACTTCCTGATTTGATGGGGAAGGATCTGGAGCATATATTGGGGAGGAATTTTAACTATTTCAGGTAAAACATTTCTTAGAAAGTTAGACATAGACTACACCTTGGTTGAAAGAATAGAACTGGTGATACACATGTGGAATCATAAAGATTTTATGTTAATTGAAAAATCCAAGCCATGAATATAGGCTGTATCTACATACATCTAATCTAGTATTAAATATAAATAGGATACATTTACTCACATACATTATTTAATTGAATTTATTGGTATAATACCCTATCTAATAAAGAGGGAATATGCTAATTGACCATCCACCATCACAATATGGCAACATCCACAGCCACAAGATGGCAGTGCCCTGTCCCCTCAGCCCTTCCTCATCCAGTTTCAGTCCCTCAGTCTCCTTAGCCCCACCTCATCCAGCCAGAGTCCCTCTGTCCCCTGCAGGGGAGGGCAGTTGGGGATGATCATGCCAGCAGGGGAGCAGTTAGGTGTCAATAGGGGCTGATCAGGCTGGCAGGCAGAGTGGTTAGAAGCCAATAGTCCCAGTTTAGGCCCGATCTCATAGGGATTGGGCCTAAATTGGCAGTTGGACATCCCCCAACTGGTCCCAGATTAGAGAAGGTGCAGGCTGGGCTCCCCTCACCCCCATGCATGAATTTCGTGCACTGGGCCTCTAGTTAGTTAATAAAATTATATAAGTTTTAGGTGTAAAATTCCATAAAATATCTTCTGTATATTGTATTATGGGTTCACTATCCCAAGTCATCCTCGTTTATCACCACTTTACCTTCTTCTACCTCACTATACCCCTTTTCCTTCTGGTAATGACCATATTGTTGTCTGTGTCTATTATTTGTGTGTATGTGTATTCGGGGGGGAGGGGGGTTTGCTTAATCTCTTCACCTTTTTCACCCAGCTCCCAATCCTCCTCCCTTCTGACAGCTGACAGTCTGTTTTCTGTCTCTATTAGTCTGTTTCTATTTTGTTAGTTTATTTTGTTCATTAGATTCCACATATAAGTGGGATAATATGGTATTTGTCTTTCTCTAACTGGCTTATTTTACTTAGCATGATATTCTCCAGGTCCATCCGTGATGTCCAAAAAATTAAGATTTCCCTCTATTTTTATTCCATCACAGTAGAATACTACTGTAGTAGCAGAGCTTTTTTAAAAAAAATATTTTTATTGATTTTAAAGAGGAAAAGAGAGGTAGAAGCATCAATAATGAGAGAGAATCATTCATTTGCTGCCTCCTGCATGTTCCCTACCAGTGATGGATCCTGAAGCCCAGGCATGTGCCTTGACCAGGAATCCAACTGCAACCTCCTGATTCATAGGTTGACTTTCAATCACTGAGCCATGCCAGTTGGGCATTACAGCTTTTTTATCTACTCACCTACTGATGGGCACTTGGGCTCACATAATTTTAATTTTTAATAAAAAATGTGTATGCAGATTAAGTAGCAAAGATATAATATATATATAACTTAAAGTAAGTAAAATGAAAAACTTGTTTAGACTAAACCACATTTTCTTATTTATTTGTGAAAGTAAAGGACTCATCTAATGTTAGGATTTTTTTGATAAAGGTAAAGTTGCATGCGTAGAGATACATGAGAAGTGGAATCTCCCATCCCCCTGGACTAAGTGCCATGTGATGGAAGCTCTCCACACCAAACTCACAACCAGAACTTGTGAACACAGAAAGAAATCTTCTAAGGAGAAAGGGAGTTGTTGAGTGAGTGATTGATGTAATAAGAACAGGATGCAGGGTCAAATGATCAGGCACAGATTTCAGCATGTATCTTACCACAGGGTGCTCACCAAAGGCTGGCTTGCTTAGGACAGCTGTGAAGATCTTTCTCAAATAATAGCTTTAATTTGATCTTTGTCAGAATTAGCTATAGAAAATAAAGAAAATAAATTATTTATATTACAAACATGTTAATGACAATAACTCTATTGTCACCATAATTATGAAATTATTTTCTGATCAGATAAAACTACTTTACTTTTAATTCAAATTGACACCACACAAAAAAGTTGTAAGGGATGTAAGTTGAGCAGAGCTGAGAAATGAGAAAAAGTTAGTTATGGAATTTCACTTTGAAACCCTGAAAAATAATGCATAGAGTCCTAAGTGTCAGTTCACAACATTCCAGAACTTTACATTATCTGTAAATTAATGTGATGAAAACTAAGGCTATTATTAGGCATGCACTACTGGACATAGGCAAAAGAATGAAGAAAAACTGTAGATAGGGACAAATACTGAGGGCTCCTTTAAAAGCTAATGGCACAATAGAGGAGGACACTCAGCCTGCCGAGATTAATTGAAAACACTTTCATATGATTAAACCTAGAGCCTCTTTAAGAGTGAGAAAACTAATTCACATGAATATCCCCAAAATCTTTGAAATCACAGGAAGATTATATGAAACCAAAGAATGCTAATATCCCTAGAGAGATACAAGTAAATGTGATTTATCAGTTCAATGGAATAAACTATTCACTTTTAATAAGGATTTAGTAAATCGGGAATAGAAAAAAAAAATGTCCCAAACACAGGGAGGGTTATAAGAAACCAAGTCCTATGAACTTTTAGCGATACCTTCTGTCAAGTCAGGAGGAAGACAGAGTCTTGTGGCATGGCTAGGTCCCGACAAGGTAACATGACAGGCAGCAGAAACAGTAAACAGGGCTTATTAGCTTGAGTACACGTCTTGCTTGGAACATAAAGATCTGCTCAGATTGATTTATTGATTTTTATCACGAGACTTTAGTCAGTGGCACTAGACTTTTTTTAAATTGTGGTAAAATGTACTCATCATAAAACGTACCATTTTAATCACTTCTAAGTTCACACTTCTGTGGCACTAAGTACAGTTCCATTGTTGCACAGCCATCCCCATCCATTTCTAGAACCATTTCATCTTCCCAAACTGAAACTCTGTCCCTATTAAACAGCAGCTCTCCCCACCCCTCCCCCATCTGTCACCACCACTCTACTTTCTGTCCCTATGGATTTGACTATTCTAGGTGCCTCATATAAGTGGAATTATACACTATTTGTCCTTTTGTGTCTGATTTATTCCAGTTAGCATAGTATCTTAAGGTCCATCTATGAGGTAGCATATGTCGGGATTTTATTGTCTTGGAAGGCCATGTAGACACATACCCCATATTGTTTAATCCCCTCATCTGTGGACAGACACTTGAGTGTTTCCACCTTCTGGCTACTGTGAATAATGCTGCTATGAACACTGGTGTTCGACTATCTATTTAAGTCCCTGCTTTCAATCCTTTTGGGAATGTATCCAGAAGTGGAATTGCTGGATATTATGTAATTCTATGTTTAAATAGTGTTTCTACAATGGCTGTACCATTTTATCTTTCTACCTATAGTGCACAAGTTTCTGATTTCTCCCCATCCTCACTAACATTTATTTTCTGTTAAAGATTTTGTTTTTTTTATAACGGCACTCCTGATCAGCGTGGGCACTGGTCCTTCAGAGTTCTCTTTCCCTGGGAATTGGGACACATACCACTTCGTTTTAGCCAATTAGCCCCTGAAGATAAGGATGTAAATCTATGTTGGAAAAGCACCATCACCAGGTAATGGAGACACAGCTTGCTGTCCTAGCTGTGGCACAGGGAGAGGAATGTAACAGTGCAGCTGCTATGCATCATGGGCTCGTGCACGAAGATAGGGACCCTACAGGCAGGCTGATCTTGCCTTGAAGGTTCGTGTGCACTGCGTCTCAGGTTGTGTTGAGTTTCAGAATTTCTTGGAGTCGCTGTTTTAAATCCTGGGACCTGGGGATATTTACTTTTATGGATGGTCCCATTGCCTGATACTTGGTGAGCTTTCCTTCCCTCAGATACTGAGACATGAACTCACCCATATTTCTCCAGCTGTTTCTCTTCCCTCCTCTCAGACCTCCAACTCTTTAGGCTCAGTGGAGAAACAATGGTGTTGTTTCTTATTTATGTGTACATTTCTGCATCATTCATACCAATTCATGATATTCTTTTTAAAAAATATATTTTATTGATTTTTTACAGAGAGGAAGTAAGAGGGATAGAGAGTTAGAAACATCTATGAGAGAGAAACATCAATCAGCTGCCTCCTGCACACCCTCTACTGGGGATGTGCCTGCAACCAAGGTACATGCCCTTGACCATAATAGAACCTGGGACCCTTCAGTTATCAGGCTGATGCTCTATCCACTAAGCCAAACCAGCTAGTGCTCAATTCATGATATTCTTGCAGTCTGTGGCTTCAGAATTAAGCCAAGGATGGGCTCATTGTCAGAGGCCACTGGTATTTTACCACACCAGGAGAAGAAATCTTTTTCTATTTTTTGCAGTCTCATTTGTGTCTTTATTCAGAACCTCTGAAAATCCAGCCACTGTGACCAGCACAGTGCCTGATACATGTGGAAAAGAGAAGCTAATGGAAGAGATGTGCTGGCCCTAAAATGGTTGAGAGGAACAGGACGGGATAGAGTCTAATGGGGATGAAACTGGAGGAAACAAAGACATTTGGAATGTGGGCTTCTCAGCTGGAGAGCTTTGAAAAAATAGTATCAAAACCTTCCTCTCTTCCCTCCCTTTCCCTCCGTATGCCATGTGCGACTTGGAGGCCCACTGGCTTCTGATGTGTAAGTCAGGGTAAGGTTTCCCACCAAAAATACTTGTAGTCATCTGTTGGGCAAAAAGGGCAAATGGGGTTTCTAAGGAACACAATAAAGATCAGATATGATCCTTTGCCTTCACAAGCCCAAAGTGTAATACAGTAATGTTCAAATGTCATTACAGCTGTTGCTAGGTATGCATAGTAGATGTGGGGTTTTAATGTACACTCTTGAGACACAAAATTTATAAAATTAACTTACTTGAGCTATATAATTGGAGCACATAACTTAGGTAAACATAACAATAGAGATGAATTTTTTACTTTAGTTTTTTTCATCATTAAGATGAAACTGTTTTTAAATATGCATCCATGATATTGACAATGACATTATAGAAGGTAAACCTTTGTAGGGCTCATGCATTCTTCCTAACATGGTAAGCCATGTTGAAAATCATTTGCTGAGCTCTGCTTTTATTAAAAGAGAGGAATCATTTATTTAGTGGGCCTTTGGAAAAAAAGCTTAAGCAAGAAAATATTTAAGGAGTATCTTACTATTTTCTCTATAAAAGCTTCAGCTTTTATATAAGAGGAAGTGTCTGCCATTAATGGGGAATGCTGATCCTTCGCTCCTTTATTTTAACAGCGTGGATATTTACATCTTCTCTGTAAAGAAAAGGGAGAAGAAAAGGGTAAGAGCTTTTGGGGTGGAAGGTAGTCAGAAGGGAGGGGCTATGGAAAAAAAACTACCTTTCACTTCCAATAGGTCTTAATGTTTAAAATCTCTGAAGTTTCTTTTGTGTCTTGAAAAGCTACAAATTTATCTTTTTCCATTTTCCCAAAGGAGGTTGACCCAAATCCAACAACAGCAGTTGAAAATTTTCTCTAAGCTTTATCAAATGGCCTCTATGGAGCCCAGCTTAAAATTAAAAGCTCGTCTGACCAGAGGGAATATATGTGACTTTAATAACTGAAATGTGTTTTTACTTTCTATTACAGAGGTCAAAAGGTTTCTAAACAAACCAAATTTATCAATTATTTAGAGCTGATTTCTTCTGAAGTGGTATTTCTGAGATATTATTTGGTGGATAAATTCAATGTTCTAGAGCCAACAGCAGCATTTTATTCATAACAAATTTTCACTAAACTGAATTTGCTGCGGCAACTTAATTTCCACTATCGTGTTTGCACTGTAGAAATATCAACTGAAGTGTTACAGTGCCTAACTAGTAGGCTTTTCAAAGAAAAATTCCATATAAGCATGCTTATTCAGCACCCCTCACCCTTACTTTCTGTTTATTGCTTAAGAAATGAACTGGCTTCTGGGATTTAATACATACATACACACACACATACACACACATACATGCACAACCCCCAAACATTCTTCAAAATCTCAGAGACACCTTTAAAGTTAAAATCAATATTTTTAACTACATTGTCATCCTAGCATCCAAAGAAAATAAAATTGCTGTCAAGATTTTGATTAAAGATTTTTTTTTAATAAAGGAGACATAGGTTTGCATGCCCACACGTGTGTGCCAACAAACACATGTGTGTGCATCTTTGGAATAGGTCAGGGTTTCTTCTCGAAGATTCTTCTGGAATCTTGATGGGCCACTTAACTTGGCTCAGAGCTCTGTGTTGGGGAATTCAATAGCAGTTTATAGAGCGACTGCTCTTGATTCTCAACACAGAGCACAGCCCATGTAAATATTATGTTTATTATATACTAACTAAACATATATTGGGTTTCTGCCTAAAGCCTGCCATTTGGTGTATGCAGAAAACATTATAGAACAGTTCACAAATTCATTTGAAGCTGTGTTAAATGAAAGCAGCCATCCAGAAGCTGAAATTTTTTCATCT
This sequence comes from Lasiurus cinereus, assembly GCA_011751065.1. NCBI lineage: Eukaryota > Metazoa > Chordata > Mammalia > Chiroptera > Vespertilionidae > Lasiurus > Lasiurus cinereus. The sequence goes on along the minus strand of JAAGEH010000041.1, from coordinate 4,165,202 downwards.
TTAAAATAGCAGCCTTCCAGCTCAAAAGCAGTGGGTTTATTTATGCTGGTGAGTGCAATGCACCAAAGCAATCAAGGAGCCATGGTGCGTATTCTGTTTTAATGAAACAAATTTTGCCAAGACTGAAGACTTGAGTCATATTTTCCTTATCAACATGGGCTTTTGTTCTTTTATTATTAATGTTACTATTATTTATAAAATCAGAGAGGGAGGAAAAAAGGCTTTGCCCTCTCAGATACCTATTAGCCCGTTCATAATAGAAATCACAGCAATTAGGATCCCCAGATGCCCACTGATAGAGATAAATGGGAAATGCAGGCACAGAGAGGAGTGGTAGGCACAAAGAGGTGTGGCAAGCACAGGCAGGTCATTCTGTCTCTCAGGGAATTGGATGGTGGGGGTTGGTCAGAGGCCAGATCACCTTCACCTCTGAATGGCTGGCTGACATCCAACCGGAACCCATAAAGCCTCCAAGGCTGCGGTGCATCCTGTGTGGGCCTGGTCAGTGGAGGTGCGCTGGTCTCTGGTCGCATACAGAGGACAGAGTCTATGTGAGGACAGACTGATGTTCTGAACCCTCACCTGTTCTGCACACTTCACTCCTGGAACTGGCTCAGCGCCAGGCTTGGCTGAATTCAACTCCAAATATAACATTTGGGATTTCTGCTTGTTCACTGAATTGACAGTTTCAGCCTTGCAGAAAGAGCACACTAGTGTTCTATGCCACCGCCTGCCATGTTTATTGTCCTGTGATTGTAAGCAAAACTTGGAAACTAGCAGTGCACAAAAAGGAAGTGGGTTGTCTTGGTAACAACTTCGTGGGGATACAGTGGTTGGGGATGCTGTTATCAAATCCATTAACCAAAACCTTTTTGTTCCACGAGGGCAGGGTTTTGTCTGAAGCCCCTGGCACAGTGGCCGGCACATGTATGGGCACAACAAACATCTGTTGACTGAAGGGACCCAGCAGTTGTTTGAACAGTGATTTTAAACTTCAAATCTAGGAGCCTCCCTTTGCCTGGGTGCTCACCACTGCAGCAGAAATGAGAGTTGCTTGTTCACTACTGTGAGTAGCTGTGCCTTTGCTTATGGCCCGACTTTCTTTATAGAAGCCTGACCTTCTGCAGGCAGATTATTCTGACCGGCTTCATAGCAGGTAACCATTTGGTAATTCTCCCTGTGGGGAATCCAGGCGGCAATGAGAAGACTTCATTTTTTCTGATTCCTAAGGAGTTCCTAGGAGCTGGTGTCTGTGATTGTCAGATGCGCAATGTGAGTCCTATGGTGATGCTTCCTTATGGGGTTCTAGCAGCCAGATCCACAAAGATAATCATCATAGTGCAGGGATGCCAGCCTCTCTGCTTCTTTCTTTGATGCCCTTTCCACACATCATTTGAATGCCTTGTTTAGAGCGCCATTCTTCCTGAGAGCTGTAGCCTCCAGCCCCCTGGTGAGATCATTAGCAAGGTTAGCACCTTCTCAAACCCTCAAACCCAGGGAGAGTGTTCAGGGCTGGATCTGGATGATTTTAAAATATCACATGACCCTGGGCCCCCTTTCTTTTCAATCTAAGGGTCTGTAGTGCCTATACTGGCCAGATATTTGATTTTTGAGATATAAATGCAGATCATGAACATAATTATTTTTTTTTCCATCCTAAACAGCCTTGCACCTGTGGCTGAGAATCACATGCAGGGTCTGGGCCCTGTCAGGGTCTTTGGAAATCTCAGCAGAAGGACAAGAGGTCTGATCAACCTTTGCCTTTTTCCTGCCACATCCCAAATAGGGATGAGTAGAGATTGAGGACCGACCCATCTTAGTTCCTAACCTCGACAGCAAGGCTCTGTGCTGAACATAAGATGGGAGGAGCTGAAGGGGAAGAGCAGCTGCCAAGTAGGATTCTGCCCAGTCCTTGCCCTCCCCACCTGTCCTGGAGGGAAGGTGGAGTTGGAAGTTGTTTTGAATATTGTTACACACTCAGACAGTAGCAGCTATCAGTGCATCTTGTGAGCTCTGATTCCTGCTTCCATCTCCTGTGCTTCACCTTTCGAATTGTCAGCTGGAAGAAAGCTCAACTGAAAGTAAAACCTGAAAACTGCAGGAGTCCCCAGGTTATTACCTGGTTGTTCAGTTGGTTTTTATTGTAAATCCTGATCCTACGTAGGGAGAGAATGGAGCCCACAAGGCTTTGGCTAAGCAATGTCATTTGCCAAGCTAGGAAAAAATAAACTACATATGAATTAATTTTTAAGAAATATGACAGTGATAGGAGATGTCACTCTGTGAAGACAAAATTGAGATATCAATTTTGGGATGATGCTAATTATTTTTATTATTGTTGTTAATATAATTTTCCACTTAAAGAGCAGTTTTCCTCAGTACAGGGGGGAAAGTGAATAATTTGTGGCCAATTGGGCTTTAAAAATCATCTTTAGTTGTCAAATCAGTAAATAATTAGCCAATTAGCATTCTGTGTCCCAGTAGAATAACACATACTCCCTGCCCCTCTACCATCCCCCCCGCACCACACACTTACTATATAGGAAAAATATATTGTTGTGCTGGGATATAAAATAGGGGGGGGGCGTCACCACAGAAATGTGCAGAACCACGAGGGTGAGAAGTACTGGGAGGACCACCTCTATCAACCCGAACTCTTCCTAGTTCTGTTCTCAGATCCACTTACCAATCCAGTTTATGCTGTTTGTCAGGTAGGAAGATAACATCTGGCTCCTATTGGCTTGTGGAAGTTGCTCAGTGAGAATTTCAGTGTACTTGGATTCAATTTTCTATTGATATTTTACAGAGTTGTCAGGATTATTTTAACATAGAGACAAGTACATACTAGATTAATCCAAGTGTTTTTAGAGACAAGCTGATAACTAATACAGAGAAGTGTTGATTTTATTTGTAACATAGAACTAGTAAGTCATTTAGTTTTCTAAGACTTCCAGTATATGTTGTAGAAAGAACATATACTTATCTTTCCAAATAAATGTCAGCCATATCCCCACAGTGGTCGGCAAACTCATTAATCAACAGGGCCAAATATCAACAGCACAATGATTGAAATTTCTTTTGAGAGCTAAATTTTTTAAACTTAAATTTCTTCTAATGCCATGTCTTCAAAATAGACTCGCCCAGGCTGTGGCATTTTGTGGAAGAGCCATATTCAAAGGGCCAAAGAGCCGCATGTGGCTCCATGACCCGCAGTTTGCTGACCACAGCCCTGGAATCGTGGTCACCAACCTTTCGGACCTCAAAGACCACCAGTGGTCCAAGAATCACCAGTTAGTGACCACTGCCCTAGACCATTCTCTATTTTGCACTTTCTTAAAACAAGAAAATTCTGAGATAGTGTAACCTTATTTTTCAAAAGCCAATTATTTTTTAAAAACCCATGTTAGATGCTGTGACTAAATTTGATGTTCCCCTGACAATTCATATGTTGATGTCTAACTTCTATTGTGGTGGAGGTGAGACTCTTGGGAGGTAATTAGGTCATGAAGGTAGAGCCCTCATGCTGGAATCAGTGCCTTTATAAGGAGAGAAGGAGAGTGTGACCACGTGAGGATACACTGAGAAGGCAGATGTCTATGAACTAGAAAGAGTCTCCTCATCAGGACCTGAATCTGCTGACACCTTGGACTTGAGCTCCCCAGCTTCCAGAACTGTGAGAAATAAGTGTTTGTTGTTTAAACCACCTGGTCCATGGTGTTCTGTTATAGCAGCCTCAGCTATAGACTAAGACACTGGATAACCCTCAAATGAGTACCTTCACAGAGGACCTCAACCTATGCTCATATGTGGCAATCCTGAATGTCACCCTCAATTAAGTCACTCAAAAGAAATGAATACCATTATATTGGGAAAACATCCTATTATGAGATCATCATGGTCTGCTTCACTGTCTGGCTCTGAGCACCCAGATGCCACTTCTGCTGACAATCTCCCTGCCTCACCCCACCACCCCAGAATTGAGCTGATGTGTGTTGGTCTTATTGCAGAATGCAGCTTCCCAGCAGGTACAGTCACTGTGAACTAAAATTCAGAACCATGAATTGGTTTCTCTCAGGTGCTGTGTTCTTCCTTTCCTGTAGCTGCAGGAGGGCCATCAGGCTTGCTCTCCCTTCCAGTGACCCCACTCCACTCTATCTTACACACTTACACACACACACACACACACACACACACACACCCTTCTCCCTGATCTGTCTTGTCTACTGCTCTACAGTGAGGCAGGCTAGACTGACAATTTGGATTGGGGCCCTGTCACTGCTCCAGGCTCAAGAAACTTTTAAGAAACGTGTTTGTTTTTTTTTTTAATTTATTTTTTACAGAGAGGAAGGGAAAGAGGGATAGAGAGTTAGAAACATTGATGAGAAACATCGATCAGCTGCCTCCTGCACGCCCCCCACTGGGGATGTGCCTGCAACCAATGTACATGCCCTTGACCGAATCCAACCTGGGACCTTTCAGTCTGCAGGCTGACGCTCTATCCACTGAGCCAAACTGGTTTTGGCGAGAAAAGATTACTTTAATTTTATTTACTGCAGCCAATGAAACATATCTGCACCTCAGGGGCTTTGTGTGGAAAAGTTGTTAAGTTTTGGGCAGGATTCAGACATTCTTGGGACCTTTGGGCTAGTACTGTCAAAGGTTCATCATAGTCTTTATCAGATTCTTTACCCATCACTATCTCCTAAGGGCTTTAAAAGGTGTTGGCATCAATTTGACAGGTGAGGAAACTGAGGTTTAAGACTTGCTCAAGGATCCATAAGTGAAGAAATAGAAAATAAAGAAGCAAACAAAACAATAGCATTTCTGTATTTATCAGTGCTATAAAGATAAGGTGGGCAAAGGCAGATGCAGACACAGGTTAGGGCTATTTAGTTTGGAGTTTCAAAGAAGAATTAGAACACATAGGAGATTATTTGGCTAGCAGTCATGTGGGCCCTGGGGTGAGTTTGCATGGGACTGATTTAACTCTCAGCATGGCCATTCAATCAAGGACTATTTCTAAAGAATTTGATCCTCTCACTGTGTAAGTTCTGCTTTCATTTAGGAAAACTTTCTCACCCATGCACATTGATATCATTGTGAATTAAAAATTAATGGTTTTGTTTTTTATGGCTAATTTAAAAAAAAATCATGTTCTTTTACCAAGATGTCGTTTTCTAAGATATAACTTGATGTCAAAGGCTTATGTGGGATGTAAGAGAAGCCAGTGGAAGTTCAAGAGCTAACAGCTCATAGAAATGTGCAGTGTTGGAATGGTTCCAAGAGCTTTCTGGTATACTTTGCACATTTGCACACACTGTAGCTAGCCCATTTGGTGCATATGTGCAAATTAGGAAAATGTGCCCCTTCTCCAGGGATGACTGAGCCCCATGCCCAACCACGCGGCTTGGTGAGCCAAGAGTGGGCTGCATTTCAGCTTGCCAGTCCCCCTCTATTAGGTACCCTTGGGCAGGGCTTGGTGTTCATAATTCCATGAGAATCCCTGATCTTTCAGACAATAGTAATAACTCCTGACATTCTGTGACACATCCAAGAGCTTGCACAAATGCCATCTCATTCATTCTCAAAATTTTCTTAAGTGATTGAATAAGGCAAAAACCCTTATCCTCATTTTATATTTATGGGACTAAAGTACAGAGAAGTTCAGTGACTTTTCCAAAGCCACACCACTCATAGGTGACTCTGACTAGAACCAGAGGTCACTGACCCTTGGTCATATTCTTTCAGACTTTTAAGCATCATCTGGCCCAGAGATATCTATCCACTCATTCACTTTATTTTTAGTCACTCAGGATTGCAAGTTCTTGAGGGAACACACATCTATGTGTTCTGCAAACATATCATGGTATTTGGCACATGCTAAACATGCACTGAATATATGTAAAGGAACCACAGAAGTGTCGGTTGTTCTGGCTGTGTCATGCAGACCTGTTCTGCTGACACATTTGGCTGCAAATGACGACTGCACGACTGCAATGCTCTGCACCTCTTCCTTCTGTCAAGCGGGAGGTGTGGCTGGCATCACACAGGCCCACTGCTTTTACTGCGGATCCAGTCCACAGCAGCATTGGCCCAAGTTCTGTGAGAGGGGCAAAAAGCATCTGCTAAATGGACAGATACAGGGCTGAAAGGCTGCTCAAATGAGAATGGATTTACAATGACTGATGCAATTGGAGGTGTGAGACTACAGGCAGGTAGCTGAGAACCTGAGCTCCTTTCACAGATGTATATTGCTGAGGGTTTCAGCTGAATTTCCCCTGCTTCCACCTGCTAGTCTACCTACCATCACTATCAGGTCCTGCAGAAAATGAAACAATAACCTTGGAGGGCTCAGAAGAACCCAGCTCAGGCCCGACCCCTCAGCCATCTGTTGGGTTATTAATAACGATTAGTCAGAATCTTTGGAGCTGCAAAGAGGAAGCACTGGGCTTCTCCTAGTGTTCTCAGCACCATGGATTCCCTTTCAGAAGTCTCTCACGAGGTTGTGGTTGAAGGGTCAGAATTCACTGTAGCCGAGTAGGTAGTCAACCCTCATGGGAACGAAGGGCTTTTAGTGAGTAATTCCCAGACAGAATAATGAGCATCACCTCGAGTTTATTTTCCATAGGTCTAGAATGTGGGGAGCCAGAGAGTTACTCTAAATGTTGCTCAGAACAATGTCATAATGAAACCATCTATAAACGACTTTATGCAAAGGAACCCTGAGCAAATGTGCTGAAGGCTCTTCCGGCCGCATCTTTTCTTTCTCACAATTAAATGTCATTATGAGGGATTCTAGTCCTTTTATGTGTAATCAGGACTTGTGAAGTCTTGATATAAACAGCATTCTTATTGGATCAGAGTTCATGATGAGAAGCAACTACCGTATAGAAAAATGTGTGGAAAGATGCCCTGAACTGGCTGCAAGGCAGGCGTAGGAAGGGAAGGTGGGGAAGGGTGCTGCCCAGCAGCTGGCCACACCTTTGCAATCGGTGCCCTTCCTCTGGTGGCCTTGCTCAGCTTATAAACCACTGGAATCAATTCCTTTTAAAAACACGTTTTTCAGAAACTTATTACGCACTTTAGAGATATATTATATACCTTCAGCAGCAAAAGAAGAAAAATTACAGGTGCAAAAGCAGCCCATTTTTCTAGCAGCTGAAAATGATGCTGTGGACTAGTCACAGGGGAACAGTAAAGATTACTCTCCGACAGCAACAGGGCGGAAGCCCCACAAAGCCCAACTGCGTGAGTGGCAAGGCCAGGGAGCATGCTAATAAATCAAGATAATTCTCTGCCTGCCTTGAACTTAGACCTGGCTACAATTCACTGGTACGGCGGGGAAAAAAGGTCTGTTAGTGGAATTCAGCTTTACTGGGGGGATGTGATTAGTCACTGGGCAGATTGAGCCTCGATTGCATCTAAATGGTCCACTTTATGAACCATTTATCTTCTGCTCAGACCATTTTCATTACACCAAAAACTGATGCTGAGCCACCAGCTGTAAGATACAGCCTGGTGAAAATTAATAACCTCTTTTTCTCCCCCTTCTGCAGGACTCCTGCATATGTGAGCAGGAGCATTTATCCCTGTTTTGTTGCTATTTGCATCCCAGCATCCCTGGCAGTCTTTCAATTTCCTCAAGTCTCTTAGCCTTTGCCCCCTGTTTCGCTTTTGCAACACAAACAATCCATCCTGTGCATTTAAAATTCTCTTAGCGCCCTGACATCATGCTATAGCCTTAGAGAAGGGAGCAGTTTATACAGAAAGGGCTCTTATTAATTCCTCTGTCCTGCTTTCCTGGTAAAATATAGGGATCTTGAGATTACTGCTGGGTCCCTTAAAGACCATTTAGAGCTGTGCAATTTTAAAAAGGAGACCTTTATTAATACCTGCTTAGGCTCCTGACTGCGGGGAGGGCAAGAGAGGTCTGCCTGTGATGGAAGATAGTCTCTCACTGCAGCAGAGTCATGTGACCTGTAATTCACCAAAGCCGATTGAGCCTTGCGCGGCCACTGAGATATATGCTGATATGATTACAATAACATACAATGAAATTATGGAGTATTAATGGTGCTTAACCACTGTTAGGCATTAGGCAGAATTAACAGGAGTCGTTTTCTGCACAGACATCGTTTTGATAGGGCTGACTGAGGATTTGGCTATCTGAGGCAGCTCATTAGAGTATTAATTGGGAGACAGTGAGCCCACACTGTGTTGTTTTGGCACATTTCTGCATGGGGCCACATGTCTGGTGGAAAGTGGAGCTCCTGCTTCGCCCTGGAGTTGCTGGAAGCCGTACAACTTCCATTTCCTCCAGCAGATTTCCTGGCGTCTCCTGTCTTCCTTGCTTTCTCTTCAGAAGCGCGCTGAAACTATTTCAGGAACAGTGTTCTTTATCCATAACACAGGCAACCCTCTCATAGAATTGATAATCAGTTTACAGAGACATGGTTTATGTCTGAGGGAGGACTTTGTGATTTTTAAAGTTCTTCAAAAGAGATTTTTGTATTTATTTATTTTTACTGTTGTAAAGTTTAGGCTGCAGGCTGACTGCTCAGTTCAGTCATATTTTATATCTGTGACTAGATTATGCTTTGCAGGTTTCCCACCAATATATGTCATGTGATGGAAGCTGGGAAAAGTCACTACTTCTTCAGTCTTAAAATGTTCCCTCTCTCCCATATCTTATCTGTAGGAAGTACGGAGGCCCTGGGCCTTGAAGCATTGAATGCATTCTGCCAGGCAGGGTGCTCAGCAGGGATCTCAGAGACAGCTTTCGAGAGGGACTGTTGGGTGGTGGGAACTTGAGATAAAAATGAGCCACTGAGGAGAGTGAAGAAGGGAAAGAGTGCCCTGGTGTGGGGCCTTCCCTTCCTCTGCACAACCATGGAGCCCACCTTGGCGTCAAGACCACAGTGAGGCTGTTGGCTCCAGTCTGACCAGCGCCACGTTCCCATGCTTTTCTCTGCAGTTGCACTGAGCCCCGAGCTGATCTGCACCAAATACTGGTATGGCCAAATGGGACTGATGTGCTGTGTCCATTCATTTTGTCTAGACATGGCCTCAATTGACCAGCTGAGTGTGCTTGGCTATCCGCTTGACCGTTGCTAACTGCCAACAAGCCGCATGCAGCCATGGAAAGTTGCAGGCTTTGGAATGCTCAAGGGCAGGGACCAAATTCCTCGGGGAGAGAGGTTTTACACAAAGATGTCTGGGGGCTCTAATGACCACTCCCAGTAGTCTAGTCTCAGTTAACAACCTTAGTTAAACAATCATCGTCAAAACTATGCTAAGTGTTAAAGTTTCAAAGTGAGGGAGACGAGGGGGATTGAATGCACCTTAAAAATATATTTGGTGTCACTTACCTCAGATGCCTCTCTTCAGTAGTTTGGATCTGACTTTAAGATTAGAAGTTGAAAGTGAGAAAGAACTTTTTGGCTTCTTTTTTTTGTTTTTGTTTTTTTTTATACCTAAGAATACATTTATTTTTTTTTTAACTGATTTTAGAGAGAGGAAGGGGGTGGAGAAAAGGAGAGAGAGAGAGAGAGTGAGATTTATAATGTGCTCTGACCAGGCCTGAAAATCACCACCTTTTTGTGTATAACACTCCAACTGCCTGAGCCCCACAAACTAGCACAGCTTTTCACTCCTTAACACAATAAACTGCTCCAGGTTCCCCAGCGAAAGAATGCAAATAAGTATATTTAAAGACAAATAATTACAGCATTGCATCTAGAGCTATGAAACAAGGATTGGCACTGATTTTGCTAATACTTTTCTTTAAAAACAGTTGACAATGTGAGGAGCACTTCCAAAACATGTCTCTTCTTTCAAACAAAACTAGGGGCCTGGTGCATCAAATTCGTGCACTGGGGAGGGATACCTCAGTCCAGCCTGCCGCCTCTCACATACTGGGAGCCCTCAGGGGATGTCCTATTGATGGATTAGTCCTGCTCCCTGTTGGAGGAATCTGGCCTTCCTTTGCAGGAGGTGACCAGACTGATCAGGGGAAGGCACCAGCCCCATCATCCCACTACTGCAGTCATTGCCAATCACTGCAGCCATCGAGGTATTTTCATCAACATGGACTCCAGTCCCTTCACCATGAAAAAATGACAACTTCCTTTAGGCATTTTCAAGATATACCTTTCATAAGATATGACATTTCTTTATTTTTCTTTTTATCCTCACCTGAGGATATGTTTCCATTGATTGTTTTCCCCTTCTTTCCCAGTCCAGGCTTGGCCACTTCCCAAGCCTACAGCCTCTACAATAGGCTGTAGGCTTGGGAAGCCACTATTCTCTTCCTCCAAGCCTAAAGCCTCTGTGGGGTGGCCAGCTGGGAGTGACCTGGGTGCCCAGGAGGTTCCCAGGACCCAGGTATGCATGCAAATTAACTGCCATCTTTATTGGGTTAATTTGCATACTGGCTTTGATTGGCTGTGGGCATAGCAGAGGTCAATTTACATATTTGGTCAATTTAGATATTTCTCTATTATCAGGAAAGATTGGCAATTGAGGAATTGCCGTCCAGGGGCTATTTCTAGAAAAAAATCTACTTTACTAAAATAGTATAGAATCATGGGTGAAATGTATCAACCTGCAGTGACATTAGAGGTTTTAGAAAGCAGTGTTTTTAGAAATGGCACCCTTTCTACCACAGCCAAGGAGGTGTCTGCTGACACCAGGAGTGATCAGCCAGAAGCAGTTGAGGTCAACAGGACCTCAATGAGTGCAGTCTAACAAGGAGCTAAGAAGAACCGGGCAGATATAGAACAGACAATAAGCAGAATGCATTGGGCATGCGGACTTTTCTGGGTAGAGAGCAAATTCAGACAGGAGGGTGGTAGTGGGAAAGGCCTCATTTCCTCCCTTCCAGATGTCTATGCTCAGGTTTCCCACCTGTTCTGTCCATAGTGGAGTCCAAAGTTCACAATCAGGAAGGACATAAGTAGGCACCTCTCAGAGGTAGACAGCCATCCTGCCGAGGCTTGCTGGCTCAATATAGACACTGAGAAAATCCAAGTTCTTTTCTGGGCAGCTGCAGGATGGCAGGTCCACTGAAAGGTAACAGGATAAGGGGAATTTCTTTTTGTTCCTGGAAAGTTGTAATTTATCTCCTCCATATAAATGTTAGGATGAGGCCCTATCAAACTGTAAGTTATGTATGCCAATTTGAGAGTTGCAATTATTCTTGGAAACTGTGTGTGGGTTTGTGGTGACTCTGATATTATGACTCGTCTATAAACCAAAGCTGTCCCATGATAGGAACTAACTCAGTAGCTTAGTAAGCAGATGTCATTTGGTCAGTGTTTACCAAATGCTTGCTATTCTCAGGCACAATGCCAGGGGCTGAAGGTACAGAGAACAGATGAAAAACTTAGTTGTTCTCAAGGTGGTTGTCTAGCAGGGGAAGAGACCTTTTTATCAACTTTTTTCATCCCACAGCACACAGACTAATTTCTGATTGCGTGGCACACCAAAATTATATATTGTTTGCCAATCTGACAAAAAATAGGTATAATTTTGATTTACTTGCACTGGGAAGTTATTATTATGTTGGTTGTTGTCATTTTTAAATTTGACAATCTAAGGGAAAGAGTTCAGTTGTCCTGACTAAATAGTTTTAAAATTTGGCATAGCAGCTGAAAATTGCTACTCTATATGTTAACCATACTCAGTATGTTCACTTCTATAAGACAGTTGGGATGTGGGGGCCAGCAGCAAGTCAGGATTGGCTTCCAGGTTGTCCTGTGGGGGTTGAGAGCATCTGCCTGAGTCACCGAGGAGGCAGGTGAGGAGGAAGGTGCATACATGCCATCAGCTCAGCTTTCTCCGTCCCTTCTCTTCCCTCCTCAATAAAATAAATAAATAAATAAATATATATAGTTGTCCTTAGGGCCCAGTAGCTCCGCCTCCCCAATCAGCTGAGGTGGACACTCTTGGTGCACCCCTTTGTGGGCTGGGTTCACGGTCTTGTTGTAGTTAAGCCTTGATTGCTATTGGTATACTGGGAGCAATTGACCTCCAGGCCAATTGACTGAGGATTAGCTTTGTCTATTAATGGAAGAACTGCTGTGCTGGAGACACCCCTATGGGGCAGTACTTGCTTCGTGGGGCTTTGGTGCTCACCGAGTCTGCCTCTTGAGTGTGTCATTTATGTATGTTGGGAGTTAAAATCTGGTGTCATCTCACACTGACCTCTAGGTACACTAGTTCCTGGATCTCCAAGGAGGTGCAAGTCAGCTAGTGTCTGAGGTCACCCAGCAGGAGCTACAGGGAGTTCTGTAGATTTCTCCTCTTTGCTGGAGTTTGGAAGTTTTGGAGTTGATTTCTCCTCTTTGCTTGGAGTTTGGAAGTTTTGGAATTGTCGGACCCAGTTGCAATTTGTTAAGTTAAGCTGCCAGAGGGCAGGCCATTCATATGCAAAAGTTGACTCACAGCTGGGCGGCTTTGTAAATTGGGTGGTGCAGGGTCTCAGAGAGTCTCTAGGCTAGAAACAGCAATGGCTACTAGTCAGCCCTCTTTGCCGAGTTCTGTTCATTGTCCCACATCCTGCGTCCCAGTGCAGTAAACAATGATTCCAGTGCACAACTCTGCGAGAAAGCCACCGTCCCTTTCTGACCCAATGTTAGATAGTCCAGTTTCTCCCTGTATGAGTCTGGGTCCCAGGAATCTCACCAGAAACTGGAGTTCAGAGAGTTGGGGACTTGTAACTCCCTTCCAATTGAAAAAAAACAGCACAGGCCAGCCCGATTCAGGCGCATCTCTGTACCTCTGCCTTTCTGAGCCTCTGCAAGTCCTGCCAGGTCTGGATGCACCTTTTTCTTTCCTTCTAGTTGTAGAACTTCTACTCCGCCAGCTTTCCCATGGTTCTGGGGGATAGTTGTTTTGTCTTTTAGTTGTAGTTTTGGTGTGGTTGTGAGAGACAGCATGTACAGATGTATATCTTATGCCACCATCTTGGTTCCCCAGCCCCTCAACTTCTTAACCTCTTTCACCTCTCCTGCATCCTCAAGGTACTACAACTTACATCTACACCTGATATGTGGAGAACTTTAGCAGCAAATTGCACAATCAGTTTCTTTTGGAGTCTCTGATTCATCTTTTCCCATTTTGCTCAGGACTACTGTAAACCAATTCACACTTAGAAAATTCATTTTCTGCATGCTTCACAAAGCAATTTACCACAAAATGCATTACTTCCCCTCAATTATGCCTTGCATTACCAACTTATCTACCTCTATCCTCATCAGTCCTTTTCTTCCTTCCTTCCTCATAGAGGAATTCCCTATGAGGAACTACAGGTCTCATAACATGAACTTTCTCAAAAGGCTAGGCCAGTGGTTGGCAAATTCATTAGTCAACAGAGTGGCAAACCATGGCTCATGGTTTGCCAACCACTGGCTAGGCTATTGGTTCTCTCCTCTGAACTTTCTTTTCAAGTGTCTTCATCATCAGTTCTATTTGTGTTCTCATGACATCTTCAACTCCATGCAACTTACAAGTGACTCCTTCTTGGTCTCCTAGGCATTCTCCCTTCACTCGACTCCACTTTCAGTGCTAGGATGATGCATGTGTTCTGTTCATTGTCTCTTTTCTCTCACCCTTGTCATTCTTTCCAGATAGTCTCACTCACATCCAGGACTTTAACTACCCCTGAGCAGTAATGATATTTAAATCTAAACTTAAAAATAAAATGTTAAGGTTCAAACAGGAATATTAAGTTACCTCAGCAATTTATATCCCTGTGATTGAAATCCTGTGAAGATTTCCAGGGTCCAATGCTACACAACCTAGTTTATAAGGTTTGGGGTGGGTGTGGAGGAGAAACTTGAGCATCTGCATTTTCTAGCGCTTCATAGATGTTGATATATGTAAAGCATTGAAAGACTGAACTGTCAACTGGATCTTACCTCTGAATCTCAACATGTCCCCGAATGAACACATTTTCTCTCCCCTGCCATGGTATTCTAATGTTTCCTAACTTTCCATTGGATTGCTCCCAGTGAATCAGTAGTCATCTTGACTCCTTCTTCTTCACACCCTAAGTCTATTGATTCTAATTCCTAAATATATTATTGTGCCTTCTTTTTTCCATCTCTAGTACCCCTAATTCCTACGTCTTGTCTAGTTCGAACCTACCGCCAGCTTGCTTTCTCTATCCATCCCCCATGCTGCTGCACACAGCCCCCTAAAATTTCTGTCTGATCATGTGATCCTTCTGCTCAAAACTTGCAGTGAATCTGCAGTTTACAATTTCAGTGGTACACCCAGTCATCCATAACTCTTAGTTAGGTCAATGCAAGAATCACTGACAAGTAGATGATTTTTGTTGTATGTATTGTATGGTAACAAACACGTTTGAGTTAGTCCTTTCTTGTTTAGGAAGAGTCAAAATATTCTTGAATTTAATTCATCCTCATCAAAATGTTAGATAGTCATAACTAGAAAGTAGATTAACAGAAAAAAAGGCATCAGTAAATAAGTGATGGCAATATTGTTTTTAAAAATATAAATGATGAATGAACAGAGTTCAATTAGGAGCTTTATAATAATTTAAAAGGGAAAGAATTAGGACCTGAGTTTAATTTGTGTCAATAAAGTGACACTAAATTAAAGTGGGTATTAATGAGCCCTGGAAATTTCCTGTTCATCAGCCTGGGGGTGGCCCTGCCACTTTGAATTTTTTTTTTAGCATCCCTACTGATCTTGGAGCTGATGGGGTAATGTCATGGACCTTTTACTAACATACATCATGTTGCTATGAGAGGAACTGAAAGATGTATGTCCTTGTGAGGAGCATGCTGCCACCTGGGAAGGCTCTCAGCCTGGCCTGTGGTCTAGGAGGTCTAGGTTACAGTAAGTTTGTGGAAGGCCAATAGTGTGGAAGAAGGATGGGCTGTGTTTCTTTTTAATTTAAGCTTTATGCTGGAAAGAGCATGATATCACAGTATAGTTCTAGAGATAAAATAAGGTATATTGGAGGTAACTTAAACACAAATCTTGGCAAAAGGAAGCAGAAATGAGAGCCAGAAAAGGAGTATTGCACCTCGGATGCGTAGCTTGAAAGTCCCTGTGGCTTTCCAGCTGGAGCCCAGAAGCTCTGCACAGGGAAGGGGCGTTACTCAGCTTCCCTGTACCCTCTGGGCCTGCTTGGTTTTTCTCACACCCTGTCTGGACCTTGTACGTGTTTTTTGTTTTTGTTTTTTTCAATAAAACAAAACCACTGAGAAATTAAGATTTAGAAAAGTTCTGAGAATTCTACATTTTTTTAACGCTAATAGGTATTTTTTCAAGCCATGAGTGTGATTTCATTTTATTTTTATTTAGTGTTTTATTGAATTTATTGGGGTGACATTGTTTCGCAAAACCATACAAGTTTCAATTGTACAATTCAATAAAACATCACCTGCATACTACATCGTGTGCCCATCACCCCAAGGAAAGTTTCTTTCCTTCCCCAATTTTCCCTTTGCCTACCTCTACCTCTGTACTCCTTTCCCCCTGGCAATCAACACACTGTTGTCTGTATCTATGTATATCTATAATAATAAAAGGATAATATGCTAATTAGACTGCACAGGTGGACATCCTTCAAAGCCGCAGTGGCTGGGAGAACCCAGGGCAGGCAGCCATAGCAGTGGGCAGCGGCAGCAGCAATGGGGTGATGGGGGTGGCGCCTTCCCCTGATCAGCTTGGTTGCCTCCCACAGAGGAGATGATGAAGATGAACCAGCTAAAATGAACAACGTTATACACACACACAAAGGGACCTTGGGCCCAGAGTTCTATAGCAAATTCTAGTGCTTGTTCATCTTAGCTGGAACTAATGCCATAACCACTCCCATTTCTTCTTCCTTCTGGCCACTGGCAGTCACCATTGTATTCTGATTCTATGAATTTGATTATTTTAGATTCCTCATATAAGTGGAGTCATGTAGCATTTGTCTTCCTGTGACCCTCTTATTTTACTTAGCATAATGTCTTCCAGGCTCATCATGTCACACATATTTCAGAATTTCCTTCTCTGTTAAGACATTCCATTTTATGTACTAGTATATGTTGAATTTTCTTCATCCATTCATCTGTCATGGGCATCTAGCTTCTTTTTATAGCTTGGCTCTTGTGAATAATGCTGCAACTAACGTGGGAGTGCAGACATATATTCAAGATTCAGACCAAAATTCTTTTGGATAAATATTCAGAAGTAGAATTTCTAAATTGCATGATAGCTCTATTTTTAATTTTTTGAGGAATTTCCACAGTGTTTTCTATGATGGATGTATAATTCATATTCCCACCTGCAATGCTCTAGGGTTTGGATTTCTCCACTCCTTTGCCAGAATTTATCTCTCCTCCTCCTCCTCCTCCTCCTCCTCCTCCTCCTCCTCCTTCTTCTTCTTCTTCTTCTTCATTGATAATAGCCATTCTGATAGGTTTGAGGTGATTTGTCTTTGTGTTTTGGTTTGCATTTCCCTGATGACTAGTAATGTTAAGCATCTTTTCATGTACTTGTTGGCCATTTGTATGTCTTTGGAGAAATGTCTGATCAAATCCTTAGCCCATGTTTTAATCAGGATATGTACAATAATAAAAGCAAAATATGCTAATTAGAACGGATGTCCTTCTGGAGGACCTTCTCGATGAAGCTGTGGCAGTGGTGGGCCAAAGCAGAGGTGTCGCTATGGCAGTGGGACCCTGAGCCCCTTGCATGAATTTCATGCATCGGGCCTCTGATATATATATGGCTATTGAGTTGTAGACATAACCTGTAGGTAACGGTAAGTTTAGTCTGGCAGAGTGTGCATCATTCTTATCTTTTAAATGACTTAGATTTTTAAGTTTTTTTCATTAATATAAAGAAAAGCAAAATATTTGAGGCAATTTGTCAAAATTCAAAGTGCCAAGCAGCGTGTCAGATGCTGGATGGATGAAAAGTAAATAAAAAGATGAGCAAGGCCCGAGACACCTCCCAAAGACTCATCCTCTGTGACACTTATCTGAGAGGACAGAGTGTAACTGCCTATACTCTCCCTGAAACCAGAGCAGGGAGGACTGTGGAAGGTAGTTTAACAAAGGAGCACAGCATCTATTTTGCTTATCATATTGTGGGCATCCTCATTAGCTTTATAATGGAGACAGTCTTCCCGTGGAGATCATACGAGCATTTATTTCAAATCAATGTTGAAAATTAAATGGTAATCCTCAGGGGTGGGGGCCCTTCCAACACCACCACTTTCTATGGGAAATCTTTCTTTCATGTTTCTGCTTCGTACTCAATCCAGGGTTTGAAATTAATTAAAATATATCCTTTCTCTAATCTTTAGATAATTAGCTTCAAAGATTTTCTTCAAAATGTTGTAATAACTTTATCTTTTATGTGTAAATTCAGAACTGTTTCTATCTAGACAATAATAATTCAGGAGTAGTCATTGAGAGAAAAGTATTTTTGTCAGTTATTTGAATGATTGGGGTTCAGTCATGGAAAAAAGTATTTATTATGAAGCAGTTTTTAGACTTTTTGTACTAGAGTCTAGTAACTAGACTAACTAAAGGACTCCTATAAATTAGAGTTGGGAAGTATCATATAAGTTTTAGCTTCTTGTTTTGTGGACAGGGAAAATGCAATCCCAGAGGAGATATAAATATCTTTAATTTTAGAAACTATTAGCCTGCTCTCCATATTTGAGCCTGTCTCTATTTTGCTTGTTAGTCCAGTGTGTTTATTAGATTCTGAATGATCAATCATGTGGACTTGTCTTCTCTGACTGGCTTATTTTTCTCAGCTCTCTGGGCAGGGAGGTGCCCTGCCCTAGGGATCCCAAGCCAGGCACGTGGAGAGGCTGCAGGGAGGGGTGCCTATGTGTGAAAGAGGAACTTCCAGATGGTCCACCTTGGACACATTTACCTGCAACTCTATGAAAGATCCCAGGTGAGAATCATCTCTCTGAACCTGATGCTCAGATTGTAAGAGGGTAGAACAAATACTGCCGTGATTGTTATGTAACAGGAGATAACTGAAATGAAAGTCATTTTTTAAAATTCAGAAAACTATCTTAGGAGCTATAATGCAAAATAGCCTTATCTGGGGTTTGTGAACAGGAGTCACAATGTCTGACTTTAACAGTCAAGGTGTGGCTTTTTATTATCTGGATAATTTCAACACTGTTAGTGAACAAAGAGGATGACCAGTTCTCCATTTTTGCTTTTCACGCTTTTGTTACAGTCCATTAATCTTCTACCCTTGACCCTTGGGTCATTAGATTGCGTAAGTTTATTTTCATTTCTACGAAACATATTTTTGGAAAAAAGTCTCCTGTAAACATATTGACATTGCAATGATTGCTTAGACTTACTATTTTTATCTCTGTCAATTTGTTGATTCACTCAAAAACATTTACTTACTGTGCTATGTGCTAATTGCTATGTGGATCACTATGGGAGCAGCAATATACACCCTAGTCCTGGTTTCTGCCAGTCTTGTAGGGAGTTACTGCCTGGGAGGGATAGAGCTAACTCAATAGGTGATTGGATTTTGCTCAGGTCAAAGTCTAAAGTCAAAGGGATGCATATACAGCAATAGAAATTAAGACATTTGGGACTTAGATGCTAGAAATTTTATTTTAGCTGGATCTCTGGAGAAACTGCCTCCTTTCTTAATACTCCTTCTCAACCAAAGATGCTATATCCCAACTCCTCCCCTCCTTCTCAGGTCTAAAATTGCCACCAATTTATCAAATCTATTTACCACCTTCTGTTTACCATGCTGGATTCAGGGGGAAAACCAGAAAGCTCACAGCCTAGTAGGGAGAAAAAGACTAATGATAATAGAGAGTAATAAATTATGATAAAATCAGTTAAAGTGCTAAAGGTCTTAAGCAACAATGACATTTACATTTAAGAATTTTTTTTATTGTTGACACTATTATAGATGTCCCACACTTACCGTCTCCTTTTTCCCCTCCACCCAGACCTTGCCCTCCCCTCCTTAGACCTGTAGTTGGCAAACTGCGGGTCTCAAAGCCACATGTGCCTCTTTGGTCCCTTGAGTGTGGCTCTTCCACAAAATACCACGGCCTGGGCAAGTCTATTTTGAAGAAGTGGCATTAGAAGAAGTTTAAGTTTTAAAAATTTGGCTCTCAAAAGAAATTTCAATTGTTGTCCTGTTGATATTTGGCTCTGTTGACTAATGAGTTTGCCGACCACTGTGTTAGACCATCACCACACCATTGTCTGTGTTCATGGGCAATGCATATATGTTCTTTGGCTAGTCTCTTTACTTTCTTTCCTCCTGCCCCTACATCCCCACAAACACCCTCTTCTCTGACATTTGTCAGACTGTACCATGCTTCCATGACTCTGGTTCTATTTTGTTCAACAGTTTATTTTTTACATTAGATCCCACATATAAGTGAGATCATACAGTACTTCTATTTACCACCTTCTGTTTACCATGCTGGATCCACCAGCAGTGAAGGAAGGTTTCCTTTCCTCCACATCCTCATCAACACTTACTATTTGTTGATATTTTTGATGGTAGCTATTCTGGCAGGTGTGAGGTGATACCTCATGGTAGTTTTAATTTGCATCTCTCTGGCGATTAGTGATGTTGAGCATTTTTTCATGCCTACTGACCATTTGTATGTCCTCTTTGGAGAAATGTTTATTTAGGTCTTCTGCCCATTTTTTGATTGGGTTGCTTGTCTTCCTTTTGTTGAGTTGTATTAGTACTTAATACATTTTAAATATTAACCCCTTATCAGATGTATCATTGGTAAATATGTTCTCCCATATAGTGGGTTCCTTTCTTTTTTTTATTTTGTTGATGGTTGGGTTTTTGTGTTTTTTTCTGTGCAGAAGTTTTTTATTCTGATGTAGTCCCATTTATTTATTTTTTCCTTTGTTACCCTTGCCCTAGGAGATATACTGACAAAAATATTGGTATAGAAGATGTCTGAGATTTTACTGCCTATGTTTTCTAAGATTTTTTATGGATTTGTGACTTACATTGAAGTCATTTACTCATTTTGAGTTTATTCTTGTATATGGTATAAGTTGGTGGTCTAGTTTTAATTTTTTTGTATATATCTGTTCCTAGCACCATTTATTGAATAGATTGTCTTCATTCCACGATATGATCTTGCCCCCTTTATCAAATGTTAATTGACCATAGAGGTATGGATTGATTTCTGGGGTCTTTGTTCTGTTCAATTGATCCATATTCCTGTTCTAATGCCAATACCAGGATATTTTTATTACAATTGCCTTGTAGCATAGTTTGATATCCACAATTCTGATCCCTAAAACTTTGTTCTTCTTTCTCAACATGGCTGAAGCTATTGAGTCTTTTTGGAGATGAGTAAATGTCTATATACATTTTTGGAATATTTGTTCTAAATCTGTGAAAGATACCATTTGTATTTTAATAGGCATTACATTGAAACTATAGATTGTTTTTGGTAATATCGACATTTTAATGATGTTATTTCTTCCAATCCATGAACATGGTATATATTTTCACTTGTTTGTATCTTTATTTCTTTTTTTCAGTGTCTTATAATTTCCCCAATACAGGTCTTTCATCTCCTTGGTTAAATTGATTCCTAGTTACCTTATTTTTTTTTGTTGCAATGGTAAATTGAATGGTTTTTCTTAGTTTATCTTTCTGAGAATTCATTATTGGTGTATAGAAATGCCATCAATTTCTGGGTATTGATTTTGTATTCTGATTCTTTGCCAAATTTGTTTCTTAGATCTAGTATTTTTATTTTTTTTTTGGTGGAGTCTTTAGAGTTTTCTATATACCATATCATGTCAACTGTGAATAATAATAGTTTTAGTTCATCCTTTCTAATTTGGATGCCTTTAAAACAATTAATGTTATTATTTTTATTTATTTATTTGTTAAAATCTTTATTGTTGAGAGTATTGCAGGTGTCCTTCCCCCTTCCCCCCCCATTAATTCCCTCCACTTGAATCCCACCCAAGGTCTTTATCATCCTATTGTCTGTGTCCATGGGTAATGCATATATGCATATAAATTCTTTAGTTAATCTCTTCCTGTCCTTTACCCCCCTTCCCTCTTAGATTTGTCAGTCTGTTCCATGTTTCCATGCCTCTGCTTCTATTTTATTAATCAGTTTATTTTTTTCATTAGGTTCCTTGTTCATTTATTTTCATTTTTAGATTCAATTGTTGACAGATATGTATATATAGCCATTTTGTTGTTCATATTATTTATCTTTCTGTTTTTTTTTTCTTCTGTTTTTTTCTTAAAGAAGACCATTTAACATTTCATGTAATACTCATTTGGTGGTGATGAACTCCTTTAAATTTTTATGATCTGTGAAACTCTTTATCTGCCCTTCAATTCTAAATGATAGCTTTGCTGGGTAGAGTAATCTTGGTTGTAGGTCCTTGCTTTTCATCGCTTTGAATACTTCTTGACATTCCCTTCTGGCCTGCAAAGTGTCTGTTGAGAAGTCAGCTAATAGTTTTATGGGCACTCTCTTCTAAGTAACTAAGTGCTTTTCTCTTCCTGCTCTTAAGATTCTCTCTTTTTCTTTAATCTTTGGTATTTTAATTATGATGTGTCTTAGTGTGGGCCTCTTTGGTTTCCTCTAGTTTGGGACTCTCTTGTGCTTCTTCGGCTTGCATGTCTATTTCTTTCACAAGGTAGGGGAAGTTTTCAGTCATTATTTTTTAAAATAGGTTTTCAATTTCTCATGCCCTCTGTTCTCATCCTGGCAACTCCCATGATGCAAATATTGGTATGCTTGAAGTTGTCCCAGAAACTATATTTATATTTTTGAATTATTTTTGTTGTTCTGATTGGGTGTTTTTTATTTCTTCATATTTCAAATCATTGATTTATTCTTGGAATCCTCTACTATATTACTGATTCCTTATAAATTATTCTTCATTTCAGATATTATATCCTTTACTTCTGACTGGTCTTTTTTGATGTTGCTGCTGTTTTCACTAAGTTCCTTGAAGTCCTCAGTAAATTCCTTGAGAATCCTTATAACCATTGTTTTAAACTCTATCTATGATAGTTTGCTTGCTTCCATTTCATAGTTATTTTTCTGGAGATTTCTTTTGTTCTTTCATTTACATGTTTCTTTATCTCTGCATTTTAGCTGCTTCCCTGTGTTTGTTTCCATTTATTAGGCAGAACTGTTATGTCTCCTGGAATGGATAGAGTGGCCTTGTATAGTAGGTATCATATAGGGTCCAGTGACTCAACCTCCCACTCACATAAGCTAGGCACTCTAAGGGTTCCTCTGTGTGGGCTATGTGTTCTGTCCTGTATAGTTGAGCCTTGATTGCTGTTGGCATCACTGGGAGAAACTGACCCTTAGACTAGTAGGCTGTGTAGATAAGCTGTGGCTGCAGCAGAAGAGCTGCTATGTAGGAGATGCCCCTATGGAGCAGGATTTGCTTCAGTGGGGTTTTGGTGCTCACCAAGTCCACTCCTTGAGTATGTCCTTCATGCATGTGGTAGGGTTGTAATCTTGAGTGGTCTGAAGCTGACCATCAAGTACAATGACTCTGAGGCATCCCAGGAGTTGCAAAGTCAGCCACTTTGTCTGCCTTGCCTGGGACCACCCTGCAGGAGCTACAGAGCAATATGCAGATGGTTGTTAATTGTGCTGGGCTTGTAGGTGCCCAGAAGAGGCCAAGCTGTGAATCAAGGCAGGTTGCTATTAGTGCCAGACTTAGGCCTCCTTATTTAGAGTTATGGGGCATGATAAAGTCAGCTGATGCATGTCTGAGAGATTTTAGAAAAGTCTGAAGCCTGAGCCAGGATAGGCCATTCATAAAAAAAGCCACTACAAATGGCTTAGGTAGGCCTGCAAGTTAGATGGGGTGGGGAATCACTAGAGCAGTGTAATCAATGTGTCCTAGGTTTATGGAAACTCAGGTATGGCATCTTCCAATTGTCTCTGTGGCATGGAATTCTCAGCAAGGGGACAATGACCTCTGCCAGCACTTTTGTCTGTGAGAGAGCTGGCCCCAACTATTGCCCTGAGACCAGACAATTCAGTTCCTCTCCATATGTTCCAGGAGCCTTTCGAGCTGCTATCCCAGTGTTGGAGCCCAGAGAGAGTGAGTACGAGTAAGCGCCTATGTGGGCCCTTTAAGAGGAACTGCCTGGGACTCCAGCAACCTCCATCTCATCAGTTACATTTCCTGTTTTTGTTGTTCTTCACAGGAGGATATTTTTTTTCTATTTACTTTGAGAGAGAGAGGGAGAGAGAGAGAGGTGAGAAAGACACATTGGATGAGGAGTGATTGAGAGAGAGAAACATCAATGTGAGAAAGACACATTGCCAGGTTGCCTCCCACATGCACCAAGATCAGGGCTGGGGATTGTACCTGCAATTAAGATACATGCTCTTGACCAGAATTATACCCACCACTGACCCTGATTTTTACAGCCCCAAATATTTGGAATTTCTCTTCCAAGCTCTGGACCCTGGGCTGAGGGTTCTGCTATGGGCCTGGGACCACTTGCTCCTCACAGGGAACCCCTGTAGGCAAGATATCTCTCCTGATTTAAAAATGCCACATATGGGTGTTGGACTAGTCCATTCTGTACCTCCACCCTTCGTACTAGTCTCAATGTAGCTTCTTCTTTATATCCTTAGTTATAGGACTTCTGTTTATTAGATTTTGGGTGGTTCTGAATAATGCTTATTCTGTAGTTTAGTTATAATTTTGACATAGTTGTAGGAGGAAGCCAGTAACCTATTTACCTATGCTGCCATCTTGATCCTCCCCCAATGCCTTTTATTTCTTCTTTTCTGGTTGTGATAGCTAAAGCTTCCAGTATTTTGCTGAATAAGAATGGTGAAAGTGGACATCACTGTCTTGTTCCTGAACTTAAAGGATGTGTGTTTAGTTTTTGCCCATTGAGTACGATGTTGGTTTTAGGTTTTTCATACAAGGCCTTTATTGTGTTGAGTCTTTATCATAAATAGACATTGGATTTTGCAAAATGCTTTTTTTGTGATCATGTGCTTTTTATCTTTCTTTTTGTTTATGTAATATATAATATTTATTGATGTGCAAATATTGAACCAACCTTTCATCCCCAGAATAAGTCCCACTTGATCATGGTATACGATCTTTTTAATGTATTAATGGATCTGATTTGTTTATACTTTGTTGATGATTTTAGCATCTATGTTCATCAAGGATATTGGCTTATACTTTTCTCTCCTTGTAGTATCTTTATCTGGTTTTGGAAGTAGGTTAATGTTTGTCTTGTATAAAGTGCTTGGAAGTCTTCTTCTTGACTTTTTTGGAATAGTTTGAGGAGAATAGGTGTTACATCTAAGGATTCAGTAGATAATTGACTAAGAATATAAAAGATAAATCACAATAAATATAAATAGTTAATCACATGTAAAGAAATGTTCAATTTTGCTATAATCATAAACTCAATTTAACCATATAAAATTGGTAAATTAAGTAGTTTTATGATTCTCGATCCTGTCATGATTTCCCTTTGGTTCACATATACTGCAGGTGAAAGCATAAATTGGCAACCTCTTTCTGGAAGGCAATTTGATATAGATAAAGAACCTTTAAAATATGGATGCCACTTTCCCAGGACCTTCTCGCCCTTTCTGAATTTGTCCCAAGAACAAGTATATCTTAACAAGGACATTTGCACAAAGATGTTCATTGCTTCAACAAATAACAAAAACTACTTGGAAACTATAAATGACCACAATTAAGCAGAACATGCTAACTTGTATAAAAGAGTTTTATGTAGCTATTTAGAAAATATGTTTTTGGATATATTCTTTTAATAATAATCCTGCCTTGAATAAACTTTGCTGGCCACATATCACCAGGCTTGATACATTCCTAATGTGAAAATGGCTTTGATGTAACATGTAATAAAAAGCATATCTATAACAGTGTCTTCACTATAATATAATCTCTAAATAATTATAGAAAAATCACTGATTGGTAGATGTAATTTTTATATCTTTATATACTAATATATGGTTAATTTTTAATAATTTCCAAAACAGTTTGTTTTATTTTCATTATTAAAATGCAAAATAAAAAAACATGATATTCACAAATAATTTTATGTATGGTAATGCTCTCAGTGTATGCATTTATTTATTCAACACTTATTGATTTCTACTACATATCACACATTGTTCTCAGGGCTTAGAGTAGGTCAGCCCACTGTGGACACATGGGAGAAAGGACCGTTGCAAGCAGAGAGAACTGTCAGAGCAAAAGTCTCAGGACAAGGGACTGCTTTGAAAGAAGAGCAGAGAGGCCGGGATGCAGGAGCAGAATGAGTGATGGGCCGACTGGCAGTCATGTTCAGAGAGGCAACTGGCAGAGGTTGTGGCAGGT
The DNA here is from genome assembly GCA_011751065.1 of Lasiurus cinereus. Classification (NCBI taxonomy): domain Eukaryota; kingdom Metazoa; phylum Chordata; class Mammalia; order Chiroptera; family Vespertilionidae; genus Lasiurus; species Lasiurus cinereus. The sequence continues at coordinate 4,139,808 of JAAGEH010000041.1, read as the reverse complement.
AGACCACAGAGGGCTTTGCTGCAGTAAGGACTTTGGTTTAATTGGGAGTAAAAAAGGGAGCCATCAGAGGGTTTTGAGAAGACAGATGACTTCTGTTGTTAAAGGGTTCCCTGATAGTTGCGAGGCAAAAGCAAGGAGTCTGATCATGAGTAATCTGGGCACCAGTGGTGGCTGTGACCATGCAGTAGCTATGGATGTGATGAGAAGTGGGGTTCTTGACACATTTTGAAGGCAAAGCCAGCAGGTGGGTTGGATGTGGGTGTGAGAGAAAGAGAAGAGTCAAAGATGACTAAGACTTTAGCAAATGGAAGGATCAAATTGAAATCAGCTGTGATAGAGAAGGCTGTGAGTGAGCAGGTCCTGGTGAGAGCATAGATAAGAGTAGGTTTAGGGGAGAAAATAGTAAAGAAATGCACCTGGAGAAGGTCCACATTAAGACACAGGAGACAAGATGAAGAGGCAATGGGCCCTGAGAAAGAGCCATCATGGAGGAAACCTAAGGAAGTGTGGTGTCCTAAAGGCAGGGGAAGCAGGTCCTTCAAAGACAAGAGAACAAACAATTGAGCTTTGATTTTCTTGATGCCAGGTCACCAGGTGAAAGTGGTGATCAGGGAGGAAGGGCCCTCAGCTACAGACTTCCTTCTCAGATGTTCCAGTTAGTCAAACATTTATTTTTTTAAAATATATTTTATTGATTTTTCACAGAGAGGAAGGGAAGATGGATAGAGAGTTAGAAACATCCATGAGAGAAAAAGACATCGATCAGCTGCCTCCTGCACACCCCCAACTGGAGATGCGCCCGAAACCAAGGTACATGCCCTTGACTGGAATCGAACCTGGGACCTTTCCGTCTGCAGGCTGACGCTCTATTCACTGAGCCAAACCGGTTTCGGCAAACATTTTATATCTTAATTCAGTGGTGGTAATACTTCTTAGGGGTTGTCCTGAGGTGGAAATGCCATGTTCAAGTTGAAGTATATCCTGCAAAAGGTACGAAGCACTGATAAGCTGGTGGGCAGGTCTGTGGAAGTGTGAGAGCAAATAAAATTAAAAGTGAATTACCCAGACTCTAAATTTAAACCTCTAGGTTTCCTGTGAGGGGCCTGCTGGCATTCCTTTGTATCTTATTCCAAACTGGCTCTTACCCAAGTGATAAGATTCATGTCTTTATTATTAAGAAATGGGGAATAAAGGACAGCAAAGGTCTCTTTTTATCACTAATCTGACTTAGAGGGATGAATGAGACCAACCATTCAATATCAGCAGAACCACAATTTTCTCATACTTAATAAAAATGATAAGATTTTTATAGCACATTAGTTTAAACCGAATTTGCTAATCTGATTTGATAGAAAGGAGCTGTGTAAAAGAGTAATATAATGGACTAGTGCTTCTGATATAATTGAAGAAACTTGGATTTTTTGCTTCATATTATGACTTTCATGCTCTGTACACTTTTCTGATGGAATTAGTGCCACCTGTAATACATGAGCAGCTTTCATGCATCATGTTGTACGAGAGAATCCGCTAATACACAATCAGTTTCACAGATTTAAACACTGTTTTCACATATTGTCAAGTGTTTTGTTTTCCTATATTGAAGAATTAAGTTACTCCATGAAAGGCAATTGTTTTGAGGGTTTGTTTTTTTTTTAACTCTAAAGGTGTGCCCTCCTCCGTAGCTCTTGTAATTTGAGTATCGCTGCCACCTTTGACTGACCAGGGGTGGTCACCCTCTCACACTCTATCCTCACCTCTGACAAGCAGCCCTGTGAGCTGTGAGTGCGAGGGGCGAAATTGTGATGCAATTTTGGTCTCTAAAAAGTGCTATTACAAACTCCCAGCTGATTAATTCAGATAGACATGAAAACTCTCTCTGTGGACTTCGATGGGATTGTTCAATGAGTGGCCTTCTACCCTGAGTGTGGGCTGAGATATCTCCTGCTGGGTGCAGCCTGTTACTCCAGCATCCTAGCTAGTCTTCTGCTCGGCCCCCTCCATCTGGTTTCTTGGAGCTTCGGCAGCTCCGCCAAGGCATTGGGCTGTTCTAGAATGCTGTGCCTTCAGCACACTGCTAGCATGGACATTTCGGACTGGAAGTCTCCTCTGACATCTCACCTGCATCTATCTAATGGTCTTCCTTCTCCTCAGACCCTTGACCTGCACGTGCCCACTCACCCTGCCACTACCATAGACTGAAGTCAATATTTCTAGAACCCCTGCATCACTGTGACCCTGTTATAACTCTTACTAAACTGTATAAAATTTTTATGCTTGCATGTCTTTCTACCCTTTTAGATCATAAGCTACCTGAAAACAGACTCTGAATTTCATACCTGGGTCTCTTCTTTAGTTTTTGACACAGGTAATGTTTAATAAATAAATAAGTGCATGAGTGAATGACAAGGTCCTTGGGACTGAACCATGTAAACCAGCCTGTAAGTTTCTTTCTCGTGAATAATAAGTCAACCTAGATCTGTGCATATTTACTTAAGATAGTTTCTATTTTGTGCAGTTAAAAATAAGGGGAGTTCTTTCGTGTATATACACGTTTGATCTATCAATCTATTACTTAACTCTTTTTCTATCACCTATCATTTTCTATCTATACAACCTGGCTTTCCTGCTGGTGGAAGATAAGTGAAAACTACAAAAAATTATAGAAATGATTTTGTAGGTATGCTTCCTTCCCTGTTCTCTTTTTTCTTCTCACATATAGGAAGCTATTATAATTAATGCCTGTATTAATGGATGCTGCTCACACTGATCATTTCATAATTGTGAGAGGAAAATGAAGTGGTTTAAGGCTACATTGAGTCTAAGTAGCCTCTGGCTGGCCTTTTAGATTCTGCTGGAGACCTGGAACAACAGTGTGGCTACTGTTCGCGGACACGTGGACTAATAGATGCTTAAAACTTCTAAACTAATGGCAACCCAGTGAGTGGTGCACTGTGATGTACGTTATACTTACTGAGTGTGTCACAGTCCCAGGGCCCAATTCGTATTTGGCTAGTGGTTCCAGTAGAGGCCAAGTACAAGGTATTGCATGGCATGGAAGGCATGCCAAGAGAGGCAAGGCATTCCTTGGAATGGATGGGAAGATTCTAAATAGTGATTTCTATTGCCTTTTAGATCAGTTTACCATGAGTAATCAAATCTGAAATTATAATGGAAATCAGGATGAAAATACATTTGTGTCTCTGTATTTTTTGTTAAATACAATATCCTGTTTTGCCACATCCTTCTGTATGGCGGGTAAGAATGGTTATCTCATTTTTTTTTCTGATATAGATTCTTTTTTCCCCATCCTGAATAGCTCCAAGAAACATTTAAATATGTAAAACTGACAGAAGGTATTACATAATTAAATAAAGGTGTCCTCTAATTTCTTCTGCAATAGGCAAGAGAGGGAATCAAAAGAAAGCAGAAGCAAGGTTTTGATTTTCTATTTTCTTCCCTCAGGCAGACAACTCTTCTTAGCATAAAGGAGTGATGGAATTTTTGGCTGCAATAATTTATGGTGTTCCGTGTGATGGTCTGTTTTAAAATGCTTGGGGATTTGTTGTTTCTGGGACTGGCGCTTGCCATAGACAGAGTGAAATGTTATAGTACAACTTTGGGGCTGGCTGCCTTCTCTTGTATTAGGGCCAGGTTGTAGCTCCCTGTGACACATAGCAGCTCAGTGTCACCTGTTGAATAAGGTGCCATGTGCCCTGCCTACTTGTATTCGAAAACATCAATGCTAGAAAGAATGAGGCTCTGTGAGACAAAAGCAAACCCATGCTTAGTGACACGTCCTAAACTACACTTAGGTGAGTTGAATAGACGGGCATGTTCCATTTTATAAAATATAAGTTACAATTTCAAAATATGCAAGTCAAGTGAAGAATTTGGTCCATATTAAGCTATGGTATTAACATGTATACTGTCACTAGTTTTTCAAAGTGCTTCCAATAACTTTATGCATTCCTCACTGTTTACCTGTGTGTGAGGCAGTATTATTTTGACATTGAGGATGGGAAATGGGCTCCTACCTCTTGTTTAAGATTGCACTGTCACTAAATATCAAACATCAGAATTCAAGCTTGGGGCTTCTGATTGCAGATCACTGATTCTCCACTGAACGTGTAACACATGGTGTGAGAGTGTTGATGTATGGACCCATGCTCCCTCTCTGTTACTGAAGTGGCAGATTTCAGAGGGAAGCCCCCAGTGAGCCAGGCAGCCTGCTACACTAGCTGGGTGTGAGTCCCGAGACTGCCCTCTGTCACGCACTGAAGGAGACAGAAGTGAGGCAGTGGGTCTCTGAGGCCAGGTCCCATGCAGCTTCGGCCCTTGGGTCCTGGAGTTCTCACTCTGCAGGGAGTATGACCAGGCCAGGATTGCCATGCTGGGAGGAGGCACAGCTCGTCACAGCCACATGTGGAGAGGAGAGGTCGCTGACCAGGTCACCACCATTCCAGCCCTCACAGCCCAAATGTCAGAAACAGAAGTGAAGAAACCCCCAGGAAACTCAGCCCTTGCTTGCCACCTCCCAGCTAAGGGAGGCTCTGAGCAACCACAGCCCAGCTAAGCCAAGAACTATGAGAGATGATAGTGAATTGTTGTTTGAAATCACTGCGTCTGAGATGGGCTGATAGCAACAGATGACTGGAAATATGATGTATAAAACTTTCCCTACTTTCCTTTCAAAATGCCTTTATATTTGTAGTCTACACGTTTTCAAACAAACTTGTGATTACTTTCCTAGGCTGGTTTGTGTTTATGTGTTTTTTAGATCACTTCTTACCCATTAAAGGTAGATAATTTGAACAATGCTTAGGAGAACATGGTAAGTTTGTAATCCCAAGTCATGGTTTTCAGAATATCAGTGTTGAGAACCAATTCTCCACAGACTTGTCATGTTTCTTTTCTTTTTTTAAAAAAATATATTTTATTGATTTGTTACAGAGAGGAAGGGAGAGAGATAGAAAGTCAGAAACATCAATGAGAGAGAGACATTGATTAGCTGCCTCCTGCACACCCCACTGTGGAGATGTGCCCGCAAGCAAGGTACATGCCCCCAGCTGGAATCGAACCTGGGACCTTTTAGTCTGCAAGCCAACACTCTATCCACTGAGCCAAACCGGTCTCGGCGACTTGTCATGTTTCTGAGCATCTTGTGAACAAAGGCAATGACTGCCTTTCTGTTGAGCTACCTTATAGGAATGTCTTACAGCAAAAAGCCTTGCATTATAGAACAAGTATATCTATTTTCAGCAAAGAATATTTTATCTTATGTGCAAGCTAACAAATTAGTTTGCCATATTTCACAGATGCTGGTAATATAATGAAGAATAGTATTTTACTCTGGAGCAAAGAGCAGACAGACTCGGTGCCTGTTATAAAAGGCTTATGCTCGCTAAACTCAGGGTTCCTGTCTTATAACCCAGCCCACATTATATACACGAGTCATGCAATCCTCGTGTCCCCTTGTAGGAACTGGAGTTTAAGGAGTCCATGCAGATGGTGATACTCTGGCTACTGTTATTGTGATGAATGCCCTCTCCTTTGTTCTGAATCCGGGATTTCATGTATTGTACATGCATGCCCCAAAGATATTGTTCCAGAACACCACAATAAAGGGTTTGGTTTCGGAACACCACAATAAAGCAAGAATTGCAATAAAATAAGTCACATAATTTTTTTGGTTAAAATATTTTTTACACTATGTTGTAGTCTATTAAGTGTATATGATAGCATTATATCTAAAAACAATGTACATACCTTAATTAAAAATACTTTATTGCTAAAAATGATAACCATTATGTGAACCTTCAGCAAGTCATAATTTTTGCTGGTGGAAGATCTTGCCTCAATGTTGATGATTACTGACTGATTAGGGTGGTAGTTGCTAAAGGTTTGGGTAGCAATTTCTTAAGACAGCATTAAAATTTGTGACATTGACTGACTTCTTTTAAAAATCATTTCTAGGAGCATAAGATGCTGTTTGATAACATGTAATCCACAGTAGAACTTCCAAAATTGGAGTCAATTTTCTCAAACTCTACCTCTGCTTTATCAACTCAGTTTATGTAATAATTCTAAATTCTTTCTTGTCATTTCAATAATCTTCAAGCATCTTCACCAGGAGGAGAGTCCATCTTAAAAAATCACTTTCTCTGCTTATCCATAAAAAGTAGCTTTAATTTGTTAAGTGTTTTAGCATGAGAAAAAAGTAGCAATCCAGTCACATTTTCAAGTTCCACTTCTAATTTTAGTTCTCTTATTATTTCCACCACATCTACAGTTACTTCTTCCACTGATGTCTTCAATCCCTCAAAGTCATCCATGAGCATTGGAATCCACTTCTTCCAAACTCCTGTTGATGTTGATATTTTGATCTATTCCCATGAATCACCAATGTTCCTAATGGCATCTACAATGGTGAATTTTTTCCATAAGGTTTTTAATTCACTTGGCCCAAGTCCATCAGAGAAACCATTATCTTTGGCAGCAATACTCTCACAAAATGTATTACTTAAATACTAAGACTTAAAAGTAGAAGTGGCTCTTGGATTCTGGGCTGCAGGACAGCTGTTGTGTTAGCAGGCATGGAAACATGCCTTTCTATATCTCCATCAGAGCTCTTGAGTGACACAGTGCACTTTCAGTGAGCAGTGGTATTTTGAAAGGAATCTTTCATTTTGTTTCTGCACAGTAGGTTTCAATGGTGGGTTTAACATATTTGGCAGATCATGTTGTAACATATGTGCTGCCACCCAGCTTTGTTGTTCCATTTATGGAGCATGGCAGAGGAGAGTTAGCATCATTCTTTTCTTGAGCATTAGCTTTAACCTAAAGTCACAGCTGCATTGGCCCCTAACATGAGTGTCAGCCTGTTCTTTGAAGTTTTGAAGCCGGGCACTGACTTCTCTCTAGCTATGAAAGTCCTAGATGGAATCTTCTTCCAATATAGTCATGGGTCACTTAATGATGGGGATACGTTCTGAGAAAGGCAATATTAGGCAATGTCCTCATTGTGCAAACATCACTTACACTAACCTTGATGATGGAGGCTACTACATGAATAGGGTGTATAGTCTATGTAGCTGATTACTTCTAGGCTACAAATCTGTGCAGCATGTTACTGTACTGAATATTGTTGGCAATCGTAACACAGTGGTAACTATTTGTGTATCTAAATATCTAAATATAGAAAAATATATAGTAAAAATAAAATATAAAAGATAAAAAATGGTACACCTGCAAAACTTCAAATGTTACTATGAATGGAACTTGCAGGACTGGAAGTGGTTGTAAGTCAATGAATGGTGAGTGGATGTGAATGCTAGGATGTCACCATACACTAGTGTAAACTTTATAAGAGTTCTACATTTACTTTTTTTTTCTTTCTTTTTTTTTGTTAATCCTCACCTGAGGATATTTGTTCCCATTGGTTTTTAGAGAGAATGGAAGGGAAGTAGGGAAGGAGAGAAAGAAAAATCAATGTGACAGAGACACATCAATTGGTTGCTTCCCACACATGGCCCAGGTAGGACCGGGATCAAACCTGCAACCCAGACCCTTGACTGGGGACTGAACCCTTGACCTATTTGATGTGGTGCAAGGGCCAACACTCTACCCCCTGTTCTTCAATAACAAATTAAACTTAACTTATTGTAACTTTTTTACTTTACAAACATTTTAATTATTTTAATGTTTTGATGCCTTTGTACTAACACTGAGTTTAAAATACACATTATACTGCTGTACAACTTTTTTTCTTTTTCATATTTTAATAATATTTTTTTAATTAAAAATTTCCCAACTCTTAAACAATTTTTGTAACTATTTTCTCTCTTTTCTGTGTCCAGCACGGCTAGAGAGCAGGTCCAGTTCCTGAGTAGAGGAATTTGGGATTGAGAAATAAAAGAAAGAGACAGGACACAAAATGGAAGGAAAAAGCTGGGAACCAGGAGGCACCGCTGCCCTCTTCTGCTGGAGAGAGACAGTGACCCATAGCCCATGCAGCGTATTTATTTTATACCACCACATACCAGGAAGTTTCAACAAAAGTCAAGACAAGGGGATTATTTGCATTCCTGGTGCTTGACTGTATTTACATATCAAAACCCACTACCTGACACCTGGGCTGAAATGAAGGTCAAGCTGATAACAGTCTTGACTTTTTGGCAAAGCTTGTTCCCAGATCACGTCTTTGCCAATGTGACTGGGTTCAGCTGACAAATAATTAAATAATGCCCATCTGCTTTTTCAGGTGCTGTCTACAATTTTTGTTAAAATAAGAGCATCAGTATCACTTCCTCCACCTCCACATCGTGCTCTACTATGAGGTCTTCAGGGGCAATAACATGCATGTGTCTATGATACTAGTGCTTTCTTCCAAAACACCTCTTGAAGGGCCTGTCTGGAGGTGCCACTCCTTCCTTTTAGGAATATTTCCATGATGGTTTGCTTTTTTTTTTTTTTATCATAGATTTTTTTTTTTTAAAAATAAACAGACAACACACCATGAGCATTCCTCTCTATTATTGCAAACCTTTTTGGTGTTGGGTCCATGTTTTTAAACTTGAAGGGGCTTGCTGAGATCTGTGAGAGCCTCTGCTGCAACCTTCACTGAGTTTTCTTGCAGATTACTCCCATGTTTCCTTTCATGCAGTTTCCTTTTCCCGGAACTGTTCTTTAGCAATGCATTCTTTCTCGGGTTCTAACACTTGCTTAGTTAACCACCTCTAGGGGCTCCTCAGTGTCACCCTCGTCTACCCCCAGTTACACTGTTTGCCATTTCACTACAGTCTGGTGATTTTTGCAATCTCCTCATCCTTGGCAAACATAGACCCATATCACTTTTAAGTATAAATATGAAATTCCCAAGTAAAATATTACTAGAATGAATTCATCAGTATTTAAAAATGTTATCTGTCTTCAAAAATTAAGGCTTATTTCAGAAATGGAAGAGTGTTTTCAAATACATTAGTATACTTTATTATATCAATAGAAAAGAAAAACATTATCTTAGAGGATCAAATATATCATTATACAAAATTCAACATCTGTTTCTACTTATGATTACAAAATACAGCAAAATGGACATTGTTTCAAACCCAAAAATAGTTTTATATTCTATGGTGAAACAATAAAAGTATTTCTTTAAATGCCAGAGAAGGTAAAGATACCCACCATTATTATTGTTATTTGCCTTTCAAAAAAAGTCAGCCAATGCAATTAGACATGGAATCAGAACATGGCATGTAAATTTTGAGATGGAGAGATAAAATCATTAATTGTACATAACATGATTATAAACTTGTAAAACAAAAAGGAGTCAACTGAATAGCTATCAGAAATTTTAAGAAATTTTGGTGGGTTAAGAAAATAAAAATGTAATAACTTCCTCCTAGAATTATAATAAGTATTAAAAGTGGTATAAAAGTTCTATATCCAGCAACCTGCTTGGATAGGAGAGTGCTTGACTGACATGAGAAACTAGATCTTGCTTAGTGACATGATGGAAGAAGCTTGCACAGATACAGCTCTGGAAGCATTCTTGGATGAGAAGACTCAATCATGATAAGAACATTAACTTTTTCATAGTAATAAAAATAAAATTCATATAAATTCAGTCAGAGTTTGGATCTTAGCCTTTTTCTAAGTAATCCATTAAACTCCATAATGCAAAGGAAATTTTGAAAATAAGATTAAGAAAAACTTTGCTTTAACACAAACTAAAATCTTACCTAATAATAGACAAACATGTAAATTGACCATACCTCTGCTATGCCACAAGACAATCAGGAGTGATATGCAAATTAACCCAACCAAGATGGCAGGTCAATTTGCATCTCCAGGCAGGGCAGGCAGTGTCAGGACCCAACCGTGGGGTCCTGATCCATAGTGGGGGGTTGGGGGGAGAGTCAAGGTGGGCAGTCCTAGGCCCAAACCACGGGGTCCAGGTCCATTGGTGGCCTGGGGAGGTGGGGAGGGCATGCCAGGCCCCACCTGCAAAGACCCATTCCATTGGGACTCAGGGAGGTGGGGTGGGCTGCCCCAGGCTCTGCCCTCAAAGTTCTGTTTCATCAGGGACTATGGAAGGTGGGATGGGTAGCACCAGGCCCCAACCGTAGGGTCCAGATCCATCAGGGGCCCAGGGAGGCAGGATAGGCAGCCCTAAGCCCTGCCCAAAAAGTCCAATTCTGTTGGGGGCCTGGGGAGTCCAGGTTGGCAGCCTGAGACTTTTTAGGCTGCTGTAGGTCATGAGGGAAGGCCCACATTTCCTGCTGTTTCTAGCAACACAATTGTCTATTTATTGTGCCTGAATTCTTCTGTCCCCTTACAAGGACTCTAAATTCCCCTGAGGGTTGATTTTCAATGATAGCTGTTCATGGGAATTACTTGAGGTGTTTGTGTGTGTAGAATATTCCAAACAAAAAGTCTATCCCTTCAGAAATTAGTGTTCCAATTCTGTTCAATTTCCAAAGATTCTGATTTTGCTGATTTGGAGAGTATTCAGTCAACAGTAAATTTTAAGTTTCCCTGAATGATTCTAACCTGTGGGTTAGAAGCCACTGCTTATGTTTATGCAAACACAAAAGCCAAATGTCCAGGTAAAATACAAAAATGTCAATTGTACATCTCAATAAATTTTACCTATGTCTACACCCAGGTAGCCACCATCCAGAATGTCCTGTTGAATCTTTTTCCATTAGCAATAAAGGCAGAACCAACTACTTCTCTTGGAGAGAGGAAAAAGAGAAAACAAAGGAGAATGTGTGGGAATATGTAATAATACCTCAAAACAGTATCTCCCAATAATTTTATTTATCAGATTATAGGCTCTTACTCATCTGTGTTGTACTTATTAGCAGTCAGTGGAACATCCTTGAGCGGTCCCAGATTAGAGAGGGTGCAGGCCAGGCTGAGGGGACAGCCCCCTCCCCCACAGTGCACATATTTTGTGCACCAGGCCACTAGTATACTATAAAGCTGAAAATAAAATAGCATGACACTGGTACAACAATAGTCAGAATACTGGAATAAAATATTAAAAGAAATATAGATGAATATAAAATTTTGGAGCGGGTGGGAAAATGTACCTTACATCAGAGACAGAGAGTGTGAAGGAAAATCCTATATATTTTACCATATTTTAATATTCATATTAATATTACCATATTCTATATCATAATAGCAACCTAATGAAACAAAAATAAAATTCAAAAATAGAAGGCAAATAACAGAATTGAAGAATGTCCTTGTAACTAAATAATAAAGGTTAATTAATACTCTTAGTATGTAAAAGAACTTTTATATTTTAATCATAAATAAAATGTGACCATCCCAATAGACAAATAAGATAAGGTCATGAAGAATGTGAAAAATGTCAAACTGAAAAAATTGCAAATAAAAATAATAAGATACTATTTAAACAGATCTTTTAAAATGAAAGTAATCAGCATTTGCTATGTTTGGGAAAACAAGCATCCTTTGTTAAATGGATGTGAGGAGGAGTAACAGGTACATTCTTTGAAAGGACTAACTGGGAACAATGCATGCGTGTGGGTGTGGGTGTGTACAAATAGTAGCACTCTAAAAATGGATCTTCCTTTTGATCCAGCAATTTCACTCATAAGTTTTTTCCCCAAGGAAGAAAAGAAACAATCTAGCTCTTTTATAAAGACTAATGATCTATAGCTCCATGTTTTTGTTAAGTATGAGCCGATCAAGGGTACAAATACTCACCAGGGCACAAAGCTCCAGATGCTGAGCAGGGGCAAAACTGGGGAAACAAGAACCTGGCCTCCTAGCATGCAGTCTGGATCCCTGATCTTTCTATCACTGGTCCTGTGATTCATACTCTCCCCTGACCTTTCCTTCTCTAGTGTATCATTGATCATGTGGTTTAGACCTCCTGACCTTTTCCCCCTTAGAGATAACATCTATGTCTCAGTTGTATTGCATCTCCAGGTCCAGAAAATCAGCAAAATCAAACATATGATGCCATGGCTGCCTCAGAACCAGCTACAATGACCCCTAGCCCTGGCACCGACCAATCAGTGGAGGCCACGACCCTGAAAGAGCTCATCTGGAAAGCTGATGAGTGTTCTATTGAGACCCTCCCCTGAGACAGTCTGAAGATTTCTACCTGTTGGAGAGAGAGAAGCACATTGGGGACAAAGGAGTCCGCCATTCCTTTTCCCCTTCTGCCCTCTAGGAGACCCCAACATGCTAACCCTCTGAGCCTGTCTCCAAGGCCCCTTAGGGCCAGAACAGCCCAGCCTGGGCTCTCGTACTGCTGCTTCCCCACTGTTCCTTGTTCTATGGTCCTAGGTACATTTTTGCTGCCATCATGGACCCAATACTCTTTGGCTCAGTGCCTTGTAGCCCTTCCCTTTGGATATCTCCCCCTTTTCCTCTTTTCCTTAAATAAACTGAATTTTTCTTTATCCACCATCTGAGATGGCTATTTCACTTGCCCACATATCACTGAGTTAACCTTTTATTTTTTTAAACATTTCAAGTAAATTTCTTTTTAGTCAGAGCATCAGTAAAATTTTGTATGACATTCCTCCTTATTATTGTTTCAGGGGCCATAAACTCTAACCCATGAAGGTCAAAACCCATGGTTTATAGTTTCCAAATATTTTCTGAGACATTCATTGAATGAAGAAAACAAACTTAAAGATGATATTAAAGATACAAGGAAGAACCTAAAACTGTTCTAAAAACATAAAGTTTATTAAAAAAAAATACATCAAGACATGACCTGGCTTTTAATTTGAATTGGAAAACAAAAAAATAAAAACTTAATTCACCTAAACTAAATTAAAAATGCACTATTAGCTGCAACTTAATTTGCAGTGGGACTGGGTGTGAGAAAGTGATAGATTAGACAGGTGAGTGCTAGAACCACCTCTTCTCAGTTACACAATGATTGTAAGTAGATACATTCCAGGCAAGGGTCTTAGCAGAGGGAAGGCAGAAACAAAGAGTGGTTAGTACTAGTGACCGGAAGCACCAGGAATTGCAAGATTTGGAGTCACACCTGTAATCTGCTGAGTCATGGAGAGCTTCAGAGGTCTACCGTGTGTGGCCTGTTGAAAACAAAAATGCTATGCTATTCAGGGGTGCTGTGCCCTTGAGGGTATAATATCAGTTTATTGTACATAAATAGCCATTATCAGGATTCATAAGGAGAATAATTAATTGTATTGTGAGCTTTTTAAAAATGGCCACTTACTAGTTGTTTGAAATGCTAATCAATTTCCATGGGATCATTTTCAGTGAGTCAAGTTTATTCCTCCAAAAGCTAGTTTTGCAAATAAAGTTCAGTATGCAGATCTGTGTTGCTCATTTGTAGATCTTTTCAACACATCCTAGATGGGAAGGGAAGATTCTTAATTGAAGAGATTTCGTTTACCACAGGCTCGGCTCTTGTTGCCACCACTGGGCAAGTTTAGCACCAAATCCCGGGGCACATCAGCCATTTTTAAGGAACAAATTCCACCTTGAAAACAGTGGGCAGGATCATCTGTAAACTGGGGGTGGGAATGTAAATAAAAAGTAAAAATAAAGTTGTGGCGCGATAAAGGGAAATTCCCTTTGGAAAGGTTGTTGATATTTTAAAATTTGGGCATTATTTTTCTTTCAACTGTTAACTGAACATGCACCCTTCCCTGTCTGGTTGGTCTGGGAAAGTGACAATCCGAAGGACGCCAGCGAGGCTTGACACTCAGTACCACTAAAACTTTCCTCCTCTCTGCAGGACCTTCGAATTCTTGCCAAGTGTCTCCAACTCTTTTCCCTAAGTTCACAATATGCACATTTACTTAAAAAATAAAACCATCCCAAGCATAAAGCACCATCCCCTCTTCACCTTTTCCCTGTCTCTGGCTCTTTCCTGCCCACCTCCCCTAGCCTGCCCTCCTCCCACTCTCCTCACTGAGGCACAGAGGCCTAGCCTTGGATTTCCTGCAGCAGGTGCATCTGTAACTCCAGAAATGTCACCTTGCTTGGTTCGCCCACCAAAACATCAGGATGGTGGAGGGGCAGAGCTATCATATGGAGCGAATCTGGGCCAGTGAGAGAGGGGTGGAGGCCTTTCCAGCTAATTTCCAAAGAAAGTTTTCATTCTTGGTGGGAGAGCTGCCATGGTAAGTGTGTGGGTGTGCGTGTGTGTGTGAATGTACACACACAGAGACGGAATGCCCATACCCCCCCAACAGGCCCACTCTCACCTCTTGTGGACAAGTTCCCAGTTCCCATACAATAATCACTGTTTTTGTGAAAGTCTATTTGGTAGTGCCAGTGCCTCACTACTCTTCAGTGAGAAGATTTGAAATAAACAGCCTTGTCCCCACCTGCCTCTGGCTCAGTCAAACCAGTTTCCCGCTGAACACGGAAGAGCTCAGTGAAAGACAAATAAACACATAAAAAACCTCACTGGGGCAGTCACATCTGGGGAGGCAATAGACCCGGGGAGACCTTTTAAAGTTGTGAAGGCACAGGTTCTTGGGAGCTGGACACCACAGGCCACTCTGGGGCAGGCACAGCCGCAGTTGCCAGTTTATTTCTCACAGCCATTTTCAGAGGAAGGTTCTCAGCAGCCTGCAACTTGAAGATGTCTCCATGGCAGTTACCGACTCCACATTTATGTGTTTGGAATAAGAATAATTTTAGCAGGAATTTGCTTCTTTTCACTCTTGTTTTAAAGCTCATTTCTCTCCACCTTTCAAGTGTGGAGAGCTCTCTTAGTCACCAGCCTTTGTGAATGGCAAAATGTTAATCATAGAATTTATTTTCTGTGCTAACAAATGTTTTTCCTTAGAGAATTAAAAAAAAATCATTTAGACAGAACTTTTAAAAAAGAGAAATTAAATCAGGTTGTTGAGAAATTTCCCTGGGGAACACACCTTCATTTATAAGATCCCCTGATCTCTGAAATGCTCAGAGAGAAAACACTTAACACTAAGACAATAAGTCAAAGAGCATTTGCTAGAGATTTTATTCCAGTGTATGAAATGTATGTAATAATAAGAAGGAGGTAAGACAGGAATCCTGGGGACTCCAAGAAGGGCTGCTCCCTGCAGAGCGCTGCGCCATGCCCTGAGGTTGCGAGGGGTTTGTGCAGAGCTCTGATCAGCAGGTTTTAATATGTGGATTGAGATCAATTTTTTTCTTATGGCAAATCTATACGCTATTCTTTGTCTTCATTTGGTGTTATTTGCTGAGTGGCTGTTACTCAGGGGCAAAGGTCGCTCTCTGGCAGGTGAAGCCGCCGAGTAATCTTTTCCTCCTCGCAAGAGGGTGTGAGATATTAAATCACACTTGACGGACTTGAGGCACAGCGACTTCATCCATATTTTATCTTCTGTAAATGTAATACCACAGCACTTTTTAGGGTGATGTATTTATTAACTGGCTGGGGATGAGCCATACAAAATCCAGTTTGTTCAGGAAAATAAAATGACGACAGTCTGACAAGTTTATAAAGTTAGCACAATAGCTATTTATTACTTTTTAAACACACAGTTTGTGGAAATGTCTTCAGCAGTGTTTGTTCAATAAATGCATAATGCTTTCTAAATAATCTTGTGGTTTTTGTCTTTGGATTTTAATAAAGTCTTTTCTCTTAATGTGATCTGCTGGCCCTCGCCCGCTGTGGCTTGCTTTCAGTGGCTTACCTAGTGCTCTTTGTTCTGCATGGGCTTCCCCGTGCAATTGTGGGAGATGAGATCACAGTTAGACCTGCTGTAGCCAGACTTCCGAATCATAAGTCAGTTGACAAACTATTTCAGTGACAGTTGACTAAGAGTACTGCTTCTCTCAGTTCCTTGCTTTTTCTTTCTCCTCTCTATCCTCTAGTAAAAATAATTCCCCATCTTTCAGAGCATTTGTGCTCCAAAACCCTATTTTCCCTACAGATAAATTACAGGCCTTGCTCTTGCGATCGGAGGCTGGCCTCACATGTCCTTTCTCTGGTGTCATGAAATGTCAGCTGCTTAATGAACGAGGTCTAGTCCATTTATTTCTATAGTCATTAAGTCTGATAAAACTTTCTTTCCTTTTCCTTTCTTGAAAGAAAATCTTGAGAACCCTGGCTGAGTCTCAAATTCTGTAAGTTCTCCTTGAGTGGGGACAGCATTCTTGTGGTTATAATGGCTGTCTTCTTATTTTCATTGTAGATCATTTTCATTGGTGTGCTCTGGCTTTCAGTCAATTTGATCACCAGCTTGGAGCTGATAACGCTAAAGAAATCAGGAAGGTCCTATATTTTACCCTTGGGGTTAGGTTCAAGCGTTCCAATCCCATAAAGTGTCACTAGAGTAGTGGGTCTCAAAGTGTTTAGACCTGTAGCCCCTGAGAATGCCTTGGCCTTGAGAACTCTCTGGCCACGCCCACTGAGTCAGAACTCTGGGGAAGGTGAGTTGCAGTCCAGGCTTTAGCAAGCCCTCCAGGTTTGTGCAGAGCTCTGATCAGCAGGTTTAATATGTGGATTGAGATCAAGGTGTTCCTGAGACCTGTTCAAGTTTGAGAGTCACTGACTAGTATTGATGAACTGCAAACCAATGACCCCTTTATAATGCTGGGCCCTGGCATTGCCCCTTCCTGCTATAGCCACTGCTTCTGGGAGGATGGCTGAGTGACCCTCAGAGTGAGCACAGCCCTGGCTGCCTTGAGAATCACTGTTCTGACAAAGTCCATTCCAGTGGCAGATACAAATTCTGTTTTGGATGACCCCAGATTTCAGAATCCTCTCTTGGCATGGCTTACTGAAAGATGACTCTCTTGTTTTAGGAAGGGGAAGAGCAAGGAAACTAACTTTTTTGAGAAAAAATAACACTGATATTAAATTCCTTTAAAAGTTAAGTCCTACAACTTTAAATTTTTTTAACCCTCAACTGAGGACAACCTAGAGGGAGGAAGTGTGAGAAAGAGAGAGAAACTTCAAAATGATGTAATCATTGATTGATTCCTTCTGTATGTGCTGGACCAGGACTGAATCTGAAACGCAGGTATGTTCCCAGACCAGGAATAGAATCTACAACCGTTTGGTGCAGGGGACAACACTCAACCAACTGAGTCACCTGGCCAGGGTAAATCCTACAACTTTTTAATAATGTGGTGCTATACTTATTTATATTAACTTTGGCCTTCATAAAAAATTTACCCCTATAAATAAGATTAAGATATTTTTAAGAAACATTTCAATTCAATCTACAATGCACTGTACCCCCGCTCCCCTTCGTGGCATGATTTTAAAGTAAACAGAATATATAAGGGATGCTTCAAACCTATCTTATTATCGTCTTAAAAAATATATTAGCTATTTTTACCTTACTGAGTGCATCATTCCAAGATGCATTCAACTCTTTCTTTGATGTTTTTTCTCTCTACAGCTCTCAAAGATGCAGATCTCAGGCCTCTGCGGGAAAGCATCAAACTGAATTGTCAGAGCAGGAACTTTGGGTCCAATACTCTGAGGAATTGATTGCATAACAGTGGATATGTCAAAAAAAAAAAAAGGTTAATATAGCACTAAAAAATTAAAAAAAAAAAAAAAAAGAAAAAAAAAAAAGAAGTGAATTCTCCAACTTTTGGGATGCATCTGGGATTCACAATTTATAACTTAAATGGAACCACAATCTGATGTCTGACCTGCATTGTTTCTTTTATTTTATATATTAAAAAGTACATTTTGAGGAAGGAAGAAGGAGAGAGGAACAGAAACAGCAATGATGAGAGAAACTGAATCATTGATCTGCTGCCTTCTGTATGCCCCGTACTGGGGATCAAGCCTATAACCCTGGGTGTGTGCCTGACTTGATATTAATAGGTGACTTCCTGGTTCATGGATTGACACTCAACCACTGAGACACACAGGCTGGGCCTGAATTGTTTCTTTTAATAAGAAAATGTCTTCTGCTTAAGAAGGTCACATACACTGAAAGGAAAAATACTGATAGGAGAAAAATTAAATTAATTTTCAAAGCCTAAGCATCTGAAATGGGTTAGTGCCATCTACTCCAGGCTAACAGCAAAACTTCCATTTAAAAAAATTCTGGCCCTCACCAGTTTGGTTCAATAAATAGAGAACTGGCCTGTGGACAGAAGGTCCTGGGTTCAATTGTGGCCAAGGGCATATGCCCGGGTTGTAGGCTCAATCCCCAGTAGGGAATGTACAAGAAGCAGCTGATCAATAATTCTCTTATCATTGATGTTTCTCTCTCTCTCCCCTCCTCTCTGAAATCAATAAAAATATATTTTAAAATATATGAACATATTTTAGGGTATACATATGACATTTTTATAATCCTGAGCATTAGCAGCTGAAAGCAGAAGAAAAATCTACTTTATAGATTAACATATTATATAAAGCAATGTTTTCAAACAGCTGATTGTGACCCAATTTTACTTATGAAATCAATTTTGTTGGTCATGATCTACAATAAAAAATTAAATTGAATGGACAAACTAGACTAAGACTAAAATAAAATACAATAGACAGTAACAGAATACATATAATATATACTGAGGCTAAGTATTATTTTGGGAAAACTTGTTTTAAAATAAATATTTGTATAAAAACTTGTTTTAGTATGAGTCTTGATAAAATTACTGATACCAAATAAAGTGATGAATATTTATAGTTAGTGGCTTTTATTATTAATGTGATTTGTCTGGCATTCTCTTACCTTCAACAAGAATAAAATACCCCCTCTCTCTCCAAAAAAGACTTAGACTAGAGGTTGTTGAAAGAAGAGGGGTATAGACAGGTAGTGTTAAAATGGTAAGCTTAATGTAGTTTTTGGATACCTTGATTCATTCATTTATTCATGTATACATTAATAAAACTTGAGTAAATTAATAAATTTCTCTGTTCTTCAATTTCCTTATCTGTAAAATGCTACTGACAATAGAACCTATGTATTAAGTTACTATGAGGATTAAAATTGCTAATATATGCAAAGTGCTTAGAATAGTATAAGTAGTGTTAGTTAGCAATATAAATACGATCTATATTTAATGCTTGCCTGTTATATATAACACAGTGCTAGGTTCACGGGGAACTCAATGATTATCCATTTTTAATCTATGACCTTTATAGAAGAGGCCTTTACATCAAGCTTCTATATAATATATTTGGGAAGAAGTGAAAATGAAAGGGATGCTATTCATGTTGGTTTATTTAAGACGTAAATATGCATATGTGTGTGTGTGTGTGTGTGTGTGTGTGTGTGTGTGTGTGTGTGTTCTGTGAAGGAGAAAACAAAGGACAAGTTAAGACTTTAAGTCAAGGTTTCAGTAGAGTGGAGGAATATGAAGAACATGCTGCCCTTGTCAAGCTGGACGACCTTCTTCGAGACTCTTCACCTTGCAGAATGACCCTCATTTGTGCAATGGAGATCTGAGCTATAATTTCCAAGACTCCTTCTGCTATGGACTGAACTGTGTCCCCCCAAATTCACATGTTGAAGCCCTAATTCCAATGTAACTATATCTGAAGATGGGGGAAAAGGGGCCACCATTGAACCCAGTACTGGGAGGTAATTAAGCTTAAATAAGGAGGAGTGAGGGTTGGTAGGGGGAGGAATCCTAATCTTATAGGACTATTATTCTTATAAAGGGAAAGGAATGTCAAAGATCTTCCTGTCTCTGTCTCCCTCCCTCCCTTCCCTCTCCTGACACGCACACACATAGAAAGGCTGTATGCGGCTGCAGTGAGAAGTCAACCATTGAAAGCCAGGAAGAGAGATCTCATCCTCAAAGGAGATCACATCAGTTGGAACCCTGATCTTGGACTTCTGTCCTCTAAAATTGTAAGAAAATAAATATCTGCTGTTTAAGGCATCCAGTCCCTGATATCTGATAGCCAGGCCTGAGCTGACCAATGTTTTAAAGGAGACTGTGCCAGTGTGGAGACTGGCCAACTACCTCCCTCTCCCTTCCTCTGGCCTAGTTCCATGACTTGGAGATTTTCTCTCTGGAATAGCAGTCAGTCCAGAAACACAGGCAGCACTCCTGCTCCAAGGGAAATGCATCTCATGCTTGAATAGTTCTCTCATTAGCTTCCCTATCCCAACACACTCCCCTCACGAGCTGTATACTCCCCACAAAGGACTGGCTGAGGACAATTTCAGTGTGCTATACATATTTATAGTTCTCAGGACAAAATAGTGCTCACATTGGCTTCAGCAGTGTCAATTCATGTCTACCTGGAATTTATGAATGTGATCTTATTTGGAAATTGGGTCTTGGCAGATGTAACCAAATTATAATGAGGTCATACTGGATTAGGGTGGGCCCTAAATCTAATTTATAGGAAGAGGGAAATTTAGTGATAGACAAGCAGGGACGAATGCCATATGAAAATGGAGATGGAGACTGGAGTAATACAGACAAAGCTGAGGAGCACCAAGAATTGCTGTCAACCACCAGAGGTAGGGGAGGGAGGCAAGGAAGGGTTCCTCCCTGGAGCCTGAGGGAAGACTGGCGGTGCCCACACCTGGACCTTGGACTGTTGGCATCAGGACCACAAGAGAATATGCTTCCGTTGTTTTAAGGCCCCAGATTGTAATTCTTTGCTATAGCAGTCCTGCAAATGAACATAGTGTCTAAAAATAAAACAAACTGCATGTACAAGCCATTTATATTTTGAAACAAAATGTAAAATTTGGTATAAATCGACTCCCACATTGCAATAATTCCTAAATAATACCATATAAACAATGACTGAAATTTGGAAGAGTACTAATGAAGGACAAAAATGCATGAATGTTCCTTTTGCCAGGTGTAAATAGATATTGGTCATCCACTATGTGTTAAGCAATATACTACAATTTTACTTTACATGGACACATTAGGCCTAGAGGAACCTGAGAACTCTTTTCTACAGTCCTTTCCCTGAAGTACAGAGTACATAGGTGCTTCTCAATCTATCCCACTAAACCATGTAGTGGTTATAAGATTAACCCTTGCAAGGGATAGAGAAGGAGTAGATGTAGATAAAACCATGAAAAGAAACAAGACAGAAACAGACCTATAGGTATAGAGAACTTTGCTTTAGACATCAGATGTCCTCAAGACATTTTCAGAAGTTTTCTGGTGCTTTACATATCTTTTCCTCTAAGAAATCAGAAGTCCAGAGCTTGTTTACTGGTCACTGAGCATCTGATGAGGCACTGGGGATTTCGAGATGCTGAAGACAACCTGTCCTGTTGAGAGAGAATGTCAGGCCCAGTGGATGTGATAAAAATTAAAAAGAAAAAAGCAATAGAGCACAAACTGTGAAATACAACACACCCAGAAAAGAGACAGTGATCATATCTGGGATGGGCTGTGGAATGGGCATTGCAGGTGAAGACAGGGAAGCAGTGGAAACAGGCCTCCAGCTGGCCTATGGCCTGCGGCCTATGCAGTCCTGATGCCCAGTGTGATGAAGTACAGGAGGAAGGGAACAGCATGCAGGAGATGCTTGGGGATGAGACTGGCGAGATGAGTTGGAGCCATTTCATGAGGAGTTCATACATTACACTGAGATGATTGGAATGAAAGGAGAAATCCCAATGTATTATCTTTACAAAGGTGACACATGGCAAGTTTAAGAGTTGGGTGATTGATCATGGATTTGGATCTCAAAGAAAACTATTTCCTTTGTCTAAAGTCCCTAAGGTTCTGGTCTGATATTATGGGGAAGAAAATTGATGTTAAGGTGAAAGTTGAATTTTTACAAGAGTTTTATTTTCTGTTAAAATCACACTAATCAAAAGAGTTGATTTTTGAGAACTAGAGCGGAATAACTTAGTAAGAAAGCTGCTGACATTGCCTGTATCCTCAGTGCTTTACATGGTCTCATTTGGTTCCTAGCTATGCTGGAGGGCGGTGTGTGGGGATGGTGATTCCCATTTGATCAAAGGAGACATGTAGGGTTCAGAGCAGGTGAGCTAGTTGAATGTGTTTTTTTGTTTTGTTTGTTTGTTTGTTTCTTTTTTAATGTTCATCTGCCCATTTCCTCTCCTTTATCAACCATCAGCTTGTTCTTTATATTTACAGGTCTGTTTCTATTTTGTTTTGTCTCCTCATTTGTTTTTTTCAGATTCCACATATAAGTGAGGCCCTATGGTATTTGTCTTTCTGTGACTTATTCCACTTGGCATAATATCCCTAATCCATCCATGTTGGCTCAAATGGTGAGAGTTAATTTTTATGGCTGAGTAATATTCCAGAGTGCTTTGTGTGTGTCACAACTTCTTTATTTATGCATCTACTGATGGACATCTAGGCTGATTCCATATCTGGGCTGTTGAAAGTAATGCTGCAATGAATATATGCTAGCATATATCTTTTCAAATTAGTGTTTTTGTTTTCTTCGGATACATACCCAGAAATGAAATTGTGGGATTGTATGGCAGCTCTATTTTTAATTTGTTGAAGAATCTCCATACTGTTTTCCATAGTGCCTAACTGGTCTGCATTCCCACCAACAGTGTATGAGGGCTCCTTTTTTTCCACATTCTCACCAACAATTTTTGTTTGTTGATTTATTGATTATAGCCATTCTGAAAGGTGTGAGATGCTATCTCATTGTGGTTTTAATTTCCATTTCCCTGATGATTAGTGACATTGAACATCTTTTCAAATGTCTATTGGCCATCTATTGTCCTCATGGGAGAAAGGTCTATTTAAGTCCTCTGCCCATTTTTTAAAAATTGAATTATTTAGTTTTTTGAAGATAAGTTATATGAGTTTTTTATAACTTTTGGATATTAACCCCTTATCAGATGTATCATATGCAAATATCTTTTCCCATTTAGTAGGTGTCTATTTTGCTGGTGGTTTCCTTTGCTGTGCATATAGGTAGTTGAATGTTTTGTGCAGAGGATTGAGCTGGGAATCTGAGGCTCTGTGTCCATACCAGCTTTCTTTGTTGTGTATTTCTTGAGTGACCTGCATTATAATCACTCTGTGCTCTGCTTTAGAGTTAGGGACGCCATCGTGTACTTATTTAATCAAATTCAATAAGGGAAGGCCTGAGTGTCTGCTTTCTAGAAGCCATTAAAGGTGATTCCTCAGGTTCACATATCCCTGAACTGTCTTTGGGGCAGAGTGGCATGGAGGAAAGTAGGGATAGAGCTGCTTTTGTATGTGTCCTGAAGTTTGGATCCTTGTCCTACATCATGAAAAACCAAGTGGGAAAATCATTTTCATGTTTAAGGAGGATCTGATGGGTGAATGGGAAGGTGAGAGGGAACAGGACCAAAGGAAGGAGTAAAGGGCGATCTGTGAGATGAGAAAGGCAAATGGGGCAGAGAAAGGACATGAATGAGCAATTGAAGTGGCAGGAGCCATGCCACAGGGCCTGTCTAAAAGGAGAGAGGTCAGACATTTTACCCTCATTGGCTTTCATTTCCCTAGATGAGCTCCCACCATCCCTCCACTCTCTACTTCCTTCATTGAGCAGCAGATCGAAGGTGTAGAAAGTTCATGGCCACAGAGCATGAGGGGAGCCAATCAGGGATAATGGGTGCTTTTTTACTTTGCAGAAAATGACATGAAAAAATAACCCAAACTAAACAGCACAGGACAGTCAACGGCCCCATTTTAATTCCTTTCTATTCATCTCAAATGAGAGAGTCAGATCCTCTTGTCCACATTGAACACCCCCACAGGTGATTTGATTTTGATGTGCATCCCTACTTAATCACACCTGGGCTGGATCATTTTGAGGGCTCTTTACACTCCAACAATGGACTTTTGCCCAGTGTTCTTGTGCAAATGCCCCAGGTGTTTGGGGAGGAATTTCCTCCAGCTTTGGGATCTGAAATGGAAGGCTTGGGGTTTCCTGATATGTAGGTCAATGTTCTCCTCCCACGCTGTCTGCAGCACCATTTTAAGCATAGCCTAATTTGACCCAAGGTGCGGGGCTGTGGAGTGCAGTCCCTTCTTTCAGAATACAGCACAGCTCCTTGCAACTCAGGGGAAGAAGACTTTAATGCTGAAGTCCCCAGAGAGCTTGGTCTCCCATGAGACTGGGAATTACATTCCCCTCAGAAATAGACTTCAGCAATAAAATGCCAGGGGAGCAGAGTCCTTCAGCGTCTGATGAGCTGGTACACGGTAGAGGCAGCCACAGGCAGCCTGCCTGTGCTGAGGTGTCTGCAGATGGCAGTGGAGTCAGGCAGGGAGAGTGGGGGTTGGGCAAGGAGAGTGGGGAGCTGCCCAGGAGGGATGCGAGAGGACTCAGCTTTGTTAACAGCTGCTATGATATGAATGTCTGTATTTCCC
Source organism: Lasiurus cinereus (assembly GCA_011751065.1). Classification (NCBI taxonomy): domain Eukaryota; kingdom Metazoa; phylum Chordata; class Mammalia; order Chiroptera; family Vespertilionidae; genus Lasiurus; species Lasiurus cinereus. The sequence goes on along the minus strand of JAAGEH010000041.1, from coordinate 4,115,523 downwards.
AAAATTCATACATTGAAACCTTATCCCCAATATGATAGTATTAGAAGGAGGGCCTTTGGGAAGTGATTAGGTCAAGAACAAAACCCTTGTGAATCAGATTGCTGCTCCTCTCAAAGGGGCTCCTGAGAGCTTCCTCCCCTCCTCCACATGAGGACACTGGATCAGACAGGGACTAGGAGCCAGAGAGCAGGCTCTCACCAGACCCCAGTCCCCTGGCCTTGATCTGGGGCTCCCTAGCCCCTGACCTTCAGAAGCAGTGTCATGCATTAGTTTCCCAGCTCGGCTCTACAGCAGCCTGGACACGCAGACACCACCCTCCTCACTCTTGACCCAGCTGTTCCTCCCTGAGACCCCCTCCCTTGGTGTAGAAAAAGGAAGTGGCTTGGGCAAGAATGACTCTTCCTGAATGGCCTTTCAGACTTTTCTGTAGGCATGAACTTGGGAAGGTGTATGCATATGTGTATGTGTGTCCATGTGTGTGCTAGGTAGGCCAGGAGCCTGGCCGAGTCCCCACTGTGCCTGCTCCCCACATGGACTCACTCTCTGTCTCAGTCAGCCTAGCCACCATGACACACGCCACAAACCAACACCACTCCACAGACTGAACCTATACCATAGACCAACACACACAACAGACCATATACATCACAAACACCATACCACAGACCAACACACACCATAGACCACACACATCACAGACCAACACACACTACAGACCATACACACCACAAACACCACACCAAAAACCAACACACATCATAGACCACACACACCACAGACAAACACCACACCAAAAGACCAACACACACCACAGACCCACCCCATACCACAGACCAACACACACCATAGGCCACATACACTGCAGACCAACACCACTCCACAGACTGACACCACATCACAGACCAACACACACCATAGACCCACACCACACCACAGACCAACCCCATACTACAGACCAATACACACCGCAGACCAACACCACTCCACAGACGGATACCACACCACAGGCCACACACACCACAGGCCAACACACACCACAGACTGACACACTCCACAGACCAGCACCACTCCATAGACCTACCCCACATCACAGACTGACCCCATACCAAAGACCAACACTCACCACAGACTGACACACTACAATCAAGGCTCAACCAGCAAAGATTTACTCCTCATAGTTCTGGAGGCTGCAGTCTAAGATGGAGGTGCTGACTGGTAGTTCCTGGGGGGCACTCCCTTCTGAGCTGCAGTTGGCTGACTCCTCAGTCTGTTCTTTCGTGGCCTGTCCGCAGAGCAGGTACATGTTAGAAATCAACCTTGTGCCAGGCACTGGGAAGATAAGGATGAATAACTTTACTGTCACATGCCCTATAAGGGGATGATCTCAAATGTAAATTCCAGTGTTTCCCAGATGCTCCCCTCCACTAAAGTTCTTAATCTTCCCAAGTGTGTAGACAGGTCTTACTCATCCATGATGATGGAGAGTCGGGGTACCATAACTAGATGTGCTCCCTGAATAATTTAGGGATCTTCCTGCATCATCCTTTCCTACCTCTCTCCTCAGGGAACCTTCTACAGAAGCTGCTGATGTGCATCCAAATGGACTCATTCGAGCCTCGTGCCTATTTTTCTTGCCCAGCCTTTTGTATGGGTGTTAATGGGACTAAATCCCAAAAGGTGGGCAGTGGCAGGGACACAAAGAGGTTTAAAGAGTTTGCATCATCTGCCTCAACATGATCAAGATATCTTGTATTTACTTTCAAGGAGATAATCACAATGGCATGCCAGGGGCTGGCTTCCTGTGTGTTCACATGATATTATCTTGTAGTCCTGTTAGACTGTATGTCACTATTGATGCAGGCAACCACTGAGCTCAAAGGAGAGAACTCAAGTATGATGGTTACTGACTATATTGTCAAGTTCAGAGTCCCTCCAAATCCTTGCATGCAAATTTGAGCAGTGATGGTACTTTGCCTCAGTTTTTCCATGGATACTCCATCCAGGGCGCTTCCAGACCAGACTTGGCCTCCACCATCTGCAATGCATCTGCTTACCTCTGGCCTAGTGAAGCCCTCTCTGACTCACACTAGCTCTGTGGCCATTTCTAAATTGGGTTGGTTCTGCTACACAGCCAGGAAGATGTGTAGACAAATGAGCTCAGGCAAGTAAAAGTGAAAGTGTTTAGCACAGGCAGGTCTGCATCTCAACACACAGCCATTGTGCGTTAGTTCCAACTTCTTGTTCTTGAGTTTTCTCCCTTTTGACTTTTAGAACTGAGAAATCTCAAGCTTTTATTGCTTCAAATTGCAACAGATACAAAACCCGTTTCATTTCTTTATCTCTTTTATGAGTTTTTTTAAGAATAAAACAGTAAGCTAATCTGAAATTAATTAGCTTTGTGAGGATCCTCACACTTAAAGAATTCAATCAGCCCAGGAGTGTCCACTCCTTTGTTTAGGTCTTTTCCGCCCAGGAAGCTAAGTCATCCTTGCTTACCACTGTTGTGAGCACTGCTGGGATGGGGTAATAAAGTGACACCTCAACAAAAACAAATTCCAGAAGAAAGGATTTACAAATGGAAGCACCATTCTGACAAGATTTCCATCTGTAAGGCAAATGTGTGGAGGACAGGAAAAGGGAAGATGAGCTGAGAAAATGGCAGCAGATCCCTTGGAAATGGGCTTCTGGACAGGTCCTTGCCACAAGCCCACTGGCTGGTGGTTGGGAGCACTCAGCGAAGAGTGGGAGTGGTCTCAGAACAGTCACCCTGGTTTGGTCTTGGGCCACCTGCTGCCTCTCCCATCCTCGGCCTCCACAGGACAAATGAGAAGGTGTTTTCTGCAAATCTCTGGATTTTGAGTCCACTCCACAGAGAGGTGCCTCTTTTCACTTCTCAGATGTTCCTGAGCATCTGCACATGGAAATAGAATCGCCATTTTTGTTAAACAGAACTTAACTTTTTAAATAATCATTTATTTGTGAAGACTATTTTATGTTAATTTAATTATAAGAAAATTGAAAAGTGTAATACATAGCTAAGCCCTTAAGGCCAGCTAATCTATTTGGATTATAACAAATATAATTTTTATTAGTTCAGTCCATTTGGATGGTAACGATTTTAACCTTTCCACAGACATTACAGAGTCTGAGTTATGGTCTGTTTTTATGTAAAACCACCCTTGAATAGAGAAAAAAGGGAGTGCTTTTATCCGTCATTGTGCTGTGGAATCTGTATTAATGAGAGCAGATCAGCCAGTCTTGGGGCAGAGAGCAGAGCCAGTGCTCTCCTGGCTGTAAGAGACAGCCACACAGAGTGGTAAAATATTCTGAAAGCTCCCTTGGGTAAAATATGTTGATTTGTAAGAAGTAAAGTTAATAATTTTTTCTAGCCAGCCAGCCTGAAACTCAACTAACTTAGAACACTGTGAGTACTTGGATAAAAGAAAAAACAAACAAACGAACAAAACAAACCCAAAACAAAATAAGACCTTGAGAGACCAAACTGGTGTCAGAAGTCTGAGTATCATGGAAGTGCTTTCTTCTTGTAGAAGATTCCCTGTTTCACCTGGTTTCCTGGCTGGATAGCCCATGCATGGCCCCAGGTCAGGCTCCCATGGGGCACAGAGCAGCGCGGCACACGCTGCACCAGGTTGGCTGCCTCCATCCTCGCCCACCACCTGCTCCCGGGGTGCTGTGAGCTCCTCAGTCCCCTCCCACAGAGTTGGAGTGACCATTCAGAGATTTGTGTGGGGCCAAGGAGGAGCTAATAAAGGTAAAATCCACTGAGCACCTGGCCTGGTACGTAGAGAGGCAGGGTCAGCAGGTCTCATGCACTATCACCCTGCTAATGAAGGTGGGTCATTGCTTCTCTTTTTCCAAAATGTTCTTTTAATTTGTAGACTAGCCCATATGATGACATTACATATTATTGAACTTCTTTCCAATCTCAATTTTTTGCACTATTTTATGATAAAAGTAGTTTTGAAATGTCTACATTTTAAAAAGTTAATGCAAAATCTGGGAAAATTTAGGTAGATTAAGCTATGGTGCTTAAGGGAGCACCCATGGCGTGTCAGGCCCAGAGAGAGGTACTTTCAGTGTTAGGAAAGCAAGGTGGTACCTCCTGCAAGCCGGGAGAATTGGCATGGATTCAAACCTGAGAATAAAAGCGACTTGGGGGATGCCATAGGAATATCCTGTGGCCAACACAAGGCTGCATGTTGTTCTCACCATATCTCCACTTTGTAGATGAGAAAACAAAGAAGTCAAAAGCAGTTCCAGCACCACATGACTATAAGTGGCACAGCCAGGGTTCAAGCAGCTCAGTACGCATCCATTAACCACTAGCCTGGATTGCCTGTCCTCACCAGCTTGGGCTGCTAGACTGAGAGGCTTAAGTGACAGTCAGTCATTCCTCACAGTTACAGGGCTGGCAAGTCTGCACTGGAGTGCTTGGAAAGAGAAATCTCCAGCCCATTGCATTGCATTATCCAGCTCTGCACCTGACAGGCCAAGGTGGGAAAGGATACCAACTTTATGCTGAACTTCCTGGGCCCACATATCCACAGGTGGGCCTCTGTCTGGGGTCTGTACATCCACAGCCATGCGTGGGCCTAGGGTCTCACACCCACAGCTGTGCCTGGGCCCGGGGTCTGGGATGTGCTCCCTCAGGGGGCACGCTCAGGCAAAGGCGCATTTGCCATACTCACTCTGACCCTGTTGGACGAAACTCCCTACAGAGGCTGCAGTGGGGCCGGGATAGGCTCAGGGACTTTAAGCCCACTGTACCCTTTCTGGCCATAATCACGAGCAAGTTAGTCAGCTTCCTAAGATCAGAGAGGGGGCTAGAAAGGCACAGCAGTCATCTGTTCATGGGCAGAGTGCGGTGTGGACCTCAAAGGCCTGAAGCTGCTGCATATCTTTGTGCTTGAGAAGTGGCTGAGGTGCAGCTGGACAAGAACTGACACAGATGGAGAAAAGCAAAACTGTCCTTTCCTATGCACTGCACCAGCAGCAATGGCCAGGAAGGGCCACCACCTGACCCTCTCCTCCAATCAGTGGGCTTCCTCGTTGCCTCGGGGCTGGGACATTGCCTTGTGTGGGCCTCTAACACAATGGTCTGCAAACTCATCAGTCAACAGAACGGCAAACCACAGCTTGCGAGCTGCAGTTTGCTGACTGCTGCTCTAGCACGGCAGCGGATGTGGAGACAGCAGAAACTTGGTAAAGGCATGACCAAAGGCTGCCCTCACAGGGTCATAGGTAAAGCTCAGGGCAACTCTGGAGGGATGCACTGCATCCCAGGGACACAGCCCCAGCCCAGCGCAGCTGACCTCAGAGGCCGTGATGACCTGCTGAGACACTGACTCTGTAGACAACCACAGAGTTGTGAGGAATTAGAACCTGCTCCTAGCTGCTAAACTATGACATGGTCTATTGCACTCTTGTCTGTGCCAGGCTCTTCAACCCTCCTGGGAACATAGGAGGGTAGGTACTCTCAGCTTCTTTTGTGGATCAGAGGTGGGCTCAGTAGCTCTTTGTCTCAGATGTCATGCCTTCTCAGTGCTCTCTCCCGCCTGGCTGCCTGACTAGACCCAGGAATCTTTTTCCTCCTGAGCATATCAAAGTAACATAAAGGTAATTTTCTCAGTAGTCATCGTGATTAAGACAGAGAGAAGTAAGGATGCTCCACAAAAGTCAGTAGGATGTTTGAAAAAATCACTTCTGAGGTACCTGAACAGGGTCCTGTGGAGCAGGCGCTGGCTGCGATGGCCTGCCCATGAGGATGGGTGCGCTCGTTGCTAGCTTTGCAGTAGCCCAGGGCCAGCAGACTTCACGTCTGAGGCCAAGTTGTGCATACTTTTAGGCTTTGAGAGTTCTATGGTTCCTGCCCTTGTAGCGAAAGTACTCACAGGCAACACAGAAATGAAGGGACAGAAACAAGCAGTGAGCCAGACATGATGCACAGCCTCCATGTGTGGAGCCCTGATCTAGAGAATTCACAGCAGCTGATGCACCCTCGACTTCAAGAATTTGATATCTCCTCTCCCCAACACAATTGGACTTTGCTATTATTTTATTCCTCCACTTCCCAAATTTTCCCGTTTTTATTCCTGGCTCTCTCTTCTGCCCTGGAACATATGGAGCACTGCTTTACCTCTGGTGACCCCAAAGCGAAAGGTTGTGCTGATCCAGTATCAACTAAACCACCATGTCACTTTGATCAAATCTATTGCTATGTGTACAGGAGAGTGAGGCAACATCCTCCTCCCTCCTCATCACCACCGAACATTCACTTAAAAGAAAAAAAAAAGGCAGTTGTCTTAGATTTACTCTTTACTAACATTTTTTCCCTACTAAGGGTGCCCTCAATCACTTTTGTGTTCCAATGAAGTACCATTTAGAAGAATGTAGACTATTATAAAAATTGCTGACAAGGGAAATTATTTTCTGTAGATGACCACACAGTTGTCTGTCTGTCTGGCTTTGGAGGCTTATAGGGGTGAGCAAAAAACTTTCTGCTTCCCATAAAGTCAAGAACTTCCAAGTCATACTTCACAAAATCTAATATGAAGGTGCTTCTACAAGAACGGTGAAATAAACCACTATTGGTATTCTGTGAGATAAAGGATAAAAATGTTGTATCTCAGACAAATTAGATGTAAACAGTGGTGAGGTCCAGAGCCAGGCAATTTAGATGAGTCAGAAATGGCTTGTCTAATGATGGGAATAACTCCAATGAAGATTTTTCATCAAGTGTGAAGTTGATAACAATAATATATATACATTAATAAGTTATTTTCTAAAAGAGCGTTGATATATCAAGAATTGTGATAATGAGACTACTTCATAGGCTGTTATAAGAATAAAATGAGACTGTTGGGCTCCTGATATCTAGGAGGTGTTTGGCACATATTAACATTCACGCTGTTCCCTGTAATAATGAGAGCAAGTTCTTGGGGAATGATTCATTGAATCCAGTGTTCAATCCCAGAGACCAGTGTTTTATAGAATACAGTGGGCATCCCATGACTCAGTTTGTTTGTCAACGTGGCTGGGCCATGGTATCCATATATTTGATCAAATATTATTCTGGATGTTTCTTTGATGGTATTTTGGATGGCATTAACACTTAAATGGGTGGGTTTTGAGTAGAGCTGATTGTCTTCGTAATGTGGATGTGCCTCACCAAGTCAGCGGAAGGCTATAATAGAACACAGTCTGATCTCTCCTGAGCAAGAAAGGATTCTGCCAGCAGGTTTTCTTGGGTTTTGGACTGCAACCCTTCCCTGAGTCCCCAGCCTGATCGTCTACACTGCAGATTTGGAATTTATCTCCACAATCTCATGAACCAATTCCATAACATAAATTACTCTTTTCTTTTCTTTTTAATATAATTTTATTGATTTCAGAGAGGAAAAGAGAAAGAGAGAGAGAGAGAGAAACATCATTGATGAGAGAATCATTTATCAGCTGTTTCCTGCACACACCCCACTGGGGATCGAACCCATACCTTGGGCATGTACCCTTGACCGGAATCGAACCCAGGAGCACCCCGTCCACAGGCTGAAGCTCTATCCACTGAGCCAAACCAGTGAGGGCACATAAATTACTCTTTCTATCTCTCTGTGTCCTTATGGTTCTGTTTCTCTGGAGAATCCTTACAAATACATCTAACCTCTATCAATAGCTCAGAAAACAGGGTGTGAGTAAATAATGAAGAGGGTGAGAGAAAAACCAAACTTTGAGTAAGAAAACAATTTCCCTCGTCAGCAATTTTTATAATAGTCTGCATTCTTCTAAAAATCAGTTCTATTTGGCTACTTTGAACAGGACCCATGTCTCTGCTGAGATCCTCCATTGTTTTATTATAAGTGACAACCAAGTTGATGTGTTGAAAAGTCGGTTGTTATTCTGAGTCTGATTTTCAGTGCGTGCGTGTGTGTGTGTGTGTGTGTGTGTGTGTGTGTGTGTGTGAGAGAGAGAGAGAGAGAGAGAGAGAGAGAGAGAGAGAGAGAGAATTTTAATAAACATGGAAAGGAAGTAGAGAGGATGAGAAGAGAAAAGAAGGAGCATTTTACATTTCATATTTCTAACTTGAAAACTATTGTGGGAAGTATCAGTGTCCTTCAAAGGAAAAGAACACAAACTTGAAAGGGGGCAGGATATGAAAAAGAGAGGGTGGCAGGAGCTGTCGAGTGGAGAAGGAAGTTCACTATGTGCATTGCCCTGAGGGAAGGTGGATAAATAATGTTCGAGGAGCTGGGCTTCTGGAGGTGAAAGCAGGCCAAGCCCTGAGCCACCAAGCAGGGAGGCGGCAAGAGGCACAGAGGCCCTCTGATGCTCTGGGGGATGCTCACTTCCACAGGTGCCCTAAACATCTAGGAGCCACATGTGCTACCAAAACACTTTATAGTAGGAAGCACAGAAGTCACCAGCTCTGAAGGCAGCTCAGGGAGAAACATGAATAAAGACATCAAGGCTTTGGTCTCCTAGAAAAAGGCACATGGAGTTTTGAAAATCAACTGAGAATATTGGGTGACAGGAAGACTAATATTCATGCTGTTAGGCAGGTGCTCTAGTGGAACTTTTATGAATGAGACTAACTCTGAAAAAGACCTTGTGTGAAGAATTTTAGCAAGAATAAGAGATAAAATAATATTTAAACTTGAAGTATATGACAGTGAGCACAGGCATAAAGAGTTAGAGGCATTTTAAGTTAGCTTGGCTTGGGTTGAAAAATAATCTACCCAAGTTAGAAATAACCTCTTAACATGTTCAAGTTACCACTGAGAAGTAGGCACATGTTAAATGTAAAAGCACATAACCAAGAAGAGAATGGTGGGATTCATGTGTATTTAACAAATGCTGATATGTTTCATTGAAATTATACATCCACCTTGGAACAATGTGTGAGCTAATGGGATAAGTGGATGACAATCTTTCCAAACTCTCAAAGTAATCTAGCCCTACATGCAGTGTGTTCTGTGACTTCACAATCTTGGTCTCACTGCAACAACAACAACTGGCTAAAACCTGTCATAAGAGTGAGTTAATATTGAAGAAAAAAAATCCAGTTTTCTCTGTGCTTACTGATATTTAAACTTTTTAAATCTCAAAGTTGAACTGACATTTTATTTTTGAAGCAGCAGAGGTGAATTAAGCCTCACACTCTGGGTAAAATATGACTCCTTCTGGGCTAGACCCCTATTCTCCCCTCCCCCAAAAGAAAAAAAAAGAGAAAAGGAAAAGAAAGAAAGAACAAAAGGAGAGCAATAGAGAAACTCTCCCTCCCGGCCATCCTCTGTGCTGGTCTCTGAATGAGCATGCTACGAGCAGAAGCCATTTCTGCAGGTAAGCAGCAGCAGCACAAACCACCGGATACCCTCTCAGCGTCCTTACGGTCTTTTTCCAGGGAGGCCAGTAACATGAATTTGCTTCAGGACTGGTGAGCAGGGCAGTGGAGACATTGCTAGACTGTTACCCTGGCATACACTGTGCAGAGATTTTAATTAAATCATCTGAATGCTGGCAGGTCAGTATTGTTCCAAGGGATGTCTGATTAATTGCTTATTTCTTTGTCACAGCCACAAATGGGATGTTGTGAGGGTACTTGATAGAATCCAAATAATCCCCCTCGAGTGGACTAGTAAATGGACAGAGAGCAGTCCATTCCTTCTACTTGGAGAAAAGCCAAAATTGCATTGGTCATTCAGTGATTCCACTGAAAGGTGCTGGAGGTTAGACATGCTGTCTAGTGCTGTTGGTGGGCCAGGGCAGCTGTTTGTGTGTAGTGCTCTAGCCCCAAGGCACGGGGCGGACTCTGCAGGTAAGAAGCTCTGTTCTCTGGCAGCCGAATTAATAAATGTGCAAATTAAAAAGGATGTCAGAGCACTAAAGTAACATCTGCTAACCAAGTAAAAAAAGTAATGGTGATGATGATGAATAGAGAGTAAAGGGATTTCTGCTTCAGGCAAACATCTATCCAGCTGCAGGAGCAATCGGAGCTCCCCACAACGCTCCCCCATGGCGAGATGGTCAGAACGTTATCTTTGATTCTCCTGGTGACAGGCTTTTTAGACCACTGATACTTGGGAAATATATCACTAGCCACTGGCAAGTACCCCTATTCACCTTAATTTAGTGTTTCACATATTTAGTATTCTGGACAGATAACTCTTTAAAAATATTTTTTAAGTTGATTTTAGAGAGAGAGGAAAGAAGAGAGAAACATAAATTTGTTGTTGCACCCAACCATGCATTCATTGGTTGATTCTTGTATGTGCCCTGACCAGGACCAAGCCCACAACCTTGGTGCATCGGGAGTACCTGCCAGAGGCCAGATGACTGTTGCAGGAACTGTCCTATGACTTGGATGATGTTTAGCAGCATCCCTAATCTCTGACCATTGAGATGCTTGTGTCTGCTCTCCTCCTTCCCAGTCATGCAAAAACAATAAAGTGTCCAGTCATTGCCAAGTATCTCACAGGGGCAAACCGACCCTTGTTGAGGACCACTGTCCTCCTTATATTTGCTGAAGCACAGTACTGTGTCTTCCATTGGGATGTGCATTGATGGCCACATGTTTACTGTAGCACAATGATAGAGATGGCTGGGTAAGGATTTACCTGTAATATTTCTGCATGGTGAAAAGTAGGGTCAAATCACATCTAGTGAGCCATATCATCATCCTATCTAATAAAAGAGAAACATGCAAATTGACCATACCTTTGCTACACCCACAAGTCACACCCACAAGCCAATCAGGAGCAACTATGCAAATTAACCCAACCAAGATGGCAGTTAATTTGCATATCCTAGTACAGAGTGCAGACTGAAGACAGTGTAGAAGGAATTCAAGTGTTGCAGAAGAGAAGGGAGCAGGAGAGGCAGGAAACAGACAGGGCTGCAGAGAAGGGAGGGAAGTAGGCGGGGCAGCAGAGACCACCGCAGGAAGCCCTATTCTTGCAGGAATCTTTCTGCAATGGGCTTCTAGTACATAATAAAAGCCTAACATGCAAACTGACCAAATGGCAGAACAACCAGTTGCTATAACACAGAATGATCACCAGGGAGCAGATGCTCAATACAGGAGCTGCCCCCAGCCTGCAGTCTCCAGGCCAGCCAAGACAGATGCCAGCGGGTGCTCCTGATCGCCTGCTAGGCCTAGGGACCCTACCCATACACAAATTTCATGCACCAGGCCTTTATTGTTACATATAATAGTTGGAACTGCCAAACTATCAGGAAATTAAAAATATTAATATTGCATATGATAGCTGCAATCGATTGGCCCTTTTGAAATTCAAAACATTCACCTTGTAGAAATGCGGGCTCCTGTGCACTGTGTGCATACAATTTGCATTGATAGGCTTACTCTTGGTCCACTTCCGCAGGAAATTTGGAACAGGAGTGATGTCTTTCTTGGCAATGCAATAAACAGTGTTAGTTTTCACGACGCTATTCATGAATGGCTTTTCCCACAACTTAAAATGAAAAGAATCTTGTTGCTAAACACTTGTAACAGAAGATCTAAAGATCTTCTCCGTGAAGCTCTTGCTTAGAAATAATATAGTAATTACTAATTGTTTTTATAACCAGCTATCTGTGCTTTTTGTTGTTGTTCATGAAGTAGGTGAAGTCAATACTAATTTTTGGAATGTACATGAGTCACCTGGAAAATTTGGTGCTAATTATTCACCATGAGTTTGCTTTATCTATGTATTCAGCTTTAGCACATGAATTTCTCCATATAACATTGCTTGTAATGGCACAACTTTATTTTGATATCTGATGATATGACTAACTTTGTGAAACTAGAAGAGAGCTAAATGGAATGCAGTGATAGCAAAATATTTCAGATATCACATTTATAACATTTTGATTGCTACAGGAAGATCTTGGCCATTGTGTCTGTCTATTGGGCTAAGTCTATAACTTTCAGGAATATACATATAGTTTTCCAACCATGTTCAGTTTATTATATATTCACCACACGGTGTGATCTGACATGTAAGAAACCATGAGGAACAGATACAAGAGGTCCTCCAAGAGGAAGGCACCGTGCTATACACAGATGTCCATGCACACTATCATGATTTTCAATAATAGTCACATATTCAAAGTTTCAGATGAGACCTTAAAACTAACTAGAGCCTGTCCTAAAGCAAAGACTTCCTTCTGCACCTACAGTCTGGACTTCCTCAATATAAACTAGTTGGAAAAACATACATTTATAATTTGATAGAAAGAACAGCAGATGAAGAGTCATATCAAGGTCCACAATATGTACAGTCTTTCCTCTCTCTTCAGATCAATTCAGCAGTCCATAGAACTGCTGAATTGGTCTGAAGAGAGGGGAAAGGATACCTGTCCAAAAGCAATCTTGGAGCCTTTTAAATTCATCCAGCCTTGATAGAAACCAGTTTCTCTGACTTGGACTACAGAGTAGTGAAAGATGCCAATGTATTTATTAGTAAGATTTTGAGTAGAGTAGGTGGATACTTAAATTATACTCAATATTTTTCAATGTACTGTGGGTAGATATGTTGAATATTTATCCATGCATATGAATGTACATTCAGTTACAAGGTCATAAAAATTTAGGATAAATTACAATTCAAAGCAACCACAGGGAAAATCCAAGAATCACCACTTAAAAGCAACTTGGAAGATCACCTAGAAAAATTTCCTTCCCATTTCAAAGGGAAAAGTCATCTCCTTCTGGAGAGCTCTATGGAGAGGAAGACCCATTGGCCATCTTGCCTGTCACTGGATGATTTGCTACAGCTGTGACCCAGGATTTTCCTGACATCCATCCTCTAGTAAAAAGGCAGAGAAATACCAGGTCTTGCAAGTGACTGTTGAACATTATTTATTGCAAAATAACTATACAGTCAAAAAGCACTTTTACTGATTGGCTATGGGCCATTACTGGCCAACTAGAGAGCCAGACTGTGCAAGGACCTGCAAAATAGTTCGACAAATGTGGGTCGTGACCATATACCCTTTCATGGTACCAACTGGATAGGGAGTTTTGGTCTATTGTAATGAAATGATGTGAGATTGAAAGAAAGATATACTGTTCAATAGAGTCTTATTTCAGGTATGGGTTGGAAGACTGGAATGAATGGACCTGCACGAGGATCACGACTATGCTACAGCACATAACAACTAACCCTTTAATGGTGCTCTGTTCACACTTTTGATATGGGTGGCCAGTTGGATGTGCTGCAAAGAGATTTAGACTGTCCCTGGGTGTGAAAATTCCAGAGTTCCAATTAGACTTAGAGCAAGTTTCTTTCCTTTCCTTTCCTTTCCTTTCCTTTTCTTTTCTTTCTACTTATTTATTTTTTTTATTTTTAAATAAATCTGTATTGTTCAAATTATTACAGATGTTCTTCTTTTTTCCCCCCATAGCTCCCCTCCACCTGATTCCCTACCCTACCCCATGCCCTTACCTCCTGCCAGTGTCTTCATGCATGGGTGTAAGATTTTTTGTCCAATCTCTTCCCACACCCCTCACACACTCTTCCCCCTGAGAATTGTCAGAACACTCCCTTTCTGTGCTCCTGATTCTATTATATTCATCAGTTTATTCTGTTAATCAGATTTTTTATTCACTTGATTTTTAGATTCACTTGTTGATAGGCATATATTTGTTGTCATTTTGTTGTTCATAATTTTTATCTTTACCTTTTTATTCTTCTTCCTCTTCTTAAAGAATACCTTTCAGCATTTCATATAATCCTGGTTTGGTGGAGATGAACTCCTTTAGCTTTGTCTAGTCTGTGAAGCTCTTTATCTGACCTTCAATTCTAAATTATAGCTTTGCTGGGTAGAGTAATCTTGGTTGTAGGTTCTTGCTATTCATCACTTTGAGTATTTCTTGCCACTCCCTTCTGGCCTGCATAGATTCTGTTGAGAAATCAGTTGACAGTCATATGTGTACTCCCTTGTAGGTAATTAACTGTTTTTCTCTTGCTGCTTTCAAGATTCTCTCTTTGTCTTTTGCCCTTGCCATTTTAATTATGATGTGCCTTGGTGTGGTTCTCTTAGGATTCCTCTTGTTTGGAGTTTTCTGTGTCCTGGACTTGTAAGTCTATTCCTTTCACCAGGTAGAGAAAGTTTTCTGTCATTATTTGTTCTAATAGGTTTTCAATATTTTGCTCTCCCTCTTCTTCTGGCACCCCAATAATTCAGATGTTGGTACGCTTGAATTTGTCCCAGAGGCTCCTTACACTATCTTCATTTTTTTATTCTTTTTTTTTTTGGTTGAGTGTTTTTTGCTTCTTCATATTTCAAATCTTTGGTTTGATTCTTGGGGTCCTTTGATCTACTGTTGAATTTCTGTGTATTCTTTATTTCAGACAGTGTATGCTTAATTTCTGACTAGTCCTTTTCCATTTTTTGGGTATTCTCATTAAGATCTTTAAAGGTCTCACTAAGTTCCTCAGATGTTTTTAAAAGATTCTTGAGTAACTTTATAAATGTGGTTTTGAACTCTATGTCCAGTGGTTTGCTTTCCTCCATTTCTTTCATTTGTGACATGTTTCTTTGAGCATTTTGGCTGCTTCTCTGTGTTGATGAGGTGGTTTCTCTGTGGTAGGTGGTCCATAAGTCCCAGTGGTTCAGCCTTCCCTATTACCTGAGATAGACACTTTTGGTGCACTCCTTTATGGGCTGAGTGCAAAATCTTGTTGTAGTTAAGCCTTGCTTTCTGTTGGTACACTGGGAGAAATTGACCAGGCCAATTGGCTGTGAGGACTTGCTGTGTCTATAATGGAAGAACTGCTGTGCTGGAGACACCCTTATGGAGCAGGGCTTGTTTCAGTGGGGCTTTGGTGCTCACTGAGTCTGCCTCTTGAATGTATTACTTATGGATGTGAGGAGTTGAAATCTGGTGTCCTCTCACAGTGACCACTAGGTACACTGGCTTCTGGATCTCCAATGGGGTACAGCTCAGCTACTCTCTTAGATCACCCAGCAGGAGCTACAGGTAGTTCTGTAGATTTCTCCTCTTTGCTTGGGGTTTAAAGGCTTGGAACTGTCTGACAAGAACTGCAGGTTTGTTATGTTAAGCTGCAACAGGGCAGGCCATTTATATGCAAAAGCTGCTGTACAGAACTTGGGTGTGTTTATAAATTGTGCGGGGATGGGGTTTCAGGGAATCTCTAGGCTGAGGCTTCGATAACAGCGATGGTTGGTTGTCAGCCCTCTCTGTGTCTCTGAGTTTCTGCATCCCCATGTCCCCATGTCCTGCACCCCAGCACAGTAAACAATGATTCCTGTGTGCACCCCTGCAAGAAAGCCACCCTCACTTTCCAACCCGATGGCAGGCAGTCCAGCTTCTCCCCATAGGAGTCTGGGTCCCCAGAGTCTTGCTGGAAACTGGAGTTCAGAGTAATCAGGAGCTTGTGTCTCCCTTAAGATTGAAAAAAACAAACAAACAGCACACTCAGCCGCCAGCTGCCTCAGTTTTTCTGCGCTTATGTAGGTCCTACCAGTCTTAATGCTCTTTTCTCTTTCCTTCTAGTTCTAGAACTTCTCCTTATCGTGGTTCTGGGTGATAGACGTTTTGTCTTTTAGTTGTAGTTTCGGTGTGGTTGTGAGAGGCAGCACATGCAGGTGTATACCTTATTCCGCCATTTTGGTTTCCTCGGAGCAGGTTTCTTAATACTCAGCTCCTTCCTCAGGGCACTGGATGATGTAAGACCAGAGGTCACTTTCTTTCCCAAATTCCTTCCTTCCTTGTACCAAGTGTGTGAGACTAGACTGAATACAAAATCTTTAAAAACAGGAATATGTATGCTTTATACAAATCTAGCTATGAGAAGGGGTCTACATCAACATCCTCTGAGTCAAAGTCAGGACTATTGCAGTGAACATGATCTAATTTTAAAAAATGTATTGGCAGTATATATTATAACTGCCATCCCCCTACACTGTTTGGGTAATGTTGATTTTTTTAGTACAGTAGAATCCTACTAATTAGCACTAATGACAGGAGACTCAATTGTGGATTATAAAATTTCACAAATTAGCAAATACATAAATAAACAACAAAAGTCAGGAGTCTTGCACTGCAAAGTATCCTTCCCACTTATTTTGACAGGAAGGTATTTAATGTTCATTATTTATGAGAATTCTTCATCATACATTACTAATGTTAGACTTTGTTAAAAGGGACATTTGTGAGAACAAATGGGATAATGCTTCTAAGGCAGGTGGGTAAAAGAAGTAACACAAGTGCAAAACATTACAATGATGGTACCTAAATGAAGTGGTGGAAACAGGGTTTAGATGAGAAGTGCGGGAGGCAGCTGGATGTTTTAGAAAGATGCTTAGAACTGTGAACATGTGCTTGATAATTAAAAACACTTCAATATTAGATGACTGTGAAAAATTGATCTCAGTCTGTGTCTGTCACGTGATATTCAGGTGACTCAACTATGTATAATTTTTTTTCAGGTGACATCTCCTAGCAATCATAAATGCATCTAATACATAGTAGATATAAGGTTCACAAATTAAATGGTGTAGAAACTTAACGTAAATGTTTTCTTTTTTTATTGATTTTTTTTATATGGGAAGGGAAAAGGATAGAAAGAGGAAAGGAGAGGGAGAAGTAGATAGAAACATCAATAATGAAAGAGAATTATTGATCTGCTGCCTCCTGCATGTCCCCCACTGGGGATGGATCCCCAAACCCTGGCACATGCCCCAACTGGGAATTGAACTGTGACCTGTTGGTTCATAGGTCCACTCTCAATCACCAAGCCACATTGGCTGGCAAGGTAAATGTTTTTACTATCAGGATTTTTTTTCTATTCTTGGATTTGGAGAGTGAATATTAAGTTATGGAAAATAACTAGAGGACAGGAGACAATGTCCATAGTTGGGCAATGAGAGCATTTAGTTTTGGAAATGAGTGATCATCCAACCCCATGGTTGACAAACTGCGACTTGTGAGCCACATGCGGTTCTTTGGCCCCTTGAGTGTGGCTCTTCCACAAAATACCATGGCCTGGACAAGTTTATTTTGAAGAAGTGGCATTAGAAGAAGTTTAAGTTTAAAAAATTTAGCTCTCAAAAGAAATTTCAATCATTGGACTGTTAATATTTGGCTTTATTGACTAATGAGTTTGCCGACCACTGATCTAACCCTAAGGAACCATGCTTTAATGATCATGAATTAGGTACTAAGGCAATGTTTCAGAATAAATACCAAAGCCAAAGAAGAATTATTCTGCTAACTAAATAGATGCAAGTAGGAGTAAAATGTCAGGCTAATTCAGCCTTGAAATGGGCTTTAAAAGTATACGGTGCAGGTTATAAAACTTTGCATCCTTCTCAGTTAATACCAATTGAGATGATAAGAACATTACTGTTACACCAGACCATTGTCATCTCTCTGCTGGTCCCCCAGCTCATTCATTGGCATCTTTTAGGTTGTAGTAACTTATCTGTCAGTTGATGATGACAGCACTATTTCTTAAAGCAATTCCAAGCTAAATGTGTCTAAGCACATATCATGGACTCTATGAGCTTTGAGAGGAAACACATGTCCTCTGCCTCCACTTCCTGTTAGTCCATGAGCTAGCATCTGCCAATTCCCCTGCTAGAGGAGAGAATGGCAAGAGGACATCCCAGAAATAATCACGGTTGGACATTATTGAAGAGATAAGAATCAAGGTTGAGAGGCAGGACCAGAAGATATGAGAATCCTCTAATTATTCTCTATTTTGTCTGTTGCTCTTTGAGCCTTTATAATACTTATGCTTCCCACAAATTAGGGTGGGCAAGTTAGCATATGCAAATAGATTCAGGAAAGTTTATTCTTAAATTGTCCATTTGTGCTTGAAAGTAGATGTTAGATACCTGTCAGATTGAGCTAAGTCTTCATGAAAATGCTAAATTCCTGTATGGTTTTGTCTCACATTTGAAGCATAATCCCCCCAAATCAGGTGTTGGGCTTTCTGAATTTCAAGGCTTCCTCTTGCTTGGTGTGTGTACCCCTCCTGTTCAGGAAAGAAGAGCATGGCTTTACTCATGGGCTACTTTGACACTTAAATGACTTCTCTTTTGATGATGTGTATAACCTTATTCTAACTTAGTTTTAATTAAGGCATTGCTTTGCCATTTTTTTGCTACTTTGACCTATAAAAACCCTTATAAACATGTCAAGATAAAAAATTAAGTTAATATAGATATTACCCTCATAGACATAACCTGTAAACTGCAGTTGGACTTATTTTATTTCTAAACAAACAAATAAGCAAACACAAAAACCAACCATCTTACAAATAAACCAAAGAATACTCCAAAAATACCATCTTATATACTGTGTATGTTTAAAGTATCTTTTCATACATCCTAGTGTTTAATTAGTAAAAGCCTATTACTTAAGCATTAATGGATTCTAAATTTTAATTGCTCATCAGGAGAAAATGCAAATAGTAGATGTCTTCGATTATTTTTCCAGCCACTTTGTCCATAAGGTTTAAAGTATTCTCTGTTTTTTATTATGTGTAGTGATTTATAGGAAAATGTGAGTCTGAGCTCCCAATCCATCTATATTTAACTCAACAAAGCAACCTTGATGAGTTCCACTGCATGCACTATACTTGTTTAATATGCTTCCCCTAGAAATTAGAAATTTAGCAGAATAAATGGGATTGAAACCCAAGGGTTTTGGTCAAATTCCATACTATGTGAATATTGGTGACACTGAAAGGGGCAGAATTAATCTCTCATTCTTGATGTATGCATTTCTCTACCAAGTGCATTTTCCTAATAGGTGGTTGACTCTCAGTGAATCATCTATAAGCAAGCAATTGCCAAAGAGAAACACTGCCTTTAAATTCATTGACATCTTCAAACACAGCATGAAATTTTACTCATAAACAGTAATGCCATATGCCCAGTAAAAGAAATGCCACATTTCCATCCCTCAGGCGTTTTTGAAGGATTACCTCAGGGCTAATGTTTCTGTTTTACTGGAATGCCATATTATTGCTACCTGTGATTTCAATTGGAGCCACATTTTTTCACGACCCAAAAAAATATAGGTTGTCAAACATATCATCTTAAGTGGAAAACTTAGTAGTATAAACACACACACACTCAATCAGAAACATACACACACACACACACACACACACACACACACACACACACAAAATCAGAAACATACACATACACCGAGAAAGCATCAGATAAGAGCAAGAGAAAGTTTTGGAGAATGGAATGCTGGGAATTCCACCTCTCTATATGAATTTACCTATCTCCCCAGAACCTTCTCCTTAGCATTTCATACTCAGTTCCAAAGTTTGAGAAACTATATATTTCTGAGCACTGTTGGAGCTTTCAAAATAGTTGAGAACCTTGATTTCAGGTTTAGTTCAGAGTGCTTACACCAATAAACAAATTATTATTATGTGGAATTATTGGCATTCTGAAAGCTACCAGTGTGAAACTGGGCATTCATTTCTTTGGTGAGCTGAAAGTGTTCTGTAAAAATGGGTTTCACTCAATTCCAACTTGAATTTTTTTGGAATAGAGTAATGTATTTAGGAATCAGTTAATATAAAGTCTGTGTTTTTGCAGACAGAGAGGGAATGAATCCATAATCAAATTAGTTTTTAGGTCATGCGATTTCATTGATAAACAAGATGATGGTCCGGATGTGAAGGGTATTGGATTATTTGCAGGAATTGAGATTGATCACCTATCTCATTTTTCTTCACCTGTGGACAAAACCATAGGCACATCTTCTCAGGCAGCTTACTTGTTTTACCTTTCCTATGGATTGCTGTTGGGAGTAAGTGGGATCCCATGCCAATAAAAGGGGAGGGTGGCAATATACAACTCTTTGAATTTAAGATTTTCTTTCGAATATTTTCAGAAAAAAAAAGAAGTAGGTAAAAGAAAGGCCACATTCTGAGCCTCTTTCTTAGCTACTTCAAGAAAAAAGAAAAACAAACAGATGAACAACAACAACAAAAAAACAAACAGAGAGGAGACACTTTATTATATAGAAACTCTATTTTAAAGTTGGCTTGCCTTCCAATAGCTGGAATAGGCCTTCCACTGCAATGGAAATAACTTTACTCAT
Source organism: Lasiurus cinereus (assembly GCA_011751065.1). Taxonomy (NCBI): domain Eukaryota; kingdom Metazoa; phylum Chordata; class Mammalia; order Chiroptera; family Vespertilionidae; genus Lasiurus; species Lasiurus cinereus. The sequence continues at coordinate 4,095,407 of JAAGEH010000041.1, read as the reverse complement.
GATCAAATAAGACTCCCTCATATTTAAATTTATATTTATGAAAGCCAACTTTATTCAGATGCTGATTCAACTCACATATAAACACATCAAAACAGCTCAAGAAGGAAAGTTATTGTCCCATGTAAGATTTTTGTTTGTTAAAAATAAAACGTATGCAGAAACAATATCTGTAATTTATGCATGTGACTAGATTTTCCTAAAGACTATATTCTCAGAGATTCAAGGTGGTGATATAGATAAATACCAATACTTGCATCCTCCCACAATCACATCAAATTACAACTAAAATATAAAACAATTTAGAATCACCTGAAATCTGGCTAAGTCTGGAAGTTCTACAATTGAAGAGTTAAATAAGCTCAACACTGAAATTGGAAGGAGGGGCAGAGGCTCAGAACAGCCTTTTCCTACAGCAACATGTGAGGTGATTTTTATTGGGAGAGATGTCTTGGTTCAGGAGGCCTCCAATTAGGAGCAAGAGGTTCCATCTTTACACCAGCCCCCTGGCCCAGGGTTCCAGTGCTGGGAAGAAAAGTCTCTGTAACTTTGGGCTGTAAAAACCAGAGGGGATTGTGGCTGAATGAGATGGAGGCTGCTGGAGTCCCAGTCAGTTGCTCTTAAAGGGTTCACACATGGACTTACTTAGATTCACTCCCTCTGAGCTTTAGCTCTGGGTTAGCAGCTTAAAAGGATCTATGAACATACAAAGAGGAACTAAATTGTCAATCATCAGGGCAACAATTAGGAACAACTTTCTCCAAGACAAAAGTGTTGGGACTCCACCCAACAGAGCTGACAGCAGGAACCATGTCTGGATCTCCATCAACCTGGCCAACACTGTTTGCCCCATGCTAGTGATTACTTGAGCTCCCACCCCACTCAATTTTCAACCCTACTCACACTGTTTGCAGTGTCTTTTCCATATGAATGGCCTGTTCTGGCTTAGGCTTCAGACTTTACTAAAATCTCTCAAAAAAGCAGAAGTTGGACTCAATGTGCCCCATACTTAGCAATAGGTGGCCCTAGGCCTGGCACTGGCAGCAGCCAACCTTGCTTCACAGCTTGACCTCTCTGGTCACCTCCTAGCATCTGCAGTTTGCTCTGTAGCTTGTACCAGGTGGCCTCAGGCAGGGCACAGGCAATGGCTAACTTTGCACCTTCCAGGAGTCCCCAGTATGCCTAGAGGACAGTTTCTAACCAAAACAGATTATAATTCTACCACATCCACGAGTGACACACTCAAGAGGGGACTCGGTGAGCACCAAAGCTCCACCCAAGCAAGTTCTGCTCCATAAGAATATCTCCTGCACAGCTGGTCCTCACAGCCAATTGGCATGGAGGTCAATTCCTCCCAGTGATGTCAATAGTAATAAAGGCTCAACTACACAGGACAAATCACACAGCCAACACAGGGGCACACAGTGCCCAGCTAAGATGACTGGAGAGGCTGAGCCACTGGGCCCTACAGGACACCTACTATACAAGGTTATTCTACCAATTCCAGGAGACATAGCAGCTCTACCGAATACACAGAAATAAACACAGGAAAGCAGCCAAAATGTGAAGTCAAAGAAACGTGTCACAAATGAAAAAAACAGAAGAAATCTCCATAAAAAGAACTAAATGAAGTATAAGCAAATAAACCACTAGATACAGAGTTCAAAATAATATTTATAAGGATATTCAAGGAACTTAATGAGAGCTTCAAGAACCTTAATGAGAATGCCGAGGAACTTAGTGAGAATTTCAAGGAAATTACTGAGAACATGAAAGACATGAAGAAGGACTAGTCAGAAATGAAGGATATACTAACTGAAATTAAGAGTAAATTACAGGGGATCAACAGTAAAGTAGAGGATGTCAATAATTAAATCAGATATTTGAAATATAAAGAAGCAAAAAACACTCAATCAGAAAAGCAAAAAGCAAAAAGAATCCAAAAATATGAAGATAATATAAGGAGCCTCTTGGACAACTTCAAATATATCAACATTCACAATGGGGGTTCCAGAAGGATAATGGAAAGATCAAGAAATTGAAAACCTATTTGAAGAAATAATGACAGAAAAACCCCTACCTGGTGAAAGAAATAGACATATAAGTCCAGGAATCATAGATAGTCCCAAACAAGAGGAAGCAAAGAGGCCCACACTAAGACACATCATAATTAAAATGCCAAACGTTAAAGACAAAGAGAGCATCTCAACAGCTACAAGAGAAAAGCACTCCCTTCAAGGGAGCATCCATAGACTGTCAGCTGATTTCTCAATAGAAACTTTGCAGGCCAGATGAGAGTGTAAGAAATATTCAGTGTTGAAAAGCAAGGACCTACAACCAAGATTACCCAGCAAAGCTATCATTTATAACTGAAGGTCAGATAAAAAGCTTCACAGACAAGAAAATGCTAAGGGAGTTCATCACCATCAAACCAGTATTACAAGAAATGTTAAAGCATCTTCTTTAAGAAGAAAAAAAAGATAAAAATATATGCACAGTAAAATGGCATAAATACATATCTATTAACAATTTAATCTAAATTCAAAATAAGTGAACAAGGAACTAATAAATAAAATAAACATAAATAAAATAGAACCAGAGGCATGGAAACAGGGACACAGACTGACAAATCATAGAAGGATAGAGGGATAGGGGCTGTAAGGAATTAACTAAAGAAGTTATATTCATCCATGCATTAGTCATGGACACAGATAATAGGGTGGTGAAGCCTGGGGTGGGCAAGGCAGAACCCAGATAAAGGAAAGCAAGCGGGGGGGAAAGGAGAGGGACATCTGTAATACTCTCAAGAATATGTTCTTAAATCTATATGAATTGGATCACAGTTTGCATGCACTCCAAGTTTTTTTTATTTTTATTTTTAAAATATATTTTTATTGATTTTTTACAGAGAGGAAGGGAGAGGGATAGAGTGTCAGAAACATTGATGAGAGAGAGACATCGATCAGCTGCCTCCTGCACGCCCCCCCCCCATTGGGGATGTGCCCACAACCAGGATACATGCCCCTGACCTGAATCGAACCTGGGACCCTTCTGTCCGCAGGCCGACTTCTATCCAGTGAGCCAAACCGGTTTCGGCCCAAGTTTTTTTTAAGTGATCTTATTCTTCATGCTTTTTCAAAAGCTCACTGTTAAATTAATATTCACTATTTTATATTTTTTCTATACCTGAATTTTCACACATCATTATTTTAAAGCAGAGTCCACCTGTTTTGAACCCTCTCAACTCCTCAAGAGTCCAAACCCCAGAGCAGTTGCTCCATAAGCCTGGGAAAACATAGGTCCATTTCTTCACCTTCAGAGGATTCCTGGTTGATAGCTCTCAACTTACTCCTATACATTTTCAGGAACTTGTCTACACAGACACTCAAAGATGTTCATTCACTTACCTCTATGTAAAAAGTATTTAAATTTTATTGGTGCTTTGCTCTTCTCGTGTTGGTTAGTCCTGATTCTCTGATTAAGTCAAACTTTATTTTAAAGACAAGGATTTTATTTGCATCATGCTCCAAAGAGATTGCACCCAAGTCCATAGTTAGTATTATTGTTGCTTATCAGTCTCCCCAAAACAGTTCTGTGTTTGAATCCACTAGAATATGCTTATGAGAAGAGACAATTTGATGAGGCCTGGTTACCTCATGTATTTCATTTAATATTCTGAAAATATATTTTCTTTCTGGTTCTAAAAGTGTAGATTTTTTTTTTTAATTTGTAACTGCTCAGACTTACAGGCAAAATTTATTCCAACAGAAGAGTAATGTCAGAGGGCTTACCTAGATCACCCAGGTTTATCCTTCCTGCCCCCTTCATTTTGTAGGACAGGTGTCACCGCTTTACATACACAGCAGTCCATCAAACCACGACTGTGCTCACGCCACAGGCAGGGTGGATGTCAGGGCTCGAACCAGGGCTTCAGGCCTGTGAAGTACTCTGTTGTCTTTAGAAAGTTCTTCCCCAAAGAACTATTATTTTCCCATCAAATATTTTTGTCCTGTGAAAACTTATTTAGGAGAAAATTTTCCTTTGGATTTTTCTGACGAAGATCTTTTTCCCTGATGGCATCTGATTGGAAGTTCTGGGACAGGTCTCTCTATAGATTCTGTTCTCGTTGCTGCTGGGAAAGTGAGGAAAAGGCAGGTTTTCTGAAATTTTCCAGATACATTTCTGAGTGATGGTCATATTGCACAGCACATACTGACTGGGGGCATGGGCCTCTGCCATGCACCTGGGGTTTTCTGGTGTGCTGGTCTCAGCTGAGTCTATGACCTGTGTAAAGCAGCAGGTCCCAGGATCTTCCCAGGTAGGCCAGAAAGGCCCATGGCCTTAGGGTCCTTTGCTTTCCATGTCCTCCACTGTGCAGTGAGTGACCTGAGTGCCAGGAGATAGTGGGCAGGTCAAGATTCAGCTATCACATATCCCACAGCCCATTTCAGAGAATGGAATTATATACTTTTTTTTTTTAACCTAAGTACACTCTTGATCTCTTTCTCTTGAGTAAACAAATGTCCTGTGTGGGTATCCAAAGACTGTCAAAATTTCTGGTTTTTTTTTTTTTGCCTTTTCTTCCAGTTTTTGCCACTCCCAAGAATTTCACCCCTCCCTTTTCGGATTATGGGCAGGATGCATGAAGAAAATAGTAGGCTGCTGAGTGCAACCCAAGTACAGCTTCAGATCTGAGAGTGTGGCCTCTATTCCCTCATTTTATGGGGATAGAGAAAGGAGCAGAGCAGAGGTAGAGCTTGCCCAGCAATCAGCAGCTCTAAAAGCTAGGATGGTGCTGGACTCTGCTGTGGCACACCCATGCTCCAAGAGGATGGATTTAGGTTGCTCCAGCACATGTCACCATGTTTGACATTGGCCCTGGAACTGCTGATGTAGAACATGTCACTGCAGTGCCATTAGCAGGGCGCCACCAGGTAATGCAGGGACACAACATGGGGGTGCCAGGGAAGTTCTTACCTTCAAAGAATGTGAATCAGCAGAGAGCATGGGGCCCACACAATGGGGACGTGCAGAAGCAACGGGCCATGTCTTCCCCTCTTCTCCTGTGGCCCGTTTATCTTCCTTCAAAGTCATTTCTTTTCCCTAACTCCATTCTTTCCCTGTCTATTGAGAAGGCATGCATTTCCCTTCAGTGTCCTTTCTCACCTCTTCCTATTAAGTTGGTATTTAAGCCCCAAATGCTAACCATCTCCTTGAGTCTTACCCTTCTGCAGATTCCAGCATATGAGATGAATAAATATTTGTCTTTTCTTCTGCTAGTCTGTTTTCTTAGCAGGTGGGTTTAATTAGCAGGCCCCCAATTACTGAACCTAAGATAGTAGAGGTTTAGTGTCATCACTCAAGGAGAGAGAGGAGGCCCGAGGCCAGAACTGTCCAGAACACTCACAGACGGTTGTCCACAGGAGGACATAGGAGCAAACTTAAAAGAGACTGAGATGGGATGGTGGGAGGAGGGAACATGAGGTGAGTGTTGCGGAATGGAGGTTTCAGGGTAAAGGCTAAGGGCAGTGAGGACTCTGGCAGAGTGTGGAGAGACTAACATTTCCCAGTGTGTTTGCTTTTTGCTTGTCAAATGTCCTGCATTTAATCCCAGAACAAGCAGGTGCGGAGGGAGCCACACCCTCAGAGATGTCCAGAGACTGCTCATCGGCCCAGCACCCAGCAGCGAGAGGAAGAGCCACAAGGTCTGGGTGCTTGGCTTTTACACTCCTGCAATTCTGCTTTCTGCAAACTGGGAGAATGTTCTGGAAACTGTTTATTTCATTTCTGAGGGATTTTATCCTAAACAGTAATCAATAAAGTCCAGCTGTGATACAAATCTGCTCACTGCCTATTCCAACAAGAACATCTTATTGGCCCTGACCAAGGCCACTCATCCTGGGCAGTCTAGGGTGGTGTCCACCCTACATCTGCACTGCTAAGAGGCTGTGAGGGAGGCACCATTGTCTAAGGAGTTACTAGCTCTTTACAGAAAAACATTCTAACACTTTCCTGCCTTCAACTGCTGGGTCACATAAAAATAGCACAGCTTAGGAATTCCAATTCAGACTGAATTAGACTAATGTAAAATGTTCTTATAATGAAAACTGGAGGCCTGGTGAGTGAATCCGTGCACTAGGGGGAAGGGAAGTCCCTCAGCCCAGCCTATACCCTTTTGTAGTCCAGAACCCCTTGAGGGATGTCCATCTGCTGGCTTGTGGCTGGATGGCCTTCTGCTGCTGCATGGCCTGCTGCTTCAGCTTCAGCAGCTGCTGCACGTACATGGGATGGGCCACCATGATTTGTCCTGTGAACACCATTGAGTGAGTGAGTCAAGCACAGAGGCAGACTCACCCTGAGTTCCCTGCACTTCCCTGAGTCACTGAGTTGTTCAGACTGACTGCCTTCTACAGAGAATGGCACCAGAATTTGGCCTAAGCCTACAGATGGACATCCTTGCAGTCTGGGATGCTCGGGAGATATCTGACTGCCAGCTTAGGCCCGAGGAGATTGTGCCTGGGCCGGCAGTTGCCCATGCCTATCCCAGTTCAAGACTGGCAGTCAGACATTCCCTGAGGAATAAATCAGTGTGCCAAGTGGCAGGCGATGAGGGAGGAGCCTGAATTAGGGTTGGCACTGCACCACTCGTGTTCATCCCAGCCTGTTGCACCTGCTGCCACGGCTAGGTAGTACTATCATGGAGGCTTCTGCTGTGGCAGCTGTGCTTGCCAGCCATAAGCCTGTGGGAGTACACTGATCCTCAAGGGGCAGCTCCTGCATTGAGTGTCTGCCCCCCCCTGGTGGTCAGTGGGCACCATAGTGACTGGTCATTCCACTGTAATGGTCACTTAGGCTTTTACATATATAGACTAGAGGCCCAGTGCACACTCTCACAATCCGGGACCCCTTGGGTAGAGTCCAGTCCCATCACAGCATGGCTCTCGTTCCATGGGCCTGTGGATCAGGAAGAGGGGACCAAGAGGCCAGTTCAATCACAGCATGGATCTGGTTCTCCAGAGCCTGTAGGTGAGGGAGGGATCCAGAGGCCAGTCTGATGGCAGCATGGCTTTGTTCTCACAGCTCCCTCCCCCCACTGCACCATGGGCAGCCAGGACCCAGGACTGACTTCCGCTGCAGGTGGCTGGAACCCAGGACTGACTTCGGTCATGCTGGCTGGGACCCTATCGTGGTGTTCAGTTGTAACTTTGAACACTTAGGGCATGATGGACCCTGGTTCTTTATATATTAGGATAAGCCTATGGCAAAAATCAGATATGAAGCCAATGTAATTTTCATCTGCTAGAGAATAAGCCCAGTTTCTAAACTGTGCCCAGGTGGGTTGCCATTGTTTGAGAGACTTGGGAAAAAACAGAAGTTGACAAATGACAATATGATGACCCTGGTGAAGCAGTACCCACCAACTGAGAGTCAGATCTGTTAAATCTCTGCATTACTCAAGAACATGGGAAAAGTGAGTGGGTGGAGAGCTAGAAAAGATGAAGGGCATCATCCATAAAAGACAAGCAATCCCCTTGGATTTTGGATTCAGCACACAATAGGGCACTGGCCTTTGTCCCCCATCCATTAGCCAGGACCCCAGGACCTTGAGGAAGGACATATGTCTCTTTTTCTTTTTCTGGTGTGTCTGGGAGTACTACCACAGGCTCCTCTGAGGAGAGAGGTGTTCCCTGGGCTGGCAGACCCACCTAGTGCTGCTGGGACAGCAGACTGTCTGAGGTGGCAGAACTGCCGGGCACATCTGTCCCTCTCAATATTCACACTGCTAATGTCTCACTCTAGTGACAAATGCAAATTGGATTGCTTTGTCCAAACATGTCAGCCTCATTAGCAGGTGCAGAGCAATTGACTCAGAACCCTGGCCTCTCCTGTGCCTTCTGCTCCTACCTCCACCCACTGGGGTCTCTTGTCTTTCAGAATTGCTGACAGGATGCTCTGGCTGTGGGGAACAAGCAGGGGCACCTTTTTATTTTTTCCTTGAAAAAGAGAGGTTATGGTTAGCAGAAGTTTGTTTACCACAGGTTATTCTCTGTAAAGCAAATGGATCTCCTCTGATCAAAAATTGAACAAAACCAACCCTAGCCAGTGTGGCTCTATTGGTTGGGCTTTGTCCAGTGCACTGGGAGGTTGTGGACTCAATCCCGGATAGGGGGCATATAGGAGGCAGCTGATCAATGTTGTGCTCTCACATCAACATTTCTATCTCTCTCTCCCTCTCTCTTCCCCTAGCTTCTCTAAAAATCAATGGACTATTTAAAAAAAAGAGAGAAAATATTCTGTTAAAAAATTGAGCAAAACCAGACTAGAATAAACCTTGACCTTAGGAAAAATGTATAGCAACCGCTACGTCTCCGGGCAGAGTGGTATATGAGATTACAGCTCTGGAGGGGAAAAGTAAGGCATGGTGGATTTTTAAAACTTGTTTAAATATGTACTTGTTGATTCAAAAAAAATTTTAGTAAAAAATTCAATGAACAGTATGACTGATCATGAAAAAATTTCCTTTAGTTTAATCTCCATTCAATTTTTCTTAAATAATTTTATTTCTTAAATCAAAAATTTAAATGATTATAATGTTTCTGTGTTTCTTAAATGTATCTGATAATAGCATTGTGATAACAACAGCCTGGGCATGCAGTCAAGGAGAGCCTCTTGCCATTAACAAACATCCCACATGTGCTCTGGTCCCGGAAAAGCTGGTCTTGCCCTGGTTTCAATGAAAACCCTGCCAAGTCTTTCAGAGCCAGCAATGCGTGTGCTTTATAAGCACAGGTAATATGACGGTATTAAGTGCGAAGGGATTAAGCCAAACATTGCTTGATAATGATGAGGGTTTCCAGTTTGCATTTATTTGACTCTCAATATTCACTTTGCAACACCAAAGAAGACATTTTTACTACTAACCTCTCACATGACGATTTTCAGGCATGGTAAGGGATGGTGTCAACACCCTGTTCTCTTCTGGAAATTTTGTTTGGGACACAAGAGATGCACCTTTTGAATGTGAGGCCATTGGTGCAGGTCTGCAGCACTGCAGCACCTGCACATGCGCAGGAGAGAAAACAGCGGTGAGGTTAGAGGCTGCCCCATGCTGGACACCTGCGTGTTTGACCATATGAACAACCGGCCAGTTCATTTGGCTTTTATCTGTGCCCTTATCAGCATAGAAGTAAAGCATGAAGCAAACTGTGGGAAAATTATATGGTCAGTTGCTAAATGAAATGTGTTGATTGTTTTGTAAACTTAGGCAGAGCTCAGCTGGGTCATAAAGTTCTGGAAATTATAGTTGTTTCCATTTTCTCCTGATCCCCCTGAGCTCCAAAGCTGAGACCAGCATGGCATTAGGTGGTGTGGCCTTAGACAAGTTGTCTCTATTTTATGAAAAACAGGTTCTGGGGAAAATTCAAAATTTTTCTTTCTCAAGAAAATACAGATTATTAAGTTTCTATCTGACAGTTAAAATTAAAGATGACCAATGAGAAAAATGAATTTAGCAACTGAACATGTAATTTTCCTACAGCTTGCTTTATACTTGATTTTTATGATATCACTAGAGGCCCAGTGCATGAAATTCATGCACTTGGGGGTCCCTCAGCCTGATCTGAACCCTCTTGCAGTCCAAGAGCCCTCAGTTCAGGAGCCCGTAGTCAGATATCCTTAGTTCAGCCTGGGAGGCCTGTGCTCTCCAGCAGTGTCTGGCTTTCGGCTAAGCAGTGCTCCCCCTGGAGCACACTGACCATCAGGGGGCAGCTCCTGAGTTGAGCATCTGTCCCCTAGTGGTCAGTGTACATCACAGCGACTAGTCATTCTGCCATTTTGTCAATTTGCAGAGTAGCTTTTTATTATATATGATGTGTTCAGGTCAAAGTCAAGCAAACTGGCCAGTCTCTTGGGTGGGCAAACACGGGTGTGTGACTCCAGCCGGGCCTCTGAGGCTCATATGCAGCCCGTGCTGCTGGGAGCCTTTAAAGATTTTAAGAATATGCCTCATCTTTCATGGCAGCACAAGTCCACATCATTATTGTTTGAATACTTTCTTTCTCAAAGGCCATCTCTGTGTTGAAATGAGGTCACCCTGTTGCCTCCTCCACAAAAGGATCCGATTGTCTGTGCCTGGACTCAGTGCCCATGCCGCTGCCTGTCTGGGAGGGCAGAACGAATGGAGAGATGAAGAGCTGCCTGAGCACCAGGGGGCCATAGTGTGGTGCCTGTGGGCAGGAGAATTCACAGCCTGCACCTGTCTGCAGCCTGCAGGGCCAGAGCCCTCCCATGTGGGCGCCCGCTCCTCCCAACTTCTTGCTGAAGTGCCAGTCGGTGTGCCTGGGATTTCTCTGCCTGAGGACTCCTGCAGGCTGCCTTGTCCCCACCCTCTCTCTGCTTTGGGTGTGTGCTGGGCTGTCTCCAAGTCTCCGGGCTCCTGTGCACTTTGCTAGTTTTTCTCCCTCCAGTTCTACCTCAGCCCAAGCGTAAAGAAGAGCCTTCAGTTCTTTGAAGCGCTAAGTATTCTGGTCTGCATCTGCCTGCTCGCAGCCACATCTGACCAGTCAGACCTCAGACAGGAGTTCACCTGGTCCAGGTGTGGCAGCAGGTTCCAGGCATCCACCCCGAGGGACCCTTCCCCCTGGCCGCCAGCCCAGGGGACAGAGACATCAGCAGGGGTGGAGTGCCACCTCTGGGGTTGGCACTATGAGGGACATGGTGTCCTGGGGAGCCCTCAGAGGCGGCACTGAACTCCCTACTTTCTTTCATTGGTGAACAAACTTTCTCTCATTTCTTGAAAGAGGAAAAAAAGGGAAGAGACAGACAGATGTGTTCTGACAGCCGATTCCTTTTCTGTCTGTTTACATATTCACGGTTATGACTGCTCTTAAATACCACATGGCAACTGTGAATGCCCAGACCCTGTTCATCTCCCCAAATCCAATGGTGTTGCCACCCTAGCACTTCCTCAGCACCCACAGAAAGCCAGGCCAGCACTCAACACAAAGGGGGAATTCTGAGCCAGTTCCATAACATGAGATCAAATACCTGCCTTTTTCAAACCCTTCCTTTTATCTAACCTGATTTCTTGGATGTCTGTTAGAGAGAGTTTGGCTGATTTATATGCCCCTTCAAAGGGCTGCCTGCTGGATGGATTAGCACCGGGAATTACATCTTTGGAAAGAGCATGGACTTTAAATTATTTCAGGTGTTCCATTCAGAACAAAGTCAATATTTTAAGATCTGAAAGCAGCAAATGAATTTTTGGTATAAATGTTGGAAAACCTGTCATGTAGGGTTAGTTTGCTAAGCCGTGGGTTGTGGGAGGATCTAGACTGCACAGAGGTTGCAGACATGAATGACTTTAGGGAGGCCACCAAAGCAGGAAGGACTAGAAGACAAGGCAATAGGTGATGGGGCCGTGGGACGAGGTGCATGTTGCAGGCTCTGCCGATGTCTGAATCATCCCTGTCAGCCGTGCAAGGCTCTGCGGGCTGACAGCACAGCTCATATTCCCAGGCGTCCCCCTGCGACTTGCCCGGATCACCCAGACCCTATCAAAGGCTGACTACAATGGGAGCTTCGGACTCCCGCCCAGAGCACATTCCATCATCGCTTCAAGTTCCAACAGGTGAAACAACAGTTGTTGAACATTCTGTGTATGTTCAGCATTTTCTTCTTAAACCTATGCTCTCCGAGCCTCTTCCTTTCTTATGTACAAGTGGGAATAACAATTCTCACCCATGTTTTTAAACGCCCCTCAGTGATTGGATACAGTGGATGGTCATCTCTCCTTCTCTCCCTCCTCTGCTTCCTACCTCCTCTTGTCTCCCTGCCTCTGCATCTCCTGGTCTCCTCCCTCCACTGGGCCCTCTCTCTTCACTTCCTCTGACCTGGCTTTGTAGCACAGAGAGTGGAATAGTACCTTTTCCGTGAAGGGTCCTCAGCATATGGCGAGTGAAAGGACTAGTCCCTGTGAGCTGTGCTGCTGGAAGCTCTGGGACGGACAGCCCTTACAACCTGCAGGCAAACACAGGCTCCTGTGGACTATCATTAGTCTACTTCCCCTTAGCGGTGGACCCGAATCTAAGCTGTACATGGTCACTTTGGCAGTGCTGACAGCTTTCTGAACACTGCTGCCCAGAGCTGCTGGGGTCCGTGGAGCAGTCTGTGATTCCATGAAGAGCTGATGCAAGCATCTGGAGCCACAGACTCAGCCTTGGGCCTGCTAGCACCATGTTCCACGCTGTGGTGGCTCCTCGTGTGGGAGACTAGATCTTGGAGATGGACTCTGGAAGGAAAGTGAGCAGACCTGTGGGCATCACTGGTGGGCAGCTCCTCTCACACTGCCAGGTAGGTGCAGGGGTACAGCGGCACCTGGGAGAGCACAGCACCATCAGGGCCAAGGATGCTTCTGCTGCACAGCTCCTCATGCTGTCCGGGCAGCTGCCCTGAGCACCAGCAGCGAGGGTGGTCAGATAATTGCAGACATATCCACTGCTCCCAGAGGCAGGCCCCTGGCAGCTGCTGAGCTTGGTAAGTAGTGGTCCGATCCCAGCCTATCTGGTCTGTTGCTTTCCAAGAAGATGGTCTTGGGAGGGGAGCTGTGCTGGGTGGGGTAAGACCTATGGCCTGGAGGAGAAAGCTATGGCACCAGCTTTGCTGTTCATTCTCTTTCCTTTCAGAAAAATTCTGATTTCAACCACACTATTACATACTTTTGTCAAAAGACATATGGAAAATTTAGAGAACTACTCAAAGTAACAATTTAAAGACTGTATATGTGGCTACACATACACAGTCTTTATTTTTATTTTATTTTTTAATTAAATATTTATTATTCAGATTATTACATTTGTTTCTCTTTTTTCCCCTCCATAGCACCCCTCCACCCAGCTCCCACCCCTCCCTCTGCCCTTAGCTCCCTCTCATTGATCTCATCCATAGGTGTATGATTTTTGTCCAGTCTCTCCCTGTACACCCCTCACCCCTTCCCCATTGAGAATTATCAGTCCACTCCTTTTCTGTGCTCCTGATTCTATTATATTCACCAGTTTATTCTGTTGATCAAATTTTTAATTCACTTAATTTTTAGATTCACTTGTTGATAGATATGTATTTGTTGTTCATAATTTTTTGTCTTTTACTTTTTTCTTCTTCCTCTTCTAAAAGAGTACCTTTCAGCATTTCATATAATACTGATTTGGAGTTGATGAACTCCTTTAGCTTTTTCTTCTCTGTGAAGCTCTTTATCTGCCCTTCAATTCTGAATGATAGCTTTGCTGGATAGATTATTCTTGGTTGTAAGTTCTTGCTATTCATCACGTTGAATATTTCTTGCCACTCCCGTCTGGCCTGCATCGTTTCTGTTGAGAAATCAGCTGACAGTCGTATGGGTGCTCCCTTGTAGGTAATGAACTGTTTTTCTCTTGCTGCTTTTAATATTCTCTTTGTCTTTTGCTCTTGGTATTTTAATTATGATGTGTCTTGGTGGGTCCTCTTTGGATTCCTTTTATATGGGGTTCTTTGTGCTTCCTGGACTTGTAAGTCTATTTCTATACCAGATGTGGGAAGTTTTCAGTCATTATTTCTTTAAATAGGTTTTCAGTATCTTGCTCTCTCTCTTCTGGCACCCCCACAATTCTGATGTTGGTACGCTTGAAGCTGTCCCAGAGTCTCCTTACATTATGTTCACATTTTTGGATTCTTTTCTCTTCTTGCTTTTCCAGTTGAGTGTTTTCTGCTTCTTTATATTTCAAATTTTTGACTTGATTCTTGCCTTTCTTTAGTCTGCTGTTAGGACTCTGTATAATATTTTTTTATTTCAGTCAGTGTATGTTTAATTTCTATTTGGTCCTTTATCATCTTTAGTTGGACCTTTTCCATCTCTAGTTGGCTCTTTTGCATCTCTAGTTGGTCCTTTTTCATCTCCTCTTGGCTCTCGCTAAGTTTATCCAACTTTCCTAGCATATTCTTGAAAAACCTTATAAGTGTGGTTTTGAACTCTATATCCAGTCGTTTTTCCCCCTCCATTTATTTTGTTTGTGATCCCTTCCCTTGTCTGGGCATTTTCACTATGTTGGGGAAACTTCTGTGTTGAATTCAGCCTTATGATACCAGACTTGCAAAACCGAAGAAGCCTCTATTGAGCTTGGGATGGGTGGAGTCTCAGGGCTTAAGGGACCGCCTTGCCTTTCAGTCGGCCTTGCCCTCCATGGCCCCTGAGTCTCACGTGATTGGGTAATCGGTGGAGTGGTCTTTGTGTGCTGTGCGTACCCGCAGTGCCTCTAGACCGCTGTCTTTCCAGCTCCCCTGTGCACCAGGACCACACGAGTCTAGGTCTCCAGGGCTTTTCCCGAAACAGGGGCCCAGTGGAGTCAGAAGTGGCACAGTTCGGAGGGTCTGTCTCTAGCCCACTCCTGAAAGCCAGTGGCACAATTAGCAATCTGTCCTCCTCGCAGTGCTGTGCGGGTGCTCGACCAGACCTCCGATCTTTTGTGACTCCCCTAAGTTTCTGTGCACCTCTCCCTTTTCACAGTCCAAACTCTCCCCGTATGTGTTTCGGCTGGATCTGGTGTTTAGTGTCGTAAGATAAGGGGTTCAATGCCGTTGGGAGTCTCTGTTTCCCGCCCACCAGAAAAAGCCAGCCAGGTACTCGGGCACCTGCTCTCTCCACGTGCGCGTCTCCATATCTCAGCTTTTTGCAGCTCCTCTGGGTCTTCGTGAGCCCCTCTCTTTCCTTCTAGTTATAGAATTTCCACTCAGCCAGATTTCCTGTGGTTCTGGATGATGTCCGTTCTGTCTTTTAGTTGTAGTTTTGAAATTGTTGTGCAAGGCAGCAGTGTAGGTGTTTACCTATGCCGCCATCTTGGATTCTCTCCATACACAGTCTTTAAATTGTTATTTAAAGACCTACATACACAGTCTTATTATCTGTCACAATTACTCTCATTTTATCATACACTGGAAGAAACTGATGCACAGAGGGGTGCATATCACCAAGCCTGTTCACATGCCTGCTGACACTGGATTCCTGATGTGAATCTGTGCCATTTGGCTCCAGATCTTTTGCCACAACACTGCCATCTTCGCCCATCTTTTCAGAGAAACTGGAGTGTGCGCTTGCCCGTGTTACTTCAATTCCCTGCAAGTGACAACTCTCCTCATTTTAAAGAGCTCAGTTATGACACACCAATGTATTCCTATAATTTTCAGAAATTACCATTGCCAGGCTCTGACCTATTTATTTGAGGGAGTTTGAACTATTAGTCCTTACTAATTAGAATGACTACATTTGAATCTACACATTAGCAATGATATTTTTCCGTGTGTGTGTGTGTTTGTGTTGAGGTGTGTATTTTTAGGAGGAATCTCCAAAGGGCAGTGTCTTTCAGGAAGTGATTGCTCAAGGTCCCATTAATGGTGGCATCCCTCCAGATTTCATTCCTTCAGCATGTACTCATGGCTGCACATGGGCCAGAGAATGTGCTGATCTTAGTGAGGACATGGTCCTTCTGTCCCTGAGGTCACCACTGAGAGCAGGTAATAAACTGTGTTTCCAAATAGGACCACCTATGTTGAGTCAGTTCTTATTCTGGTTTTAAGCTGGAGCTATTGGCTGAGAATACTTTATCATGTGATTTTCAGATTCAAAGGTGTTTTGTTTTTTATTTTTTGGTTGTCAATTGAGATGTAATTGAAATATGACATTGTATTAAGGAAAGTTATCCCCATATTGGCTTGATTTATATATGGCAATATGATTACTACAGTAGCATCAGCTAACACCTTTGTCGTAATTATCATGTTTTTGTGTGTTGAGAACAGTTAAGATAAAGTCTCTTAGTAATTTTGAATTTTGTAATTCAGTATTGTTGACTATAATCACCATGTTGTGTATCAGATCTCCAAGAACGTAGCTATTAGTTGCAACTTTGTATTCAAAACACATTTTTCCAATTCTTAGCCCCACCACTAACCCCTGGTAACCAACATTCTATTCTGCTTTTGCAAGTCCAGATTTTTTAGATTCCACATATAAATGATATCATATATTATTTGTCTTTCTCTGTCTGACTTATCTCACTTAGCATAATGCCTTCAAGCTCTATCTATGTTGTTGCAGATGGCAGAATTTCCCTCTTCCTCATAGTTGAATTATAATTCTATTCTCTATAAGTACCACACTTACTTTATCCATTCATCATTGTTGAACACCGAAAGTCTGCCTCAACATCATGAAAACTCCAGTGCTCATAAACCAGTGCCACACCAGCCCTCCATGACTGCTCTGGCCTCTCCTCTCTCTGCTCTTCCCTTCGCTGCCTGTCACCTCACTGGCTCAGACTTAACCTTAGTTGTTTTTTTCCCCCCTATTCCTTCTTTTCAGCTTCCTCTCTTATCAATGTCGTTAAAAATGAAACCAGGAGCAGATAAAAAACAACTTATTTCATTATTTTTCATAGCTATAAGGTATGTAAATAAATTTATATTTATTGGCCTTTAGGACAAGTCTGGGAGAATATTTTGGTAGTGGGAGAGAGATACATAAATAGCTGTAGTAATTCTATTCACAAAAATACATTTTTCAAATTTTAATAAGGGAATGCATTTTCTGTTCTTAAGTTCAAAGCTAAGTCAGGACTAGATGTAGTAATATTTGCCAAATTTTACATTTATTAAGAGCCAGGATGGACAGGGCTAACAGCATAGCTCAGTATTTATGATGCAGCAGCTTCCACATAAATATAAAAAAGAGAAGTGATCATCAGAACTATTTGTTGTTTTTATATGCTTTCAAATTTTAATGAACACAAATTCTGAAAAAGTAACTATTTTGCCTATTAATAAATACAGCCATAGAACTGTCTTGGGAAAAATACATTTTTAAACTAAATAATAATTTGAGAAAACATCAAAAAGGACTTCCACTTCTGGGAAGAAAGGGTGGATGCACTTTCACTGTGCTTCCTGCTGATAACAACTAAAAGCTGTGGGCGTGCTATATGAAGCAGGCATGCCGCTGCTGCCTGCGGGAGAGATGGCGGGCTCCGACCCTGGGACTGGGAGCCACATGTCAGGAAGCTTCCTGGGTTTCTGTTGGCTCCTGTATCCCAGATGAACCCTTGGAGGAGCCAGGAAGCTGGAAATGTCAATGGGTAAGGCCCATAAGGACACTGAGACAAGCCAGCAAATGAGAAGGGCCCACGTGGACAGAAATCTTTACACAATAATTGTTCTACTCTTGACAAACAATGCAGAACATCTGTGGAATGCCCTCCTTCAGCAAAGACAGAGGCGGTATCTAGACTCCCACACTCACCATGCCCCAGCTTTGGTGCCCACAGCTGGGGGTGTATCAGACAATGCCAGGAGAAGCTGGCACTTCCATCCCATTGGGTAGTCGTGAACTGCCCTCACACTCACTTCCTTCTCCCTGAAGATGACCCAAGTCCCACCCCATGCACTGTTAGGGAGGCTTGACTGCACCTGGAGGGAAGGAGGTGCGATTTCCCTGCTCTCTTGGTGGCACCAGAGGAGGCCTGGCAGAGCCTTGGGACTTCCCTCATCACTAAGCACTTGCAGGCTATTCCCGTTTGGTGTCAGTGGGAAAGGTGTGGAGTAGTAGACAGGGGCCTGTGTCCCACCCAGCCAGGACTGGGGCAGGGGAGGCCTGGTGAGTGGCCTGACTCCTTCCCTTCTCAGCAGTACAAAGGAGCCCCTCTTCTCCCATGTATGACAGGGGGCCAAGCGGGCACCTGGACTTCCACAAACACATGGCAGAAATGAGGTGGTGGAGCAGTGTCAGAGGAGGTCTTCTAAATTGCAAGATTGAAGTAAGAAGACTCTTATAATACTGTATTCAAAATTTCCAGGTTTCAATCTAAGGTAACATGCATAATCATACCAGGAAGATTCAAAGAGAAAAGAAAATAAGCATTTTCTAATGCAGAGCTGACATGGTAGAATTATTTGGCCACTACTTTAAAACAGTCATCATAAAAACGTTACATTGAAAAATTACAAACATGTTTGAAATGAAGATATAAAGAACCAAATGAATATTTTAGAATCAGAAAAAAATACAATAACTTAAAAACTCAATGAATGGAGTAAAACTCAAGAGATGATAAATGTCTAGAGAGAAATTTCTATTGACCTTAAAGATACATAAATAGATATTTATTACTCCAGCTAAAAAACAGGAAGAAAAGATTGTGGAAAAATAAAGAAACAACAGACTCTCCGGGATATGCACAACTCTAACAAATGACCTAACATTTGTGGAATTGAAGTTGCAGAAGAAGATAGTCAACCCTATTAAACTTTGGTAAGTTAAGTGTACAGAAAAATCTAAAGCATTCATTAAAAAGTTATACAATGTGATATACTCAAAGCACCATAGACAAATCAAAACATGTTTTAAAAACACCTTCAGATAACTCAGCCAAAGGCAAGAAAAGGAAAACAGAAAAAAAAACAGAGAGCAAACATAAAATGGAACATAAAATGGGAAATATAAGCTTTACTATATCAATAAAACATTAAATATAAATGATCTAAACATAAATTAAAAATGGAAGTCAGCATACTGAATGAAAACATAACACAATTATATGTTTTTAATAGGAAACACATCAAGTATAATAATAAAGGCTGAAGTACAAGGATGGAAAAGTTAAACCATGAAAACTTTAATCATAAGAAAGTATGAGTGAATTTCAGAGTAAGGACATTTACCAGGGAGAAAGATATTACATAATGATCAAATTTTAATCCACCAAATACACATAGTACTATTAAATATATATGTACTAAAAGAATACATATCCATAATTATAGTTGGAGACCTCAATAATTGCCGTTAATAATTAATATAACTACATTTATTGATTTGCGAATATTGTACCAGCCTTGCACCCTGAGAATAAATCCCACTTGGTCATGGTGTATGATGTTTTTAATGTATTGATGGATCTGATTTGCTAATATTTTGTGAAGATTTTAGTCTTTATGTTCACCAAAGATATTGGCCTGTAATTTCTCTCTCTCCCTCTCTCTCTCTGTAATGTCTTTATGTTGTTTTGGAGTTAGGGTAATGCTGGCCTCTTAGAAAGAGCTTAGGAGTGTTTCTTCCTCTTGAGTTTTTTGTAATAGTTTGAGGAAGATAGGTGTTAATACTTCTTTGAACGTTTGGTAAAATTCCCTTATGGAGCCCTCTGGACCAGGGCTTTTGTTTGTTGGAAGATTTTTTATTTATTACTATTTCAATTTCATCAGTAGTTATTGGCCCATTCAGGTTTTTTGATTCTTCCTGATTGAGTTTTGGAAGATTGTATTTTTCTAGGAATGTGTCCATTTCTTCAACGTTGTCCAGTTTGTTGGAATATAGTAATTCATAGTATTTTTTAAAACTTATCCTTTGTATTTCTATGGGGTCAGTTGTTACTTCAACTCTTCCATTTCTGATTTTGTTAATTTGGGTCATCTCTTTTACTTTCTTGTTGAGTCTGGCTAGAGATTCATCAATCTTCTTTATCTTTTCAGAGAACCAGCTCTTGGTTTTATTGATCTTCTGTATTTTTTTATTCTTTGTCATCTATTTCCACTCTGATCTTTATTATTTTCTTTCTCTTATTTACTCTGGGTTTTATTTTTGTCCTCTTTTTAATTTTTTTAAATTGTAGGGCTAGATAACCTATTAAAAGTTTTTATTGTTTTTTTAAAGTAGGCCTGTAGTACTATGAACTTCCCTCTCAGGACTGCTTTAACTGTGTACTATAGATTTGGGGTATTCATTTTCATTTGTTTCCAAGTTGTTGTTTTTTTTGTTTCTTCTTTGATCTCTTTGGTAACTTATTCATTGCTTAGTAGCATGCTATTTAGAATCCATATGTTTGAATGTTTTTTGAGTGTTTTTGTTGCAGTTGATTTCTAATTTCATGGCATTGTGATCTGAGAAGATACTTTATATGATTTCAATCTTCTTTAACTTGTAGAAACTTAGTTTGTGTCCTAATATGTGGTCTATCTTTGAAAATGTCCCATGTGCACTTGAGAAGATGTACATTCTGTAGCTTTGAAGTAAAATATATTGAAATGTCAATTAATTCCATCTGATCTAATGTATCATTTAGAACCACTGTGTCCTTGTTGATTTCTTTGTCTAGATGATCTATCTAGAGATGTCAGTGGGATCTTGAAGACCCCTACTATGATTGCAAATCAATAAAAATGATGTGTCACATAAATAGATTGCAAGACAAAAATCACATATTTATATCAATTGATGCAGAAAAAGCATTTGACAAAATCCATCACCCTTTTTTTTTGATAAAATATCTCAGCAAATTGGGAATAGAGAGATCATATCTCACCACAATGAAATCTATATATGATAATCCTACATCCAAAAACATACTCAATGGGCAAAAACTAAAACCATTTCTCCTAGTAACAGGAACAAAACAGGGATACCCTCTTTCACCACTCTTGTTCAACATAGTATTGGAGGTTGTAGCTGTAGAAATTAGACAAGAAGAAAAAAGAAAAGGCATCAAAATTGGAAAGGAGCAAGTTAAACTGTTATTATTTGCAGATAACATGATATTGTGCATAGAAAACCCTAAAGACTTCATAAAAGAAACTACTAGATTTAATAAATGTATTCAGCAGTGTAGCAGATTTCAAAATTAACACCCAGAAATCTATGATATTTTATATACCAACAATGCACTCTCAGAGAAAGTGAAAACAACAACACCAATCCCATTGAACATTGCAACAAAAAGTTAAGATACTTAGGAATAAACTTAAACAAGGAAGTAAAATACCTGTACTCAAAACTATAGAACATTGAAAAATAAGGAGATAGAGGGAGATATAAACAAGTGGAAGAACATACTAGGTTCATGGATTGGTAGATTCAAGATTATTAAAATACTAGAGGCCCGGTGCATGAAATTCATTCACTAGGGAGGGTGTCCCTCAGCCCAGCCTGCACCCTTTGCAATCTGGGACCCCTCGGACATCCCTTTCACAATCCAGGACAACTGGATCCTAACCACTCACCTGCCTGCCTGATTGTCCCCTAACTACTCCCTTGCTGGCATGATTGGCAACTAACTGCTCCTCTGCCAGCCTAATTGTCCCCAACTACTCTCCCTGGTGGCCTGGTCACTCCCAAGGCTTTTATTAGTATAGATATGATCCTTCACAGAAAATTTTACTAATCCTGCTTTACGGTAAGTGCTTGACAATTGAACTATAGGAAGCAGACACCAAGATTTCCTTTCTGTGAATAGTGGAGGGAATAATTATCTTGTCATTAAGTTGCCCTGAAATTAAAATGAGATAATGACTTAGAAAAGTATAAGAGCACCATATAAAGACAACTGTCTTTTTCATGTACTGAAAAGACAATAAAGTGGTAAAATGAAAAACACTATTTTTATTCACCCCCTTCATTTCTTTACAGCCTTTATTTAAACTTTGAAATTTATACAAATTTCACTCCAATTTTCATTTCTTTACATTCATTATTATTTTGTATTGGTTTCAGGTTTATATTAGGTACAGAATAATGAGTAGACAATCGTATACAAAGTGTTCCCCTATATTTCCAGGACCCACCTGCCATCATATGTCATTACAACACTATTGAGTATATTCCCTATTTAAGTGACAATGGGTTTACAAGTTCCTTCCATTCTTTGTTTTGTGTTTTCACCTTTCCTTTTCTTTCTTCCCCTACTTTCCTTATATAGTATCTGAATTGCCTATCAAAGCTCAGTGAAGGCCTAATCCATTTTACAGACCAGGACACTGAGGCCAATTCCAGTTGGCTGTGGAACTTGACTCAGCACACAGGGAGCCTTCAGAGCCATGCTTTCTGCTCTTACTAAGGGACAAGCCACCTGGCAAACAGAATAAGCCTTTTCGTCAGGCTTCCAAGCCTCTTTCTCAAACACCTCTTCATTGCAGACGCTCCACATTCTTTCCTCTCCCAGGTCCTCTTTTCCCATTCTTTACTGCCCCGTTCTCCAGAGAGGTGGAAGGCTTTGCACTCACTGCCAAGGTATGCTCTGCCACGGGGGAGGAAGACATGGGCTTGCTTTTGGGTTAAGGTGGGAGCAAGAGTCATCGCCTCTGAAGTTCAAAGGCTGCCTGAGCAAGGCCAGTTAGCACTGGGAACTTGTCTGAATCACGTCGGTCAGTCCAGTACCCTATAGTGCAGCACTCCTCCACAGAGGTGGCACCACCCCTCAACCGCCTCAGGGCTGCAGGTCTTTGCCCCTCTACCAGGCTATCCTTCCATGCCCCTTGGTCCCTGGCCTGGCCCATGCACGTCTTGGGGCCACTGCAGAATCTCTTTTTCTCTTCAGGTGAGGCAGATCCCTGCCCTTGATCTCTGTAAAGCTGTGAACCTGTGCCCAGGGCTCGGCAGGGCCTTCCTGGGCAGTGATGTTCCCAGGTCCCCACTGGAGTAGCTAAGCAGGCCCAGCCATGCTTCTCTGGGGCAGCAATGTTCCTGGGCCCCACTGGAGTGATTAAGCAGGCCCAGCCACCCTCCCCAGGGCAGTGATGTTCCCGGGGTCACACAGGAGTGGCTAGGCAGGCCTGTGATGGACTCAGAATCTTCTGGTGTCATCTGGTTCTGCCCACCCCACTTTCCTGGCTCGATGGACTGGTTCCTTGTGGGTTGTGTCTGGCACTGTCTGCCTGACCTCCGGGACCCCCAGAAGTGGACCATGGTGCTGCCTGCCCTGCCTGCATATGCAAATTAACTTCCATCTTTGTTGGGTTAATTTGCATACTCATTCTGATTGGTTTTGGGTGTAGCAGAAGTAAGATCAATTTACATGTTTCTCTATTATTAGGTAAGATACATACTACCCAAACCGATCTATAGATTCAATGCAATCTCTATTAAAATACTAATGACATATTTCACAGACCTAGAACAAATACTCCAAAAAATGTATATGGAACCAAAAAAGACCTTGCATAGCCACAGCAATCTTGAGAAAGAAGAATAAATTTGGGAGGATCAGAATACCAGATATTAAGTTATACTACAAAGCCATTATTCTCAAAACTGTTTGGTACTGGCATAAGAGCAGGCATATAGATCAATGGAATAGAACAGAGAACCCAGAAATTGACCTAAGGAATTATGCTCCATTAATATTTGACAAAGGAAGCAAGAGTATACAATGGAATGAACAGTCTCTTCAATAAATGGTATTGGAAAAATTGGACAGATACATGCAAAAAGAAAAAAAAAAGAAACTAGATCACCAACTTACAGCACACACAAAAATAAACCCAAAATAGATAAAATCTTACATTTAAGTCATGAAACCATAATAATCCTAGAAGAAACCATAGGCAGCAAAATCTCAGGCATCTCTCATAGCAATATTTATCAATACATGTCCCAGGGCAAAGAAAACTAAAGAGAAAACAAACAAATGGGACTACATCAAAATAAAAAGCTTCTGCACAGCAAAAACAAACAAACAAACAAAAAAAACCCCCCAACAAAATGAAAAGAGAGCCCACTGCATGGGAGAACATATTTGCCAATGATACATCCAACAAGGGTTTAATCTCCATAATTTATAGGAAACTCATACAACTTACCAAAAGGCAGACAAACAATCCAATTAAAAAATAGGCAAAGTGTCTGACAGGTGTTGCTCAGTGGTTAAACATTGACCTATGAACCAGAAGATCATTTTACAATTCCCAATAGTCAGGTTGTGGGTTTAATCCCCCATGGTGGACATGCAATAGTTAGCCTATCAATGATTCTCTCCCATCATTAATGTTTTTATCTCTCTTTCCTTCTCCCTTCTACTTGAAAATCAATAAAAATGGGCAGCCCTAACTGGGTAGGCTCAGTGGATAGAGTATTGGCCCGTGGACTGAAGGGTTCCAGGTTCAATTTCAGTCAAGGGCATGTATCTTGGTTGCAAACACATCCCCAGTAGGAGGATGTGCAGGAGGCAGCTGATCAATGTTTCTCTTTCATTGATATTTTTAACTCTCTATCCCTCTCCCTTTCTCTCTGTAAAAAATCAATAAAATATATTTTAAAAAATGGGCAAAGGATCTAAATAGACACTTCTCCAAAGTAGAGATACAGAAGACTAACAGGCACATGAAAAATTACTCAGTCACTAATATCCCAGAGATGCAAATCAAAACGACAGTGGGGTAATACCTCACACCTGTCAGAATGGCTATCACCAATAAATCAATGAATGACAAGTGTGGATGAGGATATGGATAACAGGGAACCCTAGAGCACTGTTGGTGGGAATGCAGACTGGTGCAGCCACTGTGGAAAACAGTATGGAGTTTCCGCAAAAAAAAAATAAATTAAAAGTGGAACTCCCATTTGACCCAGTAATCCCACTTCTAGGACTATATCCTGAGAAATTAGAAACATCAAATGGAAAGAATATATACACCTCTATGTTCATAGCAGTGCAATTTACAATAGCTAAGGTTTGGAAACAGCCCGTGTCCATCAGCAGATGAGTGTATAAAAAAGCTGCGGTACATTTACACAATAAAATACTACATGGCTGCAAAAAAGAAAGACCTCTTACCATTTGCAACAGTATGTATTGACTTGGAGAGTATTATGCTAAGCGAAATAAGCCAATCAGAGAAAGATAAATATCACATGATCTCATTCATATGTAGAATTGAATGAATAAATAAACCACAGATGAACAAAATAGATCCAGAGATATAAACTGTAGAACAGACTGTCAAACATCAGAGGGGAGGCAGGAGAGAGTGGGTAAATAAGAAGAGATCAACCAAAGAACTTGTTTTCATATTTGCATAGCCCATGACACAGACCTGAGATGAGGGTGGGGGTGGGTTAGACAGGTCAATGCTGGGGGTGGGGATGGTACATATGTAATACTTTCAACAACAAAGATTAAAAAAATACAATGACTAGAACTAGACTGAAAATAAGCAAGAATATAGAATATCTCAACAAAATCATTAATCAAAAGGTTCCAATTGGCCTTTATAAAACACTCCACACAATAACAGTAGAATATATATATATATATATATATATATATATATATATATATTTCTTTTTCATACTAATGAATAAGTAGAAATATGTGTTTTTTTTATTACATTTATTGGAGTATCATTGGCCAATAATATTATATAGGTTTGCCTAGTCACATGGCTCAGCGGTTGAGTGTCTACCTATGGACCAGGGGGTAATGGCTCAATTCCCAATCAGGGCACATGCCCAGGTTGTGGGCTTGATCCCAATATGGGGCTGCCAGGCAGTCAGTCAATGATTCTCTTTCATCATTGTTGTTTCTCTCTCTCTTCCTCTCCTTTCCTTTCTAAAATAAATAAAAATGTATTTAAAAATAATTATATAGTTTTCAAGTGTACATTTTTGTGATATAAGATCTATATATTGCTGTGTATTTACCACCCAAAGTCTTCTATTTACCACCCATCTTCTATAACTATATATTAGTATTTGACCTCCTTTATCTTTTTCTATCTCCCCACTCCCTTTCCCTCTGGTAACCACTGTACTGTTTTCTGTGACTATGATTTTTTGTTTATTTTTCTTATTTATTCATTTGTTGCTTTTAGTTTTATATCCAACAAATGAGTGTAATCATATGGTTCTTCGCTTTTTCTGTCTGACTTATTTCACTTAGCATGATTTTCTTCAGAGCCTTCCATATTGTACAGATAGTACTATTTCATCCTTTCTTAGGGCTGAGTAGTATTCCATTGTGTTTATGGACCATATCTTCTTTATCCAGTCCTATAATACAGGACACTTGCTTGTTTCCATGTGTAGGACACCAATCCTGTCTAATAAAAGAGTAATATGCAAATTGACCACACCTCCACCACACACACAAGCCATGCCCACCAGCCAATCAGAGGTAAGTATGCAAATTAATCGAACCAAATTGGCTGCAGCCACATAGTGAACAGGAGGCTCAGGTTTCTCCAGTGATGGAGGAAGCTAAGCTTCCTGCATACCCTGGTCAGTCCAGGCCTCTACTGAAGGCTACAAAGTTTCAATTATAGAAGATAAATAAATCCCAACAAAAATGGCTGTGGCCACTGAGGGAATAGGAGGCTTGGGTTATCCTGGAGATAGAGGAAGCTATGTTCCTGGCCTCCACTCAGGGCTACAGAGTTTCAATTATAGAAGATAAATAAATCCCAGATAGCAGGATCTCCCCTTGCTGGGGGATATGGCTGACCTGCAAACCACCACAAGCCCCTTTCCCAGGCCATCCCATGATCCTTGCCCAGGCTATCCCATCCCCATCCTGACCCAGGATACACTTATGGGCAAATCAGCTGGTCCCCACCCATGCACCAGGCCTTTATCCTATCTAATAAAAGAGTAATATAAAAATTGAGTCCAACACACAAGATGGCTACCCTCATGTGGTCAAAGATGGCTGCCCCCATGTGGACACAAGATGGCTACCACAAGATGGCCAGCAGGGAAGGGCAGTTGGGAGGGACCAGGTCGACAAGGGAGGGCAGTTGGGGGTGACCAGGCTGGCATAGGAGGGAAGTTGGGGGTGACCAGGCCTGCAGGGGAGGGTAGTTAGGGGTGACCAGGCCTGCAGGAGAGGGCATTTAGGCATCAATCAAGCTGTCAATGGAGTGGTTAGGGGGTGATCAGGCTGGCAGGCAGAAGTGGTTAGGGGCAAACAGGAAGGCAGGCAGGTGAGCAGTTGGGAGCCAGCAGTCCTGGATTGTAAGAGGGATGTCCTACTGCCCATTTAGTAGGATCAGGCCTAAACTGGCAGTCGGACATCCCTCGAGGGGTCCCAGATTGAAGAGGGTGCAGGCTGGGCTAAGGGACATACCCCTGTGCACTAGGCCTCATATATATATATAAAATATATGTAATATATATATATTTTTTTTCCATATGTCCATAGCACATATATACTGGACCAGAAAAACAAACCTTAAAAGTTTAACAGACCTAAAATTATAAGGTATGTGTAGTCTGCCACAAGGAAATAAAACTAGAAATTAATAACAGAAAAATAACAGAAAACTTTTCAAATACCTGGAAACTAAACAATAAATGTTAAATAATTCATGGATAAAAAGAGAAAATCCATTGAATTGAATTAAAATTAAAGTCCGATTTATGGGACACAGACAAAACAGTGCAAAGAGGAAAATTTATAGCATTAAATAATACATGAGAAAAGAGAAAAAGTTTTAAATCAATAGACCAAGCTCCCACCTCAAGAATCTAGAAAAACAAGAGAATAAGACCAAGAGAAGCAAAAAAATAAAAAATAAAGGAAATAGAAAAGATAAGAACATAAATAGATAAAATTAAACACAGAAAAAACAATAGGAAATTAATAAAACAAGCTGGTTCTTTAAGATCAATACAAAAGATAAGATAAACATACAACTTATGCCCTTGCTGAACTCACTTATTAGTTCTAAATGTGGTTTCAAATATCCCATGAGATATTTTGTGTAAGCCATTATGTCATCTGCAAATAGGAAGAGATTCCTTCCCTCCCTCACTCCCACCTCATTCCTTCCTTTCTCCTCCCCCTCTCTCTCTTTCTGATCTGCATACATTTTATTTCATTTTCTTGCCTTATAGTGCTGGCCAGATGCCCAGTACAATGTTGAATAGCAATGATGATTCAGACATCCTTGCCTTGTTCAAAATCTTGGGGTGTTTAGCATAGTGGCCAGACAATCATATACTTTATAAAGTGGTCTCCTGGATATCAAATATCTACCTGACACCATACATAGTTATTATAATAGTATTAACTATATTCCCTATGCTCTGCTCCACATCACCATGGCTATTATGCAATTAACAATTTGTACTTCTAAATCTCTGCTTCTTTTGTACCCAACTCCCAACCTCTCTTCCCCCTCCCCTCTGGAAACCATCAGTCTGTTTTCTTTATTTATGAGTCTGTTTTTATTGAATGTAAATTATAATTGAAAAAATAAAATAATATCATACTTACAGTTAATGAGCTCCTTTGTGAATATTTTTAAAAGAATCTTTAAAATATATAAGCACTTTCCTCTTATCCTATCTAATAAAAGAGTAATATACAAATTGATCATACCTTCGCTACACCACAGGCCATGCCCACCAGCCATGTCCAACACCCAATCAGAGCAAGTATGCAAATTAACCCAACCAAGATGGCTACAGCCACAGAGAGAGCAGGATGGAGCTTGGGTTGCCCCTGGCGATGGAGGAAGCCAAACTTTCCACACACCCTGGCAGGCAGGCCTCCCCTTAAGGTAACAAAGTTTCAATGGCTGTGCAAGCAGAAGGCTTGGCTCCACTCCAGGTTGCAAAATTTCAATTGTAGAAGATAAATAAATCCCAGATACCAGGGCCTCTGCTTGGGTCGCCTGGAGTGGTGGCCTGCCTACAAACCACCACAGGCCCCTCATCCAGGCCACTCCACACCCTAAGGGCACATCCACCCAGATCCAGTACACACTTCAGGGCAAACCAGCTGGCCCCCACCAGGGCACCAGGCCTCTATCCTATTTAATAAAAGAGTAATGTGCAGATTGACTATCACTCCAACACAAAAGATCCTGCCCCCATGTGGTCACCACAAGATGGCCAGCAGGGGAGGGCAATTGGGAGGGACCAGGTCTGCAAGGGAGGGCAGTTGGAGGTGATCAATTCTGCAGGGGAGGACAGTTAGGGGTGACCAGGCTGGCTGAGGAGGAAAGTTGGGAGTGACCAGGCCTGCAGGGGAGGGCCATTAGGGGCAATCAGGCTAGCAGGGGATCAGTTAGGCATCAATCAGGCTGGCAGGGGAGTGGTTAGGTGGTGATCAGGCTGACAGGCAGAAGCAGTTAGGGACAGTCAGGAAGGCAGGCAGGTGAATAGTTGGGAGCCAGCAGTCCTGGATTGTGAGAGGGATGTCCAACTGCCCATTTAGGCCCGATCCTCAAGGGGGTTCCAGATTTGAGAGGGAGCAGGCTTGGTTGAAGGACACCCCCCCACCCCCCAGTACACGAATTTCTTGCACCTAGTTACTTAATAAAACCACATTAATCTTAACAAAACAGAAACAATTTTGTGAGGAAAACATTGTTTTTCACCAAGGATTTAACCTGATCACTGGTTTATCTATGCCTGAGGGTTCCCTAAAGAGATTGAAATGCTGGTGGCTTCTAAATCCACATTTTGGGTTTTTGAAAACACAGGTGTCAGGTAAATCTTCCTCTTTTATTCCTATTTCTGCACTGATACTGTATAGCCTAGAATCTGTCGGTTGTTTTTGCCACCTACATCAACTCAGAGAGGTGGTAAATGTTTCCTTGAGCAGCTCCACTCTCCCAGCCTAGCTGCGGATAGGCCACCTTCTCCAGTGGAGACAGCCATGGCTTGCTCCTTCATCCCCAAGTCCAGCCCTCCGCTCCCAGGCAGCTGGCTCTCAGTGCCCAGTACCAGTGCCCCAGTGGGAGGAAGAGAGGAGCATCCTAGAGGATCCTGCATTCACAGGCTTTCAGTTTTTCCAACTGGGACACAGACTCTTTTCCCAATTTTTGATTTTTAAAGTGCATAGGTCTGTCTACATGATCAATTAAAATTAGTTCTGGTGGCATGGTCCCATATAACTGCATGGGAAGAAGAAGCAGAGGAAGACAAAGCAATCAGCACTGCTAACCATCGTGGCCATGGTTTTTACCAACAAGGTGGAACTAAGAGGATACTTGCAACCTCCATGAATGTTAACCCCACCCAGACTAACTAGTGCAACCTTTTAAAAAACACGATGGCTGTTATCGAGGACATGTCATACTGAGGAATAGGTCTGTGCCCCTGGAAGAGATATGGCATCTTTAAACTACTGGTAACAGGCTCTGGAGTGGAGTTTGCCTAGGTACAAGTTGTAAAACTGGATTGCTTTTTAGATAGTTTGCTAAGAATTCCCCGAAGCCACGAGGCAATGTTCAAGAGCAATAACTGATAGTCAGAAAAAATATTTCTGATAGGTGTGCAGAGGCAACGCCACACATCCAAGACCATGGGCCTGTGCTTCCCCAGAAAGCACTCTACCCCCAAGCCGCAGGGCGCCTCCCTCCAGAATCAGAGCCAGGCCTCCTTTCTGCCCCTCCCCCCTGGCCTCTACTAAGGCCTCCTCCCTCTGGAGAAAATGGTCTTGGCCTTCAAGGGGGCATTTGTTAAATGCTGTTGTGGGAAAGTAATTATCCAACAATCAGGCCTGTCTGTGGGCGAGGTGCATTTATGAATACCACCTTGGTGATCCCAGGGGGCGGAGGGTTTGGGACTAATCTGACCCCTTTTCAGTTTTGCCTTGGTGGGCTTGACCACCCCAAGCTGGGAGTGTGAGTGTGTAAATTGCTTCAGATTCAATTGAACTCATTAAAATTTAAAAAGGATTTAAATGAAAATTTTCAATAGCTTCTGCAAAGGGGGATAATTTATTAGCTCGGAGTAAATTAAAATATCAAGCAGGGGTAAAGCTTCGAAGATTGCTTTAATACATTTTATATGCTTTCAAAAAGAAACGTTCTTTCAAATGGTCCAAAAATCAGCTAATGTTGTCCTATTTAGCAAATTACCTCCTAAGGCCACAATGTTGAAAAACTAACACTTATTTTTTTTTAAAGGGAAAAATAGAGGAAGGATGAAAAAATTTGTGCATCTTCCATAGGAAATGCCCAGAACCTAAATTGCTATGCTTTTCTATGTCACAGTCAGGGTGGCTTTTTCCTTCCCAATTCATATGTTGGGGAGATATGTACTTTCCCTCTGACAGGCACAAGAGACCTGTTCCCACCTGGCCATCTAGGCAGAGGAGAGCTCAGGTAACAGGGCCTGGGAAGGTTGAGCCTGGCGGTGTCCCTGCTGGTAACTTGTACCTTTATTTCAGGCAAGTTTACCTGTGGAGCAGGAAGGTGCTGGAAGCAGGGGAAGCATTGCCTGAGGGGAAGCGACTCTGACCCGAGGGGATTTCTAGCTGGAAGTCCTTGTGTGATAAAAGACTTGGCACTTACTGACTTTCCCAGGCTGAGGGAAGTAGAGTTCTTTTTCCCCTTATCTTTTTCTTTTTTTTTTCTCTACCCCACTCCTTCCTCCCCCCATGATAAACAATATATTGTGTGTTTTTTATGTTGGAGAATTTTCTGAATGTGCTGTCTAAAGCTCTCTGCTTGTGGTCTACCCCATGCTCTGTCCTCCAAAGAAAGGAGCATCAGCAAAACCTCCCTCCCCAGGAGGCCTCTTCCTGCAGTTCAGTGTGGAGCAGGCCACTGACCTGGGATACTTTATTTATTTTATTTTTATTTTTTAATATATTTTATTGATTTTTTATAGAAAGGAAGGGAGATAGAGTTAGAAACATGGATGAGAGAGAAACATCAATCAGCTGCCTCCTGCACACCCCCCACTGGGGATGTGCCTTTCAAACCTGGGACCCTTCAGTCTCCAGGCTGACACTTTATCCACTGAGCCAAACCAGTTTGGCATGACCTGGAACACTTTAGATACAGAGCAGTTTGAAGGCGAAAATTGTAATTTTAGAGGTCTTCGAACCAAACTGTTTTGTGGTCATATCTATCTATCTATCTATCTATCTATCTATCTATCATCTATCAGCTATCATCATCTATTTTCATATGGTTAAAGATAAGACAAAAGGTGATAAAGACAAAATAAAATAAAATGAAGAAATAAAAGAAGTGTGAACTAGCCAGTCTGTTCTTTCTAATCAAGAAGTATTTAAGGGCCAGACCTCTATTCTGGACACAGTGAGCAGGCAGACACTTGAAGCATACACTGTCTACAGTTTGGGACTTCCACATTCTTACTGCCCAGTCTCAGCAGTACCTGCTTTGATTGAGGTCCTATTAGAAGGTGAAATATAGCCCTTGGGAGTTTGAACCAATTTGAGATCTGAAATGATCACCCAGTGGAAGTGACTTTTGTGGCAGGTTGACTGAAAGAGGATGTGAAAATGTGAATGCTTAGAGGGTAGAAGAAAAAAATTATTTAGATTTCAAACTCAATCACTTCTTCTTAATGTTCTGGCATCTCAGAATACAAGAAGCTTTGTTTGTGGAAATTATGAAATTCTCCTTAAATGCCAGGAATTACTTTTAAATAACAATGATTAACCTCAGGGTTTCTTCAGTCTCTATTTTTCTCTAGTTCATTAATAACTATTATATGTTTCCTTTTCTATTTTGGGGATTTATTCTATTGTTTTGCTTTCTGATTTTTAAAAACGTATTGTTGCCAGTATTACAGATGCCCCCCATTTTCCCACCCTTGACCCCCTCCACCCAGCTCCACCACACCCCAGGCCTTCACCCAGCCCCAACTTCTCTTTCTTCTGACAGCTCTCAGTATGTTCTCAGTATCTATGGATCTGTTTCTATTTTGTTTATTAGATTCTACATATAAGTGAAATCTTATGGTATCTATCTTTCTCTGACTCACTTATTTCACTTAGCATAAGATCATCCAGGTCCACCCATGCTGTCACAAATGGTAAGATTTCATTTTTTATGGCAAAGTAATATTCCATAATTTATATATACTGTAGCTTTTTTATCCACTCATCTATTGATGGGCATTGGGATTCCTTCCATATTTTGTCTATCTATATATAAAAGCCTAAGGGACCAACTGACCAGTCATTGTGATATGCACTGACCACCAGAGGGCAGATGCTGAATGCAGGAGTTGCCCCTGGTGGTCAGTGCACTCCCATAGCCAACCTCCTGTGGCCCTGATTGGCTGAGTTGCTGGCCAGGCTGGGGAACTCCACCCATGCATGAATTCGTGCACTGGGCCTCTAGTTATAAATAACTGTGCAATGAGCATAGCAGTACATATATTCTTTTGAATTAGCATTTTGGGTTTATTTACATATATATCCAGAAGTAGAATCACTGGGTCATAAGGCATTTCCAGATTTAATTTTTTCCACAGTAGCTGCACCAATCTACCTTTCCACCAGCAGTGTACTAAGGTTTCTTTTTCTCCACATCCTTGTCAACACTTGTTATTTGTCAATTTACTGATGATAGCCATTTTTGACAGGTATAAGGTCATATCTCTGTGTAGTTTAATTTGCATATCTCTGGTGATTAGTGAAGTTGAACATCTTTCATATGTGTATTGACTATGTCTTCTTTGGAGAATTGTTGATTCAGATCTTTTGCCCATTTTTAAATCAGAATGTTTATTATTTGGTGTTGAGTTGAATAATTTCCTCATACATTTTGGGTATTAACCCCTTATAAGATGTGTAATTGGAGAATATGTTCTCCTATTCAGGAGATTGTATTTTATTTTGTAGGTGATTTCCTATGTTTTGCCAAAACTTTTTAGTTTGATGGAGTCTCATTTGTTTATTTTTTGTTTTGTTTCTTTTGCCTGAGAAAAGCTATCAGGAAAAAATATTGCTAGGATAAATGTTTAAGATTTTATTGCATACTAGAGGTCTGGTGCATAAAAATTTGTGCACTCAGGTGGGCTCCTCAGCCCAGCCTGTGCCCTCTTGCAATCCAGGAGTCCTCAGGGGATGTCCACCTGTTGGCTTAAGCCTGCTCCCCCAGGGGATAAGGCCTAAGCTGGCAGTTAGACATCCCTCTGGCAGGGAGTGGGCCTAAGCCATTAGTTGGACACCCTTAGCACTGCTGTGGAGGCGGGAGAGGCTCTCTTCACTGCCACTGCACTGGCCAGCCATGAGCCCGCTTCTGGCTGAGCAGCACTCCCTCTAAAAGCACACTGACTACCAGGGGAAAACTAGTGTGTTGAGCGTCTGCCCCCTGGTGGTCAGTGCACATTATAGTGACTGGTCATTCCTGGTTGTTCCACCATTAGGGTCAATTTGCATTTTACCCTTTTATTATATAGGATTTTTTTTTCCTAGGAATTTTATGATGTTGAATCTTAAATGAAAGACTTTAATTCATTTTTAGTTTATTTTTGTGTATGTTGTAAGAAGGTGTTTTAGATTCATGTTTTTTCTTTATATATTTAATTTTCCCAATACCATTTATTGATTAGACTGTCTTTATTACATTATATGTTCTTTCACCCTTTGTCAGATGTTAATTGACAATAAAGGCCAGGTTTTATTTCTGGGTTCTATTATGTTCCTTTAGTCTATATGTTTGTTTTTATGCCAGTGCCATGCTGTTTTGATTACTATGGCATTGTAATATTTGATACTAGTGGCCTGATGCACAAAATTCATGCACGGGGGTGGGGGGTGTGGTGTCCCTCAGCCCAGCTTGCAATTGGGGACCTTTTGGGTGATGTCTGATTGCTGGTTAGGCTTGATTGAGTCGGACATCCTTCTCACAATCTGGGATCTCTGGCTTTTAATTTCACACCTGCCTGCCTGTCTGATTGCCCCTAACCACTCTGCCTGCTGACTTGCTTACCCCAAACTGCCCCTAAGCCAGCCTCCTCACCCCCATCTGCCGCCTCCCCCCCGCCATCCCCCCCGCCAGCCTGATCACCCTAACTGCCCCTCTGCCAGCCAGTTCGCTCCCAACTGCCCTCTCCTGCTTGCCTGCTCACCCCCAATGTCCTCCTTTCCTGGCCTGATCATCTCTAACTGCCTGTGCCTCAGCCCCACCACCATGGCTTTCTCAGGAAGGTCT
This sequence comes from Lasiurus cinereus, assembly GCA_011751065.1. Taxonomy (NCBI): domain Eukaryota; kingdom Metazoa; phylum Chordata; class Mammalia; order Chiroptera; family Vespertilionidae; genus Lasiurus; species Lasiurus cinereus. The sequence continues at coordinate 4,060,700 of JAAGEH010000041.1, read as the reverse complement.
CCCAGTCTAATTAGCATATTACCCTTTTATTAGTATAGATCAAGCAATGTGATTTCTCCAACTTTGTTCTGCTTTCTCAAGATTGTTGTAGCTATTTGGGTCTTTTGTGGTTCCAAGTAAATTTTTGGCATATTTGTTCTAGTTCTGTGAAATACACCAATGTTATCTTGATGGGAATTGCATTGAATCCATAGATTGCTTTGGGCAGTATGGACATTTTTTAAAAATTCTTTATTGTTTAAAGTATTATATATAGTATTACATATGTCTACTTTTCCCCCCATTGACCTTTCCCTGGCATACCCCAGCACATGCCTTATCCACCCTAGTGTCTGCATCCATTGGTTATGCGTATATGCATGCATACAAGTCCTTTGGTTGATCTCTTAACCCTTTCTCCCTGCATTCCCTCTGAAGTTTGACAGTTTGATCAATGCTTATCTGTCTCTATATCTATTTTTGTTCATCAGTTTATGCTGTTCATTATAATCCACAAATGAATGAGAGCATGTGATATTTATCTTTCTGCAACTGTCTTACTTTGCATAGTATAATACTCTCCAGGTCCATCCATGCTGTTGCAAATACTATACATCAGTATAGTATTCCATTGTGTAGATGTACCACAGTTTTTTAGTCCATTCATCTGCTGATGGGCACTTAGGCTTTTTCCAAATTTAGCTATTGTAAATTGTGCTGCTATGAACATAGGGGTACATATATCTTTTCTGATTGGTGTTTCTGATTCCTTGGGATATATTCCTAGAAGTGGGATTACTGGGTCAAATTGGAGTTCCATTTTTAAATTTTTGAGGAAACTCCATACTGTTTTCCATAGTGGCTGCACTAGTCTGCATTCCCACCAGCAATGCACAAGGGTTCCTTTTTCTCCACATCCTCTTCAGCACTTGTCATGTGTTGATTTGTTGATGATAGCCATTCTGACAGGTGTGAAAGTATACCTCACTCTTGTTTTCATTTGCATCTTTCATTAATGACTTTGAGCATGTTTTCATATGTCCCTTAGTCTTTTGTATGTCCACTTTTGAAAAATGTCTATTTAAGTCCTTTGCCCATTTTTTTGATTAGGTTGTTTATCTTTTTGTTAAGATATATGAGTTCCCTATAAATTTTAGCAATTAGGCCCTTATCAGATATAACTTTGGAAAATATGTTCTCCCATTCCATGGGGATTTCTTGTTTTGTTGATGGTTTCTTTTGCTGTGTAGAAGCTTTATATTTTGATATAGTCTCATTTGTTTATTTTCTCCTTAGTTTCTATTGCCCTGGGAGCTGTATCTGTAAAGATATTACTACGACATATCCTATCTAATAAAGAAGGAATATGCTAATTAACTCTCATGCTATTGCAAAGATGGTGGCACCACAGCCAATAAAAAAGGAATATACTAATTGACTGTCATGCCCTCAAAAATGGTGATATCCATAGCCACAAGATGATGGCACCTAGACCCCTCAACCCCGCCAGGTCGGCAGGCATATGGCTGCCTCTGGAATCCCCCAGTTTCCTCAGTCCCCCAGCCAACCAGGACCAGCCCAAGGCACAGGCAAGCCTCAGATGGCAGCTGCCCAGCCAATGCCTGAGGCACAGGCCCTGGGCGCAGGCAAGCCTTGGTGGTGCTGCCCAGCTTCCCTGGGCCAGCCCAAGGCTTGAGTTTGTGCATTGCCTTCCCCTGATTACTGGGTCAACTCCCACCCCTAAGGGCTCTCGGACTGTGGGGGAGGGAGGTGGCGCAGGCTGAGCTGAGGGACCTCTCCTCCAGTGCATGAATTTTTATGCACTGAGCCTGTAGTACCTAATATTTTGTTGCCTATGAATTCTTCTAAGATGTTTATGATTTCCCATCTTATTTTTAAGTCCTTTATTCACTTTGAGTTTATTTTAATGTATAGTATAAGTTACTGGTCTAGTTTCTTTTTTTTTTTGCATGTATCTGTCCAGATTTCCAAACACCATTTGTTGAAGAGAGTGTATTGACTCCATTGTATACTTTTGCCTCCTTTGTCAAATATTAATTGAGCATAGTGGCTTGAGTCAATTTCTGGGTTCTCTGTTCTGTTCCATTGGTCTATATGTCTGTTCTTGTACTGGTACCAGGCAGTTTTGAGAATAATGGCTTTGTAAAATAGCTTGATATCTGATATTGTTTTCCCTCAAACTTTGATCTTCTTTCTCAAGATTGCTGCAGCTATTTGGGGTCTTTTTATTCCATATGAGTTTGTGGAGTAATTTTTCTAAGTTTGTGAAATATACCATTGATATTTTAATCGAGTTTGCATTAAATTTTTAGATTGCTTTGGGTAATATGGACATTTTATGATGTTGATTCTACCAATCCATGAACATGGTATATTCTTCCATTTATTTATCTCTTTTTTTCAACGTCCTATAGTTTTCCAGGTAGTATGGACATTTTAATGATATTAATTCAACTTATTCATGATCGTGGTATATGCTCCACTTATTTTTATCTTCTTCAATTTCTTTCCTCAGTGTCTTAAAATTTTCTGAAAGAAGGTATTTTATATCCTTGGTTAAATTTATTCCTAGGTATTTCATTTTTATTTTGCAATTACAAATGGGATTGTTTTAATAGTTTCCTTTTCTGATAATTCATTATCTGTGTGTGTATTTGTGTGTGTGTATCAAAGCCCAGTGACCTTTATGGTGGAACAACCAGAATAACTGGTTGTTATGATGCACACTGACCACTGGGAGCAGATGCTCAACACAGGAGCTGCGTCCTGTTGGTCAGTGTGCTCTCACAGTAGGAGCGCCACTCAGCCAGAAGCCAAGCTCACAGCTGGTGAGTGACAGGGCAGTGGTGGGAGCTTCTCCTGCCTTCATGGCAGTGCTAAGGAGTGGTGAGCCAACTGTTATGGAATGAGCAGGCAGGTGGTAGGGAGCAGCAAGTCAAGCAGTAAGGAGTGAGCAGGCAGGCATTGAGGAGAGAGCAGGTGGGCAGTAAGGAGTGAGCAGGAGGGAGGTTAAGAGTGAGCAGGCAGGTGGTTAGGGGCAAGCAGGCAGGCAGTTAGGAGCAAAGGGTCCCATATTGGAAAAGGATGTCCAACATCCCCCAAGGGGTCCCAGATTTTGAGAGGGCACAGGCCAGGCTAAGCGACACCTCCCCCACCCCTGCAGAATTTTGTGTATCAGGCCTCTAGGTGTGTATAAAAATACAACTGATATCTGGATATTTATTTTGTATCCTGCAACTTTTCTGAATTTATTTATTATTTTTTATAATATATATCTTTTAAAATTCTTTATTCATTCTTTACACAATTATTTCTAGTCTTTTTCTTATCATTCAGTTATTTGGGTCCTAATTCTATATGTATAGTAGTATTTTTCCCCTGTGTGTGTACTTTGATGGGGTCTCTGTGGATTTCTTTGCCCTTGGGGTTGTATAGTTGTCCCTACAAAGCAGTTTTTCTTTCTTTCCCTTCATATTTTTTTGATATTTCATATTACAGATGAAATTTTCTTAGGTTGTGGCTCCCATAGCATGAGGAAGTAATATACATTTGGATTTCATGTACACTCATGTCACACGCCTGTGATTTTAAAGTTTTGCAGGTGATCTTTTCTCTCTTATAACTGAAGACAGATGGCAAGTTGCATTGATATTTCTCTAGGTTGGTGAATGAAGTTTTTAATTCTTTTTCTCATGGACTACATAGCCTTTCACAACTCTGGATTTTAAAAAATAATTTATTCCAGCTTATGCAGGTGAGAGGTTTTTTCACCTGTACCGATGTGGTTGTTAATATCTTGGTTCCAAACTCTAGTCTTCTCTAGCTTTACAGAAGCTCACAGTTTTTAACTCTTGGAAAGTTACTTTTGCTCTTTAGAATTTCCCTAAGCATTAGAACTTATATCTTCTTTCAACATATTTATAAACTCCTATTGGGAAGGGATCTCTTCCTGTAGCCCGGGTTTACCATAGTGTTGAAGTTTCACACCAATATTTAAAATGTATAGAGCTACTATGTGATGGTCATTTAATGGATATATTTGATGAAGTCTTATATCATGGTTTTAAGCAGCGGAGGGAAATATGTTGCTTTTTTTTTATTATTAATGATCCAGCCTTTATGTACTTGTCCACATTTGTCAAGCACTTAATGTATAGAGTATGGCATAGGGAAGGCAGTCAATAATATTGTAATAACTATTTATGGTGTCATATCAGTACTGGATTTATCACTTCGTAAGTTATATAAATGTCTAAACACTGGGTTGTATATCTTAGACTAATATACAAGAAATATTGTGTATCAACTATAATTAAAAAATGAAAAAATATATTTAAAATTTAAAAAGTTCTAGGCAGTGTCCTGACCACTTTACTACAGTATCTAGTGTTACTTCACCAAACCCTATGAAGCAGATACTGTGATTAATCCCACTTGGGTAAACTTTTTTGCTGATGAGGAAACCTCACTCAAGGGCTGGGAGCTTATCCAAGGCAACTTAATTAGGAAGTCTTACAGTAGGACTTACACCTAAACAGTCTGCCTACAAGGTCCATTCTATAGGAAAAGAAATGATGATTATGATTAATGATAAGAATAATAGAATTTAACATTGATTTAGTTCAACTATATTTCAATAAATTGTAAAAAAGCATTTGATAAATTAACTTACTTCTGACAATAATTCCATAAGCCAGTTATCATTATTCCCAGTTTTCAAGTGAGAAAAACTGAGGCAAAGATTAAAAGTCACATAGCTGGTAAATGGCAAATTTAGTGTCTGAACCCAGCAGCCAGACCATGGAGCTCACTCTCATAGCTCACCCTGAGTGTTGGGGATGACAAGACTAATTACTATGTGCTCTAGGGTCCAGTAAGGAAATTACCAGGGTTCAAACTAAAAAGGTGCAATGAGAATGAGATGGGGCAGGTATAACAGCTGTGAGGGAACTACCACTTGGCTTAGAGTGGCTCCAAGAAAAGCCTGTGGGTCAGGGAGGGCCTGTAGATTGTTTCCTAACCTCTGTCTTGTACCCTTACCCAAAGCAAGTAAGAATGATTCGGGTCAAACATATGCTTTGCTTTATAAAAACACACAAAAAAGAAGAGACCAAAATGATTTGTTTCAACTCCACTATTATTTCAGTAACATTTAATGGAGGATTTGCCAATTAAATAATTCACGAACATCTGTGGTTGCTTTTTGTAAAATGAGTTTTCTACAAAGTGAATGTTCTCTCTTCTATATCCAAGTAAATATTTATAGTTAGTTTACTTAAAGAGAAGGGCACCTCACCACTGTTTTGTATAACATATTTTCATTTGGTTGCATATTTTCCAAGGATATAAAAACAAGTTATTCACACAATTCACAGACCATGAATGTCTTGAGTATTATGCTTGCTCTTTTAAAAATGGTGCTTCCTTCTCAAACCCCAGGAACTTATAGAGGGTTTGATTTACATGAGTCACAATATATTTTTAGCAGTTTATCCAACCCCTGTACATGGCTCCTCCTCCTGACTGTAGACATACATTTTCAAAGCAGGTGGCCAGTATTGGGAGTAGTCTGGGGATATGAATGATACAAAAGCTAAGTGACCCACATAGGTACTGAAACTCTAACCTTTGCCTTATTAGCACAAAGCTCTGACCATCTGAGCTTACCTGCCACAGACTAATGGTTGTGTGCTTGGAGACACAGCCACATCAATCATGTTTTCTAAAGTAAAACTCACTGGCCTGAAAGTAACCGGAAGAACCATCTATATAGATCTCATCATTGAGGGGATGCAAAGCTATCCTAATGGATGGCTGAAGGGTTTCTTTTCTATAAGCCACTCATTCTCATCTCTGTGTCCTAAAAGGACTGGAAGATTTGAGGAATTCACATAAGCTAATACACACTTTTAAGAATGTACTTTTACTTTTTTGTTTCTCTGGCCCAGTGCAAAATGCAGAGCCCCTTGTTCACAAATTATTAAGAATTCAAATACAGTGAAAGCATAACATTAAACCAAGCCCATGGGCCTTCTAAGTGTGGGGCTTTGTACAGCTGTACAGGTGCCACACCCATGAAGCCAGCTCTGGACCCACAAAGTATTTTCCCGTTTGTAGCCTGTCATAAAGCCACACTAGTCCACACACAAAGGCAATGGATGAGTTCACCCCAAATCTAGATAATCTAGATGTATTTAACATAAATGTTAACCTTTAGCTTAAGAGTCTACCCTTGAGAACTTTTGCCATTAAATTATCCTTTTTGATGAACTATTAAGAAGGGGAGATGAAAGACATTTGTTATGCTCTTAATTGGTAAAGTAAAAAGTTTATTACCCATGTCAAGAAAATAGTTAAAAAAAGAATTACTGGTATAGTAGTTACTAGGTGACATTAAGTTGATAGACTGAAAATCATAGACACACATGCTAAGTAAAATGCAGTGATATCTAAAACACAATATCATGCATACATAAATTAAAAATAATCAGTTTCAAAGATTTACACATATCAAGGATATGTTGTGGTTGGAGGAGGAAGAACTGGAATGCAAATGAGGTCAAAGAGAAAATCATGAAATAAGACAAGAAAAGCACTTTGCACCAAGTGATGTTCATAACTGAAAATCCAATTAACAGAACTTTCATCATCTGAAATCCTAAACAATAAACATTCCTCTTCCTAAGGCTTAACATTCCAACTGCAGATGTTCAGCAACCTGTGATGGCAGCCCTTACTGTAGAGCCACGAAATCAGCATTCCCATAGCCCATTAAGGATTATAGAACAATTTCTCCTTTACTAGCTCTTTGGATCCTTGCAATACCTAGAGTTATATTATATTATTATACTCATTTTACGAACAAGAAACCTGAAGCTCAGAAATAAAGGTAATTGGCCAATCAACAAAAACGTGGAGGAATCCAGATCCATATCCAGATCTTCTGGCTTCTGTTACTATACTGCTTTCAGTCTCTCCAAAGGCCTTCTTCCTGGTTGGGTGAGGTTCATCCTACATTGGGGGTGACAATACAGTTAGGAAATGTTTGTTTTTACAAGAAACATCTATTGGTGGCATATTTGAATGCACTTACAAATGATAGAGGCATTCTTTCCTCAGGGTCTTTACCTCTTCCTTCCTCATTGTTTCTCTCATCTTCATATCAGAAATGACCCTCAGAAACAATTCTAATTTTTGTTTTTTTGTAAAACAAGTCAAATAATTATAGAAAGGAATTTAAACGACCTATTTCTCTAAGACTATTAGTGTACATGCCATGCCTACAACCTTGCAGGTAGGCTCTACTTGTTCTGCAGGCATGTTGTAATCCTTTCCCTGTCCTCAGAAAAAACAGCTGCTTATATCCCAATGAACACTTGCAGACTATTATTAGCTTCTCTTTTAGTTACCCTTCTGTAGGCTAATTAAATCAAGATCCTTTAATGTTTTCTCACAGATACTACTATTCAGAAGGCTTCAATCATTTTTGTTTTTCATTCCTCTTCAGTTTACACTCTCCTGTTCCCTGCTTCCTCCTTGGTGCTGCATGGCATCTCCCCATGTCTACTTGAGCATGTAGACCAATGGTTCTCAAAGTGTAGCATCAGCATCACTGGGAAATTTTTTAGAAAAGCAAATTATCAGGCCCCACACCAAAGCAACTAAAGTACAAATTCTAAAGATAGTGTCCTACAATCAGGTTTGTCAGGCTTTTCAGGGTATTCTGATGCGTTTTAAAGTTTGAAAATTATTACTATTATTTTATATATATATATATATATATTGATTTCAAAGAGGAGGAGAGAGGAGATGAGAAAGAATCATTGATCAGATGCCTCCTGCATGCCCCACACTGGGATCAATCCCACAACCTGGGCATGTGCCCTGACCTGGAATCAAACCATGACCTCCTGGTTCAAAGGTTGACTCTTAACCACTGAGCCATATTGGCCAGGTGAGAATTATTTTTTATCACCCTTTTTCCTATCCCACTGTAGGCAGAAATACTTTTAGCTCCATTTGTGTTGGGTATGGTCACATGACTTGCATTGGTCAGTGGAGTGTTAGTAAACTTAAATGTGTTTGTATGGCTTAGGTTGGCTCTTGCACGCCAGTGACTCACCCTTGAAGAACATGCCCTGGGAATAAGAAAGTGTGGTGTTATATGAACACAGCAATTTAGTTTTTGTCAAAAGGAAATGGAAGCAGAAATGGACTGGTTAGATGTCTGTCTCACTTGTTCTAGAATCTATGATGGGAAACAAATGCTTGTCCAGTGTATGAACTGAATGTCAATAATACTTGATGCTAAAAATAAACAAATAAATAATAAATAAGGGGAGAGAAATTATTAAATAAAGTATGAATTTTAGGTTAACTTTTTAAAGATGACATTTTAGATTTGTTAGAGGTAAAATAAAACCCCCATGAAAGAGGATTAAAAAAGAAAATCAAATTAAATAAATATTTTTCTCACATTATATGATGTGTGGACGGAGACAGAAACTGTCCTTGGTTCAATAGGTTGATGATATTATGATCAGCATCTCTTGTGCTGAAGGAACTGGCACTAACTCTGTTGTTCCCATTCTAGGTATTTCTATAGAAGGTACTAATAAAGGGGATTGGCTACATATGTGTTGGAAGAGCAAAGAACTGGACTGGGAGAGTGAGACTCACCAGATATTGGCATCAACAGCAAGGACCAGAAGAATAAAAGGTACAGCTCTGAAGCATATTCTACATAGATTCTCAGAGATTCCCAGCAGATCTGAGCTCAAATACTTATAGCATTCTCCCACTCACAGGTATCCTTGCATTAATTTTTGTCACTTCCCAGGATCCGACCAGTTCATCTTTGATTAATTCTGAGTAAGTCACGTGCATTCACATCCTTATGTAAAGGTGTTAAAAGTCACCCATTTGATTTCAAAAATGTTTTTATTAAATAGATGAGCTCTGATTTTATGATCAGTAACTTTTAGCAAAATGGTACCTGAAAAGAGAGTTGAAAGGCTTTAGTGGATTATCTCAGGAGCAGAAGCTGTGATTAGAATATGATTTACAAATCTTAAATAGAAAAATGTAAAGAAGTTGAACAACTCCTTAAAAATTTTTAAATTGTGTTGGATTACACCTAACATAAAATCTACCATTTTAACTATTTTTAAGTGTATGGTTCAATAGTGTTAATTACATTCATGTTGTTATGCAACTTTCACCATCATCCAACCCCAGAACTCTTCATCTTGCAAAGCCAAAACTCTGTACCCATCAAATACCCCCCGATTTCTTCCATCTCAGGTCCTGGCAACCCCCAGGCTACCTTCTGTCTCTATGAATTTGGCTACTTTACTACTTCATGCAAGTGGAGCCATGTAGCATTTGTCTTTCTGTGACTAGCTTATTTCACTTACCATAATGTCTTTTAAGTTTCATGCAGTTTGTAGCATGTGTCAGAATTTTCTTCATTTTTAAGGCTGAATGATATTTCATTGTGTGTATATGAAATCCATTGATACATAGACAGACACATGGTTTGCTTCCATCTTTTGGCTCTTGTGAATAATGCTACTATGAACATGGGTATACAGGAATGGAAGCATTCTTTCTCATTGCAGCCTTCTTTGAGAAGTGAATAAAGAAAGATATTTATAGAGAAAATAGTTTAGTGCAGTCATGATAGATTTATATTAATTACTTGCATTTAGTTAGCTTATAGAGAAATAAGCAGAAATAACAAACTGGATGTCAGAGGAGAGGAAAATCATGGACACGTAATTCTGAAAATGTGGAACAAAGAGGAAAGAAAATTTTAACAGAAATTATTTTCATTAGGGTGTGTGTTGGCAGGGTATGACAGTTCAAGATGAGGGGGTTTATTACATTTTCTAGATTCATTTCTGGAAGACCATAAGTGGATATCTAAGCTCAACAGAACCTCCTTGGTAGGTGAGAATATATAGCAGTCAGAAGGAGAAAGCACATGGGCTGAAGAAGACATGAGAGCCAGTGTTTTATAAACATAATCTATAAAAGAGCTGAACTGATGTAGTAGAGGGGGATCATTGCAGCATTATGTCCCAAATCCAGTGTCTTCTAGAACTTTCTCATGCTCCCTGTAGGAAGCAGAGTCCACTCTTCTGGCATGCAGGTAAGCAGAGGACTCACCTGGACCTTAGAGAGTGTATTGGCAATGATGCTGTGTGACTCCCAAGCCTGGGTCAGAAAAAGCATCATGGCTTTTGTCTTGCTGTTGGACTCCTCAGGCTTCAGGTCTTCAGCTGTCATGTAACTTGTCCTCCTGTTCAGAGACAGCCATGCCGTAAGAAAATCCAACTAAGCAGCTGAAGAGAGACCCAGAGAGAGAGGCCCCCAAGACTGCAAGAGAAAATGATATTCAGGAAGTCCATGGCTATTACATCTTCAGCAGCTGCATGAAAGATGCTGAGGAAGAACCACTGAGACCATGTGTAGGAATTAGCCCTCCTCTAATTCCTGACCCATAGACCCTGTGAGAGACAATAAATAAATTGTTGTTTCTCTAAATGACTATATTGTGGAGCGATTTGATACATAGCCTTGGGTAATGAGAGCACTGCTTTTGGGCCTTGCCTGATTTTTTTACTTTTTACTGAACTGCAGTGATTTGAAAATAGAATTGCTTTTGCTTTCATAAAGTTTCAGACCATGTGGAAACAGAGAAACTGGGAGGACTTGGATTAACACTTGCCAAAAAAATAGGATGAATAAATACAGATAATGGGAGAGAAAAGGACCAGTGACCAGGTGTGAGTAGAACAAACTTAGCATTTTGGGGTGAATGACAGGAAAATGCCTTTTGTGCAAGATAAGCATTGTTCTTTCCCTGCTTCCATGCTGCTGGATGGGAAGAGAATGGAGGAGGGGGAGTGTTAAGGTGGAGAAGGTAAGAAAGAAGGAAGGACACTTCACTGCCTCACTGGGACAAGTGTAACATGAGTGATGCCAGGGTGATACTAGGTTTCCTTGGTTTCTTAATGGAGTATCAGGTCCTAGAGATGAGCTAAGTGCTGTTGCAATAATTACCCTTTTGGGGGCACTCAGGGGTCATGCTTCCTTCAGGTATTTATTGTTAAGCCTTGGGCAGAGCCAGGTCTAGCAGTGGGTGGTTTGTGGCCAGAACAAAGGGCAAAATAAGTGTATATGCCTCCCTATGTCACAAACATAATTTATAGCCTTTTAATCCCTTTACTTGTCTCTGCTTAAGAATTTCTCAGAATTATTTAATGATGTGAGTTCAATGGGTAATTTCAAAACGTACTTAATTTACAATTTCTTTCCTCAGCACTGCATACCATACTGCATAGGTAGCAGCTTGAATGTGCTGGAGAGAAAAATCATTCAACACCAGACAATTAATACTTAAGCAGGCTCCAACATGCTATCCCTGGATCCCAATAACCGTGGCAGAATGCTAGGAAGTTCCACAGATCAAAGAAAGAGTGAATCATGTTAAAAAAAAAAAGAGCATCAAACATTCCAATATTGGAATGTCCCCCTGTCTCAAAAGATCCCATAATGTGAGGGAATACATTTTACAGGGCAAATGCAATAGAAGCAAAGGAGCAGAAGATGTCATCTTAAACTGACTCAATAGTCTGGGAAAGGAGACATGAAGAATAAGCCCAGTAGCATTGGAGAAGCTTGTTACTGTAATAAGCTCAGGAATCACATGCACAGATCTCTGACGTTAAGTTTATATATGTTAGTAAATTACAATGGCTATGGATATTTAAGATCCTCTGGATGGATCGATCACATTGACCTGCAATAGGAGACAAAGCATAGAGTGAGTGGTAATGAGAGACTCCATAAGCAGGCATGAGGAGTCCCAGTCTGCTAGGTATATCAGATTCACTCCTACTAGTTTTATTCCAAGAAATTCCCCTATGAAAACATTCTTAAAATGGATAGACAGCAAGGGCGGTCTCAGCTACGGGTGAGATACTCCAGGCAAATTATTGTTAAGTCGTGTCTTACTTCAAGCCAATTTCAGAGCCCCTGTTCTTTGCATGGGGCAATCTGGTGGGGTACAGTTTCAAATCCAGGTTCATACTAATTGACATTTTAAATAAATGAATCACCTCAGCTGGGAGAGACTTCAGATGACCTCTACACAGACTCATAGGAAATGAGGCTTTTAGTCTTAGCCCAGTTCTTAATAGAGAAAAAGTTGGCACCACTCAGCTGATGCTAAATGTTGACAGAAGGAAGAGGGACACATTCTGGGGCTTCCTTTTCTCATGGTGATGCATACAGATATGGTGAGAATGTGTCTGCTCATATGGATAGAAAGCTGCAGACCTCAAACTCATCAACAAGCAGAAAATTCAAAGTGGGGAGAGAGAGGGGAGAGAGACTCAAATTAGTAACACGCGTCTGTTTCCCAGTGCTCACTCAGACAGAGGTTCAATGGCTGGAAATTATTGTAATGAAGCAGATGCCAAGGGGATGCTGCAAGTACAGCGACTTGCCAGTGGCAGTGATTGTGAGCCTAGTGTCAGAATTCTTGCTCTATCTCCACATTGTGAATATCTAAGTACCTGCTGGTTGCCAACTTAAACAAATGTATGGATGACTTTGAACTCGGGTTTGCTTGGAGCTAAAAGTAGCTGCATTTTTCCAGTCTTCAGATTGAGGAGAGGCGCCATCATCCTCTATGTTGCCCAGTGCCCATCATTTCAGAAGCAGGCCCCTTCCTTCCTCGGTCATGGTTTCCGCTCTGCTCCCCACATCTTAGCTGGCCATTCTCCATTTTCAAGGTGCAGGAAGAGAAACGGTCTTGAAATACTATGCCATTCTCAACTGAGTATCATTTCTCAAACCAACAGATAGTAAGCATCTAATAGGTGAGCAAATATTCAGGGTTATATTGGGGTTTCCTGGTTGTTATTTTTGAAAAAGTGGTCCAGCCGAGGTCTCCTTGGTCCTGAAGGAGAAGAGAGGTGGGGGAAGCTCAGGACAGGCCACTTTCAAGTCTCTCCCCCAGTGCTTTGCCCATCTCACTAGCTCTGAGGACGCATGGAACTGGCAAAGGGGATCCTGGCATGTCACAATTCGGGAGGGGCTATGACCAGGAAATGAAACTTGAGTTTTCTTCTGTGGAAAATATCTTCACATGTGGACAGGATGCAAGACTACCTACAACTCACAGTTCACAAGGCAGCTCTGTGTGCGCCAAAAGGCCACTGATGGTATCTGGTGCTTTTGTACTTCCATGCTGCCCCTGAGCTGCTGGGCAGTGCCCTTCTTCCCCTAATCCCCCAGGATCAGGGCACACTCTGCCCAGAGGACCACATTCCCCGCACCACCCACACTACTCTTGGTTGAGGCCTGCACATACTGCATAAACATTGTACCACAGCTAGATGGTGAAAATATAAAATAAAATAAAAATTGCCCAATTCAACATTTGACCTCACCTTGCTTACAGCAAGATGGTAAAAGACAGCAGAATGGCTTTCTTTAACCTTGTATTAACTTTTACTACATACAGAATATTACTTAGAATACTGTATATGGAGTTTTTTTTCCCTTTCTCTTCCATCAACACCATACAGTAACAGGCCGTTGTAAACCTGTTATATATGAATATAGATATTTTTAAATGCAAAACTTTTAAGTGCAACATGAAAAAGTAGTTCAAAAATATAAATACAGTGGTACCTCGAGATATGAGTTTAATTCGTTCCGTAACCTTGAGGTGTGGGAAACTAAGAGACGCTCGAGTCGCGGTAAACTGGTGGGTCCTGTGCATATGGCCAATCCGCGTGATTACTCCTATCTCAAAAGTTTCTCGTATTTCAAAGCAAAAATTGCTCGCTCGACGCTCAAAAATCTCATATGTTAGGGCACTCGTATCTCGAGGTACCACTGCATATTTTGACTTAAAAATACTTCATAATTTACACTATCCATTTTTGAGGAAGAATGACTTTGCTACTCATGAGTTATTGATTTCTCCTTCCTGATTAAACTAGAGGTCCTTTGCAGGATGATTCCTGCAAGCATAGGACTTCCTGCAGTGGTCTCTGCTGACCCTCCTGCTTCCCTCCCTTCTCCAATGCTCGGCTTGCTTGCTTCTTAGAAGCTTCCCTCCCTTCTGCAACACTTGGCTTCCTTCTATGCTGTCTTCACTCTGTACTGGGATATGCAAGTTAACCACCATCTTGGTTGGGTTAATTTGCATACTCACTCCTGATTGGCTGATGGGTGTGGCTGGTGGGCATAGTGGAGGTATGGGCAATTTGCATGTTTCTCTTTCATTAGATAGGATATTCAATGTCTGGTAGATCTGGTTGACATTTTTTCCCATTGATTTTTATCACTCTTAGAAATAAAGGATACATTTGAAACTCAACGCAGAAGGAATTCTCTCATAGATTACGGCAAACCAGCAAAATTTAGAATTTATGTGTTAAATAGCTTCCACAATCCAGTGTGGAAAGCGGGGGTGGCTAGTTCTCCGTGATGACTGTGAATACTCCATGGATGGGCTACTAGAATCACATCACTTAACAATGATTATATTCATTAACCTAAAATGACACTTAGAGCTTTTAATCTTATAATCTGTAAAGATTGAGGTGTGTGATGTTGTTCTAATCACAATTTAGCTAAATTATCTATATGTTCAAAATTGTGCTCAGTTACAAGGGATCCCTAAACAGCAGCTAGAACGGCAGCCCGCCACTTCTCGGAGCTTGCCTAGCCATGAAGTAACAATGCTTGGAGCATGGATTCAGAGGTAACTTACAGCATTTATCATTGCAAATGTATAAAGTTCATTAATATTTCTATAGTACATTTGCATTTATTTCCCACATATAGAAGCATACATAATTATAAAGATGTGCTGAAAGCTTGGTTTTGGAACACATTGGAATTTGGGTTTTAGTCATCAAAGATGTGATAAACAACACGCATTAATGTACAAAAATAATTAAGCTTTTTAATGGGACATCAAATAAGACTTTATTAGTATCTATTAGGTTCCACCCAAAGCTCAGGAGCAGCCTTAATGAGCACCATCCATCAGTGGGTCTGCTTTGAGATAACAGTACCCCTAAAACTAGCAGTCAGAGAGCACTTCATACTTTTTTACCTTTATCTTTACAATTAGCTGACATTCTATCCTGTTACACTGGCCTTACTATTAGTAATAGTGAACCAATTTATAAACCCATTAGTGACACTTTTTCCAGAAGATAAAAACAGTCAAAATTATCTGGCAGCAATTAATCTTAATGGCTGTATGCAGTAAACAGCAATGGGCTAATTCCAGCTCTGTCAGCCCCATCAAACAATCCCGCATTAGGCAGCCTTTCAGTGATCCATTAAGCATATTCAGAACAACAACAAATTCAATGCTGAAGGCATATGCACTAAACATTACAACAGTGATCTTCTGAAGCCATCATTATCTCTTAAATAGTACTTCCCCCATGTATTATCATTATGCTGTACATTAGAAATACTTTGATTAAACTCCCTTAATTCATAACAGACAGCTGCAGACCATTTATGCAGTTAATCTCAACACAACAGCTATGAGGAAATATAACAAATGAAGGCTGTAAACTGGAAGTCATTACTCTGGAAGACTGGTTTTCTAGCCCTCTCAGAGCAGAGTGCAGCCTATGGATGGGCTTTAGGCTCACAATAATGAAGACAGATTGTTAGTGACCTTCCACTTTCCCTATAACATCTGTTTCCAGGGTGGGTGTTACTTAGGCTAAGTGTGTGGTCAGTGTAGACAGGGCCCTGTGTACTACTCATTGACTGGTCCAAGGGCTCAAATGAGGAGAGACAAGACCATGGTTAACTTCTATTTCTGAGCCCCATTATAAAGAAGTCAAGGTTTTGGTTGAATATGAATAACCTCATGGATTATTCTGAGTACTGACTTCAAAGCACTGGCAACTGTTCCCATCCTATGCCACCATTAGCAACAGCTTCTGATTTCCTTTCCAACAAGTAGTGTCTTCTATATTTTAAATCAGAGTACTTATGTTTACATACTTAAAAAATATTTCCTACAAAATTTCCTCTGTAAACTTTCTTTCTTATGTGTGTGGTATTTTTATCTAATATCCAGAAAAGTATGAACATAAAAATTCCCCCTACCAAATGTCAGTAGCCACACCCCAAGTTCCCACTTAGAGGAATAGCATTTGCACTGGCTTAACTTGATGAACATGAAGCCGGTGTAAAATTTCCCTGTATTACACTTCCACAGAACTCTCCTCTAACAGGCAGCAACACCATAAACAGCTGCATGAATGGGTTCTGTGTGCCTGGCATTTTCCTTTTTCCTCATATAGGACTCATTTCAAAGTTCTAAACCACAGACACCGTGTCTACCTTTTGATGAAATGGTCAACGAATTAAAACATAAATTTAGAGTCCCCTTGCCAACTTGGGCTTTCAAGGTTAGCATCAATTAATTAAATATTGATTCCAAATGAAAAGCATACTGACTGACCATGGAACAATAAGGTCCCTCTCAGAGGTAAAGGCCAAGCCTGCTCAGATTCAGATTTAGTATCTGAGGTGATCCCCACAGCTATGGTTAAATTGGCCCATTCTCCCAAGATGCCTATGACCACATGGCTATTAGTGTTTGTTCCCAGCCTGAAGAGAGTAGGTTAGCTGGGTGGAGGCATCTCATTACTTTGGGCCTTCGAGGTTCCTCTGGTGCTACAAAGACCCCTCCTCCTCTCATCCATGTTCCTACCCACCTCTCCTGGAGCACCATGCTTTTAAAAAAAATAGAAGCTCTATTGAGCTTTCCTTAATTTTTTTTCTCTTTCCTTTATATTTGTTTGAAAGGTGTGGATGTAGTGACTGCTTGCTTTGTTTCTTGTTTCTCAGACTTGCATTTGCAACAAAGATGTGGCAACTCACTCCTGGGCACTTGGGCATCCTGTGGCCAATTTCAGGTCTGAAGTGCAGTTAGAAAGGACCAGGATTTTCACCAGGATAGTCTTCCCTCTCTGAGGTCAGCACTCTGCCATGTGTACTCAAGAACGCTGCTACCAATTGTTAAGGCACAAACACATTTAAGAAATTGTCCCCTTCCTTAGACATTCACAACACATACCAGCACAGTAAAGTCTCCAGGAAGTCTGGAGAAAGTCTGGCAGCGATGGCCTCAGCAAACCCAAGACCAGGCAGCTGGCCTTCCTTAAAGTAAAAACAAAAAACAACAACAACAAAAAAAAACTGCTAACGTCTTATGGGGCACTGATCTTTTACAGGTATATATTGGGATATGTATTTCCTAGTTCCTGTTTATAATATTTAAGATTAATCTGTGGCAGGAAAGAACAAGTTAACAATTAGATCAATTATGCTTTCTTCTAATTTTTGTAAGATTTGGTTTACCTTAAAATTACTCCACTGTTGACAAGTGGCCATCAGTAAATGAGATTATGTTAGAAATTCATGAGCTGTATAGATCTTGCCATTCCTTTAGAGAATTTAAACTCAGTAAACAATATCCATATAAAAATTGTTCTGATTGTGACAAAGGTTTTATTGAACTAATGATTAGATTTTTGCAATAGATGTTAAACATATGGATAAATCACAAATGTGCTAATGTACCCTGCCGTGGAACATTATCTTCAGCTCGAACACAATTATGTTGTACATCTAGAGTTTTATTCAGATCTATTTACATGTATCTCCATCTGCCTCTATTCAGGAAACTTCAAATTATAAGCAGGTAACTTCTACATGCTAATTTGAAGCATGTTGCTTGGAGTATTAGCATAGATTATCCCCCCAAAAATGTGTTAAAAATAGTGATTATGTTCTAGTGTGAACCATGAAAGTTTGTGTAATCCATGGCAACTTCATGGCTGACCAGCTACATGTGGTAACATGCCAGCCTCGGTTGCTGTGCTAATAAGTTGAACCAAGTAGAAACATGATGAGGTGATAAAATTAACTAGGAAATTATTTCAAAGTTTTGATCTTAAACACTAATGCTTGAGGAAATGTAGGTTTAATTTTAAAAGATGAGATTGTAGGTAGGTGTGTGTGTGTATGTGTGTGTGTGTGTGTGTGTGTGTGTGTGTGTGTGTGTAGCTTCTGATAAAATTTATAATGGTAGTATTTTTAATTACTCTTCCAAACTCATGTCCTCTCTCATTTCAGCTCTCCATGATACCTACATATGCAATCAGGAAAAGATGGAACCATCAGGCACGTCACTCTGAGGTTTATGACAAGCCCATATTGGCATTCATTAGGACTACTCTGATGGGGGAGACTAACAGCTTGGCAGTAGTGAAGGAATTAACCTGAGCCCAGGTGCAAGACACACCTGAGGACCCAGCATAAAGGCAGTCATGCTGGGATAGCAAGGAAAGAGAGGAGATGGGAAGGAGTTGGGCTAGAAAGGGGTGATGTCAGGCATCAAGGCAGTGGGTGGAACACAGGGGACAGGAGCAGGACTTCTGGGGGAAATGATTAACAAGACTTGAGGGGGAGGAATCCAAGATAGCGGCATAGGTAAACACCTACACTGCTGCCTTGCACAACAATTTCGAAAATACAACTAAAAGACAGAACGGACATCATCCAGAACCACAGGAAAGCTGGCTGAGTGGAAATTCTACAACTAGAGGGAAAGAGAGGGGCTCATGGAGACTCAGAGGATCTGCAAAAAGCTGTGGTACAGAGACGCGGGCATGGAGAGACCAGGTGCCAGAGTACCTGGTTGATTTTCTCTGGCGGGAGGGAATCGGAGACTCTCAAAGGCATTGAACCCCTTATCCTACGACACTAAACCCCAGATCCAGCCGAAACTAATATGGGGGGAGTTTGGACTGTGAAAAGGGAGAGGTGCATAGAAATTTAGGGGAATCACAAGGGATCAGAGGTCTGGTGGAGTGCACAGCGCTGCGTGCAGAGGACAGACTGCTGATTGTGCTGCTGGCTTTCACAAGTGGGCTGGAGACAGACCCTCCCAACCAGTGGTTCTCAACCTTTCTAATGCCGCTTACCCTTTAATATAGTTCCTCATGTTGTTGTGACCTCCAACCATAAAGTTATTTTTGTTGCTACTTCATAGCTGTAATTTTGCTACTGTTATGATTCGTAATGTAAATATCCGTGTTTTCTGATGGTCTTAGGTGTCCCTGCTAGTGGTTCTTAACCTGTGGGTCGCGACCCACAGGTTAACTGCTGCTGTAGAGCCTAAGACCATCGGAAAACACAGATATTTACATTACAATTCATTAACACTAGCAAAATTACAGTTATGAGGTAGCAACAAAAATAATTTTGTGGTTGGGGGTCACCACAACATGAGGAACTGTATTAAAGGGTAAGTGGCATTAGAAAGGTTGAGAACCACTGCTCCCAACTGTGCCACTTCTGACTCGACTAAGCCCCAGGTTCGGGTGAAACCCTGGGGACCTAGACTCGTGTGGTCCTGAAGCGCAGGGGAGCCAGAAAGGCAGCGATCCAGAGGCACTGCGTGTGCACACAGGGATGGCTCCAGTGATTACCCAGTCACGTGAGACTCAGGGGCTGTGGCGGGCTGGGCCGACTGGAAGGCAAGGTGGTCCCTTAAGCCCTGAGACTCCACCCATCCCAGGCTCAACAGAGAAGCTTCTGTGGTTTTGCAAGTCTGGTATCATAAGGCTGAATCCAACACAGAAGTTCTCCCAGCATAGTGAAAATGCCGAGACAAGGGAAGGGATCACAAGCAAAAGAAATGGAGGAAAACAAACACTTGGATATAGAGTTCAAAACCACGCTTAATAGGTTTTTCAAGAATATCCTAGAAAAGTTGGATAAAGTTAGCGAGAGCCAAGAGGAGATGAAAAAGGACCAACTAGAGATGCAAAAGATCCAACTAGAGATGGAAAAGGACCAACTAGAAATTAAACATACACTGACTGAAATAAAAAATATTATACAGAGTCCTAATAGCAGACTAGAGAAAGGCAAGAATCAAGTCAAAAATTTGAAATATAAAGAAGCAGACAACATTCAACTGGAAAAGCAAGAAGAGAAAAGAACCCCAAAATGTGAAGATAATGTAAGGAGCCTCTGGGACAGCTTCAAGCGTACCAACATCAAAATTGTGGGGGTGCCAGAAGAAGAGAGAGAGCAAGATACTGAAAACCTATTTAAAGAAATAATGACTGAAAACTTCCCACATCTGGTAAAAGAAATAGACTTACAAGTCCAGGAAGCACACAGAACCCTATATAAAAGGAATCCAAAGAGGACTACACCAAGACACATTATAATTAAAATACCAAGAGCAAAAGACAAAGAGAGAATAGTAAAAGCAGCAAGAGAAAAACAGTTCATTACCTACAAGGGAGCACCCATACGACTGTCAGCTGATTTCTCAACAGAAATGATGCAGGCCAGACGGGAGTGGCAAGAAATATTCAACGTGATGAATAGTAAGAAGAACCTACAACCAAGAATACTCTATCCAGCAAAGCTATCATTCAGAATTGAAGGGCAGATAAAGAGCTTCACAGAGAAGAAAAAGCTAAAGGAGTTCATCAACTCCAAACCAGTATTATATGAAATGCTGAAAGGTACTCTTTTAGAAGAGGAAGAAGAAAAAGGTAAAAGACAAAAAATTATGAACAAATACATATCTATCAACATGTGAATCTAAAAATTAAGTGAATTAAAAATTTGATCAACAGAATAAAATGGTGAATATAATAGAATCAGGAGCACAGAAAGGGAGTGGACTGATAATTCTCAGGGGGGAAAGGGGTGATCGGTGTGCAGGGAGAGACTGGACAAAAATCATACACCTATGGATGAGGTCAATGGGAGGGAGGTAAGGGCAGAAGGAAGGGTGGGAGTTGGGTCGAGGGGAGCTATGGAGGGGAAAAAAGAGAAACAAATGTAATAATCTGAATAATAAAGATTTAATTAAAAAAAAAAAGACTTGAGGGGCCTGAGTGCGAGGCTCACTGGATAACCAATTGCAAACCAAGGAAAGAATGTTAGAACTTAGTCACATGAACTTAGGTCTACAAGGATGAGGAAAATATTGGGACCTGGTAACTATGCAGGTGTATGGAATACAGGTAAACCAAAGAATAGGAAAATGAGCATTTACAATAATTGGCAGCTATAGGAAAGGAGAAAATAGTTTTAAGTGTGTGTGTGTGTGTGTGTGTGTGTGTGTGTGTGTGAGAGAGAGAGAGAGAGAGAGAGAGAGAGAGAGAGAGAGAGAGATCCTTTGATGGAATTAGGTGAACATGAATAGTGAAATACAGAAGGAATTGTAGGAGCAGCATTTTCAGGTTAATTTTTGTAAAGATGGTCATTTTGAAAGGAAGTCAAGATAGAAAAAATAGAAAATAGTCTGGATACCATATGCCTGGTGGCCAGTTAGTATTAGGTTGTGACTCAAACATTGCATAGTCACCAGTCCCAACATTTTACTCATCCTTGTAGACCTCAGTTAATATGACTAAGTTCTAACATCTTTTCCTTGGTTTGCAATTAGTTATCCAGTGAGCACTCAGGCCCCTCAAGTCTTATTAATCATTTTCCCCAGAAGTCTGGCTCCTGTCCCCTGTGTTCTATCCACTGCCTTGATGCCTGACATGACCCCTCTCTAGCCCAACTCCTTCCCATCTCCTCTCTTTCCTTGCTACCCCAGCATGACTGCCTTTGTGCTGGGTCCTCAGGCGTATCTTCCACTTGGGCTCAGATTAAGTCCTTCACTACTGCCAAGCTGCTAGTCTCCCCCATCAGAGTAGTCGTAATGAATGCCAATATGGGCTTGTCAGAACCCTCAGAGTCACATGCCTGATAAAGCCCATATTTTTTAGCACAATCCATCCCTACCTCCCCCATGTTGTGCCCCACCTTCTTGCTCCAGGTCTTCTGATCTGATTACTCCTCAAATGCACAATGTGTACTCTTAGCTCCATGTCTTTGTACATCCTGTTTCCCTCCCCCTAAATTCTTTCCCTATTAACTGCCTCCGACTCATCAATACTGAGTTCATTTATCATGTCTTGGAAATCTCAGTCTCTGGCTAAGCAAAATGCAGCTACTCATGGAATCATAATTCACTGACCTGTGATTGTTTTTATCACTTGGACCTGCTTGAGGACAAGGACAATGTCTTTTCATTTTGTATCACAAGATTGTGGAGTATTTTTTGGAACATAGTAGGTACTTAAAAATTAATTGAATTGATGAATCAAAAAATACACAGAAATGTCAAGTATGAAGATTAATCCTTTTTCAAGCATACTACAGAAATACAGAATTCTTAAATGGTTTTAACAGTCAGTTATTAGTTAATAAAAATTAACTATATTATATATAAAGATATTTTCAGCATCCATATAAATATTAAGAAATGTTGATGATCTCTGATTGGGTAGCTCAATTGATTAGAGCATCATCCTCATACTCCAAGGTTGTAAGTTCGATCCCTGCTTAGTTCACATACAAGGATGAATCAATTGACTCCATAAATAACTGAAACAGAAAATTGACAAACCTCTTTCTCTGCCTTTTGCTGTCCTCCTTCCTTCTCTCTCTAAAATAAATCAATAAAAATTTTAACAACAATGAAAAAGGAGTGTTGATATGCATGTGGTAGGACTACAAATGGTTTTATTCTTTTATGTGCATGATTGTATTGCCTGTAGTTTAATGTTAAAAGCATGAGTTATCTTTATTATAATAAAAAGAAGAGATGTTATTTAAAAGTGAAATGTTTCTGAAACATAGTTTAGGACTTACAAAGAAACGGGACACAGGGCCCACTGCTGCCACTCGTGGCCCTGCTCTGTCCTGCTCTTCTTGCCCCCTCTGTTACCCTCCTGTCTTCATTTTCTCCAGGAGGTGAGTTGTGAGAAACTTGGACTGGATCTGGTGAGATTTGGTTCATGTTTGAATATAGATGGAATGTGTCCACTTTAGTACATCTCCTGCACATCACTGACCAGTTGATCTCCATGGACAATGTGTCTCACAGTTGTGGAGGGAGGGATGCCACACAGTGGTAAAGGGCTCACTGCTCTCAGTTCCTGAGAAAGTGTTAATTATACAAAAGAGGGAGAATCAGGGTCAGTCACTTATTTACTTCAAGACATGCTGTACCAGTCTCTCATAAGGAGGTAGAGTGGCTGGTTTACCAAACTTAAATAAAGGCACCCAGCCAAACGCCACACCACCTCCTTCCAATGTGTGTCTGAGCATTCCTCTGGATTGGCAAGACAGCACCTCTGCCCACTGCGGGCTGAGACAGAGCCACCCATAAATGCTG
>JAAGEH010000041.1:3939159-4037361 GCA_011751065.1 Lasiurus cinereus | reverse complement strand
AGAAAAAAGTAATGTCACTTGAAACAGACTAGACTTCTCTATTTATGACAGTGACAGGAGACTGAAGTCATTGTTTTTTACTCTTGAGGTCTAGCTGTATACTAAGTTAATTAAGTTCAACAAACACTTAGTGGGTGCCTAATATATTGGTGGTACCAGGCTAGGGGATGTGGAGAATAAAAAAGGATGAACACCTAGTCCAGAGCCTACAATATGGTGTCTATAAATTAACTGAGATATAAATTCTCTTCTCAGGATTAGAACTCAGTAAAATAAACATTTTTACTTCCATTTATTGAATAATTTTCATTTTTCTGAAATGAAATGCAATATTATCCTCTCCTTTGAAATTTTAGTTACTTACAGACTATATTATCTGTAACTTTGTTGTCGAGCTTCTATTTATTCATTGATTTTATTTTTCATCTACATCTTCACTCAACAAATTTTCATTTAAAGTTTCCTATATCCCAGGAACTATTCTAAGGGCTTAGAGATATATTGGTGAACAAAACTTCAACACACACACACACACACACACACACACACGCACACACACACGCACACACACACAAACACAGGAGTTAATAAGGGCCATGAAGAGAAAGTAGGCAGAATGGGAATGTGAAGCGTGAGGAGTTTCTTGAGATGGGTGTATCAGGAAGCCTTTCTGAGAAGTTGAGAATTACATGGAGCCTTATAAGTCTGGGGGATAAGCCAGGTAGTGTTAAGTCTGAAGCTGATGAGGTGCCAGTGTCTGCAGACAGTAGATAGATCAGATAGATGAAGCAGCCAAGGGGAGAGTGGCAGGGCAGGAAGTGAAGGCTGAGCCATGACCAGGCTCCAGAAGAGAGCAGGCTTGTGGGTCAGGATGGGTCGAGTACAGAAGAATCCTTCTCTGATCTTTGTTTAAAAAGATCACTCTGATTACCCTGGAGAAGAATTTGTAGAATAAGTTAAAGAAAACGAATAACTGTGCAGTCCATTATTTTAGTCCTTGGTCTAAATGAATCGTCCCAAACATACCATTCTTTCCTAGTTTCAACTATTTTGCCGATAATTTGTCAGTATAATTGTTATTGTCAAGAAGCAATTTCTACCTGGAAGATGTGGCTCAATAGAAGGAAAAACTAAGTAACAACTAGAGCTTCCCAACAATGAGAACCTGCTCATAGAAGTGTCCAACTACAAACTAAATGGCCTGCCAGGGCACTATGGGAGTGAGTCCTTCACTGAGGGGCCACGGACTTGTGTATTCCTACGATCTTGTCCTGCTCTGAGAGTGGCTGGACTGGACATGATGCTGTGCCTCCCACATCCCTCCTCCTGCCAGCTGGGCATGGTAGAAGCAGATAGCTCTCAACTATTAGCCTCTCCTGAAATTGTCCCTGGCTGGGGAGAGCTGCCTGCCCAAAGCCATGCATCTTCCTGGGTCATCCCATGTTATCCCATGTTGAAGACTCCAGGGAGTGCACCCATTGGGTATGCAGAGTTTCTCAATAAACATGTACTAAAAGCTGTAAACATACATTACAAGTCTTTATACCAGACCCGTTCAAATGGACCCCATGCTCCAATTCAGAAGGTTCTGTACCCTGTTCTGAGAATCTGGGGCACGATGAAGGCCAGCTTTGGGGTTAGGGTGATCGCCAATCATTCTTGTGGAGTCTATGAGGTCACGGGGCCAGCCCAGGCGGCTCCTTGGTCCCAAAGGAGGAAGCACATTGTTGCATGCTCGGGAAACAGTCACACCCAGAGGAATTCAGAAATTTCACTTAAAGATGAAAAAGCTTATTTTCTCAAATGTTTTGAGTGAGTACTATAATTTATAATGTCACCCAAAATACTTTTTGTATTTCCCACTGATATTTTATTATAATAATCTAGAAGCCCAGTGCACAAAATTCTTGCACAGGTAGGGTCCCTAGGCCTAGCCATTGATCAGGGCCCATTGGGGCCTTCTGGCTGCCAACTGGAGCCTTCCTTCATTCCACTCTTCCCCTGGTGGTCAGCACATGTCATAGCAATTGGTCGAACTCCCAGTCTGTCAAACTACTGAGGGGACAATTTGCATATTAGCCTTTTATTATATAGGATTATTTTTTTTCCTAAATGCTTCAGGAAAAATTGGCAAGGATCCTTTACATGAATTGGTTCATTGGAATCAAAATGTTAGGCAATAAATTTAGCTATGATATAGAAACATTAAATGATACTGTTATGCCTAAGCCTAGATATCACTGAAACTAAGTCTGCATCTTCCTATATTTCCACCTCTGGATAGGAGGTGCATTTTGTGGATGTTCATTTGAATTCTATGCTTGTATCATGAGAAAATAAAAATATTAAAATAGGTTGTACTAAAAAGAATTAATGCTTCAAGCCCATTCAGAGCAGGGTTTTAGTCAATGTTTGTAAGCTCCATGCTGCTCCTGGTCCGGAATGGGTTACTCTAATTCACTGTCATTGCTTTTGTAAGAGGCAGCGTGGCTCAAGGGTCCAGGCTCAGGGGTCCATCCAAGGTTCAGGTCCTAACCCTTCACTCTCCAACTGCCTAGCCTCCAGCATGTCACCTTTGATGGCTCAGTTTCCTCCTCTGTAATCAGATGATGGAAATGATACTACCTAACAGCTATGATTGCTTTTAGAAGTTAATATATATCAAACTCTATGACAGTCCTGGGACATGATATACTCCAAATAACACTAATAATTGGCACTTATTATTCGGATGGATCTTGTCTTTTAAAATAACATGTTCGAGGTATTTCAAGACAGTTTGCATGCTGTGCACCACACCCACCGAAAACCTCACTGAGATCATCACAGCAGACAAACCTGGAAACCGACTTGAAAATCAGCCATGGTGACAGAGGCAGGCACACCTATCCCAGGCCTTTTCTCCATCTCGCCTACAGGGTCACAGCTTTCAGCCTCATAGCTTTGGATAAATCATTTATTTTCTGCACTTATTTCCTCTTGTCTGTAAAATGGACACAAAAATCTTAACTATTTAGAGTTCAGCACAAAAAATTTGCAGAAAATAGACTGTTATCTAGTATGAGCTGTTTATACTGGTTTAAAAAGGATATTCAAAATGAAAGATGTCCTTTGTCACCATCTATACTGTTTGTGTGGTTTTTTTTTAATATAATATGAATTTTTATTGATTTCAGAGAAGAAGGAAGAGGGAGAGAGATAAAACCTCATTGAAGAGAATCATTGATAGGCTGGCCCCCACAAGAGATTGGGCCGGGAACCCAGGGATGTGCCCTGACTGGGAATTGAAACTTGACCTCCTGGTTAATAGGCCAATGCTCAGCCACTGAGAGGCAGCCATCTGTACTGTAGTTTGCTTTCTTCTGGAGTCACCTGCATTGCCTGGTGGATGCTCTGCTGCTGCATCTGACATCAGCATCTACTGGTCTCTCACCTTCGGAGGAGTGGGGGTGTCAGCATGTGCTGGGAAAAGCTCTTGCTTTGGAATCCATCAGACATGGGTCAATCACAGCTCCAAGAGGGTGTGAGACCAAGGCAGCCTTCTATGGGATCCGATTGCCTATGTCACATGCAGCCCTCCCAGGAGGACGCATCAGGGAGGCAGCACCTGGTGGCTGCTGGGCAGGACCCAGTGTTGGGCAGCCACCTCCTCCTCCTGCTCTTCTTGGAGGCAGTGTTCTCAGTCTGTAGGTCCATGTTTGCACATCTCAGGCACTTTGTTCGTGACTATGGCACTTGAATTTGTGATAATTATTTCCAAAGTTTGATTTTGTAACAATAACACAGTATTTTTGAACCTGAGATATAGATCCTGGTTTCCCTGTGGTAACCACATCTCTATTTCAGTAGTCTACTCTTAACCAAATGTCTTCATTCCATGAATAAAACAAACATCCAAACAAAAAAGGAGAGAGTAAGAGATTTATTCTATTTAACTTAGAGAAGCTTCAGAGAGTTTTCTGACTTAGGTATTGTACTTCTGCTCTCAGAAATGGGTAAAATGCTAATCATACAAAGGGACTTAGAGCAAAGTTTTCTCCACATTTAGACTGCTGATTGCACCTTGTGCATTTTGTGTGAATCATGTAACTTGAAATCACATTTATTAATTGTAACATCAGGAAATAAATGACATTGGAAAGACTCAGTGTGCATATCTACAAATGACATTGGAAAGACTCAGTGTGCATATTATGGGCTATTGGGAAGCTAACCATTATAACATCATCCAAGCCGGTCAAGAACAATTATGGCCTTGGGTTCATTATCCTTTTCATGTTTGATTTCATTTTTTCTCTCTCAAGTTAACATCACTGTGACAATTTCTCTGCTGAGGTTAGGCAACATCTGTGAATCCAAATTCCAATAGTGGGTATATTTATTACAGTGGCCCTTCCTTGGTCTCCCTAAATAACGTCAAGGGGACACAGATTGTCAGAATATTATACATTCTAAAGGAATAAAATCAGATACACTGTAACATTGGTTCCTTCAAGAGTATAACACACTTCATTCGATTTCTTTAAAAAAGTTCTCTTTCAATAATGAATGCTGGCCACAATATTCACACCCTCTCACACTTTTCATGACCATCTTGCTGGATTTCCTAAAAACGGGACATTCATTCATTCATTCATTCATTCTTTACTTGAAAATATTTTTTCCATTGATTTTTAGAGAGAGTAGAAGGGAAAGAGGTAGGAAGAGAAAGAGAGAGAGAAAGAAACAATGATGTGAGAGAGACACATTGATTGGTTGCCTCCCGCACATGTCCCACAGGGGCTGGGGATAGAACCTAAAAGCCAGGAACATGCCCTTGACTGGAAATCGAACCCATAACCCTTCAGTGTGTGGGCCGATGTTCCAACCACCGAGTGACACTGGCCACTTTATACTCGAACACGAAGGAAACCTCTAGAAGCTGTGCTGTGGTCTTGCAGCCTTCACTCACCAATTGGTACATTCCTTCCTTCCTTTTTTCAAACTGTAAAGCTACAGCAATGTTTACATTCACATGAGTTTTTCAGCAATTCATAGCCATTTTATCAGTGACCATGCAGCTGCAGGCACTGTGGTCTCTGCATGGGTTCTGAGTGCTGTGATGGGCAGGGACAGCAGCCCTCAGGCACTGGAAAGGTACCCAGCCTTGCCAGTGCCCTGGAGGGATATTTGCATTACAGCCCAACACATCATTAAGGATACAATTGTTATTTAATGTGGCACAATCATCTTTCTCCTCTTCATGAAATCCACTTAAGTAATTACCTTCTTAGCTCATTGGCTTTGTCAGCCTCCTGGTTAGAAAGGGCTGTATCTAAGGAAATATTAAAAACAGGCTCACGAAATTGCTTCCTTTAAGCTGACTTTTAGCTACTGCCATATTAAAAATGAAGATCTTTTTCATGCCCTAAAGAGCGAGGAAACCCCAAGGTAAACAGGCGCTCTGCAGCAGTAGCAGGACTCTCAGAACAGAGCCAGCAGCCCAGCAGCGGCCGCCAAGCCTCCCAGGGGCTGGGGCCATGCAGGCCGCTCTCTGTATGGGCACTTTGGCCTCAGTTTTAGCCAATCCTTTTTTCACGAAAGCCAACATGCTGTTTTAAAATGTGCCTCAACTTTCTCCTTTTAGGACAAGAACAAATTTCTGAAGGAAATATTTCTTCACAAAACTGGACACAAGCTTACCAAGCTGCGTGGATCTCAATGAGCAGCAGTTTTGGAACTTGGCATGATCTAGGTATTGAGAGGGGAGGTGTGAAGAGCCCACAGGACTAATTTTCAGAGCACATTGGCATGTCTTTTCAACAGAGTTTTTTGTGATGATATGTGCAACGTGAGCCAGCAGAGTCAGCCTCACTGAAGAAGAGCAGCGCCCAGGTACAGATTTGAAATGACCTGAAAACACACATCTGCATTTTATACTGTAAGCTTGTTTTTAAAACACACAGCGCAATCCATATTTATTGTAAACACAGCGAGGTAAGCCGGAATACCTTTATCTTATTTGGTAGTTCTGTGTTTGAGCCTCTTTGTTTGAACAGAAGTGTCAGCTGTATTTTACTTTATTATATAAAAAAGTTTCAGAATTTAATTAAGGGTCAAGTACCAGCAGTAGATAAATCCAACAGCTAAAGCATATTTCTGATCACTCTGAAGTCTGCAATCATGAAAATTATTATCATTGAGTAAAACTGGTCCCGATGATGGTGACTGGGAGATGGATTCTGTGCTCAGCTGTCATTTACATAATAATGGGTTCCAGTTTTCATCAGCACCTTTTGTTTGTACAGTGCTTACAGCTACAGTAAATTGTCAAAATGTCATTCCTCTCCAATCAGCCAGAAAATATCAACAGTAAACAAGGCCCAGGAAGAAATTCTCTGATTAGAAGAGCAGTGGAAGGGGAGCAGAGCCCAAGTCCCCTTGAGGGCTGGGAGCATTTCACTCTAGTGTCCCCCAGAATACAGTCATCTGGGTTATGGCAGCGACTCTCCCCTCCCCGCTCCCTCGTTCCTTTAGTGAGGAGATGCCTCTCTGCTATGGAGGTCCCTGGACGCTCAGGACACCACTGGGGAGTGACAGACTTACGGAGGCTTTTATCAGCCACTCCCCGCCTCCTGAGCATCCGGCTCTTGCTGTGGCTGCCAGAGGCCTGGGTCCAGGCTGGCTCACTGCTGGGCTCTCTTAACTGTTGGCTGGTGGAGGTGGGAGAGAAAGGCAGGCGCTGCGGCTCCTGACAGGAAGCGGTTCCAGAGATCCATCCGCTGGCTAGCCAATGCTCTAGTTTCAGGTAGAAGAGGGGTGAGGCTGAGAGATGGCCCCCAGAGACACAGGCGCTGGGGCAAGGAGCCCAGGTGCAGATGCGACTTCTATTCCCCTCTAGACCTCACACTTGGCTTTTCTCCCAAGCCACCACTTGAATTCAGAGACCAGGGACCGGAAGAATGAGGTCCTGAACCTGAGTGCCCAGCTCCCAGGCCTCTCTGACCTGCTCTCACCTCCACTCAGCCACAATACCCTAAAGTGGACAAGATACACGAAACCTGTACATCTGTCCGCTCCTCAGGGAAAGCTGACCCGGACCAGGAAAAGGATGAGGAGCATTAACAGGATATATGCCTTATAGCTGCTATAGTTCCCAAGTATATGAAAATTAAAGACTTCACATTGTCTTTGAAATAAGAATGAATAAAGTGGCATTCTGCCAAGAGTCCCAGAAACCACTCTTGTGTGGAATTGAAACATTTGGCTCATATAATACTTAATTTATTTTTACGAAATGACAAGTTATATAAATTCATGTTTAAAATAGAGAGGCACAATCTATTTTTACTAAGTTTCTTTGTATTCTGGCTCATATAGCCACGCAAAGACAGGGTTATTACCTAAATGGAACCAAAACAATAAATGTTCCCAAAGGGTCTCCCTCCTTTTTTTTTTTTTTTTTTTTTTTTTTTAGCTATATGTTTCCCAAAAATGTGATCATGTAGTTAGGTTGCCTAAGGAGAGGCTCACAGATTCTTTCAAAAATTAATAGGAGTTTTTAAACCTATTGAATAAAGTGTTGACATCAGGAAATATTTTGTAGAGCTTTCAGGTTTCTTACTATGCACTTGATTTTGCTTGACTACTTTTAATTTTTCCCCCCACTTCTTCTCTTTGAAAATCCGACATTGTCCAAACCCTTCCGATTAAGAAGCTTGGCTGAATGGAAGCACGTGGTGCCGTGGCGGTACATTAGTAAACAGGCCACAAGCCGGGAGCTCTGGAGAAATAGGGCTGATCAGCCGTAATTACCCTGACACCTCATGCAGACAGGGAATTAACTCCCAGGACTTGGGGCCGAATGAAGAAGTTGCTGTTTGATGTTGTGAATGCTTCAGTGCCTGAACCCATTACAGTTTCAACGAAGATGGGAATTTGCTATAGTTTTTTTGTTGTTGTTGGTTGGGAATGTAGAGTGGTGTGCATAAAATGAGAAAGTAATTCAGGATGCTGAAGCAACAGCAATTTGTGTTTTTTTTTTAAAGACCTTTAGCTCCGATTCTGTATCACGTCTGTAATACATACATAACAGAAGAGGGCCTTGGCCAGTATTGCCTTCAGCAGAGGAAGACTGCTGTGGTAAAGAAGAGACCAGCCGCCCAGTTGCTGAAGATACTCCTGATGCCACGGGACAGTGCTAGAAGCCTGAGCAGCGGGGGAAGCAGGGCTCCGAAGGCAACTAGTTAGCAGCTGGCACCTGACCTTTCACTGCAGCCATGGTAACTGGGTTGAAGACGGAGCTCATGTGATTATCCTCACCCCCACATGGTAAGCTTGTGCATCCCATTGTAATTTAATGGCTGAAATCAGAAGGCAGATCTGTGTTCATTGGACCAGTGCCGATACCCTCTTAGCTAATGAGTGCAATAAACATTTTCATGCCAGGAAACCAGTGCAAGTGGCAACATTATGTCATTCAGAAATACATACTCAGACACAAAGTGGTCAGTACAGCAAGTTTCCTACGTGTATTTGCATACACATAAAGCCAGTCATCTTTCAGAAAAAGAAATTTTTATGACTTCTAGAAGATAAAAACTGCGACATACCACAAAGCTTACCATGAACTTGGAATCTAAGGTTATACATTCTAGGGTTAATGACTATTATTGCCTCTTCTATGATTTTTCCTTAATTAATCTTATTACTTACAAACATCTGCATCCTTTTCTGCTGTCCTAAGACTCTTCATGCCTTTCCTCTGACTACCCCTCGCCTTCGGCCCCAGTCCACAGCAGCGCAAAGGCAACATAATCCTTACTTTTTGGTAACAGGTAATATTTTTCACAAAAATAACTTTGCCTTTACAGCTATGTTGTCCACAATTTCTTAAGAATGAATGACAACAGTATCTTATTGTCCCAGATACTGTGCCACCTCCGAGACTCCATGGAGCGCCTATTTGGTTTGAAGTCCCTGAGAAAAAGAGGAAGGCAGGTGGCCAGCAGCGGATGCACCTCTGCACGCGCAGCCTGCACAGTGAAGACTGGGCAGCTCCCATGACCTCCGGGTTCAGGTTCAGGTGCAGGAGGACGGGGCAGGCATCTGACAAAGCAGTCAGGCTGTTCTGTCTCCATCAGTCTATAATTCTTTCTACAAAACTTAATTTTAACAGATTAGTCTTTAGCTGTGTAAATATGCTGCTTTCTCAAAAGGCTGCCAAGAATTATTCTTGAAGCCTGTCTTGTTTTAAGAAACAATGGGACCTATGAGATTTTCCCCATTCTTTCCTTTCTTTCTCCCCCAAGTAATCCTAAAATGCTTGCCCACTTTATTTTGGTTAAATGGTGTTTTGAGCAGAGATGAGGGCTTGCTAGCCTCCCTGCTCAGGACAGTCAGTGTCTTCCTCACAGAACACCATCCTTGGTGAGAAAGAGCTTGAGCTAGTTTGCTAACAGAAACTGCTCCTTTGGAAAACCTGCAAGATTAGGGAGAAATCATTTTGGTGTTTTGTATCTTTCAAAACAATGTCACCTTTATCACTATTGGAGAG
This sequence comes from Lasiurus cinereus, assembly GCA_011751065.1. Lineage (NCBI taxonomy): Eukaryota > Metazoa > Chordata > Mammalia > Chiroptera > Vespertilionidae > Lasiurus > Lasiurus cinereus. The sequence continues at coordinate 4,027,826 of JAAGEH010000041.1, read as the reverse complement.
TTTTAGGAAGGGTAGAAAGTGAGATATAGGCAGTGAGAACTTCGAGCCCTGAATAATCACCCGAGTTTGCTTAAGTTACAGAAGGCAAGACGAGCCTTTATCAGTTTAATAAAAGATGTTCTATAATTTTAGACAATTACACCAAAGATTAAGAATGTCAGGAAGCTGATGAAATCTCCTAGGTAACACTAAAAAATAATATGCTTTTAGATCACATCATGTATTAAATGACAACTGCCAATTTTTTTTAGGAGTACTCAAAATTCTTTCCTGAATGACAATTTGAAATTAAAATACTTTGTTTTTAACATTTAACTTCATTGACATGACACTTTCACTTCTTGATGAAGTGGGTGAATAAGTGCTTTCACCTATCCACTGAAAGTAGCCTATAGCTCCTCTGCATCCATGCTTAATTAGAGAATAACAAGGAATGTTTTGCTAGCCCATCACTTGGTTGGAAATATATAAATATGACTTATTAAATATTTATAATCCTCTTTACTTGGCTTTCCTTATTTTATTGGCTCCCAAACAATTGCCTTTCTGACTGTTAGTCTAGTAGAACTTGTTTCAAGCTTTCATTACAAAGTGATAGTACTCCCCATGGGTGGCTTGGAAGGTGAGCCTGCCATGACCACCCTGGCCCCAGCTCTGCAAAGGATTAATTGCAGGACAAGAGGCAACCAATTTAATGCAATTCTCCTGCATGCCCTCTGTTTGTTCAGTGCATATTATCTTCTTCTTGATGATACAGGTGCCTGACAGCCAGGAGGAACCTATGTAATAGACCCTCCATATGGGAACTACTAAAATGTCTACAATCACCTGTAAACAGTGTATTGGCTGTAATCCTAGTACGTGGGTGAAAGATCCCATCAGTCTTCCTTAGCCTCTAACTCCACCTACGAAAGGTCCCTTTCTTCTTATTTGTGCACAACAGCCAAGAGAGGCCTGAGTTCCATTGACACCAGGTGACGGCAGGCATAGAACTCATGAATTGGTGGCAAGCTGTAGGGACCAGTAGATTAGCACAGCTATATCTGACAGTGAGGATGCTGTTCTCTCTTAAGTACACTTCCCACCCCAGGTTTGCATCATGCTTCTTTTGCCAAAATCTGTATTTTGTTCATCCTGACTGCCTCCACCCCCATCTTCTGGCGTTCTGCTCAGTTTTATGATTTAACTTTCTGCCTGGCCAGGCAAAGCACCAAGGGCTTCTGGTTTCTTTGTTATTCTGCATTTTTCACCTTCTGTGCCCTGGTACCACATCCCCTCACTTACGAAGTAGGTAGGAATAACCATAGTTATTAGCAGTATTATGGGAACAGTAGTCATTTATCAAGCTCTTATCCTAGGCATGTCATAAGCACTACCTCATTTTAAGCCTTATACCAATTCTATGGGGAAACCAATTCTGGGAGGTTAAGTAAATTATCAGAGGTTATAGAGCTAGTAAGTCATTTTGCTGAGATGTAATTCTCAGAAACACCAACTCTGATGGCATAAGTATGAGTTTTAGTTGTTCTTTTGTGGTACAAATGCTAAGTTGTAAGGGTCTTTAACCAGTGCTGCTATTTGTAGATGCTCACCGGGAAGTGCTGACAGTGGGAGGTTGATTCCAGTGTTCTGCCTATACCATTAACCTTTCCCCAGCCCACAACAAGCCTGGGAATGACCTCATGCAGTGTCCTCATATGCCATGTACCTCCCTGACCTGCCTGGCTTGTCATGAGGATGCAAAAGTACACCCATTGGAGCAATTACCACATTGAATGACTTCCTTTACCAAAAAAATCATCTCTCTAGATATCATGAACAAAGAAAATGTAAAAGAGACGTGATTACCAATTTTTCAATTGATGTAGGACATTACTTACCTATACACATCACCCTCACTCTTTCCTCAAAGAAAAGTAAGAGACATGCAATACAATACATCAAAACATCTCTCGAGTTCTTAAGAATAAAGATTTAAAAATAAAGATATATGTGACTATAAAATCATCCAACATAATTAAAAACCACTACAGGGTCCACACCGATATGGAACAAAGTATCCTGACATCCACAGGGCCCTGAGCTGGTTCATGCAAACACGGTAGGAAACCAGGCCCTCCCAGGGTGAGCTGCTCCGGCGAGGATCTGTGAGAGGGATATTCTGATTCCAGACAGGCCTTTTCTAAGGGCTCCTGTATTCTGACTACAAGGGAGAAAAATCAGATCCCAGAACACAGTGGGAAGAAGGTTGGTTGATAGTGGAAAGCCATTTCTAAACAGATCTGTTTTTAGACTATGGATGATAACAGGAGAAATGAAGCAACATGTTTCAAGTGTGGCACAACAGCAATCTAATACCAGAGATGGAAAAGCAATGACAGACAGGAAGGAATCAAGGGGAGCTGAAAGTCACAAACTTGGTTTATGAGGCTGAAGCAAATGATCTTGAAGGAATGGAGAAAGCACACAAACTATAGCACCCTGATCTTTGAGCAACTTTCATGCACAGATGGCTTAAAATGGAATTGTATGGAAAGAAAACTAAACAATAATTCAAAATAAAAAATTATCCCATTCTCAAATAAAAACACAATTCTTCTTGTCAAATAATATAGTAACCAATTAGTTCTAGTCGATAGAGAAGTACTTCTGCTCGAGGGCTCAATTTAGGATTCAGAATGACTCATATTAGAGAGTAAAGATGCTTTTCTGAAGGCCAAGATCATGATTTGATATGTTGTATAAATTACTGGTTACACTTGGTAGTATTAGTGTGACCACTATTATTTTCATAATAAAAAAATTAAAAGGTAAGTAGGTCAAGGAGAGAAAAAACATTCATATTATAGTTTTTAAGATAAATATTACATACCATCATTTAAAATGGATTCAACCTAATTGAATTAAAAACAAAATTATGTCTTATCCACCTAACACATTTGGAACTATTTTATTGTGAATTAGAACTTACCTAAACGGGAGAATAATGGTAATCAACGCTTTTATTTATTTTTGCTGCAGCGGGGAAGTAAGTGCATCATATGGGTAAGCCCAATCATTCCTATAGGTCAGACACTCTCAGAGAGGGAAAGCATGTTGGATGAAACCCACTCACAACAGAAGCTGTGGGAGATTGTGTGGACTCCTTCCTCAAGAGAGACTTGGCCAGTCTTTTTGAATGGTAACTGTGCTTAGAGATGATCTAACATTCTTACTATTTTCTCTGTGAGTTTAGGAATAGTCTAAAGCAGTGGTTCTCAACCTTTTTAATACCGCGACCCTTTAATACAGTTCTTCATGTTGTGGTGACTCCCAACCATAAAATTATTTTCGATGCTACTTTAAAACTGTAATTTTGCTACTGTTATGAATTGTAATGCAAATATCTGTGTTTTCCCATAGTCTTAGGCGACCCTGCTAGCGGTTCTCCACCTGTGGGTTGCTTTAACTTTCTAGTGTGGTTAAAAGGAGGCAGTTCGGATTTTCTGGATAACTGAAACATAAACAATTAGGGCCCAAAACTTTGTGTAGGGGACACACAATGCAGTATGTAGATCATGTGTCATAGAAATGTACACTGGAAACCTACATGACTTAATTAACTGATGTCACTTTAATAAAAAAACTTTGGTTTCTATCCATTTTTAATCATAATTAAAATATATATTATAATGGAATTTTACATCTGCACCTTTAACTTGCTCAAATTCAGGTACATAAATTCTAGGAGAGAAGAAGGAAAGAGAGAGAAACAGGTAGAGAGAGAGGTAGAAAGAGAGAGAGAGAATATAAAGATTTGAAGTAATTCAGGGCAATGTCCCTTATCTCCTCTTCCACCAATGAACATTGAATTTGAATTTTGACCAATGTTCAGTGGACACTGGGTTGTGGCCAATGAACGTTGTCATGGAGGCTAGATTCTATTGGATTTTTAAGTGGCCACAACCCTGAGCCTCAGAGCAGGTGTACCTCTCCTTTCTGAGCGGGATTCTGGGACACACTGTTCACACAGCTTGGCATCTAAATGTAAGACAACTGAAGCATCCTTTCTCAGCCTCAGAAACAATAATTTATTACATCCGGGAGGGATAATGGTCTACAGTGAATTTATTGAGGGCTAGCACCAGGTATTGTTTTATGGTAGATATAAGGGTGTTTTAGATGATCTTGTTTTTCATTTTCGCTGAAATACTCAATTCTAAGGAAGATTGATTCTACATTATCTACACATTTAACATGATAAATCAGATATACTACAGGTGAGTTTCTTTTTGACTTAGGGCCTTAAATTATTACATAAGATTCATGATGAAATGTTTAGTTTATTAATAAATTCATTTTGCAAATTTTATTTTCTTGCCATTTACTTTGTGCTCCTAATAATTCAGTTTACAACAATAGCAGTATAAATGCTGTATATTGCATTTGGGGGAAAACGGCATATTTCAAAATAAATATGTTTACATTATAAAGAGACTAAAGTCTTTATTTTTTGATTTATTAAGCCACATTAAAATAAGCCCTATTAACTCCTTAAAAATGACTCCTGCCTCCTGCTCATTTCCACCACTTACTTGTTTCATTTGCACTGTACCTATGCTGCTCAGTACAGCAGGCATGAGCTGCACGCAGCTATTTAAATTTAAATTACTTAAAATGAACTCTAACAAAAGTTCAGTTATGTTTTTTTACTGGCATTGGCAACATTGCAAGAGCTCAACAGCTGCCTGTGCAAGTGTCTGCCGTATAAAGCATAGAGAAAACCTTGTCACCATTACAGGAACTTCTGCACAGTGGTGCACTAGATTTCTAATTTGAAAAGTGGAGAAATTTCACATTTAAATTAAAATATCAAGTTATTTTTCTTTCTTTAGAGTGAAAATAATTTTTTTGCTATCAGCTATTACTTAAGCATTGTATTTCTGTAACTGTGGGCAAAAGTACTAACTCCTCAGGGTTTTGTTTTTGTTGCTTTGGCTTTTTTTTAAATCTCAAGATTTACTGGTGTTTGAGATGGTTAGAAAGGATAGACTTGAACTTGTAGTTTACTTGATATATGGACACATTCCATTATTTGTAGAGATAAAGCACCTAAATGCAAAGCCTTTGGTTTTTTTTTTTTTTTTTTTTTGGAACTCTGTAATATTTTGGTAGGATTAACCGTCCTGTGGATGACAAGTAAAGAGTCAATATACACATACATACAAACAAATAACTTATAGTTCCTATCAAGATCAGCAAAGCAGGCAGACATTTAGGGGAGAGAGAGATGACTTTGAGAGGCAGATTGCATAGGTGCCTGTTGCCCGAGAACACACCCCACACTGAATATGGTCCTGGTGGCGGCTTGAAGTGTCAGGAGACAATTTTGGGTGCTGGCTGACCAGCCAGAAAATTAGGGGAAACATCCTGGAAATGTGGGAGTTGCAATGGGAGTGAACCCTCAATTTGTATAAAATATTTCCCTAGATCTGTAGATTTTTATCAAACAGTATATAGTGTGATACTTTAGAAAGAGCAACAAAAAAGCAGCCTTGGAAAGCTTCCCACTGTAATTTGACAGTCTGTTTGATGCTTTACTGCCTCTGTGTCTATCTTTTTGTTCATCAGTTTATAATGTTCTTTATTATCCATCAATTAGTGAGCTTATGTGGTATTTTTCTTTCATTGACTAGCTTATTTCACTTAGTTTCATCCAGGTTGCTGCAAATGGTAAAAATTCCTTCTTTTTTGGGTCAATTTCTGGGTTCTCTATTCTATTCCATTGACCTATATGTCTGTTCTTATGCCAGTAACCAGGCAATTTGGAGAACAGTGGCTTTGTAATATAGCTTGATATCTAGTATTGAGATTCCACCTACTTTATTCTTTTTTCTCAGGATTACTGTAACTACTTGGGGTCTTTTTTTATTCCAGATGAATTTTTGGAAAGTTCTTTCTAAGTCTGAGAAATATGCCCTTGGTATTTTAATGGGAAGTGCATTGAATTTATAGATTGCTTTGGGTAGTATGGACATTTTGATGATGTTGATTTTACCAATCCATGAACATGGTATGTTCTTCCATCTGTTTATGTCTTTATCTCTTTTTTCAATGTTGTATAATTTTCTGCATATAGGTCTTTTACCTTCTTAGTTAAGTTTATTCCTTGGTATTTTAATTTTTTTGGTGCGATGGTAAATGGGATTGCTTTTTTAGTCTCTCTTTCTGTAAGTTCATTATTGGTGTATAGAAATGCCATAGATTTCTTAACATTAATTTTGTATCCTGCTACCTTGCCAAATTCATTTATTAATTCTAATAATTTTTTGATGGAAAATTTAGGGTTTTCTATGTACAGTATCATATTATCTGCAAATCAGGACAGTTTTACTTCTTTTCCAATTTGGATGCCTTTTATTTCTTCTTCTTGTCTGATTGCAATGGCTGGTAATTCCAGCACTATGTTGAATAGGAGGGGTGAGAGTGGGAATCCCTGTCTTGTTCCTGTTCTTAGAGGAAATAGTTTTAGTTTTTGCACATTGAGTATGATATTAGCTGTGGGTTTGTCATATATGGCTTTTATTATGTTGAGGTCTTATTCTTCTATCCCACTTTGTTGAGAATTTTTGTCAAGAAACAGTGTTGGATTTTGTTAAATGTTTTTTCCGCATCAATTGATATGACTATGTGATTTTTACCTCTCAATTTGTTTATGTGATGCATCACGTTTATTGATTTGCAAATACTGTACCATCCTTGCATCCCTGGGATGAATTCTACTTGGTCATGGTGTATGATCTCTCTGATGTGCTGCTGGATTGGATTTGCTAGAATTTTGTGGAGGATTTTGACATCTATGTTCATGAGGGATATTGGTCTATAATCCTCTTTTGTTATGTTATCTTTATCTGGTTTTGGTATTAGGATAATGCTAGCTTCATAGAAGGAGCTTGGAAGTGTTCCTTACTCCTGAATTTTTTGAAATAGTCTGAGGAGGATAGGTTTTAGTTATTCCTTAAATGGTTGGTAAAACTCCCCTCTGAAGCTATCGGGCCCCTGGCTTTTGTTTACTGGAAGCTTTTTTATGACTGCTTCAATTTCTTCCATAGTTATCAGCCTATTGAGATTTTTAGAATCTTCTTGAGTAAGTTTTGGAATGTTGTAATTTTCTAGGAATGTGTCCATTTCCTCCATATTGTCTAGTTTGTTAGAACAAAGTTGTTCATAGTATTTTTAAATAATCCTTTGTATTTCTGTGAGATCTGTTGTTATTTCTTCTTTTTCTTTTCTGATTTTATTTATTTAGGTCCCATCTCTCTGCTTCTTGGTGATCTGGCTAGAGATTCATCAATCTTGTTTATCCTTTCAAAAATCCAGCTCTTGGTTTCATTGATCTTTTGTATTGTATTTTTTTTTTGTCTCTATGTCATTCATTTTTTTAAAGAGTTTTTTAAATTATTATTATTATTTTTAAATTAAATCTTTATTATTCAGATTATTACATTCGTTTCTCTTTTTTCCCATCCATAGCACCCCTACACCCAGCTCCCACCCATCCCTCTGCCATTATCTCCCTCCCATTGATCTCATCCATAGGTGTATGATTTTTGTCCAGTCTCTCCCTGTTCAGCCTTCATCCCTTCCCCCCTGAGAATTATCAGTCCACTCCCTTTCTGTGCTCCTGATTCTATTATATTCACCAGTTTATTCTGTTGATCAAATTTTTAATTCAGTTAATTTTTAGATTCACTTGTTGATAGTTATGTATTTGTTGTTCATAATATTTTGGCTTTTACCTTTTTCTTCTTCCTCTTCTAAAAGAGTACCTTTCAGCATTTCATATAATACTGGTTTGGAGTTGATGAACTCCTTTAGCTTTTTCTTATCTGTGAAGCTCTTTATCTGCCCTTCAATTCTGAATGATAGCTTTGCTGGATAGATTATTCTTGGTTGTAAGTTCTTGCTATTCATCACGTTGAATATTTCTTGCCACTCCCGTCTGGCCTGCATCGTTTCTGTTGAGAAATCAGCTGACAGTCATATGGGTGCTCCCTTGTAGGTAATAAACTGTTTTTCTCTTGCTGCTTTTAATATTCTCTCTTTGTCTTTTGCTATTGGTATTTTAATTATGATGTGTCGTGGTGTGTTCCTCTTTGGATTCCTTTTATATGGGGTTCTGTGTGCTTCCTGGACTTGTAAGTCTATTTCTTTTACCAGATGTGGCAAGTTTTCAGTCATTATTTCTTTAAATAGGTTTTCAGTATCTTGCTCTCTCTCTTCTTCTGGCACCCCCACAATTCTGATGTTGGTATGCTTAAAGCTGTCCCAGAGTCTCCTTACATTATGTTCACATTTTTGGATTCTTTTCTCTTCTTGCTTTTCCAGTTGAGTGTTTTCTGCTTCTTTATATTTCAAATTTTTTACTTGATTCTTGCCTTTCTCTAGTCTGCTGTTAGGACTCTGTATAATATTTTTTATATCAGTCAGTGTATGTTTAATTTCTATTTGGTCCTTTATCATCTTTAATTGGACCTTTTCCATCTCTAGTTGGCTCTTTTGCATCTCTAGTTGGTCCTTTTTCATTTCCTCTTTGTTCTCACTAAACTTATCCAACTTTTCTAGCATATTCTTGAAAAACCTTATAAGTGTGGTTTTGAACTCTATATCCAGTCGTTTTTTTTTTCCTCCATTTCTTTTGTTTGTGATCCCTTCCCTTGTCTCAGCATTTTCACTATGCCGGGGAAACTTCTGTGTTGAATTCAGCCTTATGATACCAGACTTGCAAAACATAAGAAGCCTCTATTGAGCTTGGGATGGGTGGAGTCTCAGGGCTTAAGGGACCGCCTTGCCTTCCAGTCGGCCCTGCCCTCCACGGCCCCTGAGTCTCACGTGATTGGGTCATCGCTGGAGTGGTCCTTGTGTGCTCTGTGCACCCGCAGTGCCTCTAGACCGCTGCCTTTCCAGCTCCCCTGCGCACCAGGACCACATGAGTCTAGGTCCTCAGGGTTTCGCCCAAAACAGGGGCCCAGTGGAGTCAGAAGTGGCACAGTTCGGAGGGTGTGTCCCCCGCCCACTCTAGAAAGCCAGCGGCACAATCAGCAATCTGTCCTCCATGCAGCACCCTGCGCGTACGAGACCAGACTGGATCTTCTGTGACTCCCCTAAATTTCTGTGCACCTATCCCTTTTCAAAGTCCAAACTCCCCCCGTATGAGTTTCGGCTGGATCTGGGGTTTAGTGTCGTAAGATAAGGGGTTTAATGCCGTTGGGAGTCTCTGTTTCCCTCCCGCCAGAGAAAGCCAGCCAGGTACTCAGGCACCCGCTCTCTCAGGGCGCGCATCTCTGTACCTCGGCTTTTTGCAGCTCCTCTGGGTTTCTGTGAGCCCCTCTCTTTCCTTCTAGCTGTAGAACTTACACTCGGCCAGCTTTCCTGTGTTTCTGGATGATGTCCGTTCTGTCTTTTAGTTGTAGTTTTGAAATTGTTGGCGAGGCAGCAGTGTAGGTGTTTACCTATGCTGCCATCTTGGATTCCCCCTTTTATAAAGAGTTTAAAGAATATATTTGAACCACATAAATAAAAAGGTATTACATAAGAAAAAATAATGTAACAATTTATGTAAGTACCTAACATATGATAAGCATGCTCTTTCATCTAAAATGAAAAACATAACATTATATATATATATACACTTGACAAGTGTGCATTAAAAAAATCTCTAATATAAAACCTTTAAAATGTGGAGGATACTTTTTCAAGATATAGAAACAATTGTTAAGATAGACACACCCTCAAATTCTTATAAAAACATGCTGGCAGAAGATAAAATTCATCTGAGAATTCACTTCTCAGATGTGCAAAAGCTATGAAGTTGTTAATCATTGGATATTCGCTCCCACTTTGTATGGTTTAAGTTTCAACACTGATTGGTATGAATTATGAATTACACAATTAATTACTGTTATTTTCAGTGTTTTTGCAAAGGTTCCATACAGAATGCATTTATTTAATATGAATACTTAAAACAGCAACATTATTTATTTATAAAAGTCATTTCTTTTGTTCTTTTTTTTTTCAGAAAAAGGCACTATATTTAAAAAATAGTTATTATAGAAAATAGTGCTTTGGAAAATCTGAAATGCTAAATCAATGTGCTCCATCAAGCATAAGTAGATCTTAGCCCTAATTGAAAAGAACACAGATGTAAAAAGCTGATAAAATTTAAAGATTATAAAAACTGGTTTATTGTAAAAGCATTTCAGGAATTCCCAGTTAAAAATCTTATTCTAATGCTACCCATAACAACCAAGAAGCAGTTAAACACTTTTACATTAGGAACAAGGACATAAAACAAGAGAGACCATACTGAGGCTGTGAAAGAGAAAGGACTCAAGTCTCCCTCAGTCAGTACAGAGGGTATGACAAGGTCAGAGTACTGTGCCTGTCTCAGACCACAGTGCCGCCACAACATTGAGGTATCATTGGGCAAATGAAAGTCGAGGGGAAGTGAAGAACTCCATAGTCTCATTTTGTGGGTGTACTTAAGTGATTGAAATTTTAGAAACAGCTGCCTTCAATGACAGCAAGATGCAAGATAAATTCCTTACTGAAGAAAAAGTTTATAAAGTTCTCTATCAAAGTCCCACTAAGTCTTCACAACCCCCTCCCCACCGCTCCCTTACCTAGAGCTACTCTGCTGATATATAAGATATGATCTTGATTTTTTAAAAGAGTTTAAAGAATATATTTGAACCACATACCGCTTACTGGCAAACTGTAGGCACTCCTTCCAAATAGCTTTATTTTCTACACGTTAAAAACCCAACATGCTATATCATCCATATACTCAATTATGCATTCTAAGTAGAATTTCATTATTGTTAAAAAAATCAATGTATCTGCACAGTGGCCATTTTCCCCCAGACTTATTTCAAGAGTTAATCTTTCTGGTGTTTTCTTAATAAAAAACCTTAGAGTCAATTATTATGAGTGATTGACCTATTAATCCTTATATATAACACAGAGATTACATTGTTTTTGAGCACTGAAAATACTTAATATGAAACGTTACTTCCAACTTTTGTACTTCTCTAAATTGAATGGTCAAAATACTTAGATTTTGTAATTAGAAAAAAAATCTATCTTCCCAAACTGAGCTTTTTCATAACAGGGTTAGCCAGGAAAAGAGATTTTATGGCTGTTATAAACCCTTGAAAATAAGGGTTACTCTAGAAACACTGAAAGACCCTTAATCACAGAGGTGCTAGCTGGTGCCACTATAATTCCTACCCAATTATTCCTTTATAGCTTATACTGAAGAGTGGATTCATGCTCATTTTTTTTCCTTTAAAAAAATACTCTTTGGAAATCATTATTACTCCTGTAGACACATACTCTAGTAATATCTCTTCCTGCAAAAGTAAAAGTATACTCACGATTATCACTATTTCTTTGCTAAAGTCAACTTCTTTCATTTCAATTTGCCTGAAAGATGTTTTTCCATCTCTTTACTTTCAGTCTGTATGAGTCCCTTTTCCTGAGGTGGGTCTCTTGTAGACAGTATATATATGGGTCGTATTTTTTTTATCCATTCAGCCACTCAATGTCCTTTGATTGAAGCATTTAGTCCATTTATATTTAAAGTTATTATTAAAAGGTACTTATATGTAGTCATTTTTATTTTCTGTGTCTGTGTTCCTTCTTACCTTTTTATTTCTTCTTTTTACAACAGTCCCTTCAGCATTTCTTGTATTGCTGGCTTGGTAGTAATAAACTTCCTTAGCTTTTATTTATTTATTTATTTATTTATTTATTTATTTATTTGGTCTGGGAAGCTCCTTATTTCCCCTTCAATTTTGAATGATAACCTTGTGGATAGAGTATTTTTGGATTCAGTCCTTTGGTTTGCATCACTTAGTAAATTTCCTCCCATTGTTTTCTGGCCTGATGTGTTTTGGTTGAGAAATCATTTGATAATCTAATGGGAGCTCCCTTGTATATAACTTACTGCTTCTCTCTTACAGCCTTTAAGATTCTCTCTTTGTCCTGAATATTTGCCATCGTAATTATGTTGTGTCTTGGTGAGTGTCTCTTCGAGTTCATCATGTTTGTGACTCTGTGCTTGTGTGTCTTTTTTCTTCACCACATCAGGCAAGTTTTCTGATATTATTTCTTCAAATAGGTCTTCTAAACTTTGTTCCTCTTCCTGTTGTTCTGGCACCCTTATTATTCACATGTTGCTTTATTTCATGTTGTCCCATAGCTCCCTTAGGCTCTCCTCCTGTCTTTTAATTTTTTTCTCCAGTTGCAATTCAGTATGGCTGTGTTTTGCTTCTCTGTCTTCTAATTCGCTAATTCAGTCCTCCGCTTCTCCTAGTCTACTATTGAAACTTTCCATGGTGTTTTTTATTGCAGCTATACTATTCTTCCTTTATTCTTGATTCTTACCGAAGTTGTTGATTTTTTAATCCATTTCTTCTTGATTCTTACATAAGGTGTTGATATTTTTCTTTCATCCGATTTATGAACTGTATGACCCTTTTTCTGAATTCTTTTTCTGACATATTTCATGCCTCTATTTCACTTAGCTGCTTTTTTGGGCGACTCCTCCTTTTCTTTCCTTTAGAGCAGTGGTTCTCAACCTTCCTAATGCTGCGACCCTTTAATATAGTTCACCATGTTGTGGAGACCCCCAACCATAAAATTATTTTCGTTGCTACTTTCTAACAGTACACATGCTACTGTTGTGAATCGTAATGTAAATATCTGTGTGTTCTAATGGTCTTAGGTGACCCCTGTGATGGGGTCGACAGACCCCCAAAGGGGTCGTGACCCACAAGTTGAGAACTGCTGCTTTAGAGTATCTTTATCTACCCATTTTTGTCTCACTGACTGATCTGTATATAGAACTGTGCAGGGGCTACTCCTTGGTTGGCAGTGGCTTCTCTAGAGGTGGCTGCTCCTCGGAAGTTCATAGTAGCAGCTGCTTCTCCATTGGCAGCGGCTCCTCTGGTGGGTGCTGTTCACAGCAGTGGTGCCTCCGCTGGCTGGTGGGGGAGGCTGCTCATGTAGCTACTGTTTCTTGGATGGGGATGGGCTGATTACAAGATTGCTGCTCCTCAGATGGCGGTGGACTGCTTGCGTGGCTGCTGTTTTTTAAATGGGGGCTGATTACATGCTGCTGCTGTTCCTCAGATGGGAGGGACCACTCATGATGCCACTGCTCCTTGGACAGGGGAAGTTGCCTTCAGGGATGCTGCTCCTCATATGAGTACGGGTTGCTCATGCAGCTGCTTGTCCTCCAAAGGGGAAGGTCTGCTCATGAGGCTGCTGCTCCTCATGTGGGAGTGAGCTGCCCGTGCTATTGATGCTCCTCTGACAGGGATAGGTTGTCACCTGGCTCCTTCTTGTCGGGCAGGTGCAGGCTGCATGTGGGTGCTGCACTTCGAACCAGTGTGGACTGCACAGAGCTGTTGCTCCTTGGATGTGGGACATCTGCTTATGTGGTTGCTGCTCCTCAGATGGAGGGCGACTGCTCATGTGGCTGCTGCTCCACAGATGAAGGAACTAGCTGCTCACACAGCTGCTGCTCCTCAGATGTGGGCAGGTGGCTCTTGTGTCTGTTGCTCCTCAGAAGGGGGTGGGCTGCTCGCATAGATGCTGCACCTCAGATGGAGGCAGGTAGTTCGTGTTGATGCTGCTCCTCGAAAAGTGGTGGTCTACTCACTCAGCCGCTGCTCCTTGGGTGGGGTGAGCTGCTCACGTGGTTGTTGCTCTTCAGACAGGGGAACTGGTTGCTCACACAGCTGCTGTTCCTTGGACAGAAGTGGGCTGCTCACATGTCTGCTGTTCATGTGGTTGCAGTGCCCTGGTCCAGCAAAGAGGATGGGTATATGATCCTTTTAACATATTGCTGGATCCAATTTGCTAATATCTTGTTGAGGATTTTAGTATCTGTGTTCATCAGGGATATTTGCCTGTAATTCTCTTTCTTTGTAGTGTCTTTATACGGTTTTGAGTTCTGGTTTCATAAAAAGAGCTTGGAAGTATTCCTTCTTGAATTTTTTTTGGAATAGTCTGAGGAGGATAAGTTTTAGTTCTTCTTTGAATGTTTGGTAAAACTCCCCCGTGAAGCCATCCAGACCAGGGCTATTGTTTGCTGTAAGGTTTTTGATTACTGCTTCAATTTCATTGGTAGTTATTGAGCTATTCAGGTTTTCTGATTCTTCCTAATTGAGTTTTGGGAGATTATATTTTTCTAGGAATATGTCCATTTTATCTAGGCCAGTGGTTCTCAACCTGTGGGTCAAGACCCCTTTGGAGGTCAAATGACCCTTTCACAGGGGTCCCCTAAGACCATCGGAAAATGCAGGTATTTACATCATGATGCATAACAGCAGCAAAATTTCATGGTTGGGGGTCACCATCACATGAGGAACTGTATGCAAGGGTCGTGGCCTTAGGAAGGTTGAGAACCACTGATCTAGGCTGCCTAGTTTGTTTGAATAGCATTTTTTATTTTATTTTACAATTCTTTGTATTTCTCTGGGATTGTTTGTTACTTCACCTGTTTCATTCCTGATCTTTTTTGAGGTGGGGTGGGGAGGTCCTTTCTCTTTGCATCTTTGTGAGCCTGGCTAGAGGTTCATCAATCTTGTTTATCCTTTCAAAGAACCAGTTTTCAGTTCTATTGATTTTTTTTTTTACTCTATGTCATTTATTTCCACTTTGATGTTTATTATTTCCTTCCTTCTCCTTACTCTGGGCTTTTCTTGTAGCTCTCTTTCTAGTTCTTTAAGTTGAAGGTTTAGATACCTTTTAACCACGTTTTTTTGTTTATTTGTTTGTTTGTTTGTTTGTTTGAGGTAGGCCTGTAGAGCTATAAATTTCCCTCTCAGGATTCATTTCAATGTGTCCCATAGATTTTGGATTGTTGTGTTTTCATTTTCATTTGTTTACAGAATGTTTTTTATTTCTTTGATCTCTTTGGTAACCTAATTGTTGTTTAATAGCATGCTATTTAGCCTTCATGATTTTTATTGTTTTTTATCCTTTTCATTTTAATTGATTTCTAATTTTATGCCATTGTGATCTGAGAAGATGCTTAAGATTTTAATCTTCTTGAACTAGTAGAGTCTTAGCCTGTGTCCTACTACGTGGTCTATCTTTGAAAATGTCCCATGTGCATTTAAGAAGAATGCATATTTTGTAGCTTTGGGATGAAATATTCTGAAGAGGTCAATTAATTTCACTTGATCCAGTGAATCATTTGGGACTGATGTTTGTTTGCTGATTATTTGTTTAGAGGATTTATCCAGTAATGTCAATGGATATTAAAGTTCTCTACTATGCTTATATTACTGTCAATCTCTCTAGTGATATTTTTCAGGAAGTTTTGTTTTGTTTTTATGTATTTGGGTGCTCCAGTATTGGGTGCATATATGTTTGCCAGAGTTATATCATCTTGTTGTATTGATCTGTTTAGTATTATGAAAAGCCCTTTCTTATCTCTTTTTATGGTCTTCACTTTGAGGTCAATTTGATCAAATGTAAGTATTGCTATCCCCAGCTTTTTTTCATTTGTTTTTTTTTTCATTTCCATTTTTCTGAAAAACTTTTTTCATCCCTCCACTTTCAGTCTGTGTGAGTCCTTTGTCCTCTTGTAGATAGCATATATATAAAGGTCATGTTTTCTTATCCATTCAGCTACCCTGTCTTTTGATTGGGGCATTGAATCCAATTACATTTAAGTTTATTATTGATAATTACTTGTTTGTTGCCATTTTTATTCTTTTTGCCTGTGTTTCTTCTTCCCTTTCTATTTCTTCTTTTTACAGAAGTCCCTTTAGCAGTTTTTTGCATTGCTGGTTAGGTGGTAATAAACTATCTTAGCCTTTTTTATGTCTGCAAAGCTCCTGATTTCCTCTTCAATTTTGAATGACAGCCTTGCTTGGTAAAGTATTCTTGGATTTAGTCCCTCACTTTATATTTGTTTCATTCCCTTCTGGCTAGATCTATTTCTGCTGAGAAATCAGTTTATAGTCTAATGGGAGATGCCTCATAGTTAACTTTCTATCTTTCTCTGGCAGCCTTTATGATTCTTATGTTTTCATTCACATTTGCCAATTTAATTACAATGTGTCTTGGTATCAGTGTGTTTAGATTTCTCTTGTTTGGGACTCTGCTTCTTGGACTTGTGTGCCGCCCTCTTTTTCCCCCCCCAAAGTCAGAGAAGTTTTCTGTCATTTCTTCAAACAGGTTTTCTATTTCTTGCTTAGCTTCCTCTCCTTCTGGTACCACTATTATGCAGGTGTTGTTTCATTTTCTATTATCTTAGAGCTCCTTTAGACTCTCCTCCTGCTTTTTAATTTTTCCCCCCCAGGTGCTGCTCTGGTTGGGTGTTTTTTCTACCTTGTCTTCTAACTCACTGATTTGGTCCTCAGCTTTTTCTAGTCTATTGATGGAAACTTCCATCATGTTCTTTATTGCAGCTATGTCATTCTTCATTTCCTCTTTATTCTTACATGTTGGTAAATTTCTTATCCAGATATTTGAGCATCCTTATAACTATTATTCTGAATTTTTTTCTCTGACAATTTGCTTGCCTCCATTTCATTTTGTTCCTTTTCTGGTGACTACTCTTTTTCTTTTATTTGAGGGTTTGCTTCTTTGTCTCCTTTTTTTCTGTTCCTTTGTGATTGTTTCTATATATTAGATTGAACTGCTATGCCACCCAGATTTTTTGAGTTTATCTTACATACTAGATGGTTTGTGGGACCTAGTGGTGCAGTCTCTCAGGTCTCCTGAGCTGAGTGTTCTACTGAGGCCCCCTATTAGAGATATCTGAGTTCTCCTGCTGTAGTTGGGTCTTGAATTTTACTGTCCCATTCATGAATGGGACCTCTTCTCAGGATGTCTGATTAGGTGGCTCATTTTCTACCACATCATGCCAACCCTTGTGGTGGCACTTACCAAACAGCACAAAATACAACACTACAAGACATGACACAGAAGGAACAGAACATGAATGTACACAAGATACCTATAACTCCAATAGAAGTGACCACAAGAGAAAAGAAAATTAGGAAAGAGAAAAGAGAGTTAGAAGGTTAGTGATAAAAAGAAAAAGAAAGACAGACTATGGGGAGAAAACCAGCAAATCAAACAAATAAACCAAAAAGCACAAATAAAAAGCACCCAAAATTAAAAATAGGAGAGGAGGGAAATCTGTCGATGCAGAGCTTAAATAAAGAAAATAAGGTTGAGGAATTGGATGAATAGAGGAAGGACCATGGTTTAGAATAGAAGAGGGAGAAAATAAATGAGAAAACCAGAAGAAAAATTAAAAAAATACATTTTTTTAAAAGAAAAATAGAGTAGAGAGCAGATAGGCCAAAATTTAGAAAGTAAAACAAGTGAAAAAATTATGAAAAGAAAAGAACATAAGAAGCGAGAGAGAAAAAAATGAGTAGAGAAGAGAACAGAAAGTGAAGAAGAAATGAGGTAGGAACAGTGAAGAGGAAATTAGATATATGAATAAAGCAACAATGGTTAGAATAATAACATATTAATAAAGCAGATAAAGAAGATCCATTTTTAAAAAGGGAAAAAAAGAAAGGAAATACAAAAAGTAAAAGGGGAAAAAGAAAAATGGGAGGAAAGAACGTGATGAAGAAAAAGGTGCAAAAAAGTAAAAAATATAAAATAAAATTTGATAAAATAAAAAATAAAAAAATTAAAAAAAAGAGAAGTGTATTGTCATTTGCTTCAGCTGAGTTTTACTGCCCCATGGAAGCTGGTTCACTACCCTATTCTTCTGTCTGTCTGCAAGTTCTTGGCTTACTGTTAGGTACCATATTTTTCTGTGTATAGATCGTTATTTTTTTCTAATATTGTTAGACTGAAAATTGAGGGGTGTCTTATACATGGAAGTCAGCTGAGGATGGAGCACCTGGGTGCTTAGCTGCCCATACCTTGACAAACAGGCTTCCTCCAGTCACAAGCCTTATTGTTACTGATGTCAGTTGATGCTGTATTTGGAGGTGGGGAGTGTGCAGATACAACAGGGACTGGAGCAGTCTGAGCCCATAAAGATGTTAAAAAATAAAAAGATAAATTCTGGTAAGTGATTGTCTTACTCTGCAAAATTCAAACTGGATGTAATCAGCTATGCAAAAGAGCATGGAAATAGAGCTGCAGAGAGACAATTTGGACTTCCTCTCACTGAGTGTATGATCACACAATTGAGAAAAAAGGAAGAACATCTCCTTAAGATTCCACAAAAGAAGAAGGTCTTAAGAGGAAAACCAGCAAAATGTTTAAAATATTGATTTCTTAATTTTGGGTTGAAAAAGTAGGGGGCATCTTATACATGTGGGTGTCTTATGCAGGGAAAAATATGGTACTTAGGTGTTGGCCACTGTTAGACACCGTGTTTTGGCTTTAACAACCTGCTTGAAGATCCAACAGTCCTCTGTTTATGTCTATCTCCAAAGGCCTTGGCTACAAGCAGGCAGGGTCAATCTGCCTGCTTTGCCTGCCTGCTAGCTGTCAGACTTAATCAAGCGTCCTTTTCTGACAAGGCTGTAGGTGGGGTTGGTGCTGTTTCAATTTCAGGGAGTAAGATGGGTGTTTTTTTCTAGACCCAGAGCTACACCTCTGGGAATGGCCAAAAATATTCTGGCCTTGCTTCATCAGAGATCCTTGTATGGAGACCAATGAGGTTGGCTGACAACTTGGAGTTTTTATCTGTCTGGTTCCCAGGATAGTGGGGAGGACTGGCCCTCTTCCAACCCCGTTACTGAGGGCTCTTTAAACCAATTCAGACCCTAAACTTGGCCTCTGCCTTTCTTTTCTTTTATAGCTCAAAATGCAGGCAGGGTGTGGCAGACTGTATATTTGCCTTGAGGCTATTGGGCATAGTTAGCTTTTCAGGGTAGAAATGGCCTCTTAGGTTTAGAAGTTTAGGAATGTCTCAATGCAATAATCTTGGCCAGTCTCCCTGTCCTGATTCTCTCCCCAGCCTTTCCTCAGGCACCTTAAATCTGTGTCTCTTTCCCTGCACCAAAGCCACTAGTGAGTGTTTGCAATTTTCTGAGTTTAGCAAATAAAAGCAAAAACAAAATGAAACCAAAATAACTGCAAAACTGCGGGTTTCTCTCCCCAGCATTTCATTGCTCAGGCCACCTTTTGGGCGACCTTTCTCAGCTGCCTTTCCTGGCTGTGATCTTAGGTCCAGATTACCCCGTCACCAGCAGCCCTGTGGATTTTCCTTAGCGCAGATGGATGTTTTGCCTTTCACCAAGGGATGCAGCTTTGGTGCAATGCAGTCTCCTCCTCACAATCTTGGCCTGCTCCCTGGCATTTGCTCTCAAGTCCAGATCCCTATTCCTACTATTTTCCAGGCATCATCTGCTCTTCCTTGTTGGAAATTGTCTCTTTAGCTGTGTCTAATTTGTTAATTCCAGGTGGATGTTCTCCAATTTAGTTGCTTTTCCTGTCTGGCCCCTGGACAAAGTGCACTGCACATATGCCTATGCAGCCACCATTTTTTCCAACCAAAACAACTTTATTATTGAGAGTATTACAGATACCCCCTTCCCAACCATACCCCATTGCCTCCCTCCACTCAGTTTCCACCCACCCCAGGTCTTCATCACCCTATTGTTTGTGTCCATAGGTAATGCCTATAAGTTCTTTGATAACTCCTCACCTTCTCTCTGAGATTTGTCAGTCTGTTCTATGTTTCTATGCCTGTGGTTCTATATTTTATTTATCAGCTTATTATTTTGTTCATTAGATTCTTTTTTTTGATTTTTAGATTCAATTGTTGATAGTTATGTATTTATTGCCATTTTGTTGTTCATATTTTTGAACTTTTTTCTTCTTCTTCTTTTTCTTAAAGAATATCCTTCAACGTGTCATGTAATACTAGTTTGTTAGTGATGAGCTCCGTTAGGTTTTTCTTGTCTTTGAAGCTCTTCATTTGATCTTCAATTCTAAATGATAGCTTTGCTGGGTAGAGTAATCTTGGTTGTAGGTCTTTGCTATTCACCACTTTTAAATATTTATTGCCACTCTCATCTGGCTTGCAAAGTTTCTGTTGAGAGATCAGCTAAAATTCATATGGGCACTCCCTTAGAGAGAACTAATTGCTTTTCTCTTGCAGCTATTAAGATTCTCTGTTTGTCTTTAAACCATGGCATTTTAATTATGATGCAGGTTTAGGCCTCTTTGGGTTCTTCTTGTTTGGGATTCTCTGTGCTTCCTGGACTTATTAGTCTATTCTTTTACCAGGTAATGGAAGTTTTCTGTCATTATTTCTTCAAATAGGTTGTCAATATTTTGCTCTCTCTCTTCTTCTGGCACTCCCATTATGAGAACATTTGGCATGCTTGAAGTTGTCCAAGAGGCTTTTTACATTATGTTCATATATATATATTTTTTTTCCTTTGGCTGTTCTAATTAGGTGTTTTTGCTTCCTCATATTCCAAATCATTGATTTGATTCTCTGTATTCTACTGTTGATTCCCTGTAAATTATTCTTTACTTTAGTTAGTGTATCCTTCATTTCTGACTGACATTTATGTCTGATGTTCTCACTAATTTCCTTCTAATCCTCACTAAGATCCTTGAAATTCTCACTAAGTCCTTTGAAGCTCTCTTTAAGATCCTTGAGTTTCCTTATAACCATTGTTCTGAACTCTGTATCTAGTATTTTGCTTGCTTCTATTTCATTTAGTTCTTTTTTTTCTAGAGATTTCTTCTGTTCTATAATTTGTAATATGTTTCTTTGTCTTTGCATTTTGACTGCTTCCATATGTTTGTTTCTATCTATTAGGTAGTGCTGCTATGTCTCCTGGAATTAGTAGAATGGCCTTATGTACTAGGTATCCTGTATGACCATTTGGTTAACAGCAAGAAGATATAGTTTAATGTAACTTCTCTTATGTGTGATAAATATACACATTTTCAAAGTACCTTATTTTTTTGTGAGGGGAAGATTTATTGTTGCCTGGAACAAAATGGGGCAGGGAAAACATTTGCTATAAAATAAGTAACTATATTCAAGTGATTTGAATTAAAGGGCTACTGAGAAATTAAAATACTTTTTAAAAATCTGAACTCAATTCAGGCTATGAGGACTGCCTTGGGTGATACAATTTACTTGTTTTTGGCCTTGTGATCAGTCCCCAAACTTCAGCAGGTATTTCATATTGGTTGCCTTTGTTTTCAGAGGCAGTCATTTGGAAATACTGGTCTTCTATCTTCCTGGCACTATGTCTCTATAAAACAGTGGTTCTCAACCTTCCTAATGCCGCAACCCTTTAATACAGTTCCTCATGTTGTGGTGACCCCCAACCATAAAATTATTTTCATTGCTACTTCATAACTGTAATTTTGCTACTGTTATGAATTGTAATGTAAATATCTGTGTTTTCCCATGGTCTTAGGCTCATTGCGATCCACAGGTTGAGAACTGCTGTTATAAAGGCTTTGTCGTGCTACTCCATTGCTTGAGCAATGTGGAATTTTGAATTTTAAATGAAAGGGTAGCTTTAATGACATTTGGTTTTAATAGTGAAATTTAAAGCAAGAAACAAATCACAGAAGAGAGAAAAACAGATGCTTTTCTGATAGTTGGATTCCTAAGAAATTTGGCTGTAAATTCAGAAAGATAATTATTAGCACTGGATTACATAATCAGTATGATTTGGCTGGTTATCTATGAAGTCATTAAGAGTGTCAGAAGATTCAAGTGCATATATTGTATACCAAGCAGGGCCTGCTGTTGTTCTGCCTGGAAATCCCTGTGCATATATTTTTGTGTAACTTAATTAGCAAAGTTAAAATTAAGATGAGGCTCCTGTGTGTTTGGAAGAAACAATTTCTACCAGAGGACACTTCATTAAAACATTTAATAATGCAATAAGCTCTTAGTTATCAAAAAAATCTATAAAATGATCTTCTCCAATGAATATAATTATACAAACTAAAATATTTGTGCTGTTCAAGAAAATTCCAAATATTGCTCCTGCAATGTGTACATATGCCAGGGCCTGCTGTACACTCTGTTTGCAATCATTGCTTTATAGTCTTTCTAACAATATTGTAACTAGTATGCATTCAACATGTTTATTTAGTGGTTCATATATGTTTGGCATTATTCTAGAATAGGGGACCAGGAGTGAATGAGACAAAGTGCTTAAGCCAATGAAACTTACTTTCAGAGGAAGACAGGCAATAAACAAGGAGACTAACAGATAACATAGATATTTAGGTATTCACAGAGCTGCACAACCATCATCACAATCCATTTTAGAAAATTTTCATCACACCAAAAAGTTCCTTATCTTTGGCTGTCACCCTCACCCTCATTCCTCTTATCCACCCAGTCCTACACAACCAACACTCCAGGTTCTATCCAGACTCTAGATTTACTATCCGGACTTTTCATAACAAAGAAATCTTACCTTATGTAGTCCTTTGTGACTAGCTTCTTTCACTTAGGATAATGTGTTTAAGATTTATTCATGTTGTAGTATGCTCTGATACTTGCTGAAAAATGTTCTGTTAAATGGATTTGTATTTATTCGTTTATCATTTGATGGGCCTCTGTGCTGTCCTCTGTTTTGTTCTCATGAACACTGCTGCTATGTGTGAACATTCACTCACAGGTCTGTGTGGACATAAGTGTTCCATGTCTTTTGTGTCTATACCTTAGAGTGAAGTTGCTGCATTATCTGGTAACTCTTAGTTTAATCTTTTAAGGAACTCCCAGACTGTTTCCCAAAATTGGTGAATCATTTTACACTCTCTCTTGCAGTGTATGAAGTTTTCAATTTCTCCACATCCTCCCCAACACATATTATTTGTCTTTTTCATTATAGCAATATCAATGGGTGTGAAATTATATCTCCCTGTGGTTTTGCTTTGCATTTCCCTGATGATTGCTGATATTGAATATTTTCATGTGCTTATTGGCCAATTATATATCTTCTTTGAAGAAATGTCTACTCAGGTAATTTTCCTATATTTAAATTTAGTTATTTGTCTTTTTGTTATGTGGTTGTAAGAATTATTTATTTTATATGTATTCTAGATATGTTGCTATCAGATATATAATTTGAAAATATTTTCTTCCATTAAGTATGTTACATTTTTACTATCTTGATGGCACCCTTTGAAACACAAAAGTTTTTAATTTTATGAATTCCAATTTACCCTTTTTCCTTTGATTGCTTGTGTCTTGGGTTCATGTGTTAGAAACCACTACCAAATCAGAAATTTATCCTTATGGTTTTTGTGGGTTTTTTTTTTTTTTGAGAATTTTATAATTTTTACTTTTCCATGTAAGTCTTTGATCCATTTTGAATAAATTTATATATATAGTGTGAGATGTTATATTGTGCTATTTTTGATAGGGCTATTATTATCTAGGAAGGATTAAATGTTCTTTTGATAAAAAGAGTTTCAGAAATATAGTATTAATTTATTAAAATATTTATGCATATTCCAGGCACTTTTTATGAACAATATGGAAAACTTCCCAATTGTGATAGATGTAAAGAAATAAATATAACGAAGTTAAGTTGTCTTAGAACTATAAAACCTATAACATGATCAATAGAAATATACAGTGCTGACAGTGCTATTTTATATTGAATTATAATAGAGGTCTTCTCCGTGAAGGTGATATTTGAGCAGAGACGGTAGGGAGAAAGTGCTGGATATATCTGGCAGAAAGGCATGCCAGGAAGAGGGAACAGCACTTGCAAAGGTCCGGAGGTGAGAGTGCATTAAGTGTGTCTGAGGAACAGCAAGGAGGACAGAGAAATTTGAAATGAGAGAGAAATAGCAGAGTTGGAGAACAGCGTGGCTCGGGGAGCTGTAACTCTTGGGGCTTTCCAGATCACAGGAGAGGCTTTGAATGTAATACTGATTAAGACAGAAGCCACCAGAGGGTTTTGAGCACAGGGATTATGTGATCTGATTTATGTTTTAGAAAGGTCATCTGGTGCAGGTTGGAGAACAACCTGAAACCAACAACAAACCAACAGTTCAGGGTGCAGAGAATGTGGCTTGGTTCAATGTGGTAGTGCTGGAGATGGTCAGAAGCTAGTCATATCTGGAAGATCTAACCAGTAGACAAGAGATGTAAAAAAGAAAAAAGTTAAGGATTATTCATGGACTTCTGACCTGGCCAATTGTAAGCATGAATTGCCATTAACTAAGATGGATAGACGTCATGATACACTTAGAGAAAAGATCAAGTTTAGAGTGAGGCATGTTAGGACCGAGAGGCTTATTTAACATTCATGTGAAAATATGTAGGTGGTTTGATGCAAGTCTGGCTACGAGGAGAGTGTCTGGAGTGAATATGATCGTTGACAACAGAGAGTCACTATCTTCAGCCTTGGGCTGGACAGCAGAGAGTCACTGAGGGAGCTAGACAGATAGAGGGCAGAGGCATAGGGGATGAATCCTGTGGCAGTCCAATGATCCGTATCTAAGTAGAAAGAGGAAAAAATTGATAAAGGAGTCAAGAAGATATTACCAGTAAGCAAGAACCCTGAGAGGGTGGTGTCATAATTAGAATGTGTTCAAGTGGAAACAGGTGGGAGGAGGAGTTGTGACATTGAGTAAGAGGACAGTAAATTCTTCAGGCTCAACAAATACTCAGTGAACACTTTCTATGTCCATGCAGGGCCAGTGAAGAGAAAAGACCCAATCCAGCCCTTGTGAAGATGACACTCTAGCAGCAGGAGACAGACAATAAGATTAAGTATGTAAATTACACAGGACCAATTCTTTTATGGAAAGTAGAGTAACAGATTCAAGAAAGAGAGGAACCCAAGGAGAGTGTACATTTCTACCTGAACAACTAGTCTTCTTCACCTGAGATGGAGATAATGTGGGTGAAACAGATGTGGGGGGTGGGGAGGTGTTGACCTAATAATTATGTTTACTCAGTTGCTATTTTTAAGCACTGAAATAACAATATTTCAGGGAATTTCTATTTAGTCAAATATATTTAGAAATGATCATCTAAACTTCAGCTCTTTTGAATGTTTTCTAAGGCATTTTAAAGGTCCTCGATTTTTAATGTTTGTGTGGTAGTTTCCTAACCCTATAAAAAATGAGGATTTTAATTTTAATAATAAATATTTGACATCTGCTAGTAAAATGTTTCCCACTAAATAAATCATAGAGTATGATTTTTATAACATATATTTTTTATTGATTTCATAGAGGAAGGGAAGGAGAGAGAGAGAAACATTAATGATGAGAGAAACCAAGATGACTGTATAAGGTATATACTTGTACATGCTGCCTCTCACAACCACACCAAAACTACAACTAAAAAACAAAACGACTATCACCCAAAACCACGAGAAAGCTGGCTGAGTGGAAGTTCTACGACTAGAAGGAAAGAAAAAAGCGCATTGAGACTGTGTAGGAGGTACGGAGCTGCAGAAAAGCAAAGATACAGAGGTGCACATGGAGAGGACTGGCAACTGAAGACGTGGTTGTCTTTTTCAAGTGGGAGGGAGACACAAGCTCCCAAATGCTCTGAACTCCAGTTTCTGGTAAGATTCTAGGAACCCAGACTCCTATGGGGAGAAACTGGACTGTCTGGCATTGGGTCAGAAAGTGAGAGTGGCTTTTTCACAGAGGTGTGCACAGAAATCACTATTTACTGTACCGGGGCATGGGACTCAGGGATGTGGAAACATGGAGATGCAGAGACAGCTGAATGGCAGCCATGGCTGTTAGCCATCTAGTGATTCCCTGAGAACCCACCCCAAACAATTTATAAACCCACCCAAACTGTGTGCAATGGCTTTTTGCATATGAATGGCCTACCCTATCACAGTTTAACCTAAAAAATTGAAGCTGGGTCAGATCCAAAACTACCAAACCCCAAGTAAAGAGAAGAAATCTACAGATCTTGCTGTAGCTCCTACTGGGTGGCCTCAAACAGGAGCTGACTTGTATCTCCTTGAAGATCCAGGATCCAGTGTACCTAGTGGTCAGTATGAGACGACACCAGATTTCAACTTCTCACATACATAAGCAACACAGTCAAGAGGCAGACTCAGTGAGCACCCAAGCCCCACTGAAGCAAGTCCTGCCTTATAAGAGTGTCTCCAGCACAGCAGTTCTTCCATTATAGACACAGCTGATCCTCAAAGCCAATTGGCCTGAAGGTCATTTCCTCCCACTGTACCAACAGCAATCCAGCCTTAACTACAACAAGACTGTGCACCCAGCCCCCAAAGGGTGCACCAAAAGTGTCCATGTCAGGTGATTGGGGAGGCTGAATCACTTGTCCCTGTAGGCCACTTACCACACAAAGCAACTCCATCAACACAGTGAAGCAGCCAAAATGCGGAGACAAAGAAACATGTCATGAATGAAAGAAATGGGAGAAAACAAATTACTGGATATAGAGTTCAAAACTGCAGTAATAAGGTTACTCAAGAATCATCTAGGAACTGCTGAAAAATTTAGTGAGACCTCCGAGGAACTTAGTGAGACCTTCAAGGATCTTAATGAGAATGCCCCTCCCCCCAAAAAATGGAAAAAGACCAGTCAGAAATTAAGTATACACTGTCTGAAATAAAGAATAATATACAGAAATTCAATAGTAGACTAGAAGACCCCAAGAATCAAACCAAAGATTTTAAATATGAGGAAGCAAAAAACACACAAAAAGAAAAACAAAAAGAAAAAAGAATAAAAATACAGTGGTACCTCGAGATACGAGTTTAATTCGTTCCGTAACCTTGAGGCGTGGGAAACAATGAGATGCTCAAGTCGCGGTAAACTGGAGGGTCGTAGGCAGCCGGCCGATCTGCGCTATTACTCCTATCTCAAATGTTGCTCTTATTTCAAAGCAAAAATTGCTCACTCAACGGCTCATATCTCAAAAATCTCGTATCTTAGGGCACTTGTATCTCGAGGTACCACTGTATATGAAGATAGTGTATGAAGCCTCTGGGACAACTTCAAGCATAACAACATCTGAATTATGGGGGTACCAGAAGAAGAGAGAGAGCAAGATATTGAAAACCTATTTGAAGAAATAATGATAGAAAACTTTCCCTA
The DNA here is from genome assembly GCA_011751065.1 of Lasiurus cinereus. Classification (NCBI taxonomy): domain Eukaryota; kingdom Metazoa; phylum Chordata; class Mammalia; order Chiroptera; family Vespertilionidae; genus Lasiurus; species Lasiurus cinereus. The sequence continues at coordinate 4,000,736 of JAAGEH010000041.1, read as the reverse complement.
CCTGGTGAAAGAAACAAACTTACAAGTCCAGGAACACAGAGAACCTCAAACAAAAGGAATCAAGGAGGACCACACCAAGACACATCATAATTAAAATGCCAAGGGCAAAAGTCAAAGAGAGAATCTTGAAAGCAGCAAGAGAAAAACAGTTAGTTACCTACAAGGGGCCACCTAAGGTATTTCTCCATGGCCTGCTAAGGAGCCTGAGATACCAAGGAGATAGGATAGAGCAGAGTCACCAGATTAGATTTAGAAAGTTGAAATGAAGAGTTCCAAAATAAATAAAAATTATTAGAGAGGTATGAAATGACAATCTTCCAATAAAAGAGCCTTTACAACTTAAGGCCCAATTTCTCTTTAAAAGCATCTTTATTCTCCAACTACCCAAGAAATCCATTATTTGATACTATCAGGTGCTAATCATCGTCAAAAGATCTTACGTGTGATTTACACGAATCTAAACTGCGCTTGTTTATGACCCCTTTTGTTAATGCTCATTTGTATGGATTAAAGGGCCAGCTGGATATACATATTTGTCCTGAAAAGATTCATATGACAGTGGAGACAGTTTTTAGCACCAGCTCTCACCAAAGATCTCTGTCAGTAATAGCCTCACCTGTCCCCTATGCCTCTAGGTTTTAGGTCACAGTCATTGTAGCCTGCATAAGCTCATCCACTCAGTGATTTGCCATTGCCTTCAGGCTAAGTCCAGAGATGCTTCCAAGTTATAGACAGAGTGGACCCTCCTCACCTCTCCAGCCTCAGGTCTCCCTACAGCACTCCCTGCTGCTGCCTGGCTCTGGCTCTGCTGAGGGGCCTCCAGTCCTCCATTCAGCTCAGAGCTCTTCACCCTCCTTCACTCAGCTCCCCTGAGCTGGTGCTGGCCCATCACTTTTCACTTCCTGTTCCCAGATTCCCTCTCGGTGAATCCTGCTTCCTCTTCCCAGGATGCCTTTTCTGGACACCAACAGTCCTCACATAGCTGACACCTCTCCATAGATGCCTCACCATGCATGCCTGTCCTTAGCCCTTCCGAGGACTTATTGTGTACTGTGTTGTAATTGTCAGGCACATAACTTTTCTCCAGACCATTCCCAGTGCTCCGTTTATGGTAAAGGCATAATGCATATTGAATGAATATATGAAACCAAAAAAAAAAAAAAGACACCCAAAACCTCTGAGTATTTTTGCCTTTGAATGAATGCAGTTCGGGTGTAAAGAAAAACTAAACCTTGATTTTGTATTACAAAAGCATAGGCTCAAACCAGCTGTCACCTACTGGTCATATACCTGTGCACCTATAAGAAGTTACTTCCATTCTAAGAGACCCAGTTGGTGTATCTTAGAATAAGGACAATGATACTTTCCTCAAAAGGCATTTGTGATGACTGAACATTTGCTATCATATAATGGAGTCAGGACAGTGTTTGGAACACTGGTGGTGGTAGGGAGTAATATTATTCATCATGTGTATTGGGTAAGTGTTCATTGGGAATACGATGGGCAAAGCACATTCCTTCAGCTCCTCAGCCTCATGCTTGAGGCCTCATCATAGCTGAGCTCTAGATTTCCTCTGCAGTCCCTGCTAAACACACCAGGTGCATTGCCCAGTACAAGTACCTCTGCACAAAACAGTAATATTTACTTGTTCCATGTAACAAAAATGGTGTGTGCTCCATGATCTGGGAATCAGTGAATCAAGAAGAGGACTAGGGTAGAAGTTGTAGGAGGGCGCACACTGCCGGCGTGGCTCTGTCCATGCTCTGTGAAGGAACATTAACTATCTTGAAGACATTTTGCAGCATATACAGTGCTGAGTAGATGACTTTATTTTATCGAGGACACCTTGCCATTGGTTTGTGCAGGTGCTGTCACCTGTGATAGCTGGCCATCGTGGTAGCCACAGTGAAGGAGGCACCGATCCCGGGGAGCTGGGCGGTAAGCACAGGCCATGCACAGTTTTCATCTAGATTCTATTCCCCATTGATGTTTGCGACTTCAGTGCTGGGAGGAAGCTATCCAGAAAGAAGGGTGTCTTTGTTTCACTTTCCAGGAGAGAGCCATACATTGGAAACATTCCCAGTTTCTGTGCCTTCTTCCCTCCTTCCTGCGGGAGGCTGTCTTCCTTCACAGGGCCAGGAACGCAGCGCAGGTGGCTGCGCAGCTCTCTCTGGAGCAGAGACCCCCACACATTTGCAGGTCCTGACAGGGTGAGCAGACAAGCTGCAGCTGGCTGGGTGCACATCTACAGTGCGTTTTTAAATATATTTTTATTGATTTTTTACAGAGAGGAAGGGAGAGGGATAGAGAGTCAGAAACATCGATGAGAGAGAAACATCAACCAGCTACCTCCTGCACACCTCCCCCTGGGGATGTGCCTGCAACCAAGGTACATCCCCTTGACTGGAATAAAACCTGGGACCCTTCAGTCTGCAGGCCGTTGCTCCATCCACTGAGCCAATCCCGTCAGGGCTACATGGCATTTTTAAATCACATATGTTCATTTCTGTCTCCTGTGTCTTCATTCTTAAAGGATGTCTATCTATGAGAAGAAGGTAAAATTTTATTTTTACCATAACACTTAATAAGCAAATCAAACACAATGAGCAAATCAAACACTAACTAACCAACCTGGTGTCAGTGTCCGCGAGGGGACACACAGTGCCTGTTCCAGAATGAGGCGGCAGATGGAGCAGTTTCAAGGAAGTGGGATTCACGAAGATTTCATCCTCAGAATATTCTCCTTTTAAAGATACTTTCATTTATTTTAATGAGAGGAGGGGAGAAGATAGAGAAGCAGGAATATTGATGCCCAACCAGGACCACCCAGTGCAGAGGTCCACCCTCAGCTATTGATCATGCAGATGGCCAGAATATTCTGCTTTTCAAGAGAGGATAGATTTTTTAAAATTAAATCTTTATTATTCAGATTATTACATTTGTTTCCCTTTTTTCCCCTCCATAGCATGCCTCCACCCAGCTCCCACCCCTCCCTCTGCCCTTAGCTCCCTCCTATTGATCTCATCCATAGGTGTATGATTTTTGTCCAGTCTCTCCCTGTACACCTCTCACCCCTTCTCCACTGAGAATTATCAGTCCACTCCCTTCCTGTGCTCCTGATTCTATTATATTCACCAGTTTATTCTATTGATCAAATTTTTAATTAAGTTAATTTTTAGATTCACTTGTTGATAGATATGTATTTGTTGTTCATAATTTTTTGACTTTTACCTTTTTCTTCTTCCTCTTCTAAAAGAGTACCTTTCAGCATTTCATATAATTCTGGTTTGGAGTTGATGAACTCCTTTAGCTTTTTCTTATCTGTGAAGCTCTTTATCTGCCCTTCAATTCTGAATGTTAGCTTTGCTGGATAGATTATTCTTGGTTGTAGGTTCTTGCTATTCATCACGTTGAATATTTCTTGCCACTCCCGTCTGGCCTGCATCGTTTCTGTTGAGAAATCAGCTGACAGTCGTATGGGTGCTCCCTTGTAGGTAATGAACTGTTTTTCTCTTGCTGCTTTTACTATTCTCTCTTTGTCTTTTGCTCTTGGTATTTTAATTATAATGTGTCTTGGTGTGGTCCTCTTTGAATTCCTTTTATTTGGGGTTCTGTGTGCTTCCTGGACTTGTAAGTCTATTTCTATACCAGATGTGGGAAGTTTTCAGTCATTATTTCTTTAAATAGGTTTTCAGTATCTTGCTCTCTCTCTTCTTCTGGCACCCCCACAATTCTGATGTTGGTATGCTTGAAGCTGTCCCAGAGGCTCCTTACATTATCTTCACATTTTTGGATTCTTTTCTCTTCTTGCTTTTCCAGTTGAATGTTTTCCGCTTCTTTATATTTCAAATTTTTGACTTGATTCTTGCCTTTCTCTAGTCTGCTGTTAGGACTCTGTATAATATTTTTTATTTCAGTCAGTGTATGTTTAATTTCTATTTGGTCCTTTTTCATCTCCTCTTGGGTCTTACTAAATTTATCCATCTTTTCTAGCATATTCTTGAAAAACCTTATAAGCGTGGTTTTGAACTCTATATCCAGTCGTTTTTTTTCCTCCATTTCTTTTGTTTGTGATCCCTTCCCTTGACTCGGCATTTTCCCTATGCCAGGGAAACTTCTGTGTTGGATTCAGCCCTATGATAGCAGACGCAAAGCCGCAGAAGCCTCTGTTGAGCTTGGGAGGGGTGGAGTCTCAGGGCTTAAGGGACCGCCTTGCCTTCCAGTCGGCCCCCGCCCTCCACGGCCCCTGAGTCTCACGTGACTGGGTAATGGCTGGAGCGGTCCTTGTGTGCGCGCCCGCAGTGCCTCTAACCGCTGCCTTTCCAGCTCCCCTGCGCACCAGGACCACACGAGTCTAGGTCCCCAGGGTTTCGCCCGAAACAGGGGCCCAGTGGACTCAGAAGTGGCACAGTTGGGAGGGTCTGTCTCCCGCCCAGTTGCGAAAGCCAGAGGCACAATCAGTAGTTTGTCCTCCGCGCAGCACCATGCACGTGCGAGACTGGACCTGATCTTCTGCGACTCCCCTAAATTTCCGTGCACCTCTCCCTTTTCACAGTCCAAACTCCCCCCATATGAGTTTCGGCTGGATCTGAGGTTTAGTGTCGTAGGATAAGGGGTTCAATGCCGTTGGGAGTCTCCGTTTCCCTCCCGCCAGGGAAAGCCAGCCAGGCACTCCGGCACCCGCTCTCTCAGCGAGCGCGTCTCTGTACCTCAGCTTTTTGCAGCTCCTCTGGGTCTCTGTGAGCCCCTCTCTTTCCTTCTAGTTGTAGAACTTACACTCAGCCAGCTTTCCTGTGGTTCTGGATGATGTCCGTTCTGTGTTTTAGTTGCAGTTTTGAAATTGTTGTGCGAGGCAGCAGTGTAGGTGTTTACCTATGCCGCCATCTTCCTCATTCTCCTCAAGAGAGGATAAATTTAAGTAATATTGGCATTGCTAAAACTTTGCCCAAGTTTCAGTTTTGAATGCACACAGGCATGTACACACACAGAATACAAATAGCACACACAGAATGCACACACAGTATATACACACAGAACACATAAAACACACACCACACACATAATACACACAGCACACACAGAATATACACACAGCACACATACAGCACACACACAACACACATACCATACACAATAGACACAGCTTACACAGCACACACAGCACACACAGCATATACACAACATACATAGCACACACAGACACAGACACAGCATACACAGCATACACAGTATACACAGCACACACAGCACACACAGCATACACATGGCATACATAGGACACACAGCACTCACGCTGCACACACAGACACATAGCGTGCACAGCACACACAGCACACACACTCAGCATACACAGCAAATGCAGCACACACATAATACACACACAACACACGCAAAATATATACACAACACACACAGCACACATATAATGCTCCTTTTCATACACAGCACATGTAGCACATACATAAAGATAGATTTGAGTAATATCGGCATTGCCATAGCTTTGCCTGAGTTTAAGTGTTTTGAGTGCACACAGGCATGTACACACAAAGAATACAAATAGCACACACAGAATGCAAACATATAATACTCACACAGCACACATACAGCAAAAACACAGCACACATAGCACACACAGAACAGAGCAATAGCATCACTTTAACAGCCATCTATTCCCTGGGGCAGCAAAACATGACTCTTGTGAACAGAACCCGCCACTTACCTTCTAACCACACCTCACAGCCTGTCTTGGGACATTATCTCCTTAACAGTTCAAAGTCAAATTTGCAAACTGGCTATCCACATATTTAAGTGAAGTGGAGAAAAGAAAATGCTGTAAGAACCTTTAAGATTACATATCTATTTTAGTCTTACCGTGTCTGTCAGACACCAATGTTTGATTTGTCTGAGTGACATACACACTCCCAATTATGCATTTGGCAGAGGGAAGGGGTGGTAAACAAGAATTGAAATCTATATTTTCTTGAAAGGAATACACATATTATAAAAACTAGAGGCCAAATGCATGAGAGGTGGTCCCTTAGGCCAGCCTGCCCCCTCTCACAGACTGAAAGACCTCAAGGGATGTCCTAGTGACAGCTTAGGCCTGCTCCCATTGGGGAGAGGGCCAAAGCTGCAGTCTGGCCTTCCTGGGAGGTGACCGGGTTGATCAGGGGAAGGCGCCAGCCCCATCATCCCACTGCTGCAGCCACTGCCAGCCACCACAGCTGCCAAGGTGTTTTCATCAACATGGACTCCAATCCTTTCACCATGAAAAAATGACAACTTTCTTTAGGCATTTTCAAGATGTGTCTTTCATAGGATATGACATTTCTTTCTTTTTTTTTTTTTTATTCTCACCTGAGGATATGTTTCCATTGTTTTTTAAAGAGTGTGGAAGAGAGAGGGAGAGACAGAGAGAAACATTATTGTGAGAAGGACACTTTTATTGGTTGCCTTCTACATGACCCCTGACCTGGGACCCTGCCAGGGAGGAGCCTGCAACCTAGGTACATGCCCTTGATCAGAATAAAACTCAGATCCTGCAGTCAGTTTGGCTCTATTCACTGAGCCAAACCGGCTAAGGCAAGATATGACATTTTGTAGCCCCTCCAGCAGCAGACCTTTGATTTTTCTTCCAGAAGTAAGGTGGAAAAACCCTAGATCAACTTCTTGGATTCTTATTACCCAAGTTACCAAGAATACTGCAAATGGCAGCATACAGGGAGCTTAGCCAATGAGCTGTCAGAAAAGGTGTTTATACTCGAACTGGTTTGGCTCAGTGGATAGAGCATCGGCCTACAGACTGAAGAGTCCCACGTTTGATTCCTGTGAAGGCATGTACCTTGGTTGGGGGCACATTCCCAGTGGGGAGTATGCAGGAGGCATCTAATCGATGTTACTCTCTCATCGATGTTTCTGACTGTTCTCTTCTCTATAAAAAAATCTATAAACTATATTTTTTTAAAAAAAGAAAAGAAAAGATGTTTCCTCTGCAGCACATGAGCAGAGGACCTCCTGTATTGTGTCCACTGGGCTAGGGGTATGTCCCTGTGGCCTGGGGTACATGCCCCCATGCCCAGCAGCCCTGCATTGTGGGTGGCAAGATTGGGGGGATATGAACACAGCAGACATTCCTGCCCCACCCCCAGCCACTTGGTGCCTGTGCCCATAGGTCTGGAGTGGCCAGGGGAGTTCCTAGGACCCAGGCCACTCAGTGCCTATATATGCAAATTAACCTTCCAGCTTTGTCAGGTTAATTTGCATACACACTCCTGATTGGCTGGTGGGGCGTCACACAGGTATGGTCAATTTGCATCTTCCTCTTTTATTAGTGTAGATTTTTTTAGTAATATTAAGAAAGAGATATTTTATTTATACACACATGGTGTGTTTGGAACTCATAGAGTTAGGACTATTTTACAGATGCATCTCCACATCTGTGTGCACCAAGGTCACTTCATTGTGGCCCCAGTTGCATTTATCCCCCCAGTTTAACTGAGCTTTTCTGGAATAAGATCATAGGAGTCCAAAATGGTGTAAGTCTGCCAGACCTGTGCTTTCAGCATTAAAACACTGGGCAACATTTTTCCTTTTGCTTTGAGATTATAAAAGGCAGGTTAGATTAGGTCTAGATCACAAGGAAAATTCCTTGGGAAGTAAACTTTTTGATACAGGACTCAGAGAGATAGCCCTCTCACCCCAACGTTAATAGAAAATTCAAGCCCATTGACATTGTTATGGGCAGAGGGAGTTCCCAGGTGATTGACATGAATTGCTGTCTAGGAAAACTGTGAAGAAATGTCATTTTCAAAATGAAATGGCTACAATCTCGGCGGCCAGGAGGTGGGTCGCCGGGGCCCTCTGCCGCACAGCTGGGAGCTCTGCTGGCATTTAGCTCAGTTACATGGATGCATAAACATCTGAAAAAAGAAAGAAAAAGAAAGGGGAAAGAGATGCTGTTACTTAGAAAACCAAAATCTCACTACACACAAACCAAAGAGAGAGGACGAGACATTTTTACACATTGCCTTGCATTGTGTCACACTTTCATTCCTAAAAAAAGAAAGAGAAGAGATTTTTCTGATGAATCACCTGATGTGACAAAAATGTGGAATAGAAGCTGTCCATCAGCCCTGTCAGGAGTAGTGGCTCCTGCGCTGGTGGCCTCTCAAGGAAGAGTAAGTGGCAGAAAGCCTCTGATGAGTAACTTCTTAACTTGATGACTTTTCATCCTGTCTTTAAGATATTAAGAAGTTAGCAGGGCAGCTTTCTGAGCAGGAACTTGGCAACACAGGGTCAGACTGTTGTCACTTAGGTGTGCACTTTGTTCTTTGTTTGCACGCTAATTACATTGTGTCAGCAGCAGCCATTCTGGCTAGGAAACACAGAATGATGAATGGGGTAGGTCCGAATCCACGCATCTTTCAGGAGGAGAAATGCTATAACAGAAAGCTAACATTCAAACTCATGGAAGAAAGCGTTTAGAAAATGAGATGAGTATTTAAATGATCTTGAAGTGTCAATTGTTGAAAGGAGTAATTCCTTTATATTTTTTATAAAGGAAATATATTTTGGGCTGTTGTAATTTGCTTGGGGTTTTTTGTCTGATTTCAGGTCTTAGGAATAATCTTGCAGATATTCAGAGGAGTCCAACAGCCACATACTTATTAAGGTGTGGTCTTGCTCTGCTGGTTAGTATTATAACCGTTGGAAAAAGTTCTACCAGCTGAAGTGCCAAGAACTAATTTTCAGCTTCTCTTCACCTTGCCTGGACTGGTACCCTTTAAAATGGTTAGGAACATTTCTGGTTATCTATGGTTGTACAGTGAACTCTCACAAGCTGAGCCCTTGAAAATAGCCATAAAGAGATATTTTATTTATATTTATTCAGCTAACCTGGTCCCAGGTTTTGTGGCTCAGAATTCTGAATGGATACTGCCAAGGTGCTGGCCCTTGTTTCATGTCATCTGGGGCTCCGCTGAAAGGACTTTTTAAAGTTATAAGTACCTATACTTTTAAAGCAAATTACACATCTCATATTCTGTAAAAGAAAGATAAAATATAAGTTGGCCCTTTTGTCTTGGTGTTTAAAAGTAGGTCTATTGAAAAGATTATAAAATGTTAAGGTTGATGATGAAAGATTTGTCATTTATTTCTGAGAGTTGAGAATTAAAATCTATGGGCATCACATTGGGACGCACACATGAGAGACCAGTAGTTTTTCCTCCAGGGAAGGACCTGGGGTGTGGGTGGGGGGCTGGGAGGGTACCGCAGGTCTCTGCATGTGGACCTCTATTCTGCTCTCTAGCTATGGACACCACCTCTGAGGGCACTCCTCAGTCTGAGAAGACTACATACTGTATGACTCCAACTCTACCACATTCCATAAAAGACAAAACTCATTTTAAATCTGTGGTGCCAGGAGTTAGAGGGGAGGGAGGAAAAGGAGGTGAAGCACGGACGTTAGGACAGTGAATCTTTGTATGATTCCACATGGTGACTTATCACACATTTGTCCAAAGCCATAGAAAGCACAGCTTCAAGGGCGAACCCTACTGTGAACTAGAGACTTGGGGTGATAATGTAGGGTAATGGTTGTAATGAGTGTGCCACTCTGGTGGGATGTGCCTAGTCGGGGAGACTGTGCATGTGCAGAGATGAGGTAAGAGGGGGATTTCTGTGCAACTTTGCTGGGAACCTAAAACTACTCTAAAAAAAGTTTATCTTTTTAAAAAAGTCACCTCAGATAAGTTTGCTTTAATATGTCATTTGGAAAACAAAAGTTTGGAACTCAACACAAGAGCTTTGTTTGAAGAAACATGCTATCAAAATAAGAGTTCAGTTAATGAAAAGACATCAGCAAGTAGTTCCCTGTTTAGAAGAGTCTGAAGATTCATCAGAGAAATGCAATTCAGTTCCCTCTCTGAGTGGGAGGTTTGAGTGGAGGACATACTAATGTGCCAGCAGACAGGACCGTCTGCAAAGAATGCCCTTCGGCAGCTCCTGTTAAGAGGAGTTGTACTGGAAGCAGGCTGGGCAAAGATTCTGCTGACTCAAGTTGGCGAGGCTCCATTCAGAACCTTGGTTAGGGCATCCTGCTTTTCACAGACAGAACAGGGTAAAGGGTATCTATCTGAGGGAACCAGCGGGCATGATAAAAGGTTTAGAAAATGCAACCCCTGAGAAAAGGGTAAGAGAACTGGACACATTCAAACTATAGGAAAGAAGTCCTGAGGGAGTCATAATCACTATTTTACTCCCACAGAAAGGGAAATTATACAGAGGATCAGGATCAATTATTCTCATTAGTCAATGGGGACAAACAAGAAACAACAGGCTTGTTACAGGGCAGCAGGGGAGGGTATGTGCAACATCAGGGTGAGTTTTAACACCATCGGAAGTTGGAGAAGACAAGGAGGGCTTGTGGAAAGAGGCTGCTCATCCTCAGAGGGAGCTGAGGTGGAGGTGATGGTGTGATCAATTGAGATGGGTTTGGAATTTTAAAAACAGGTCCTCCCTGATATACACAGCTTGATGTGTCACTTAATCTTTCTCTACTCAAATAGTAGATTTTGGGCTCTATATGGATGAGAACAGATGTGTATGTCTCAGGTTTCCCCACTCCATATCTTTGTAAGAGAAGAAACACTATTCTTAAATGATCATCAACATACATTTATTACATCTGTTATTAGAGAGTACACAGTGTACTATTTCATAATTCGTGAAATGTATAACTTCTATCAACCTTTGAAATGTTTTACAGAAACATAACACTCAACAATGTCTAAGCAAGTGTGTGACAGAACAGTGAAACATGCTTTTATGAGAAATAAAATTGCATTACTGGTTCTCTCTCTCTCTCTCTCTCTCTCTCTCTCTCTCTCTCTCTCTCTCTCTCTTCCATTTCCTGGTTTCCATCAAGCTTTAGAATACCTTTAGCACCTGAATCAAGGAATATTCAACCCCAAACATTCACCCCCTACTGTGGTTTATTGGGATTTTATCTGCATAAAGATTGGGCAAGTTTACCTCATAATTTCCCCACTCTCTTATTGGTCATAAAGTCTGTTGCCCTTGATACATCTTTTCATGGAGCCATTATGTGAAACCGCCAGTAATGAGGATCTTCATAAGGACTCATTAGTTCCTTCCACTGGAAGCTCGAGCATTACTTCTGCAACACCTCACCTCTCCACTCAAGAAACAGCATCCCTGCTTAGCTGCCTCTATAAACGCATCTTCTCCCGAAATCACTGGTGCTCCAAAACGTTGTTAATATCCCATAATCTTGATTTTTAAAATGTGTTATCTTGTTTATTGTGAAAGCAGTGAAATAGGTTTAAAGATTTCTATGACTTGCATGGGCTTTTATTTGTCCTGAACTCTTTCAACTGACAATTGTTCATTAAAACCAAGTAGATTGGACTCTCACCCATTAAAAATAAAAGTACTTTAATATTTTATGATCTTTCTACCTTTGCGAAAATAGCATACTTCAAAATAATTTTGAATTTCTAAATCAATTGTTTAAAGACAAGCTTTCATTCATTCACTCATAACTACTGGTACTGCATATGTCATGTTGCATTTCCTGGTGAGTAGTGCCTAAGTTACTCCCAGCCCCAAGGATGGCCAATATCAGCACACCACTGGGCAAGAGTTAGAGGGGAGGAAGTCATTTTAGATTCTTAAAAGAAGTAAGTTTGTCATAAGAGAAGTGGTTTTATGTGAACACTAAAGGCCCCGTGTATGAAATTTGTGCATAGGGGGAGGATGTCCCTCAGCCCACCCTGTACCCTCTCCAATCTGGGACATCCCTCTCACAGTCCAAGACTGCTGGCTTCCAACTGGTCACCTGCCTGCCTTCCTGATAGCCCCTAACTGCTTCTATCTGCCAGCCTGACCACTCCCTAACCACTCCCCTGCTAACCTGATTGATGCCTAACTGCTCCCCTGCCAGCCTGTTTGCCACTAACTGCCTTCCCCTGCAGGCCTGGTCACCCCTAACTGCCCTTCCCTGTAGGCCTGGTCCCCCCTAACTGCTCTCCCCTGCAGGTCTGGTCACCCCTAACTGCTCTCCCCTGCAGGCCTTAGTCCCCCCTAACTTCTCTTCTCTGCAGGCCTGGGTCCCCCATAACTGCCCTCCCCTGCAGGCCTGATTACCCTTAACTATCCTTCCCTGCAGGCCTTGTCACCTCTAACTTCCCTTCCCTACTGGCATGATTACCCACAACTGCCCTCCCTTGCAGTCCTGGTTCCTCCCAACTGCCCTCCCCTGCTGTCCATTTGTGGTGGCCATCTTGTGTCCACATGGGAGCAAGATCTTTGACCACATGGGGGCAGCTATCTTGTGTGTTGGAGTGATGGTCAATCTGCATATTACTCTTTTATTAGATAGGATAGAGGTCTGGTGTATGGTTGGGGGCCAGTTGGTTTATACTGAAGGTTGTCCCAGATCAGGGTGGGTGTTCTCTTGGGGCATGGGGCAGCCTGGGCGAGGGGCCTGTGGTGGTTTGAGGCCGGCCATGATCCCCAGAAACCCAAGTTGGGACCCTGCTATCTGGGATTTATTTATTTTCTACAATTGAAACTTTGTAGCCTAGAGTGGAGCCAAGCCCCCTGCTCCTCTGTGGAGGCAGCCATTTTTGTTGGGATTTATTTATCTCCTATAATTGAAACTTTGTAGCCTTTAGTGGAGGCCTTGGTGTGTGGAAAGCTTGGCTTCCTCCATCGCCAGGGAAACCCAAGCCTCCCTCCTACTTACTCCATGGCTGTAGCCATCTTGGTTGGGGTTAATTTGCATACTCACTACTAATTGGCTGGTGGACATGGCTTGTGGGCGTGGCTTGTGGGTGTAGCAGAATGATGTTAATTTACATATTGCTTTTTTATTCAATAGGAAGATCTTGGAGATACATTTTAAACAATCAATGTTGTATATCGGGCTTTGTATATGTTTTTAATATAAATTAATGAAGAATGGGTTTAGATTCTTAAAAGGAGTAAGTTTGTAAGAATAAATGGATTTTACTAGAGATTCACGATTCAACATCATAATTATATTTGAAATTAGGGGACTGAAAAGAGCAAATTGAATTTTTAAAACAACATTTTAAACAGTCTTATGGAAGTTACTTTAGACATTAAAAATTAAATAAAATGTTTTCAAGTTTCTGATTCCTCAATATAGGCAGCTCCAAATCCTCTATACCTTCTGGAGTAGTAACCTCCACTAACCTCTTGTTCTCACTGATGCCAAGTTTGCCTCCTAATTGCAAACTGAGCGTCCATGTCCCCGTTAAAACCTCCACTGCCAAGTTGGTCAGGGCCTCAGTCTTGCCACTTTTCTTTGTTGTTGTTTTTTTATTTTTAGCATCAGTTCTTTTCCTTTTGAATATACAAACAGTAAGCATTTACTGCATGCCATTTGGAAAATATAAAAAGCATAAAGATTAAAATAAAAACTAATCTTAGTTTCATACTAAGTAATGGAAGTCCATGGCAGATCTCCATCTTCTGAGTCCTCATGCTATACCTGTAACAATTTCTGCCTGAAATGCCTTTCTTGTACTCAGCCATCTTGGACAGACTTATTAACTTTAAAATTTATGTAGAATCTTGGGAATGCTGTCTAAAGACCCTGATCCCTGGTTGTGAAATGCTGTAGTTATTTGTATAAATATTGTCACTCCTCCCTTAGGTGGGAGCTGCTCCCAGGTAAGCACTATCTCAGACATTTTTGCATGCTTGGCTCTGAGCATTATGCCTGCATTCAGTGGCTTCAGTAATTTTTTGATAAATGAGTTGATTAATCATTTTCTCTTGGTCATTGAAGAGTCTATCAACTCACAGCTGCCCCTGCCCCAGGAACCCTATGGTGAACAGAGAAAACTGGCTGCACAAGTTCGGAGGTGGCTCAGTGCTTGCTCTTCTTGCCTTTTAAGCCAGGTTCTTCTGCAGAGCATTTGAGTCTACACTACTCATGCAGTCATTGCTTTATTTATTTAAAGAAAATCATTGCACTAGTCTGCATTTAATGGACAAAATAAACTGGTGAACAAAATAGACCCAGAGACATAGAAGCATGGAACAGACTGTGGAAACTCAGAGGAAGGTGGGGTGGGTAGGTGGGTGGGAAGAGATTAACCAAAGAATTTGTATACGTATATGCATAACCCATGGGCACAGACAATGCCATGGGGGTGGGAGGGATGAAGGCCTAGGATGGGAGTGGGGAGGAGCTGGAAGAGGTCAATGGGGTAAAAGGAGACATATGTAATACTTTCAGCAATAAAGATTTAAAAAGAAAAAAAAATCATTGCTATCTGATAACACTTTCTGCTTCTGGTATAAATGTAAAAATACTTGTACTAATGAATTCATCATACCTGCTTAAATGTTTGCTAAGTCTTGTGTTCTGTCTCCCACTGCATCTCACTAGGCCACCTGCTATAAACTCCAGCAGGTGGCTTAGTGAGATGGAGTTGCGTCACTCTCTGGAGTGCCAGGCATGGCCAGTACCCACTCGTTGCAGCAATAAGTCCTCTCCTCCTCACCATGTGACTGTAGTGTTCTCCCACATGACTGATTCCTAATTCAAAGACTTTTGAAAGACATGATTTTAAGGGACAGTTATATGTCTGCATATATAGATGTTTATCATTTATAAATATTTGAACAAAACACTTACCATGAGAAATGTTGTGATGTGAACCACATAGTAGGTTCAAAAAAGGGAGGAGGATTATTTGGGAATCTTGAAAAACCACTTTTGCAATCAATTAGTTGTTTTAACTCTATCTTGAAATATCATTAAGGGTAAGGTTAGAATGGAAATAAAAAGAGAATCAGGTAATGTGGAATCATTTATGTATCTTTCCACTGATAATATGTCATAAGAGTTTTAATGCATATAATCATGTTAACATCTGACTTAAACGATGTAATGTGTTCTTTCTGGGACCTCGTAGTTTTATTTCCATGGAGGGGCTGCACACATGTGGAGTGGCGAATGGCCTAGAGAGTGCTGAGCTGAGTCAGGACTCAGCTGCATTGTCTCTGGGCAAATTTCTGAAAATAATTCAGTTTCTCAGTCCCTCCAGTTCCCTGTTGCTACCATGTTGTCCAAAGGTCTTCTTCATTTCCTCCAGCAAATGAATCTATTTCCTATATGATCTTAGAGACTGCCTCCAGCTGTGGTCTTAGAGATGGCCCCCAGCTATGATTATTTGTCCTAAGATAATTTCACAATTTTCTATGCATTTGTTTTCTGTCCTTAGTGTTTGGATAGGGACATCCTCTTTGGTGCCTATAGCTGAGATCTAAACATTTGGACCCCATGAAGCCTTTTAGGTCAATAGGGTGTAGCTAGCCTATTAATTGAGGTGCATGACATGACTCCACATTTGTAAAGAAACAAGGGACAGTCTCAAGGCTCTTGATGAAGAGGCCTGTCTCCCTGGCTCCTCTCAGATGCCTGATGTCAGCTGGTTATGTAGTGCCCAGATTGGGAGAGGTCAGAGCATGGGGCGTGGTGAGACCTTTAGTTGGGGAAGCCAGTGCACCTTCAGGACAGATGTGCATGAACCCTCCATCACACAGCTTTTGGAGAAGACAAAGGCTATTGTATACTTACGGCTTATTTTCCTCTAAGAGAAAAACTTAGTAAGCATTTTGACACATGGACTCAGTATGTCTGTGTAGCAGCTGGAATGACACAATAGACTCTAATAGCTTTTTCAGGTTTTTTCATACGTTCCACATGCTGCAATATCTTCCCTTCCCCTAGAAGATTTGCTTACCACCCTCCTACCCTGGGCAATGCTCAGAATTCACTATTTATTTATTAAGTGAAATATAAGAGCCAGGCAGCTTCTAAGGGCTCGGGCCTTAAAGAAGATACCTTGTTCATCACATAGGTTTATTCTTCCAAAACTCCAAATACTGCAGTAACTTGGGGTTATTTTCTAATCTGAATGATGAAATAACTTATAGTGCAAAGATATGGGGTCTCGGTGCAAAGATATGGGGTCTCTGAAGCGTGTTTCAGCCTGCCCAGTGGTGCTCGCTATCTGGAGCCAGGGTGTCATGTGTCTAGGAATACAGGTGAATTAACACATCAGCATTATGAAGCTCAGAGAAAAACACATTCCCAGAGGTGTATTTGTGGCTTGTAAGTTTGTAAATGAAATAGGTGAAACAATGACACAGTCTTCCTCATTTCTCCTTGCATCTTTGTTAGTTTTTTTGCCATGTTTTGGACGTAAGGATATGAAAAACAGGTAGGAATGTATGTATAGATGTTTATCATTTATAAATAGAGTGGAAATTAAACATGCCATGTCTCTATCAGCTGTGATACAAATGGTTGATGATAAATTTCTTCAAGTGATTGTTCTTGTAGCTCTGTTCATACCATCTTTTTGCTTTTAGTGGTGGGCGGGGGGGGGGGGGAGGGGTGGGAAGTACCTGGTGGGGAAATTAGAGCATTGGAGCATTCTGATTGCAGCTTCTTCTCTAGCAAATTCTTATAACAAATCACTGGAATATTACTTTAAATAGAACCTAACAAAGAGTTAAAAACAAAACAAAACATTGGGTCTCTTTGTTCTTCTGCAGCAAAATAACAACTTTAGCTTATATTTCAAGATGCATATTTGCTGTGTTGATCCTAAGGACTTAAAAGTGAAGTTGAAATCAATCTCAGATGGATTATCTGTGTGATATAAACATGTGGGCATGAAGTGTATGGAGAGTACATATGGCAGGCCCATCTGATATAAACAAGTGGGGCTGAGAAATATACATCCTTGACATGATTGATTTGTTAACTCTGTATGTAAATGGGGCTGAAAACCCATTTTCAAGCATGACCTGCGATAAACAAATGCATATACATACACAATAAACTGAGATAACACAAGAATAACGTCAATTAAAACAATTATGACAACTTCTAGTCATCATGAAGTATTGTTTCAGTTCCATCTTAAACAGGAAAAGCTTCCAATTGTTCTTAACTCCACTAGTAACTGATTTCATATTTGACAGACACAAAGGGTTTTTGTGCCTCTTTTGTATCCACTGAGGATATGAGCTGCAAGCCTCCAAGGGAGTTCTGGATGGCTCTCTGATGGATGGCAGGTGGATGTGCTGCCTACCAATCAGACTCTTCCTTATTTTATCCTGGAAAATACACATTTTATATTTTCTTATCAAACGGGCAGTGCAAAAGTCCCTGTATTAACATCTATAATGACTGCTTTGAAGTACACAGGCTAACTAATCTAAAACCCACAATTTATACTTTAGTAAGTGAATTTGCATTGTTTGAATTGAACAGAATGCACAGTATCATATGTAAATTTACTAGGTACAAAATGGTTTGGATTCTATGCCCTCATATTTTGTATTGGCTCATGCTCATGGGGACACTTTCAGCCTAACGAAGAAGGTTTCCTGCTACACAGCCAGGGCACCAGCATGTACTATTTTGCATATTTGCATCTGGGTCTCCGTGTGCACTTTCCTTCTGAATTAGCCCTTTCTCCACTGCTATTTAGCAGGTGGTTAGCACACCTGTTTTATGAAGCTCCCTCTTCTCTCCTCTCCTCTTTTCTGAAGCAGAGACCTTGGCTGTGACTATCACTTCACCTTGTCAATCACATTATTCAGGGGTTGTTCATGGATCTGTCTTCCTATGAGACTATGAACTTGGGCAAAGAAAATCATGTATGACCAGTTTTTCTTAGCATCAGGACAGTAACCACCTAAAGATTTTCTGCAATTGGTTGCTGAATAGTTTAGACCACTTTAGAATCTACAAATCTTTGCTTAGATTCAGAATGTTAAACAAAGAAAGTATCTCTGTTCGACAGCTATAACTCTTTATTACAAAAAAACAGGGCTACACAAATGTGATATAGAATCTGTGCATCACTTCAGACTTGGCCCATCAGTGAAAACTTGGCCTATAGGAGAACTTGTCCAACCAAACTAACTCAGTGGTCCTCTCTCCTCTGAGCCTTAGTGGCTCTGTAGTTTCACCATAACTTCCCACTCAACCGCTACATTCTAGGATCACTGTCTTCTCTCCCCAGGAGGAAATACATTCATGGGTTTTAGACTCAAATGATCTGAGTGGTTGCCCTGAGCTCTCACTAGTTTCTTGTGAAGACCTGGTGATTCCAGTGACAAGGCAGTCTTAGATACAAAACCTCCTGCTCATAGTTGTATTCCATTTGTTGAATAAGGAGCGTTGAAATTTAAATTGAGCTTCTATAGGAAACATACTTTAATAATTTATGAAACCCACAGGCACACCAAAATGACCATCCAAGGAGATAGTCTGACTTCTGACTCAAAATCCAACCTATCAGCCCTTTGATGCAGCTGTGCTGATACCCTGGAATAGACTAATGATGGTGCTGAGTTCAAAGAGAAGCTATGGCAATCCTTTCTTCACTGTTTGCTACTTGTGCTGCTCTTTCCAATGCCTCCATTCAGTAGCTCTAATATGGGAAAAAGGGAGCTTTTAGGGTCTCTTCACTTCTCTGAATCTGTTTGATCCTCCAGAGCAAGGAGCTGATTATGCAAGTTGCCTTCCAACTCTACTAGTCCATCTATACCTACCTGTGTGCAATCATGGGGGTGACAAACACATATTCTAAATGGCTAAATAGAATATTCCTATTGGTATGTTTCCCACCTAGAAAAGTATGGCTTCAAGGAAGTGAGCCCTGAAGTGCCTGATCAGAGATTTTTATTTTAAAAGGCAATATCCAATCAGCTTTTACCAATTGCCACCAACCAGACTGACCAGCTTTAAATGATGCTCAGTCACTGTGCTGAGCCAGATGTGTCAACCTGTGGTTGTTGGCACCGATTCAACCCCAACAGGAACTCTAACTTGCTAATAAAGAAAGAAAGTTTATTTAGTGAAAACCAACTCAATTTTGAAATAGCACTTTTTCAGAGCTGTGAGCTGGCCTGGGGGATCAAGCGCTTCTCCAGCTAGACAGATCTGCTCTGCTCTATGCCAGTCTGCTTTGCCTGCTCTAGTCTGCTTCATTCTGTGCCAGTCTGCTCTGGACTGCAAGGCTCAGAAAGGAGAATGAAGTTGTCAGCCTTGGGTGGAAAGGGAAAGTGTATTCCCCCAGCCAGAGGAGAGCTCCCTGTAGAGGCATAAGTTTCCACTACTGGCCCTGATTGATTTGTCCTCATGCAGAGCATCATCTAGAGCACAAGCGCCAACTCTTCCCCGCAGGTTCTAATGCAGATGAGCAAAGGGACGTAGGTACTGAGAATGAAAGTGGCATTACAGAGACCTTAGAATTCTGGTTAGACGTTAGAATTCAGGTGCAGCTGGGCTGGACTCAGGGAAGACACCAAGAAAAGTGCTTCCTTTCCTAGGAAGACGTGTGCTTCACTATGGTATGAGTAAGACTTTGTGCTATGAGTAATTGCAGCAGTTCAGGGGGCAAATCTTACAGAGAGGAGTCTACTGAGAATCTGTTTTCCTCACTCTAAATATCAGCATCTCCAACAGGGATCAGGTGTGGCTGCATCAAGCAGCAGAGCAGCAGGTGTGACAACATTCCTTGAGGCTTGATAGAGTCAAGAGCAGGACCCCATGGCCAGAAATGTCTTAAAGGCCTCAAAATTGCTAGAGGAAAATCAATCAAATAGATCATAATTCACATTACCAAAAGAAAAAGAAAAGAAACAATTTTTTAAAAAGTATATACACAGAAAACATAACAAAAAGACACCAAGCTAAGACCACTTGGTAATAGATGAAAACGAGTTAATGGTCCTTATTAACATACAAATCAGCATGTGACAAAACCAAGAAGGACACTTTTAAGCCTTTTTAAATGCTGTTGGGTGGGCTGGGCAGAGCACTTGCTGGGTGCAGAGTGAATGGGAGCATCTGGCAGGGGCAAACTGGAACTTAAAGGTGGTGGGGAGAAGGAAGGATGAGGATAGGTTTCTCCCTGGTGCTGGCTCACCCTTGTCCTTCCCTCTCCTCTGTCAAGCACTTTCTGCTCACATATGGTTTCTGTCCCCACATGCCTTGGACTACTCAAGCCCCTGGCAGGCCTGGCCTTCCTCTCCCTGTATCACAGCTCTGCTCCTTCCCTATGCCATGGCCCAGTTATTTCAGTGTCTGATATTAAACTAGACAAAAAGAGGTAAAAAAAAAAGAGGAAAATATAGACCCATATGCCTCATGAACTTAGTTATAAAAATCTTTAACAAAATATTAGCCAATTGAATCCAGAAATGCATAGAAACAATTATATATAATGTACAAGTGGGATTTCTTCCAGGTATGTAAGGTTGGTTCAATATTTGAAAATCAAGTAATGTAACCCACTATATCAACATGGTAAAAAGAAAAATGATGTGATCATATCAATTAATGAAGCTGAATCACTTTACAAATTCCAATGCTCATTCTTAATGAAAACTCTCATGAAGTAAGAACAGGGGAAACTTCTTTAATTTGATAATGGTCATCCACAAGTGATACATATTTATCAAATTCTTAATAGTGAAAGACTGAATTCTTCCCTTTAAGATCAGGAACAAGAAAGGGTGTTTGCCTTCATCACTCACATTGAACATAAGGCTAGAAGTTCTATCAGGACAATAGGAAATAAAGGACATGCATATCTAAAAAGAAATAAACTGTCCCTATTTGTAGTTAATATTATAACATTATTGTCTGTACATAAAATCATAAGACATCATAAAAATATCTTCTGAAACTAATAAGTGATTTTTAACAAAGTGGCAGGATTTAAGATCAACACAGAAAAATCAATTGTATTTCTATAAACTATCAACAAACCAGTAGAAAGCAAAACTAAAACCAAAATATAATTTATAATTATGTTGAAAAATACTTAGTTGTAGATCTAGCAATATGTATAAGGTCTCTATGCTGGATATTGAACATGACTAATGAAGGAAATCAAGATCTAACTAAATGAAGACATAACAATATCTACAAATTAGAAGACTCAATATAGTAAAGTTACACATTCTCTTCAAATTGATTGGTAGGTTTAATGCAATTCCAACCAAATTCCTAGAAACATGTTTTGTAGATATAAACACAAAAGCACAGGCCCTAAAATAGCTACAAAGAATTCTGAAGAAGAATAAAGAAATCTCAATTTATAGTAATTCAAGACAGTGTGGTGTTGGCAGGAGGACAGACACATAAGAGTGGATCATAATAGAGAATCCAGAATTAGTCTTACATAAATAGGCCCAACTGGTTTTGACAAAGATATAAAAGCAATTCAACAGAAGAAAGATTGTTTTTCAATAAATGGTGTCAGAGCAATAGGACAGCCACATGCAAAACAAAAACAAAAACACAAACATCTACCTAAATCTCCCACTTTATGCAAAAATTAACTCAAAATGGATCACAAATTTAAATGTAGTGAAAGTATAAAACTTTTAGAAAAAAAAAACAAGGAGAAAACCTTTAGGATCTGGGGTTTGCCAAAGAGTTCTTGAACATGACACCATAGCACAAATCATAAGAGGAGAAAGTGAAAAATGTCATAAAAAATAAAAGTTTTGCCTTGAAAATACCCTGTTTAAGATGATGAAAAGAGAAATTACAGACTGGTAGAGAATATTTGCAAATAAAGAATCCAGTTAGAAAATGGGCAGACGACATGAGTAGACATTTTACCGAAGAGGATGCACAGATGGTAAATAAACACATCAAAATATGTTCAATAGCATTAGTGATTAAAGAAATGCAAATGAAAAACACAAGGAGACATTACTGCACACCTAAAAGAATAGCTAAAAATAAAAACAGTGATATCACCTAATGTCAGTGAGGATACGGAGAAACGAGAAAACTCATTGCTGGTAGGAATGTAAAATGAAAATGAGTATGGCATTTGATTGTAAAACTAAATGTGCATACCATATGACACAGCAATTGTACTCTAAAAAACCCATTTGGGACAAAACAGCCATTTATCCAAGAGAAATAAAGACTTGTTCATAGAAACACCCATACAAAAATTTTCAGAGCATCTGCATTCATAATAACGCCAAACTAGAAACAACCCATGAATCTTTCAACAGATAATTAAAAAACAAACCAATAAGCTGTTGTATATCCATACCATGGGATGGTGTTCACCAATACAATACAACAAACTGTTGATATATGCAACAACTTGCATAAATCTCAAGGGCATTATACTGCATGAAAAGGTTACATACTCTAGGTTACACATTTTCAGAAAGGTTACATACTATATTATTTTATTTACATAACATTCTTGAACATGAAATGACAAAATCATTAAAAGAGAGCACCGCTGTGGTTAACATGGGAGTATTTGTGGCTCTGACAGGTAGCATGAGGAGCCCTGATGAAGGAACTGTTCCACATCTTGACAATGATGTTTGTCAGGTGAATCTACATTATTATAAAATTGCACAAGCACATAAATAAGTGTATGCATGAAACTGGTGAAATCTAAATCAGGCTGGTAGATTTCATCAATATAAACTTCTTGGTTATGATATTGTACCTAGTTATGTAAACTGATACAATAGTAAAACTTGGTCTATTATTTCCATATAAATATTCTATATTATTTTTTCCAACTGTGTGTAAATCTACAAATATATCAAAAGGAAAATATTTAAAAAATGGATCTTTGAGGATGTTTTGTGGTAATCATATTATTTTACTCTATTGATTTCATGTTAATAGATTTCCCATAATGAACCAGCTATGACATCCTAGAATGAAGTCCAACTGGGTGTGGCATTTTAATTTTTCTCTGTACTCCAGATTTGATTGATATTCTAACATGGGTTAGGATTTTTATATCCATATGCACAACTGAGACTAGACTATAGTTTTGTTTTTGTATAAGCTTTGAAAATGTAACCAGGACATTTTTCATCTTTTTTATGCTCTGGTTCAGTTTATATATACCATGGAACATCTTTGAATTTTTTGAAAGAATTCACCATAACACTATTTGTATCCATAGCATTGCATGAGATAATGCTTTGAAACTATTCCAGTTTCTTCTGTTTGTTGTTATAGTCAGTTTGTCCTTTTTTTTCAGACAATTTAGTCATTTTATATTTTCTTACATTCTTTAATATTTCCAAATGTATTAGCATCAAATTTATATTTAATATTGTTACAATTTTTCCATCTTGTTTACGTAGTAATAGTTCCTGTTACAGTTCTACCTGGTCCTAACTGACACGTATATGTTCTTCTTATTCCTTCATTTTTAGTTTCCCATGCACACTTAAACTCAATGGGAGGCATTTTGGTGTTAGATATCTTGTAGGGTTCTAATTAATATTTACATATATGTGTAAATCTCACTGTTATATATATAATCTCACAGTTGTTAAGAATGTGTGCTTTTGGTCAGAAAGACCTGAGCTTGCATGCCACATCCCTTTTCTTGTGTATTAAAACATGAAATAAAAAAAGAGATGAAGAAAATTAAAGTTCCTGGGGAAAATTTAATTTATTTGATCTTTGGTTGAGAAGGCCTTTCTAAGCATAAAAGCAACAAAAGAAAAAAAAAGGATTGATATGTTTAGCTGAACCAAAAAGAAAAAATTCATGCAACAAAACAACATACACATTGCATCAGATAGTGCAGGATAGTTAGATATCCAAAACTAAAAAGTGAACTTTGACCCATATAATTTCATGTTAAAATTTAACTCAAAATGTATCGAAGACTTAATATGGAACCTAAAGCTATACAACTTCTAAAAGAAAATGCAAGAAGAATATCTTTGTGACTTTGCCGGCCGGGAGATTTCTTAAAGACAACAGCAAAATCACTATCCATGAAAGAAAAAAAAACTGATAGATTTAAATTAAACTTCATAAAAAATAAGCAATTCTTTTCTCCAATGAGACTACTAATAGAAAGCAAAGGCAGAGCACATATTGGGGAAGATATTTTCAAAGCACATATTTGAGGAAAGTATCCAGAACATGAAGAACTCTCAAAACTCAACAATAAGAAAATAAAAACTAAATTAAATGGGCAAGCTCTGGCTGGTGTACTCAGTTGGTTGGAGCATAGTTCTGTACACCAAAGGCTTATGGGTTTGATTCCTGGTCAGAGCACAGACCTAGGTTGTGGATTTGGCCCTTGGT
The DNA here is from genome assembly GCA_011751065.1 of Lasiurus cinereus. Taxonomy (NCBI): domain Eukaryota; kingdom Metazoa; phylum Chordata; class Mammalia; order Chiroptera; family Vespertilionidae; genus Lasiurus; species Lasiurus cinereus. Next base: position 3,976,540 of record JAAGEH010000041.1, on the reverse strand, counting down.
CTGGATGTTTAGGAGAGGCAAATAATAAATATTTCTCTCTCACACATCCATGTATCTCTATCTCTCTCCTCTCTCTAAAACAATCAAGAAACATATCCTCAGGAATGGATCAAAAACTTTTTAATGAGAAATTTTTAAATAGACACTTCACCACAAAAGATATATAGATGGCACATAATTGCATTAAAAGAAGCTCAATATCAGTAATGATTAGGGAATATAAATTAAAACCACAAGATACCACTATATACATATTAGATGGGTTAAAATTAGAAACACTGATAATCACATATGATGAGGATGTACAGGAAGTATAATGTTCACACTGTGCTAATGGAAATGTAAACTGCTACTGCTGTTTGGAATATCATTTCACATATGATCCATTCATCGCACTGGTGGGTATTTGGGAAATAAAGTGACAGTGGAAACTACTCCATACAAAATCTTGTACATTAATGTTCATCCAGATTTATTTTTAATAGCTCTAAGCTGAAATAACCAAATATTCATGAAGTGTTTCATAGATAAACAAAATGCAATATATTCAACAATGGAATAGTACTCAACAATACAAAATAATGAGCTCTTGATATATACAACAATATTGATGGTTCTTAAATAAGGTGTATTCATATTATATGTGTAACATTTAAAAAAGTCATCAGAGTTGTTATGCTGATAATACTTCTCATATTCAATCCATCAGCGAATCAAATCAGTAGTCCTACATAGGAACCCAGCTGTGATCCATGGCATTGGAAAATGCTCCATTTCTTGGGACTGGACGCTCCTCTCTGCTGCAAACCACTCTCTATGTTTCTTTAACCATGGAAAATTTGACGTTTTCTTTCTGATCCCAAAATAGTATCTTAGTTTCAACATCCTTATTTAAAAATCCATGCTTAAAGTTAAGAGAATTTCCCCACCCGAAGTAGCATTTTGCATATAAAGAAAAGCATGGTACTTTATGAAATTGCTTGATTTGTACTGGTTTATTCCTGTTGCTTCTGCCTGCTTCTATATTATTTGTTCCTTTACTTGGTAAGAATTCAAAATATTTTCCCTATGTGTTAGTCATTGTCCTGGGTTGTAGAGATATCAAGTGAAATAGAGCACAGTTCTATTTCTGAAGCTTTAATGGTCTACTTTGATCAAGAGACAAGGATAACATCAATGAGAAGTATGTGCACAGGGGGCTGAGAGTAGGGCCAGAGGGGTTCTTGTCCTGAAGTGTTCTAAATTCTAGCCTTTGAATGCTCTGGAAAGTCAATGAATACCAGGGGCAAAATATCCAGCCATTGCTTTGTAAGTGGATTATAAAGTACACGGAAATTGGAGTCATCATTTTCCTTTGCAACGTGGCATCTGGTAAAGATCTGGTAAGGGGATACTTAGATGTCTGATTATGTACTTAGATAACATGGAGGCTCTCCAGGTACAAAGAGCAAACAGGCTATTTATAATTTAATGAAGAAGATTATAAAGCCACTGAGCTCTAAAGGTGCCAGGGGTAAAGAACAGTACCTTATGTGGACTGGAAGATCATAACTAAATTGTTAGAACAGAATGCCAAGTGCAGATAAATAATCATTGAAATTTAGAGATTTTCACACAAAGATTTAGTGTCTACCATCCATAAGCATCATTGAAGGACAACTACATCAGGAATAAAAACTTGAACCCTAAAGTAAACAGAAAAGTGCAAGAGAAAATAAAAAATCATGCAGACAAAGCAACTAAATCATATAAGGATAATAATGGAAAAGTAGAAAACAAATATTAGGGCTTATTATAAAACAATAGTGACTAAATTATTGTGGTGCTCATGGAAAAAAATCACCAAATTGACCACTGAATAGAATCAAGACTCAGGACCAGACACCTAGTCATAGGAGTGTCTATCTATCTATCTATCTATCTATCTATCTATCTATCTATTCTTTATTTATAGCTATCTACCTCTCTTTATATTTATTTTTATATATATATACATATACATATATGTGTGTGTGTGTGTGTGTGTGTGTGTGTGTGTGTGTGTGTGTGTTCGGTATAGCACCCCTATATTTAGCTGGATTGACAAATAAAGAAAGAAATAATGGGCTTGTCACTAAATGGTTATTACAGAAGAAATGCACAACCTTAGATGATGAAGATAATAAAACTGTTAAAGATTTTGCTTGATATAATAGAGACTACAGCCAAGAAATCAGGAGAAGAGCAGCAATGGAAGAATTAGGAAAGATCATCAAGAACAAGGATATGGCTAAGATAATCCGTACACTTATATTTCCAATCATGCCTGAATGAAAAGTTAGTGAAGAAGACTGAGAGGAATATGATTGGCTCAGTTGAAACATAGTAGGGGAGAACTCTATAGATCGGCAGAAAATGAGCAAGTAAGTCCTAAGCAAATTGAGCCTGAAACATCACTGGAGGCAAAAATGACAAAATTGAAGTTGACCTAGTTGGGCTCAACATGAGACCACTGGGTTCTTTGGAAAAGACAACAATGCTAAGAAAAATAGAAGGTGGCAGGAAGAGAGGGAGATGAAATGTGAGATGATTGACTTTTTAAAAGCAGCCTTAGGCATGAACCTTCAGGAGCTGAGCAGCCAGACTGTGGACGTCACTCATTCATAGGGTGGCCAGGAGTCAGAACTGACTCAACAGTGAGTAAAACACACACACAATAAATAGGAAAAACTGGCAGGAAAAGAGATTGAAAAGATAAATTAGATTCCTACTTTACACTGTTTTAAAGATATTTTCCAGAAGGACAAGTGCTTTAATTATGAAAAATAAAACTAAAATTTTTAAAAACTTGTGAGAGAGATATATATACTTTTGTAAGAGATTGTAAATATTTCTCTCTTTTTTTAAAGATTTTAAAATTTATTCTTAATTTTTAAAAATGTTTTTATTGATTTACACCACCAATTGGGGATCAAGCCCAAAACCTGGGCAAGTACCCTGACTGGGAATTGAACTGTAACCTCCTGGTTCATGGGTCTACATTTAATCATTGAGCCACACTAGCTGGGCAAAAATACCATGTATTTTTAATTTGTAAGCTGACAGAGTAATTTTTGGGTTTTACTCCAGCAGTCTAAAATAATTTCTTCAGAAATACATATGTAAACATTATCTCAACAATATCGGTATGGAATGGGAATCAGTAGAGTTTGGTCTGTAAGAACAGATATTTTTCTTTTTTCTCCTGAAGAAAAGGAAGTTGGCAATTTGCCTCAGTAATTAAGTTGGGAAATTTCTCTTATATCAATAGCAACCAGAATTTTTTTTTTCTTTTCAACTTTGTGAATGAACTAGTGTAGGTAAAAATGCTTGTGCACACTGAATGAGGCCCTTTTGCATGCAGTGGCTGGGTTTTCCAGCTCTGCCCTTCCCCCATACCTATCTCTGCCCTTTCCTCCAGACCACAGATGTCTTAGTGACATCTGAATTCCTGTTCCTCTCTGCCTTCCTCAAAGTGGGACATAATTTTGGATCTTGATTCAAACTGCAAATACAACATTTGCGCCCATTGTTAAAGTTCATAGATATCTGAATTTTAATGGCAACCTTAAAATTCACATTAAAATTCAGATATCTATGGGTGAATATCTATTTTTCTAATCATAGATATAGTGGCAATGTTGAGCTGAGGGAACCTAAATATGAGATGGGTTCTTTACTGAAACATGCTGGTTGCTTGGCGGGAGGGGTGGGTGTATAGACGTGGGAATTATGTCCTAGAAAAAGAGGAAATGCCTAGGTCCCCCTTTCCCTCTCCATTCTGTCCAGTATGCCGGGACTGGATGAGCACAGCTTGGAGGGCGTGTGTTTCCAGCCTCAGATTCAGGAATTGGCTCCTGGGCTATGGCAGCTTTGGGAGGGAGTGTGGTGGACTAGGATGACTTCCTTCTACTCCCAACTCAGAGACTAGCTAGAGTACTGGGAGCTTCAGGGTAAGAGACAAGCCAGCTCTCCAGAATCTTCTATTGAGCAGCTTGCAGTCCTCCGATCACCCTGTGCCACACTGAGTATGCCTTCTGGGACCTCCAAGAGTCAGCTTTACAGTTTTTGGTGTTGTATTTGTCGACACTGATAATCATCTTGTGTCATCTGCCACCCTCTCCTTTCTCATGTGTGGGGAATGGAGGTAAAAGAAAAGTGAGGTAGCTCAGTTGTTAAGACCTAGGCTTGCATGCCCCCCATCTTTCCTGTGTGACACTGGGCCATCACTGAGCCCACCTCCTTTTCCTGTCTGTGAAATAGGGATAACAGCAGCTACCTCCCATATCACTGGGAGAATTAATTGGAATATTGCATGTTAAGAACCTGGTGCATAGAAAGCACCCAATTATAATAGATGCTATCAGTAACATAATCATAAGAATTCCATTTCCATAATAACAGAAAGCAGAAAAACACCATTCCTTTATTTAATGATATATTCTGACATCTTAAAATAGAAGGTTACTAAACACATTTAAACCACCATGTGATTACAAAAAAAAAGAATTGGACATTACTGGGGGATCAAACATTGCTAATTTAACGCAGCCAGTATGACCCAGTGGATTGAGCCTCTTCCCATGCACCAAGAGGTCATCAGTTCTACTCCTGATCATGGCACATATCCAGGTTTCATGCTTGATCCCCAATAGTGGGCCTGCAGGAGGCAGCCAATTGATGCTTCTCTCTCATGGATGTCTTTATCTCTCTCTCCCTCTTCCTTACATTACCTAAAAAAGTCAATAAAAACATATTAAAATAATTGTATTTTAAAAACTTGGTAATATATTGAATTGGTGAAATCAATAGAGAATACTAAAGAAGTAGTAGCTGGTACTGGAGTGCAAGACAGTTTGATCCATGCAGAGATGATCTAATTCTGAGTTTGTCAGTTTGTCAGTTATTATGACCTATAATAACTCATGTTTTCTGAGCAACTGATATTTATTGAACCTCCTGCCTTTTTTATACCCCATAAAAAGTAAAAGTTACTAATTAAGAAATGTTCATTGAGAAGGGAACAAAAAGGAAAAAAAACAAGGGTCTGAGTGACTCACCAATTGGATAAAGCAGTTACATTCACAAATACAGTGGCCCATGGTTAGGGAGAATCCATTATTCATGGGTTATTTTATGGGTTATTTTTTTGGGAGCAAAGTTTTAGCAGTGTGATTTTCCCTAATAACTGCCCAACTGAACTCCTGTGCCTTTTTTCTCCTTAAAAATCATAATGCAAAAGGAAGGCATGGAAGAGACAAGTAAAGGTACAGTCACTGTTCAACTAGTATTTTGTTTTAAAAGTTACAAAGAACAGAGATTTCTGTGGCTTATTTGAAAAGCTAGAATTTTCAGCTCTTTGCCAACAACCACAGCTGAAACTGACAAGGTCTGACACCTCCCCCTGCTTTTCCTGCTCACATTTCCTATGAAAATACTGTGGACACTGGATAAGGAAAGACAGTGGGGCCTTAAAATAATCACTCTTTCAAATTGTCCCGTTAATTTCCATGGAAAACAAAAGTGAGAGCTGCAGCCAGCAGCAAGCAACTGTCTTGTTAGAAGCCTCCCTTGTCAATTCAGCTGTGGCCTTTGGCTGAAATCAGAAAGTGGCATTTTTCAAAAGGCCCCTTGGCTTCAGAGTCTATGGAGTTTTCACAGTGGAAAGCAATAAAAACGAATAAAAAAAGTGAAAATTACTTCCAACACCAAGTTTTCATAAACCTTAGGATACTATTTATCATGCAAAGAACTTTTCATTTCTCTGCCTGGTAGCTGATGTATGAGAACTGGAACCCATTTTATAGAAGCGAAAGGATACATCAAAATCTGAAACTGCAGCCGAGACCGGTTTGACTCAGTGGATAGAGCGTCTGCCTGCGGACTGAAAGGTCCCAGGTTTGATTCCGGTCGAGGGCACGTACCTTGCTTGCGGGCACAACTCCTTTTAGGGGGTGTGCAGGAGGTGGCTGATAGATGTCTCTCTCTCATCGATGTTTCTGACTTTCTATCCTCCCTTCCTCTCTGTAAAAAATCAATAAAATATATATTTAAAAAAAAATCTGAAACTGCACATCTTTGGGAGGTTCAGTCTTGGATCTGTGTGAGTGCTGTCTTCCCTGGAAACATGACTGTGTGGAATTGCTTCCATAAACATTCCATGTGGGAGGCAGTCTGTTTCCGTGGAACACCGTCCTTGGTCCCTTCATAGTCTGCAAATACAACCAAGTTGCACAGGCTGGCAGACTTCCCAGAAGAAAGGTAGAGGCGATTTATAAGGAACCACAACCAGCCATGGCATTTAAATGGTTTTTAAAAATACAGAGTGTCCCCCAAAAATGTAAGCACACTTTAACAGCTGATAGCTCTATTTTGAAATGTATTTTAATAAACACTGCTTTTATAATTATTCAAAGTGCATGTGTTTTGGGGGACACCTTTTAAATCTACTTGGGGAAGAACATTATCCCAAACTTGTCATTTAAACAGGGCTTCTAGTACTAATTCTGATACAAGTTTAAAATAAAGAAGCCTCAAAATAATCATTCTCAAAGGGTTTCATTGGGGAGAAAGCCTTTAAAAAACATCCACTGCTATGGATTACAGTAAAGTATGACAGTAATTCTATTCTGGATAAAAATTTTATAAAAACCTCTGAGGTTTACACAAGATTACACAAATAACTCTGAGCCATGTGTCCTAGCTTATCCGAAGGCACAGGCGTCCATCCCATGCTCCTTTAAGAGGGGAACCGGCTGGATCACTGTCAGAGGAAGAGAGAGGAGAGAAACATAAGGAGGGAAAGAGTTCCCATGCATATCCACACTAGGGCAGTGGCTAGCAGTCCCACTCTCGCGCACGAACCAGAGAGATGCAGGATGCAAGTGAGCAGTGAGCCAGGGAGCCTGGGAGCCTGGAAGCCTGCGCAGCCCTTGCTCTCCCAAGTTCTCTGTGAAGCCACAAGCGCCACCGTATGAGGTGTGATGGATAGTTTCTAATTTGACATAAAAGCATTTCATAATCTTCACATTTAACCTTTGTTTTAAATTTTTAATATTTACACCAAACAATAATGTTCCTTATCATATTTCATATTCCTATCATCTGGGGCCATTAGTGTTCACACATCTTGCTTTTTAAAAAATCAAAGGCCAAGTCATGTTTTAGCATACATTTATATATTTCTCCATTTGATTGAGAATTTTCAGATAATTAAAAAAATATATTTAAGACTCAATGTTGGAAACAAATTAAGTGACAAGATTGGCATGTAAGAATGATTGCGCAAATTGTAAATTACAGACAAAAGGAGCAGAACGCTCAGAGTGAGCAGGTCTCTGCTTAAAAGCCAGGAGCCTGGGTGACTTTAAAGTGTGCGGAGCCTCTGCGTGTGAGGAGAATGCAGTAATGGAAACCCTGCTCAGCTGCATTGTCTTTCCTCATGACACAGGAATGCCTTTGCCACAGGATATTCATGGGGCATCCGTTAGGAGTGTCCACTAAGCATCCTTTAATCCCACTCCACCAATTAGACACCTCTTTCAACAGTGTCTGCCTCCTTTGCCTGCTCTCCCTCTGAATCATGCCTAATAAAATAGAAGTGCTAACAGAAAGGATTAAAAAGACAACAGACCCTCCTCTTCCAAACATTAAAAATTACAAATAGTGAATGTAATATAAGCCAAACAGGCAAAGAGTAGGCCAAAGAAGTAAACAATGATGTACAGAGAGGAGAGCAGCCCCTCCCTCCATTCCCTATCATTAATAACTCCACACCTGACAAAACACAAGATACTGCCCACTGGAACAAAACTGCTTAAATACCCAAGTTTTTGTTAAAACAACTCATTTTAGAAATGAATTCATTAAGCTGCTTCTCCATGGGCTCCTCGGAAGAGCTGTCTGAGAAAAATAATGGATTGTCTGCAAACTTTTATCTTAGCTATTGCCTCTAGAGCAGTGGTATTTAATTATTAAACCATAGTATTAACGACACTTGCACTCTTGGAAAAGAAACTACTTTTATCATTGCACATGGAATGCAAAAATGTAATGTACTGACTGTACTGTATACACATTACAAATGCATTTGCTTCCACCTTCCGAATAGCAAGCACCCAGTTCCCCCGCCCCTCCTGTACAGCTGCTCAATCTGCAAGAGTATGCAGAAGTAATTTATCCGAAATGGCCACTATTGTTCTTGATTCTGACTTGATTCCAAAAAAGCCAAATAATAGAAACCATTTTAAACATCAATCTTGTGCACCTGTTGTGCTGCATTCTGAACCCCTGTGATTCCATTTACGTCACATCTCTGACATACTCTGATACACCATGCTGCTTGCACAACAATACTTCAGGATGCCAGAGACCAATGTCATCTTCGTTTATTGACAAAATGCAATGGCACAGGCTACTGAATGAGAAAGGAAGGAAATAGGAGCAAATCTACTTCACTGTCTGCCAGAATAGGAAGTATATTTAAAGTAGCTCAACAACCCAGGAGGACTCCATAAAAAAAAACACAGGATATTAATAATGTTAGTGATTCTGTTACTTAGGTAAAACAGGGGAACCTTGGTCGTTTCATTTCCCCTTGTTGCCCCTGTGCTTGCATCAAACGGGTGCAGAGAATCAGTAGATTTTCCTGCTCTGCTGTCTGCGTGGGCTGGTTTCTTTTTGATGAACTCAAGAAGGCATGTGATTCTATCTTAACTGTTTTTCAACCCTGCAGCATTACCTTAATTTGCATTTCAATTTATGTCTTCAACATTTATGTCTTTAGTAGCTTCTTACCTTAGCTTCTTTTAATTATTTAATCTTTTTGCTCTGGCTGGTGTGGCTTAGTGGTTGGAGTGATGGCCAGAATACCGAAAGGTCTCAGGTTCAATTCCTGGACAAGGACATGTACCTGGGTTGCAAGTTCAATCCCTGGTCAAATTGGGGCATGTGTGGGAGTTAACTATTGATTTGTCTCTCTCACATCTATGTTTCACCCTCTCTCTTCCCTTTTTCCTTCTCTTCTACTCTCTCTGAAAATAGATGGAAAACATATCCTCCAGTAAGAATTTTTTAAAAAATAGACTAAATAAACATATTTAATATGCTTACAATTCTTTTAGCAAGCTAGAATTGTTTGTATGACTGTTCATTAAAATGATTTCTGCCCAGCTGGCATGGCTTGATTGTTGATTATTGATTGACCTATGAACCAGCAGGTCACGGTTTGATTCCTGGTCAGAATTTTGGGCTCAATTTCCAGTGAGGTGCGTGGGGAAGGCAGCCAATCAATGGTTCCCCATGATGGTTGATGTTTCTATCTCTTTCTTTCTTTCCCTTTCTCTCTGAAATCAATAAAAAAATAATTTTCAAATTTTAAATTAGCATATATGTGTGTGTGTGTGTGTGTGTGTGTGTGTGTGTGTGTGTGTAATTGATCAATGAGAGAAAATCATTGATCAGCTGTCTCCTGCATGCCTCCTACTGGGGATCGAGGCCATGGCCCAGGTATGTGCCCTTGACCGGAATCCTGGACCCTTCAGTCCACAGCCAAATCAGTTAGGGCAAATTAGCTTTTCTTTTTAATGACATCACAATTATACTAAGACTTGCAATGACCAAAAACAGGTTGGTTGGAATACTTCATGGGTAAAGGATGGACCGTGAGGTTTGCAAAGCACTGAAAGATTCATGGATTTTGAAGTTATGAAGCTCTGTAGCTTTCCTTCTTGTTGTAACTAGGTCCTTCCATGCTGAGTGGAGTCATGCAAATGCACATGACACTCAGGTATCTATGGCCACCTTTCCTGATATAAAGTGACGATAATGTCAGGATTTTATGGCACTAAGATTTATCATGTCCATTTGAGGTGAAAGTATCAAGAAGTTTGGTGTCCTTCCTTGTGGCATTAAAAAATCACATATATTGACTCCTTCCAAACACCTGAAGAAAATGAAAATTGTCTGACTTGCAGAATTGTAGCATGAAAAGGGACTTCTAAGGTCAAACTTGGCTCTCTTCTTATATAGGAATCACTCTTTCACTTAACATTTCTGAGAGATGGTCTTTTGGGTTCTGTGTGAACTTTCCACTGAAAGACAAACTCTGTTTAATAAAGCAGCTTGCTCTATGTGTAAGCAGCCTTAATTGTCAGATAGTTTTCCTTTTCATTGAGCTGGTTGCTGGGCCTTCCGATGACATGGAGAGAAGTCAATGCCAGCCAAGGCCTCCTTGCCAACTGTGGAGCCTGTGCTATCACACAGGACTCCCTTCCAGCTTGATGCCTTGCTGTCATTGTCCTGAAATTCCCCATCATTTCCAACAAACTCCACAGTCTCATTTTGCACTGGGCCCCAGACTGTGCAGTTGATCCTGAGGCCAAGTGTGATTTAAGATAGGAAACTGGTAAGAGCTCTTATGTGGCATGATCTGTTGGGGGTGTCTGTGGTTATTTTGTTTTGCTTATCTTGTCAGCAGAATTACATAGTATTTTCTGGTCTTATTTGCAAACCAATTTAATTTATGGATTTTTTCTGTTTCCTGTGCTCTCTCCCTTACACCTGCCCTTATACCATTTAATTCAATGGGCTGCCAGGGTGGGGTAGGGAGACAAAAGTGACTAAGGCAACCTCTGAACTTTAGCATTAATAAGCTTCTCTGCTTTGACATATTAACTAAGATTCACCCTTGTCAATCAGAGTAGAAGCACATGTATTGCCTAAGTGAAGCCGGGTTTAAGCTAACAAGTAGTTTAAAGTGGTAAGACTTGGTCTGAATGCTGATTTATACTTCTCACAGACTCTTTGGTTTGGAAATGACACCTGCCTTGAATGCCATCCTTTCCTCTTCTGAGGGTTGCAACCAAGCTTCATGGAAAGTGCTGGAATGCTGAGTAAGCCTGGGACTTCACAGAACATGGGGCTTCTTGGGGGCTGCTCTAAGCTTTGTCTCTTTCACCCCATCCTGCTTCAGAGATCGCAGAGAAATATCCTGGGACCGCATTGGACAGACACACTCACACCACACAGACCTTGTGTTGTTTCTTTATTTTGCCTGCTGCTCTCCACGTACTTCATATTACCTCACTGTCATGAGAAGGAAATTCTGCAAAATGTTATCAAGAGAGAGCAAAACTACTGGACTTTTCAAAGTTGTGGGACTTGAGCATGAATATATGGGAAAGTCATTTAAAGCATTAGCTGTTAAAGTGGGCGAAATGAGAAAGGAGGAGGAGGAGGAGAAAGGGGAAGCAGAGGAGGAGAAATCCAATCCTGCTTCAGCCAGGACTTTGTCTAGTGTAGAAGTGAATGACTGGGAGAAGTGTTGGTGCATCTCTAATGTCAAGAACTCAATTTTTATGTGAAATAAGTATTCCATTCTCATTTGAAAGCTTACTGCAGAACATTAAGTGGTTATGATCTGCTAGCTCTATTATTATGATGAAGATTATTATTGTATGTGAATATTACTGATGTATAGCTACAACTCCATTTGTCTTCTATCAGTTGGTTAAGGTGAAACTAAGTTATACTTAAATTAGTAATAAAAATTGAACATTTTTAAAAAGGTAAAATAAAATTATAGTTAAATGTGAAATATTATTGTCTCAAAAGTAAATTGCAATGTTTGAGTCTAGGAAAAGAGTTATCCCTTCAATTGAATCCCAGAAGTGAGCACTGGGATATTTCCATAGTGTGTCTACTCAGCTGTCAAGGTAGATTTGAGTGAGTATAAAATATTCTTAGACATGCTGCTTTTTATGTAGTGAAAACTTTCCTTTGTATTTATTTCAGATTAATAACATTGCTCAGATTTCATATTTTGACTATAAGATGCTCTAATTTTGAGAGGCTAGAATCTTGACCAGAACCAATCACGTTCATGAAAGCAAATCACTTGCTTTCTTATCTAGAGAATTTAGTTTGTCAATCACCAACCTTTTTTGTCAGCTTGGTCAAGAATGAAAAAAGGAAAAGAAAAGGGACATGGTGTTTTTTGTACTTCCTCTCAAATTTGGTATCTTTCTTTGGCTTTTCAGGTGAAAACTGTGCTACAGGCTGTGACCCTCCTGACAGTGGCCCCAGTTGCAGCACAGCTTTCTGGGCACTGCACAGCCTAGTGGTTGGCACACATTACCAATTACTGAGAACTGTGATCTGGAAACTAAGACCCAGATGCCATTACTATTAAATGGTGCCATGTGAATGTGTTTTAAGCATCAAGTCAAAGCAATAGTGTCTGAACTCTGAACATAAATTTCCTTGCATACAATTACACATTTATGAAGAATTTTTTTTTCATAAAGGAGAAAAAGATAATTTTTTCCTGAAAAATGTTCATTTCATGTATGAAGCCCATTGGTAAGAGTGAGATAGTTTTATTGACTGACTTAGACTTCAGTAATTTTGTAATAGAGTAAAACATTGAACTCATAAAAACAATTTATAATGAGGAAGAAATGGAATACAAGAACAGATCACATTTATGTAAGATACAGTTTTAATATTTTAACTCTCTTCCTTCTCGTGCACACACTTAGAAGATAAATTTAAACCCTGCATTATGCCCCAAATTTCCTTTTCTGAAGACCAACGGTTACTCTGACAAGCATTGCCTACCAGAAGGTAAAAAGACTGGAGTCGGTTGGCTTCTACTTAGCTGAGGAGATTAGTTTTCCTGAACACAGACTTACAGTGTACAAGCTCTGTCCTCCTTCCCATGATACAAATCTCTGCCTCCCGGGCAGTGGTGTGAGGTACCAGGCATGGGCGCCTGATTCAATCCTCAGAGCTTTGGTTCCCACTGTTCAATCAGCTCAGAAATTTACATAGAGATGTATATTATCTTATAAAAATAAATGTATGTTTATTTAAACCAAAAGAGAGAGATTCTGAGGAAGACTAATCTAATACCACATGAAGATAACATTCTTTCTTATTTTATTATGATTGACAGAATCCCTATCAGAGTATGAGGTAATATTACATTAAAATTTGAAGAAATAACTACATCTTCTCTAACATATTAATATCTAGAAATGTTCCCATTAAGTAAAAAACCCTTTTCTGAAATTGACTTCCAGGTACCACAATGGGCTCTCAGGAAACAAAAAGAAATGCTCGTTTTTATCATGTAATTGCTGCTATCCACTCTTATAGGACCCTAGAATATGGCAGAATGTTTACCAATTGCTAATAGGATCCGTTCTCACTCAAATTCTAGATATCCTTCTTTTCCATCTCCCCCTCTCCTTGTCTTCCAAGAAAGAGAGGATATATACATCCACAAATGATGGCAACATTACTTAAATGTCACTCTGGTCTCTCCAGTTTTTATTTTGCTGAAAAGCAGAGTGCTACACAGAACCTGTGTCCGGGAATCTCAGAAAGATGTCATCTTGGGAAGGTCATTGTTGCCAACACAAGCTGCCTTTTTGGGATTTCTGTCGAAATGTTAGGAAGACTGTTCCAGATGAAATGCAGGATAACTATTTTAAAATCATCCCCCCATCACTTGGACATGTCTGGTCTGTGTGGGACAGACTGGGTAAGTTTCTTCCCTTCTCTCCCCAGGTCCTGGGGAAGTGTGAGCCTATAAAGGCAGCCAAGGTGAACTCCCTCATTCCACACAACAGGTGGCTAATTAACCATGGGGTGTTCTTGATAGCACTCTGTCCACTCTAATTTTAAACATCTAAGCAATGGGAGTCCCACAACTTCCCTTGGAAGATTACGCTACAGTCTAATGGACCTCAAAGTTAAGATTTTCAATTGGTAATTAATTAGTAATCAACCTAAATTTCCCTTTTCTTAATTTCATCCCATTACGCCAAGCACTATCCCCTTGTTCCACCTAGCTCTTCACTCTCATTAGTGCTTACACTCTGCAAATACTTATTGATAGCTATGGAAAAAAACAACAAAAAACAAAAGTACCACAAAACTCTCAGTCCACAAGTCGTTACTGCTTTGAAAAATATTTCAGTTCCCACATATACTATTGTTTTTAAAAATACTTTTTTGAAATATACTTTTATTGATTTCAGAGAGGAAGGAAGCAGGAGAGAGAGACAGAAACAGCCATGATGAGAGAGAATCATGGATCGGCTCTTCCCGTAAGTCCCCCACTGGGGATTGAGCCCAACCGGGGCATGTGACCCTAATTGGAATCAAATTCAGGACCTTCCAGTTTGTAGGCTGACACTCTATCCACTGAGGCAAACTGGCCAGGGCAAAAAAAAACAACAACTTTTAATGTTAAAAGATTCCAATATTTTTAATAAAATGAGCCTATAAGTGAAAAGCACAGCAGACTATAATTGGCTAGATTGTTATACAGACATGCTTAATGTGGGTGGTGATAATGGTATAGTTAAATTCACCTTCTTTCATCCTTTATACAGACAAAGAACAAACCATTATAAAAATTGGATGAAGTCTTTCCTCCCAAAGTTGTATATTTCTATACTGATCCTTTCATATTATCTTTTTATATTTTGAACTAAAAAGGGTGTTTTCCTAGTTTATAAAAATATTCATTGTCAATATACTATTTAACAATAATCATTAGTTTAATAAAACTATTGACATTAGTTCCAATAATTTGTGTTACTGTATAATTACATATTGAGACCATTTCATCAATTTGATTTACTGGTATAGTTAAAAGATCCATGTGTTAATAGCAAACCTTTAGAATAATATATGTTTTTAAAACTGATATTTTTATTTATTTTCCACCAGAGTTTTAAAACTCTCTTCCTGTTTCAGGAAACAATTAGATCCCCATTGTATCTAGATCCCTAGAGTAGTGCCTCTATTCTTGAATGCTGTCATACTTCTTGATTCTTTTGACTTTTATATTGAAATTTAAGCTAGTTTTCTGCTTTCATTCATGATTCCTCATACATGTTTTACATTAATAAACAAGCCCGCCAAAACCGGTTTGGCTCAGTGGATATAGAGCGTCAGCCTGGGGACTGAAAGGTGCCAGGTTTGATTCCAGTCAAGGGCATGTACATTGGTTGTGGGCACATCCCTAGTAGGGGACGTGCAGGAGGCAGCTGATCCATGTCTCTCTCTCATCGACGTTTCTGGCTTTCTGTCCCTTTTCCTTCCTTTCTGTGGAAAATCAATAAAATACATTTAAAAAAATAAAAAATAAACAAGCCCATGAAGCAGAAGAGTACTGTATAACTTTTAGAAAATTATTCTAAGGACCATACTCTGGAACACTTAATCCTATAAGATGGCATCCTCATGCTATAAAGCACTGGTATTTCTGAATACATTTTGTGCCTTTCTGGAACACTTCAGGCTGACATCATGAACATTCTCCACCATCCCCGAATGCAATAGCCTCTCTGTTCCAGTATGTGGACACCAGGCCCAGGGGAGGTGAGTGTTTGTGGTCTCCAACTTTCTTCTTTACTCTATGTGTCTGACCGTCCATGATGTTGTACTGATTTCTAAGAATTTTTTGTTCACATATTTGTTGGAAGCATATAATATTCTTTTAAGTTGAAAGAAAATACACACAGAAATAAACTCTAGAAAACTTAGTCAGAAGGAGGGGATTGATTGAGGTATCACTGTGGCATTTCAAGCTAAGGACGTGGCCAATCAGGTCTGCAGAAGGAGAAGGAAGACCGCCTGCTTCTAGGTCTGCTGGAAAGAATTAAAATCCGTGTGTCTTCTGCCCTCTTGATGTTAATATCACTCAGTTCCAACAACTCCCAGCAAGCAGGCTCACTGTTTCCATTCTTAAATTACTGGGAGGGAGATACTAGCTTTATTTGTGCCCCTATTGAGGTTGGCCTCTGAACTAAGCCAGACTTAGATTCAATATTATTTTCAGTGCATCTGGATCCTTAGCTCCAAGGATCCCTCTTATAGATGGAGAGATTGTTATGAGAAATCCATGCATAAGAGAGACTTAATCCTCTGCAGTTAAAATTATATAGCAAAGCAAATATTAGAGAAGATTAATTTGACATACAGCAGCCAATGCTACTCCTACATTTTTCTGAGGTTGACATATGAAGATTTAACATTTCTTTGGGTCATGGATGAAAGTCTAGGATCTTTCAAGTGTAGCAATTGCAAGTCATCAGTCACAATACAACTTGTATATAAAACAAAAATATAATTTACTTTCTTCATTTTGGTTATAGCTCATCTTGGCTTCTTCTTGAGCCCTCAATCAGTAGTGAGGTTAAGGGAGAGAAATTAATTATATATTCAACAAGTTTGAAGCTGTCAGGCCTGATCATTTAAGCCATCTTCTTCATTTGGTAGTCATTCTGCCATTTGAATACAATGATCTAACTCCTATGTATTTACCCCCCATTCCTGCTTTTTCCCCTAAGATGACAATCTAGAGTGTGGGGAAAGGTGGGTGTGATTTAAAAGTCCTACTGGCCTTGAGGATAAAGTAGAAATTCTCAGATTCATGTGCTAACTTTGCATTATTTTTCTGGACCTTCTCTGCTTGCTGAGTCCATTGTCTGGTCTCTAGATGCCTGCTTGTGTTCCTGGAAGCAGTGTGGAGATGAACTTATAATTCCTTATTTTATCTTGGACAAAATGATAGGGAAAGAGTACAAAACAGCCCATGTAGGCATAGCCTCACATTGGCTTTCTCTGTCTACAGAAACCAAGTCCCCTTCACATGCTCATCCATCTCAGTATCCAGTGATTCATTCTCAGTCTTACTATGGGATTTTTCTGCCCTGTGACAGCAGCAAGCACCCCGGAGTAACAAGAGTAGCGAGGGAACTTCAATCACAGGGTCTCCTGCTGCCTAATCATGAGATAGAACAATGGTCATTTTGAAGTGGGATTTATAAAAACATGTCAATTCTTCAATTTTTTTGAGGAAAAGCATTGTATAGAGATTATCTAGTGCTGCATCTATAACACTCAAGTCCATTTTTTTTCTTTTTCTGGACATTATAATTTGCTGATGAGATAAAAATACTGAGTTCTAAGATTATATCCATGTCTATGAAAGCCACCATGTATAGAGTTTCTCTGACCATACAGCTTTTGATTTCAAAGGTCCAATAGAAGTCTTCTCTTCATCAATAAAATTTGATTTCAACTTGTTCAAGGATTAACCTTATTTGTGTCTCTTCCCTACTCTGTTGCACCATGGGTATTTTTCAGAGTTACCTCAATCATAACAGAAAATCTAAATGTTCATAGTTCTTGATGTAGTTTTTGGATCTAGAATGTCCTTTAATATTATCACATACATCTAAGGCAGAGTATTTGATTTGCAGATGAAGATTGGTGTAGGAAATAGCCTTTCTATTAAATGTAACTATAGTTATTAAAAGAATATAAGCAGTTTTTTCTCGGCCCAGTGTGCTGCTTTGAGAAAAAACTGCAGAGATATTTGGTCAGTAGCACCTCACCAAGTCTGCATTCTGATTTGCATTCTCTTCACTGTCCCTGGCATTTTATAACCATCTTTCAGAAATGTCTGTAAATAGAACATAAAATTTCCATAGAACTTTTCTTTTTTACTCTGCATTTTTTTAGAAAGTGTACTTTCTTTATAATGAGGAAGTAGTTCATACTTACATGTTCAGGGAATGTTACGATTTTTCTTCCTTTGCCTCTTGTGACTCTGCTCTGGCTAGGTTTTCTTAGAACTCTTGAATCCTTAAAATCTGGGGGTTCTATTTAGACCAATTTGAGCATGTCACAAAGTTATTTCTTTAGACAAATGCTCATGTGCTTTGGTGGATTGGCACACCTGGGAAGACTGTGGATCCCAGTTGGTTTGCCAATCTCTTTGCTTCCTTCACATATGATGACCATGAGGAGGTTTGGAAAGTCTCGAGCTGGTGAGAGAGCCTCCTGGTCTCTTCTCCAGTGCACAACCATAGTCTCTCATGCTCTCAAAAAACATTTCTTGAGTATCCGCTGTTTTCTAAGAGCTGGGAAGGGTTAACAGAAAGAAGAAAATATCTTCTTTGGCCACAATTTGCATTGGACTTCAGTTAGCATTGTTTCTTTATCTTCCCCCTAGAGCAGTTGTGGAAATGTCCAGCCCCTGGGTTGTGTAAGGCCTACAATTATTTGATCCGGCCCTTCAAGGCAACTACAGGCAGGACTCAAAACTCAACAAATCTAGGAGCTTTTTTCAAAACTCAACAAATCTAGGAGCTTTTTTCAAAACAGTATAAATTTATATTAAGTGAATTATATTAAACAAATGATCTTATAATTATCTAAATGGCCCTTGGCAGAAAAAAGGTTTCCTACCCCTGTTGTAGAGGGATCCAAATAATGCAATATGGAAGGTCAGATTACGGTCATCCCAAACATCAGCAAATAAAATATGTATAACTAAATTCACATGCCAAGAGCCATTGTTTCATTTATTATAGTCAATATTTCTACCAAATTATTGTATTAAGTGTTTGGAGACACATTGAGCTATGGTGTTTAAGGAACACATAAACTAAAACATGGAGGTCAGCAGGCACAAGAAGGCATCAAAAGACAGGGATGAATAGACTTATGACAAAGCCAACATTTATGCTGCATTGAGGTCATCTCTCCAAATCACAGGATAGCTTAAATCATACCATAATAATTTGCTTCTTGCAAGTGGAATCCTAGATAAGTTAATGAATCAATACTAGTATCACATGTATTAATGCTAACCTTCGGTGTATATTACATGATATGATAGACCAAATATAATGTAGAATTTTGTCTGCTATATGTATTTATTCGTTTTGTCCTCAAGATAAGCTTTGTGACATTTTAAAATACCATGGTGTGTGTGTGTGTGTGTGTGTGTGTGTGTGTGTGTGTGTGTGTGTAACGCACTGTAAGTCCTCACTTAACATCATCTATAGGTTCTGTGACTTTAAGCAAGATGATATATGACAATTTTCTTATAAGCTAATTGATATAAATGAAAGTTAAGTTCCTAGAGCATCTCATCAACATTATAGCAAAACAATGTTGAATAAAACCAAGGACCTGCTGGATTTACCTCCTGCATATCTATCCGTATTTTTATGGAGAAATAAATACTCCATCAGCACCTTGTTTTTAACAACTGTAGTTTTAAAAAGCCTATGTAACAAGAGCAGATTTTGCCTTTTAAAACATTCATGTAGTTATCAAAAAAGTCCCCATAATGCTAATAACTAACCCCTATAAGAACATTTAAAAATTAAACAAACAAACAAAAAATAAAAATAAAACAGACTTGGTCCTAAACTAACAGTTGTAGAAAGCGAGTGCTCCTGTCAGTGAGGCCAGAGTGAAAGGATATGGCAAGGGTAATCCTAGAAGTTACACAGGTGCCAACCCAAACCCTGCCAGCCTGCCCAGCGCGGCCATTTCCTGTTCCCTACAAGAAACTGGGCCAACTTTGCCAAACAACACGCAGTGCTGTTTCCAGGGACTGTTTCATCCCAGTTTTCTAACGTTTTCATTGTTCCTTGAACTGTTGTGCATGAGAAGTGAAGGGGCTCTCAGTCAAACACTAAAGCTTCGGCTGAATCTCCTCTCCCATCTCTTGGCTAACAAGTGCAAAACAGTGAACTTGGAGATTGTGTGGTTAAGGGAAATCTTCCTTGTAATGGCAAAGGCTTTACACTGTTGCAGAAATGGCATCAAGCATGACCCCTGGAGGCCCACTCAGCACCTAGCAGTGGGCTAGCAACACCATTAGAGATTTATAATAGTTAATTCCTGACACCAAACAAAGTTACATGATTTATTTTGTTTCTACACTTCTGGGTGGGTGGGTGAGTGAGTGGGATTCCTATTAGGCTAATTAGTATTTTTTTCTTTCTTTCCATATCTTATGCGAAATCATTTATGCTGAACCCAGAGTCAAAGTGCAGTCACTCCCTGCTCTTCTTCTAAGCAATTTCTTTTTCTAATTTTATTGATTTTTTACAGAGAGGAAGGGAGAGGGATAGAAAGTTAGAAACATCGATGAGAGAGAGACATCGATCAGCCGCCTCCTGCACGCCCCTCACTGGAAATGTGCCCGCAACCAAGGTACATGCCCTTGACCGTAATCGAACTTGGGACCTTTCAGTCCACAGGTCGATGCTCTATCCACTGAGCCAAACCGGTTTTGGCTAAGCAATTTATTTTCATTTATTTCATATCCAGCATTACTTGTTTGCTATAATCTAATTTAGATTAATAATATGCATATATGTAAACATGGAAAAACTCATTTCCCTTGGGGTACCATATGAACTGGTCAAGGGCAATGACAATTCCAAGGAGAAATCTGGCCTTGATACTGAGTCCCCACTACTGCCCACCTCCCTGGTACCTCACTATCGTGTCCCAAGCCCCTGAGAGCATCACAGTGGGCTGCTGCCAATTGCCAATACCTGACCCACAAGACCCATGTGAGAAGAGCACCTGATGCCAGCTAGCCTGTGATATAAATGAGTGAAGGTCACCATTAAAATACAATCCTAGTTAGCAGCTCTTTAGGCAAACACCACAGTGCATTTTATAAAATACACCGTGATGGCAAGAGAGGTGAGTCTCAGGGGCAGAGTCTTTATTTTATATTTTCTTCCTTTTGTAAAATGGGTGATTGCTTTTCTGCCAAAGAGGCTCAAAAGGGCCATGAAAACGGAAGTCCTTCAAAGCTGTTAAATGCATTTTGAAATTTACAATAAAATTCAGCATGACAAATCTCCCAGTGAAATCTCTGGGGCCTCACAGCAACATTTACACAATTTTTTTTTTAGTTGGTATTTTAGTATTCAGCACCTTGAGAAGCAGGGAAAGCAAACGTGCAAGGAAAGCAAACAAAACAAAAACCAAAATAGAAAAAAAAAAACACCACCCCCAACAAAGACGATGAAAATAAAAAGCAAACTGTCATGCAAGCTATTAAGCAGATGCCAAAATCAACAATGGTGTGGGTGCCAGGGGTCTGCCCTGCAGGTAGACCCAGGCAGCCCATGATGGAACCAGGGCTGGAGGAGGGCGCAGGCGCTGCCGCCCAGGGCTGGCCGAGCCTGCAGGCACGCAGCAGCCATGGAAGCGGGACATACCTTTCTTCCTGGTTCCGGCGGCTGAGACAAAGCAGTCCCATTCGCAGCGGGAGGCCAAATCAAAATGAAATTTTATTTAGTCTGCGCTGTCCCCAGATTCAGTTTCAGAGTGACTGCTTTAGGAGATGGCGCGGATGTGGCTGATGCATGCTTTGCATATGAAACTGTAGTAGGAAAAGAAATCTACATAATCAAAAAAATCTGTGTTGGGAGTGACAGAACCTGGACTCCAGGGGTTTCTCTGCAGGGTATGTTCTCAGACAGGCCCTCTTGGGGTGAAATATTTTCAAAAACTTCCTTTTACGGTATTAACTACAAATATTAACGAATCCATAATACTCTAATTTATGAAAATATACAGGGTTGTGCTTACAACTCTGCCACATCAAAGTAATTGTGATTTTTCTGGAGATTTATGAATGCATCCAGGATTTCTGTGAGAAAAAATTAAATTTTAAAACATGCAGATTATCTGGGGCTTATTCTTACAATTACTATACCTCTGAACCTCAGCAAAATAGGTGAAAAGCTGGTCTGATACTGAAAGAAAGACTGCAGGCTCCTTTGACTTTTCTCTGGAAACATACTGAACTCATTCATATTTGGAGGCTATTTTTAAAAATAGAGGATAATGTTTAAAACATTTTTTAGACATTGGAAATATTTTTAAAATCAAGTAAAGAGACGACGGAGTGCATACAGACTGTACATCAGGGATTCTTTGACAATATGTACCTACAGAGGCATGGGCTGTGGTCTCACCTGCTGTCACAGGCCAGGGACAGGACTGGGTATGTGCCAGGTACTGAGACAGCAGACGGGGGCTGCTGGCAGCCAGATAGTATTTCTTAAAGAAATGCTCATCCTGGCTTCACTTCGATAGATCAATTCCTTGGGGTTTGATGCTGCCCATCATTTTCTTTAAGGGAGAAAAAAAGAAAGAAAAGGAAAGAAACCTACCTGTATAAAATGGTGGCAAAAGGTCAGGAAGGTCTCCCGCTGCGGGGGCACAGTCACTGACTTAGGATGCGCCCAGAGCCAGGGCTCTGTGTGCCCAGGGCCAGGGGTCGGTGCCCAGGTGCGCTCTGAGAGTGACGTCTGCCACTCCAGCAGCAGGCAGCCTTCTCTCAGTAGTGAGATACAAAGGGCTCGCACAGACCTCCAGCAACCCAAAGTTCAGGTGGTGAACAGACTGATACCTGCTTGAGAAACAGTCAAGGCTAATCTGATTTCAGTTTAGCCATAATATTCTTAGAAAAGCTTTCCCCACTCCAGCTTGAGCTGGCTACAGCTGTAAAGGTCTCTTCCCTGAATCCCTTTGCGCTCGCTATGATGGCATTTTGTTCTACCATGCAGCCACCAGCATTGTTCAAGCCTCAGATGCCAGCTGAGCAGGGCATTTGTCTCTTCTGGACTCTGGGACCACCATATCCAGTCCCCCTGCAGCCAGGGCCGTGGCGCTGCGGCTTTCAGGCAAGCCCCTTTGCCTGGCTCGCAGATGTAATTATCTAGAGAGGCATTCACGTGAGTTTTGCTTGCATATTATTTTTAGTCACAAGACACCCCTTTTCTGAGGAACAGGATGTTAATTCTTAACAAATCCTCTATCCCCCAAATTCTGTGCACCTGGCATTTACTTTCTACCTAATAAGCACTGTGAATATGCAAATATTCAGTGTCTGGGTAACCTCATTAATTTATTCCTCAGGCAATCATGAATGTGAACCAGGCCTGAGCCACCATGCTAGAAACTGATCAGTGCTGGGAGGATCAGCCAGGAGTCTTGCTTCATCCTGAAATGCATTTCACCTCGATCTGTCCTTTGGCACTCTAATTCAACCAAAAGCCCAGCCTTTCCTTACTTAGCTGTCAGCAAAAGGCAAAAATAAAAAGAAGAAAAAAAATGCCAAGGGATAGCAATCAAGATCTCCACCTTTCACCACCAAATAGACACCTGCAGTGGCTGATGGGCTGAACAAAATCTCCCCAGCAAAACAGTTTCCAAACTGTGCAAGCTGTCTTACTTTCTTATCTACTGAGGGTGGGTGTGTGGGATCAGAGGGTGACCTGCTTTCCATACTGCCATGCAGGGGCAGGGGCATTATCTTTCTCTTTGCCCACCTAAGAAAACATGAATAATGTTTATAAAATCTTAGGGGTCCCGGTAGGTTTCCTATTTAACAAGCCATGTATGACAAATCACAGTGTAATGTACTACGTTCTTAATCTTTAATTAGAATGTGAATATCTGCTAGAGAACACAGTTAACTTTGACACGTTAAATCTTCTGGTTAGAGTGCCTTACAGGGAGAGCAAAGATGAAAAACTGAGCCGCTCCTGCTTCTCTCCATTCACCCAGACAGTCAGGGAAGGATGATAACATCTTGTAATACCTGCTCTGCAGTAATTAATCGCTGTGGTATTTAGGACCATTCAAGTAGACAAATATGACAGAGACAGGGACAATTAGGAACCTTGTTCAAGCTACATTAACTTTTCCAGTTATTACAACACAGCAGCTCAAGTTTGCTTGTAAAAGCTGCACAGGGATTGCTATGCATTAGCCGTGCAATTATTAATGAAAGAAAAGGAGAATTGTGTTTATTATAGTTTGAAAATTGCAAATAAATTTCAATTATCTGCTATGTCATTTTGTTAAACATACATTCTGGAAAAGCCTTTGTACTCTAAATCATGAGCTACTTATAGCAAACTAGTGCCAGAAACCTTCCAGGAGGTAGGAAGTCAATATTTTTGTTGAATGGATTTTTTTTGGTAAGTGAAACTGGAGATGGGCAAAACCACCCAGCGGGTGTAGGGTGGCACCCTGGCAGCAATCCAGTCCACCTTTTGCCAAGGGGCCTGAGTCAGAGGTCTCGAGCAGACAGCAGGAGCAGCCCACTCTGTGAGAAGGAAGCAGAGGCCCTCCTCCCTTTGGGAACACCCTCCAAACAAGTATAAGAGATCAATTCAGACAAGCCAATGTCTGCCACCTGCCATCACTGCCCCTTCCAATAATAAAGCCAGTTGTTGTTTTTATAATTGAAAAGAAAGGAAAAACCTACGGAGGGGTTTGCTCAGTGGCAAAAGTGATGGAGCGCCAACATTTCTGGAGAGTGCCTCACATCTATTTCCTTTCACCAGACTAACTGCCAGTCACCTTGAATGGTGAACTTGATCTTGAAAGCATACTCTCTCTCTCTCCCCCACACACAAACACATACTTGGGGAGCAGGAATAAACACACCGTTTCTCTATTGCCTTTTGTGAAGTTATTAATTTCTCAAAGCTTACAAACATACACACCTAGGACCAAACCTCCCTTTGGTATTCCCACCCCAACCATGTCTCCAGGGGCGAATAAGATGCAGGTTCCGTGACCCAGAAAACATCCGGAATCCAAAGCCTGCTGTCTTCTCACCCATGCCAGCTCCTGACACATTTCCACCCAATTTATGCTCTGGTTTTACTAGCCATAGGGAACTGAACATGAAAAAAATAGTTATGGTGCATCCTGGACTTGGGGACCCAATTCAATTGTGTTCTTTAAATCAAAGAAAGACCAGCTTAGCATGGCACCACGCTGCATCCCCACCCCAGAATCTGTTGTCACGCACACACAAAAAGCGCTCAGTGCTCAGGGACAATCTCCCTCTCAGCAGCGCTGGATGATGTCAGCTTTCTGATTACAAACTGCTTATTTATGCTTCAACAGCTGCCAAGAGCAGCAAATAAGTGGCTAAAAGAGTGTCTAGACCAGGCTTTCAGGCCTCTATTGTCTGGCGGTTGTTACCTGGTTGACAGCGATGGGTCCAGCTGCCTGGTGTGAAAGGGAGCAGAGATGGGAAGGCAGTGATTGACAGGAGGGCCCTCTGGGTCAGCCCATGGCTCCACATCTTTATATTCCTGGCTCCAAAGGGAAAGCCAGGCCCTGCCTGAGGTTGGAGGTAAAAGGAAATATTGTAGGATAATGAAATAATCTTTTGGCCAAATTTGTGATCATGAACACTTGCCGGGGGGAGTCTTAGACAGTCCAAGTAGCCACAGAGTAGCCAGAAGTGGGCACAAGTTGCTTCAGGTAAAGCTCACAGGTCCCTGGAGGGGAGGATATGTAGACATAACATACATTCACTTTCTTCCTTTTCCTTTTCTCTTTCTTCTTCTCCTTTCGTTTTGTACTCTGGTTTGGGATAATCTTGAGCGCAAGCGTGTGTGACTCTGTGAGAGCTTCAGAAACTGTCTTTTTTAGGACTTTCAATCCAAGACTGACAAAACATGAAACACTCCAACATTTGGAAAAAACAAGGAGCTTTGCAAGCTGACGCAAATGTCTAATTAGAATTTTCCACCATTCCTTGCAACTTTTCAATCCTTCCTTCTCATTTGTTTCCAACCAAGCTTTCCATTTTAACACTTTTCAGGGTTGATTTGAATGTACCACATCGTCCCCTTCATCCCGTCTCACAATTCATTGCAGTTGATTGGCATCCAACATTTGTGGCTTTAACTCTGCTCCTCCTCTCACCCCCACTTTATAGTTTGGGGTTCCTGTGAAGGAAAGAATGTTAAGTAGTGATCACAGATAGGCACTCATTTGAAAATAATAATATTAAAATAACTTCCTCCATGAGGCCCACCCCTGGTCATTGCTGCTCAGACACTTGTGCCTTCTCGGAAACAATGACATCATTACTTAGACAGCATTGTTCTTACAGGGGCAATTAAGATGCAGCAACTAATGCTATACTTCCACATTTTTGTTCTTATGTACGTTTTTCAAGCACTGAAAAAATGCTTTCTTTAAATTTGTGGCCATGATAAGGGATGCAATAGTACAAATATGATGATTCTGTAGCCTTAAAGATTGTTGCATTTTAAAAAAGGAGAAAGAAGAGGAGGAAGAGGAGGGAGAGAAAGTGGAGAAGAAGAGGGAGAAAGAGTAAGCTTTCCACTATGTGAAAAATAGCATCCATTTAAAATCCTGGGATCCCCAAAAGGTACTAGATTTGAATAAAATGCAGGAGAGCAGCTGAGGACTCAAAGCTTACTTTGTGTATACAGTTGGCTTTCTCCAGAATATCTGAAGCAAACTCTGTAACAAAAATGAAATAACTTTAAATTAACTGTAAAAAATAAGTTGATTTAATTAAACACAGAAAGACTTAATAGATATAATAAAATGTTAAAAGTCAAATGATGTGCAGTTACATTTCAGTTAACAATGCTCAACAAATGTACTAAATTTATTCCTTTCAATAATGATGTGTTTTGAACATTTAATTAGATAAATAATGTCTAATCACTTCAGCAAATCTGAATTAGAAGGATCCTTGTCATCGAAGGTGACTCATGCTTGGTATCTTTTAAGGGGAGGTAAAGCAGACGAACCTCAGCTCTTTTCAAGGAGATGAGCAAAAACTGAGGGAAAGTCTGTCTTTCCAGCCTCATTAAAATTCAGGGTTTGCTAAACAAACTATTATTTACAGTAAGATGAGTATTATTCGAAATAGACTTCTACTTGTCTGCCTTTTTTTAAGCATTGGAAACCATAAGCAGCTGATAAAAAAAGGTATTCAGGGTGAGATGTCCTATAATTCATCATAATACTGTTTCCTTTAATAACTACTTTGCTCAAGTGATTGACATGATTACAAGAAAATTACTTCAAATTATTCATCTCTTATCTTTCATCTAAGATGTCCTAAGTTGGATGATAGTTACCATAATGGGGCCCTATTAATTACTAATGTGGAAAGTCCTTCACAATTTGGATAGAGTTTGTAGCCCAAATAAAGACTGACAAATATGACCTTGTTTCCTCTGCTGCTTAAGATGGTGCCACCCACTGTCTATTCAATGGAATGCCAAGGACTTCTATTTCTTCATTTAGAATTTGCTAAGATGAACCTGGCCTGTATGTGAAGAACAGACTCAGAGCTAACATCTCTGTATGTCTTCACTCAAATGAATACACACATGCTAGGGTATATTTGAACATTGCATGGAAGTATTGATGTACTCTGAAATGTAGAGAATGATTAACATAAAATTACCATTTCAAGCTTATGGTGTTAATTCATCCATATCTTGCTGGGGAAAAAAAAATTTTGGTACAGAATCTTTCCATTTATAATATTGCCTCAAATGATTTGTTTTGGGAAATAAACCTATACATCTATATAATTCATTCCAAGCCATAATATTGTTTGAAATTCTGTTAAACTCTGAGACTATTTTAAGACTATAGAAAGATGATTGTTAAAAACATCTTTCATTTCTTCCATTACTTTGAGGGAGAGTTGTTACATAAATAGAACCCAAACTAAACATATAAACTCAGTTTTCATTCAAATTTATTCTAAATAATCACCCTGTTTTAAATTTCATTTCTCTCTATACAATGCTTTTGTGGAATATTTGTCTTTGTTATTACTTTTTTCTATTTTTAAAAAAATATGTTTTTTTTCCCTCTAATTATATAAGTTTTAGAATTCAATGCTGAACATCCAGGAACATGTGCCATGAAGCCTAACAAGGTTAGCAACGTAACTGAAAGGTTATTTTATTTGTAAATAACAACACTGGCTATTTGGCCATCATACTATCTGCTTGTTGTGTATGCAACTTAAAGAACACTTGAACATGTGCACTTACACATTCAGAATTGTTTTCTTTGCATCTGTAAGGTTTATAGAAACATACCGACAGGCATACAGAGTTCAACATAAATAATCCAGGAATCATGAACAATATCTACGGAATATTGGAGAGAAAAATTAACATCACTGATGCTATTGATTGGATGTAAGTTCTTTACTAAAGTCTCACTTCTCTAGTTTGATCTACCTGCAACTGGAATACTTTCTGTCCATCCTTAAATCCTGTTCACACCCTCTGGGCCAGGATAGTCTACTATGGTCATCTACTAAAGAACATGCCACAGGGCAATGGGGTTTGGTCGAAGGCAGACTTGTTTTGTGTTGGAGGCCTTGTTTCCTTCTGTATTCCCCTTTGCTCACCCTGGATGAACCTGGGGTATATTATTTCTGAGCACAGACTTTGTGATTTTTGCCTGCAGTGGTCTTTCAGCAAGCATTGTGGTTTAACCTCTGGGGCCACTTCCTGATCTCCAGGTATCTTGCCTTGTTATTATCTTGCCCATATTTTGGCCTGGAAATGAAAAACTTATGGAATGTAACATGTACTAGAGTGTATAAAACATGATCAAGCATACCACATAGCAAAATGTGTGGGAAACTGTAATATAAAATATAAACATAAGCTTATGATTGGTTTGTTCAGTTCTCTGTTGCTTAGGCAACATTTTTCTAAGAGTCATAGGTGAGCCCAGACATTTATAGATGTCCATAATTGAAGTTAAAACGCATAAAATAGGAATATTCATACTAAATTATATCTTAATTGTATATTGGTAATCTCCCAACATGGACAATACAACCTATAATGTGATTCAATGTTCTAAAAAGGGTGGTTGGTGATTCTTATTTAATTTTTTTAATTTAAATTCTTTATTTTTGAAAATATTACATGTGTCTCCTTTTCTCCCCATTGACCTATCCTTTCCTGTTCCTCCCCCCACCCAGCTTCATTTGATTTATTATTTTTCTGTTTATTTGTCTATCTATGAGTCTATAGTATAGGGTTTTACAGAGTAAAACTTGGAATTTTGTGCTGCCTTGCAAGCAATTTAAGACTTCTACTTAAAATTCAAAGTACTTGTTTTGTTTGGGTTGCCTTTTCATGGGTAAGTTTTATAGTATGGAACTTGGCCCATCTTTGGAATAAATTAAGTTCCAAGTCCAAGTAAGCTTCTGCTTAGTCATGAATGAATCGCTTACTCACTCTCTACCTCAGTTTCTTCATTCAAAACTGGTCATATCTGACACATCTTTCTAGCAAAACTATTTTTAAAACTCACACTTAGGAAAAAGTAATGTGTGCATTGCTAAAGCTCACTAATTTCGAACTAATAAAAATTGGGGAAAAATAGAAGAAAAGAAAGAACTGTGTTTTATCTATTCTTTAAATGGGCTGATTTAAACTTCTTATAATGTCTGGCCATGTTCTCCATGAATTAAAAAAATAAAGAGCAAGAGAGAACGGAAAACAGGAAAGAAGGAAGGAAAAAAGGAAGGAAGGAAGGAAGGAAGGAAGGAAGGAAGGAAGGAAGGAAGGATGGAAGGAAGGAAGGAAGGAAGGAAGGAAAGGAGGGAGGGAGGGATGCCCTAGCTGGTTTGGTTCAGTGGATAGAGCATGGGCCTGCAGACTGAAAGGCCCCAGGTTCAATTCCAGTCAAGGGCACATGCCTGGGTTGAAGGCTTGATCCCCAGTAGGGGGCATGCAGGAGTCAGATGATCAATGATTCTCATCACTGATGTTTGTATCTCTCTTTTTCTCCCTTTCCCTTCCTCTCTGAAATCAATAAAAATATATTTTTAAAAAGGAAAGGAAGAAGGAAGGATGGAAGAAAGGAAGAGAATAGGATGTGAACTGAAATAGATTTAGACAAAACACTGGATTATAATCCAAAGCCCCCAATGCTGCCCTGGTGCTGTGAATCTGGAGCTGCCCTGGTAGGCCGTTCTACTCTGGCTCAGCATCACCCACCTAGAACTAGGCTCCAGTAAGGATATATATGTTATCTGAGCTTGAATTAAAAGCAAAACCTCAGGCAATAAACTACTAAAGACTTTTTATTAAAGAATGTAATTGTTAAATCACTACAAATGGGTAAACTAGAGCAAGACCACAGGGACAATATTTGTGCTGCCCAAATAATTATGGGAAACAGAATAAACACTGAATAGCTATAATCTCACATAACCTACTAATAGTGCTTTGAAAGACCCACTTCCAGTTCATACAGTGGAAAGGCCATTAGCGGGCAATGCCAAGGAAGGCAGAAGTTCCTTGCGGCCTGTCCTCAACAGCTGCCCCTGAAACACGGGACTGTGGCTGCAACCTGCAGTTATTAATCTATTTTCTGTCTTTGAATCAATAGGCTCGCAGTGAGAAATTGACTCTCTCCACAACAGAATTTCCAGCACATCCCTCCTCACAGAGCTACAGCACTACTTTCATTTGCCAAAGGGTCACATGGATGAATGAGACACAAAACATTGTTTTAGTTATAAAAACAAAAAGGGGCCATGAAATTGGTGCAAAGTTTTATCTGAATATTCTTCAACTGCAAAAGCAGTTTTTCTCAAGTCCTCCCTGGGAAAGTAATTATACCACCAAGTGTCAAAAGGGCTCCATTTGTTTCATTTCTGAGAATAATAAAAAAAAGCAGATTAAATATTATAATGATTTAAAAAATTATAAATCTGTACATTTTGTCATCAAACATATCTTTCATTAATTTCTTAATTAAATCTTCTGGATGCCTATCTTCTAAGCAGTAAGTACATAACAGGACTTACACATACATTTACTCATTGGGATACAGCACAGTCATTTGACACACAGCTATTAAATTTAATTTTAAATGAGCATAATGACTAAGGCTTTAACGTTAACAGTAAGTGAATGTTATAGAATTTATATCTATAACACACTCATATATCTGATTTAAACAATATTATCTAAAATTAACTAAAATGATAGATTCAATTTAAACAAAATTTCATGTGTATATTTGGCCAGTTAGATGTGGAGATATGCATATTGCAGGGGAGCTGGTTACATACAGTTTATAAATCACGCAGGCACATTTTCATTCATTCATTCAACGAGTATACACTGCACATCTACAACTGGCAGCAGGGAGTAGAAGGCTTTCTGAGTCTTCTCCTTGTTTCGTGTTCCTCATGATTGTGAAATAGACGGCAACTTCAACAGGTATTTATGATATAACACATTAGAAAGAAATAGAGGTACCTTCAGGTGACCGCAAAGACCGAGAGGAAGGTTCTGTGTTCTGAAGTAAGAAAAGACAGCCAGCTGGTGGGCAAGGAGTACCTAGGCTGAAGTCATCTTTGGGGAGTCTGGCCACAAAAGAAGAAGGAGCCCGGGATCTCAGGCAGCAGATGGCCGCTTCCAGGGGCCAACATGTCTGTTTGCAAACCAGCATCTTGGTTAAGAAACTGACATCCCAATGTTTGGGCCAAGTGAAAGGTATGGGTGGTGATGGGGGACATCAAATAATGAGAAATTAACACAAGAGAGTGAGGGAACAAGGAACTGAAATCTGAGGAGGAAGACGGGATCATGGATGTGAAGACATTAACAAGAAAGTGCCACTTGTAATGTGCACTAGAAACTCAGACCTTGCTATATCCTCTCAGAACCAGAACCGTTCCTCATGGAAGCCCTGTTTGAACACATGTATGTGATGGAGCATGTGTCCTCACGCCAACCCCTCTCCTAGAGCCTGGGCTGAATCCTGGCCTAGACATATGGTCCTGGCTGAAATGCATCTTGCTTTCCCACAAACTTGTTTATGCCCAGGAACTGGGTGGTTGCCGGTCTGTTCTCCCAACCCTACTGCAAGTAGCACAGTTTCCAGAGGCCTTGGGTTGGGCTCCCCATAGAGTGGGTGCCAAACCCCATGCCAGACCGAAGTTCTTTAAGCTGCTCTGATATTAAAATCTGGATAGCCAGCCATTCACATATCTATAAATGGATCTACATCCTTTTGGGGCTCGTTGAGTCTTCTCCTCTCCCTAAAAGTTAATAAAGGAAAAAAGAAAGAATGATTCCCTGAAGATCAGGAGATTTAGAGACTGTGTAAAGTAGGGGGCTAGGTGGAAGAGGCTATTGGCAGAGAAAAGATAACTCATTCTGTGACAATTGTGACAAAACAAGATGCTATTCTGGATAAAAATCTGAGAAACAGGAAGTTTGAGAAGGCCGAATGGCACTCTCTGCTCTGTGGGCCTGGGCCGAGGCCTGTGTGGCCTGGGGTGAAGCAGATTTCCTCAACATAAGGGAGATACCCACTTTCCTCTGACACTACCTCCTATCTTGAGTGTGAAAGGATTGGGAACCAGGACAGGAAAGACATTTGACTGCATGATGATTTTAAGGTGACAATAGATCACAAAAGAGAAGGGGCAAGTGGATAATAAGGTGGGATTTCTCTAAGGACCTATGCCTTTAATTGTTTTGGGTAATTCAGTGGCATTGAGGCTACTGTTTTTCCCATACAAGTCTAAAGGTAGGGTGCCATCCCCAAGTCCATGTGTATGATGCAGAGTAAGTCTCTGTATTGATAATCATTTTTAGCTGTTGTAACCAATTAGTTCATCAGAAAGGATGTAAAGAATATAAAACATTAGTTATTTTATTAGTTAGTTATTTTAATAATTCCTTTAAATTATAAGACATTACAAAATATTCACTACTTTTTAAGAGCAGTATTTGCTATGAGTTTTTAAAATCAATTACTAAAATGTACAAACTTTCAGTTATAAGATAAATAAGTTCTGGGCTATAATGTACAGCTCAGCAACTAGAGCTAACAATATAGTTTTTGTATATTTGAAAGTTGCTAATAGAGTAAATCTTAAAAGTTCTTATCACGAGAAAAATAGTGTAAATGTGAGGTAATTGAAGTTAATTAAACTAATTGTGGTAATTATTTTACATATATTAAATCATGTTTTATACTTTAAACGTATGCAGTGTTTTATGTAAATTATATCTCAATAAAACCAGGAAAAAATAGTTACTAAAACAAGACAAATGGACAAAAAGAGACTAATGGATTATGGTAGTACAGTCTGTACTTAAAAAATGTTTTGACATAAAATATTTTTCTTCCTATTCAAATTCAATTCTTTAAAAATGGCTGACATCTAAGTGAGTCTGTGTGTGTGTGTGTGTGTGTGTGTGTGTGTGTGTGTGTGGTGTGTCTGTGTTGGGGAAGAAGAGGTATTAGGAAAAAAATACAGGAAAAATACTTGCTGCTTTGTTCTTTTGCTGTATTATTCTATGTTACATTAATGAAAAGAATTCTACATAGTATGTTACCTAACAGAAGTTAAGGTCATAGTGAGTAGGAAAAGTGTACCTGTAAATCAAAGACATCACATTCTTAAAGTGGAAAGAGAGGATAGGATCTGTTTGTTTTTAGGTTATTGTTGTGTGTGTGTGTGTGTGTGTGTGTGTGTGTGTGTGTGTGTATTTTAGCATCCCAACTGTATAACTTTGATAAGAATGTGAAGAAAATGAGTAAGCGTAATTTTAACCTCATTAGTGTATGGTGTCCTATAAGGCCCATAATACGATAGAGGACACAGTGAATTGCATAGTGAAAAGACCCTCTGGAGAACTCTGAAATGCTTTCATGTCACCTTTTGGCCATCATACAAGAACAATTACATCAGAGGCCTGTAAGAGGAGTCACTGCTGAAGGCTTCCTGCCTTATATCCCTGCTTGATGGGTCCCCTGATGTATAATGAGGCTGGATGATGGGGAGAAAGAAAGACAGATGTTGGGGTTTGCAGCAGAGTCAGAAACATGATGCTCCTCAAGACAGTAACACTCAGATTTACATTGCATACATGAATGAAGGTGCACTTTGGATAAGTTGTATTCCATTGCTCTTTTCCTCGTTTTCCATTTAGTTTCTCACAATATTTTAGAATCCACAAAAAACACTTTAGTCCTTGTTTGCTTCCTTTTCAGACCACCCTTGGATAGGACTGCATCTGACAAGTATGTGGCAGGTTTAGAAATAGCCTGCACCCCATACCGTTCATGTGACATCAGAATCCAGTCTAGCCTTGCATAGCGTCCTTTGGTACTTTGACCACCTCCCTTTCCCCACCGCCATTGACCAGGTTTCAGTGGGCTATGTGTGCAGGGCATTCAACAAAGGCTTCCAACTGAGGGGTAAGTAGGTGTTGAAATCTAGCCCTGCTCTAGTCTCCAAGCCAAGGCCCTGCCCTGCAGGAAGGACAGACTCTTCCTGATTTAAACAAAGGCTCAATGTAGCACTACTGCCTGGACAAACAAGGCGCTTTACACCAGTGCTGCACCAGCTGCACCTACAACTATTTGGAGGAATGGCAATTTCTATCGATACAACAGAAACACCAGAACGCTCCACAGGTAGTCAAGCTGCAGTGTTTTGCAAAACTTTTATATCAGTTATGATGATGACACAGGTACATCCTGGCTTAATATATAAAATGTATTTCTTTCTTTAGGTCATGGTCAAAGCACATTTGAAAGTCATGTCTATCATCATAATAGATTGACAGTAATAAATTATCATGATAATGTATAAACATGGTACAGTCCACAGTATTTAAAAGCATACATGCATTATTGTACTTGGTCCTTGGAGCCTGAGGAGTCTGTTGGCATAATAACCCTGTCTTGATAGTCAGATGAGGAAATAACCTGAGGTGGGTGCTGTGGTCTAAAGACACCTTCTCTTACCAGACCTAGGACTTGGGATGACAGGAAAGATGGATGGATGTAGTGAAAGCCAATGTTTTACTTTTGAGCAGCTATTGTTTATTTTAAAAGTTTACCTGGTTGTGAGGCCACATGGCAATAAAATGTTCTAGGTGGTAAAGTGCAGAGGTGCATCCAGGGCAGTGAAGATGGCCGGTTCACCTGTTCAGGCCCCTGGCACAGGCCCCTGGTCCAGTCATTTTTCATAAGTGGACCAGGAGATGATTTAGAGGATAAAATTCCTCCCTGAGTCAAAACCGGTTTGGCTCAGTGGATAGGGCGTCGACCTGCAGACTGAAAGGTCAGAGGTTCAATTCCGGTCAAGGGCATGTACCTTGGTTGTGGGCACATCTCCAGTGTGAGGTGTGCAGGAGGTAGCTGATGATATCTCTCTCTCATCGATGTTTCTAACTCTCTATCCCGCTCCCTTCCTCTCTGTAAAAAATCAATAAAATATATTTTAAAAAATTCCTCTCTGAAAGAAGAGAGATCAGGTTAGGAGGGGAAATAATTATTTATTTTAAAATATATTTTTATTGATTTTTAGAGAGAGAGGAAGGGAAAGAGAGAGATAAAAACATCAATGAGAAAGGAAGTCATTAATTGGCTGCCTCCTGCATGGCCCCCACCGGGGATTGAGCCCACACCTGGGCATGAGCCCTGACCAGGAATTGAACTGGCGACCTCTTGGTTCCTGGGTTGATGCTCAACCATTGAGCAACACCAGCTGGGCAGAAAATACATTTTTAAACAAGATATAAAACAAGACAAAATAAAACGCAATAGAACCTTTTTCATTGTGTTCCTTATCCTACTTCCAGGAACAGTCTCAGAAAGTATAGCAACTGCTTCTGTATATAATTCTTTCTCAGGTTTCTGTGGCCTATGAATCAAAGACTCGAGTTGCAGGGGGTTCTAAGCCAACAGCATACCACGTATTCTGCTTGGAGGCAGTTTCCTAAATGGTTCCTTAGGGACGTGAAGACTTAAGGGACTGAGCCCCACACTCACACTTGAACCGCCCCTGGTTACTGGGCTCTGTTACCAGCCTTCAGGTGGGCAAGGAGGCATTTTAAACTAGTTCCTGCCTATATTTAATTCAATCATAACTAGATCTGTAAGACTAGAAATGGTCCTCAGAGTCTAAATATAGCACACTTTCCTTTTACAGAGCAGCAAGCAGGCTCAAAGTCAGGCACCCGCATACATGAAGCTGCACACATATGCACACATGTGTACATACTCACACACACCTTCACCTGATGTGTGCACACATAAACACATATAAACACACATGCACATACATGCACATGCATGCACAAGAAGTCAGGGCCCACTTGGACTTGGTCTCTCCTAACACCTCCCTATACTCCTCGAGGAAAGGTGAAACCTCAGCCTCTCTCAAGCTGAGCTCCATCTGACAGGGAGCTTGTGCACACCAATTGGTTCCTTAAATTAAGTTGGATTTTGGCCCCGGATTAGCACCTTCACCAGCTCAGAGGTGTGTCTGGCTTTTTCTTCCAGCGGTCCAGCCCTCCGCTGCCCAGGCCTACTTGTCACAAGCAGAGCACACCTGCCTGGCCCCTGGGCACTCACAGCACAGCCACAGGCAGCGGTACCTACCACTGACCCTCATGTAGAAAGAGATGCCATGTTGGTGAACCGACTGCTAGGGACCCCAAACCACAACCAAAGCTTAGAAGTTTAAAACAACCAGCGAGGCCATCGTTTCTCATTTTTGAAATAAAAAAATAAAAAAATCAGATGAAAAAACCTATCTTTTTCAATTTTGCAATAAAATTGTAATTTAATAAGGTAAAAATAATTGGTTAAGTTTTAAAATGGAGTTTCAGATTATCACTTGCTAAGATCACAATGATTATTTCCCAGCAATAAGTTAAAAGTCTTTTTTTTTTAATGAATTGCACATAGTTCTTTATTATGCTATCATAGGATCGACCTTTTTCAGATTGTGAGAAATTTCCCATGAATTAATTTTTGCTGTTGAAAATATTTGTTAATATTAATTTCCCAATATTAATTTTTGCTGTTGAAAATATTTGTTTTCCCTCTTTTACTATTTTTTTTTACAAATAATGAATTTAGCAATCATTGAAAAAGAAATAATTAACAAATCAAACCCTGCCCATCAGAGGCACATTTTCCGAAGACCGAGGTTCCTGCTGGTGGATCTTGGATGTGAGGTAGGAAGGAGGTTTGTGTCCATGTTCTGTTGGTTCTTAGATGCAGATAAGTGGACTTCCTAATGTAATTTCTCCAAACTGAGGTCACTTTTTATTCAATATTCCACCATCAAATGCACACGAGCCTCTAGAGATCCAAAACTAATTTTTAAAAATTAATACATGATTAGTGAAACAGATACAGCTTTTATTTTTAAAAATGTAAGATTGCCATTCTATTTCATATAATGATTCTGCACTCCCCCCCCCCCCCCCCCCCCCCCCACACCCACTCTTCAGAATAAAAGCCTGGGGCCCACCCGTCATGGTGGTGAGCAGCAGGGCATGCAGAATGCACGCCTGGAGCCTCAGCCAAGGATGATAAGCCTGCATGAATTTTACGAGTCTTAGTATCAAGGTTGCCCTTGCCCAAGGGATTTAAGAATAAAGGAGGGGAGAAGGCAGATGTATGAATTACTGGCATTGTAAATCTTCTCCGTGGCAACCTACAGCTAGGAAAAGTCTGTGATGGGCTCAAGACTTGAGAAGAAAGAGACACAGCAAAATGTGAATGGATTTTCTTCAGCTACTTAGAGCACTGCTTAGGGAGGTGCATGTGAGTGTGTGTGTGTGGGGGGCACTGGTGTGTGTATGTGTGTGTGTGTGTGTGTGTGTGTGAGAGAGAGAGA
>JAAGEH010000041.1:3869011-3939059 GCA_011751065.1 Lasiurus cinereus | reverse complement strand
AGAGAGAGAGAGAGAGAGAGAGAGAGAGAGAGAGAAGGGAGAGAGTAAATGTAAGAGGAGGAGCTCTCTAGAAATTTGTTAGAAAAATTACTAGCATTATACAGATTGCCAGCTTTGGGGACAAAAACAATACCGTTTAGCCTCAGAATACAAATGACTGGATTTTGTTTGGGGGAGGAAAAAGATGCTGTGGGGGAGGGGTATAGGATTATGAAGTGAGTAACAATGAGCAAATTGGACCCCCTGCAACACAGAACAAGGTCACGGCAAAAGTCACGGTGTTGGTTGGTGGAGGTAGTTGATAGGAGAAATGGCTCATGATAAATCACTTCTCATTTTGCAAAATCTGTCAGTTAATGAAAATAAGATGCATCTGAGTGGTCTATATGAGCACCTGATTTTTCTTTCTCTCCCTCTCCCTGCCCACATATACACTTACCCACATGCAAGGCCTGCTGATGTAGTAAAGTAGCCCTGGCTCTAATTGTGCAATTATAAAACGGAAATGATGCAGGTTTGGCAACACAGGGAAAGAAGGCAGCTCAATAACATTGTTTAATAACAAGCAAATAAAGCTCAGAGGGGAAAGAGGTGACTATTTCTGCTTTAGACTCATTAAGGAGCCTGGAACATATTGTAAAGGAGTGATATTTAATTACGGGCTGGACTGATAACACAGAGCAGGGCCTCACTGGGGGAGAGACCCTGTGCTCCCAGGAACTCACAGCTCCAAACATCAATTACCATGATTATCTACCCAGTGCTTACAAAATGTGCCATCTCCCTGTTCATCAGCGACCCGCAAACAGGCAGCATATAGGAAAATTTATGGGCACAGGCAGCCAGGGCCAGGTGGGCAAGCTCGCTTCCCGTTGGCCATTTCTCAGAGAGGAGGAAAGAAGCAAAGGAAAGAAAAATCTGTCTTCTGCGCTACTGAGAGAACAATATATTACAGGGCATCGCAGAAGACGTCATTTGTTGCCCTGCAGCTTGCTTTCTCCCTGCTGCTGTGGCCTGTTTGAATGAGAAATGGGAATATAAGAACCAAGTCCTGGTTACAGGGGACTATGTGATCTGGTCCATCCAACTTTTTGGTGCCACATGGGCCATGGGTCCAAACCACGATGTGGGAAATATTCCTTCCTCCCTTTAACCTCAGCCTCAGGGAGGAGATAGGACACCATGCTTGTATCAAAAGTAGAATTTCATAGCTTGGCAGGCGTTGCTTGGTGGTTGAGTGCTGACCTATGAACCGGAGGTCGTCGTTGGGTTCCTGGTCGAGGCACATGCTGGGGTTGCAGGCTTGGTTCCCTTGGGGGGCGTGCAGGAGGCAGTCAATTGGTGATTCTCTCTCATCATTGATGTTTTTAACTCTCTCTCCCTCTCTCTTCTTCTCTCTGAAATCAATTAAAAAAATTAGGAATGGGTAGAGTCACACATATGCAGAGGAGATCAGTGTCCCCAGGGATATACATTAAGTGTCTTTTTGTTGTTCTGTGGTTTTTGTTGTTGCTGTTTATATAGTTCTGTTTTCATTGTGGTTATATTGTGCTTCGAGACTGTAGTTCTATCAAATCTATTCCTAAAAAATAATAAAGTACTAAGAATATGTCTTCTACATATTACCAATTCAACTAAAAATATAGTCTCTTATATACAAATCATTCCAACAACTGGCAGAAGAATTGACCAAATGGCTCAGATATTTTTCATCCTCTGTGTTAATGTGTATATTTCAAAATAGAAAGTGTCTCTCTACTTTAACCTTAACAGAAAAATTTGTAAAAGATACTTTTTACAAATATATTTTTATTGATTTCAGTGAAGAAGGGAGAGGGAGCGATAGAAACATCAATGATGAGAGAGAATCATTGATTTGATGCCTCCTGTACACACTAACTGAAGATTGAGCCCATAATCCTGAGCATGTGCCCTGACCAAAAATTGAACGATGACATCCGGGTTCATAGATGAATGCTCAACCACTGAGCCACACCGGCTGGTCAGCAAACTTTTTTGAGACAAGTGGTTGGATACATGCCATTTGAACTTAGTCAAGTCAAGCTCCTTTGTAAACCACTTTCTGCAGCAACATTGCCCATACATAATTCATTCTGATTGGCAGACAGCAGACAATTGGGTAGAGCCATTCTGTGGGACTGTAGGTGGTCAACTGATCCACAATTCAAGCCAGGTCCCTGCTCTATTCCCACCATCTGCCTTTGCAGCTAGAATTTCTCATGCCTTTCAAACTGATAAGGACTGAGGAATATACTGGCTGCAAATATTCTTGTCAACCCCAGCCTGAAGAACAAAGGAAACTTGGGCTACTTTTTAATTCTACCCTCTCAGCTCATCAACACTTGGTTTGCATTAAAATGTAAGAACATTACACTCCACACTCTGCTAATAATCAGAAACTACTGCTTTGAAGTTTCCCCATTTCTCAGCTACTATCCATGACAGATGTTTGCCAGAGAAAAACTCAAGGGGCATTTTCTTGCAAGCATTTTGCCATTGCACCACTTAATATTTCAGCATTCTCCAGAGTAATCAAGAGATAACAGTGCCTTATTTATCTCATGTCTTGCTCCTTGCTAGGTCCTCACCACTATCTGCGTGACCTCTGAAGACAGGCATTAATTTCACCTCAGTATTTCTATAGCCTCAATTAATAAAAACTGACTACGTTTTCAACAAGTGCACATGTCCTGATAAATGAGGGTCTTGACTTAATTGCTCTGTAAATTAAGAGCTCATGATAGTGACAATAGAGAAGAGTTTTAATAATGAAAAACTCATTAAATTTGTGTACTTTTTGAATAATTAAAGTCACAGGACCATTTTGAGGAGCTAATTTAAGTTTTGTTTTTAAATATATGTCTCAGATGAGGACTCTTCATCTTCCCAAAAGTTGGGCAATTGTTACTAATCGGGTTACTTGTGTCCTGATTGGTACTAGGCTCTGGTTTATTCCTCA
The DNA here is from genome assembly GCA_011751065.1 of Lasiurus cinereus. Lineage (NCBI taxonomy): Eukaryota > Metazoa > Chordata > Mammalia > Chiroptera > Vespertilionidae > Lasiurus > Lasiurus cinereus. The sequence continues at coordinate 3,936,079 of JAAGEH010000041.1, read as the reverse complement.
TCTCCGTATCCCCTCTCTTCTTCCACCCCTTCCCTCCCCGCTCCCCAATTACTAGAATTGAATGAAAACTCGGATTGAGGGTTTAAGGTCAGTCTTCTATTTACCCAATGAGAAAGATCCAAAATCAAAAGACACATGGCTGGCTTTACCTTTTTACTGTTATCTGAACTAAACTTTTCCATTTGCATTTGATGACTTTCATTTGAAGTATGTTCTAATTTTAGGATCTAAATATTTCTTGGGAAAGTTCTGTTGTTTTTGTTTATGGCTTTCAGCTGTGTAAAGATCTAAATGTTCAAGTATGCGTGGAGACAGGCTTGAAAGGGTCTATACAAACCACAGATCCCTACGATTACAGAAGGGGATTCTTCCTGAAGAGTTGGGGCTAAATACCCACTAAATACAGAAGGGAAAGCTCCCCTCAAGCCAGAGGTTTTACTTTAAAAGTGATGATTTGCTCTAGGAATCATAGATGACTGTCCACCTGGTGTTAAATAATGTTGGAAAGAATCAGATTCTGATTCGACGAGGCTTCTTTGTCATTTCTGAGACGTTCACATGCCTCATTCCTCATGCCCACATGTCACATGTCAGTGTTAGTGCTGCATGGAGGTGTAGTCAGCGCCCAGTCTGTTCAGCCTTCGGCGACCCCTGAGCATTTGAGGTATGAACTCTGCAGAAGGTGAGCATACGGAGGCCTGTCTGAATTTTGTTCCAGGAAACTTGTGAGTAATTTTGCTAGTCAAGAATCATTTTCCTGTGAACTTGATCATTTCAAAAATAAAAATTAAATAACCTGGGGTGGGAAGATTTTAATTACAAGGTAACATTGATCAGTCCTAAATACAATCTCCTGTGGAAGAGGTGAGTACAGAAGAGGAGATAACATTCAGAAAGCATTGTTTCACAGGTTGGAGGGAAGATGCTGCTTTTCTAGGACATGAGATGGGAAGAAGGCATGTATAATTATTATAAACACAGGAACCAGTCAGAGTCTGTGTTCTTGTGCCCTTCTAATAGAAGAGACAGTAAAAGTGGAGTGAAAAGTAGGGAAGAAATGTACACACAGGCTAGAAAATATAAAAGAGAAACTATTTTTATGCCATCCATTCATTATCTGAACCCAGCTTAATGTCCTTCTGCCTTAGACTAGGAGCTATCATGCTAGCGTTTTCCACTATTATAAGAAAACTATTATATTAAACTGAGCTCACAATGAATCCCATGGGATTGGGAAAAGCTATGCTGTAAATGGGATTTTGCACTGTGTGAATTGCCAGGCCCCCAAAATTGTGAAATCCTGTGGCTAGGCACAGGTTGTACAATATGTGCATTTGTGAAAAGGGGATGTCATCACTACATATTATTTTTTACCTCTGGCAAGAATTTTATAGAATTTCAGAGCAGAGCACACACAAAAATACTTCTATAAGTGGGACAGAATTAAAATAAAATTTATCTGGATACCATACCATCATTTGTTCTAAAATTTATCTGGGTGCCATACCATCAAGTATGTATTAATTTATGTTATATGACCTGGAAAGTAAATACTCTAGGTTGCTAGTCCTTTAAAGTCATTAATCTGTTGAAAACAATAGTATACCAAATATGTTAAAGGGCACAAGAGAGATAAAGATAAAAAGGAGAACATTTTTAAAGGATGGATGCCAGGAAAAAAACTTCAGAGAAGGAAATAAGGAGAGATCAAAGTGCCCTTTCTCTTTTTTGCTTCTGTTTTGGATATGAACATATGAGAAGGGGAAAGAAATTGATAGAATAACACATGGGGGGAATAACTAAAGACCACAAGACACAAAGCCACTTGTCCCACTAGAAATGTCAGTTCTCATAATAAAGGACATAGGAAGCACACAATTGCCCATATTAAATGCTTGCTTGGTTACAATGTATGCACTAAAAAGAAAAGTGGGTAAATCTAACTGCATCATTCTTTGGCTATTTCAGAAACTGACTTTCAGAAATCCATTGAAGTCTCCTTTTACAACTAACATGATGGGCGTGTAGAAATGTGTCTCCATCCACCAGGGGGCAGAAAGGAACCCTTTGGTTAGCCAGAGATATTTGGACATGAACTTTGATTTTGAATGGTTGCAACTTGCAGAGCTTTTTCACTGTCAGCTGTCACTTGCTGAGACTCATCTGTGTGAGCTTCTCTAAGAAACCTTAGTTCTAGGGCGGCTCAGAGCTTCATTTTACTTACACTGAGTGGCCAGATTAATATGATCTCTGAGTGCATAATAATCTGGCCACTCAGTGTATATCCTATATAATAAAAGGCTAATATGCAAATTATCCCCTCGACCAGGAGTTCAACCAGCAGGCAGGCCTGCCAACCACCCATGTCTCCTCCCCCTGGCCAGGCTGGCCGGACCTCACCCATGCACGAATGCATGCACCAGGCCTCCAATATATATATTATATATATACTGAGTGTCCAGATTATTATGCATTCAAAGATCATAATAATCTGGAAACTCAGTATATAACTTGCTTCCTTTATAAAAGAGATGTGATGAAAGTGCTGGATCTGACATTTGGTGGTCTTTGTATTTCAGCGGACTTGTTTTCTGAGGATGCATAGCTTTGTGTGCGTGTGTGTGTGTGTGTTTCAGTGTCTTCAAGATTCGTTAGCATATTAACTCTGCTACTCTTTTACAAGAATACAGAAACGGAACGGTTAAACACTTTAATGTCTATCATTTTATACAGTGCTTTTCACTGAATGTGGTATTCAAAATATCAAATTCTATGTTCCTCTGTAACTGCAGGAGTTCTGTGCTCTATTAGTTGGGATGTGAACGGCCTCTTAAAAAGAAGGGGCAGGCCTGATGGATATAAGGTCATCTTATGCTCCCCTCGCTCTGTCCAATGTGGGTACTCAATGATGATGGTCTTTCTCAGTGGCAGAATCAAAGAAAGAGTAGCCATTCAGGAGAAAAACTAAATGTTAATAATTAAAATAACTACAACTGACATACACTCAGGGGAGCTATAAAATGTATTTTTCTCTGCTGGTGCCAAATGTCTAGCCAAACTGAAATATAATCTTTCAGCAATTGAACAAGTAAAAAAAAATTGCCTCAGGAATGGTCACTACAGTTGGTTGCTCACCACACTTCTGAACAGTTTACATCTGTTGACCATCTCTAAATCCTACTTAACATGAACTCTGATGAGAGGTCACAGAGTGAATTAATAGATGTGAAATGCATTGAGATTAATTAACACATCTTTACAATCCCATGTTGAGGATTTGGCATTTAAAGAAAACTAGAGCAATATTCAGTAGCACATACATTATAGTAATAAAGATTTATAAATAAACCATAATAAGAAACATTAAAAAGGCAAACTGCATGGAGATACCCAGTGAAAACAGGATAGCCCTTAGAATTTCATTAGCAATCTGACGGAACAGCCAGGTTTATATTGCTGAATCACATATGATTTCAATGTGATCTTTTCAGAAGAAATACACTAATAAAACAAATGCAGGTGATTTCAGAACTATTCTTATTTTTTCCAAAACAAGATATAAAACGTGCTCGTTAGAACATTGCTACTTCCTGGTCCCCAGCTCAGGGAATGGGTGGGGGACTATGTGCATGAATTCAGATCCCCTTTGCAGGTCATTATCTGTCCCTGGAGGCTCCAGTGACAGGACTGTTCCTTAATGATTTTCTGGGATACTCACAACATTGATTAGAGACACACTATATATACTTTAACACCATGGTAAAATCCATAATAAACAAATCCTCCAATAACACATAGATAAGCCAGATGGCCAATAACTCAATCTTTCCTAAAATTATATACTCATGTGTAGACAGTGATGCTCACTTCACCCAGTGCTTTTTTATCACCTCTACTTCTAAATTCTAACCTCATGAATATACCTTTCTTTTTCCTTATATTTCAAGCTATTTAGTTTTAATATTTTAACTATTTGTAATCTGGGTTTTCTTTTATAAATAACAGTGGAGGTACCATGAGCCCCTGCTTGGTATGTGAAAATGATGCTACTGGTTAGTGGTAGGCTATTTGCTTTGATTTCTTTTTCCAGATAGATTTATACTGTTTTGTTTTCTCTTTTCTGGCCCTGCCAGTTCTTCCCAACCATGATTTTTCCAGCAGTAATCTGTGTTTTGATGTCATCAGGCTTTGTAACAGGCTGGAACTAACAGGGCTAGTTTGATAAAAGTATTCATGAGCTGAGTTCCAAATGCGCAGGTCTGTCCATGAATCAAATCAGCCCCAAGTGTTATATGCACATGAAACTCTTTAAAACTCTCATGCTTTCATCTGAATTCCTGGTAGGTACTTGCAGAATTACAAAGCATATTTTTTAAAAGTTATCTACTGTAGTCAAAAACTCATTCATGGGATTTTTCAAGGTAGTTCCTCTGTCTGGGAGGAAAAATAGGGATGTCAAAGCAATTACACATACAGCTGTCTAATTGCTTGCACATTGGAGGCCATTAGGAACTGTCACTGAGTGACCAGGAGTAAATCCGGCCTTTATAGAGTCTATGATGAACGCAGAGCTCTGTTGAGGATGGGTCTCTGCAGTTTTCCAGTTCCAAGGGCATTAGGGGTGCTACTGGATTGTTCGCATTGTAATTTTAAGGTTAATATTACCCTAATGAGACAAAATTGGAAAGCCACAGAAAAGAAAATGTTGCTTTGATCTAAACACAAACCCAGCTTAAAATCCAATAAAGTAGTTCAACTACATAATAACAGAACTAAAGGTGATACTCTGATAAAAGACAGATATTTATAAATCATTTGGATATGCATGTTTATGAGGCTATTTGGACTGGACCAAAAGGAAGGCCCAGGCATCATTTGGGGGTCTGTACATGCTAGGCATAAATAGCTGAACATCACATTTTAGGAAGAAAACTTGATCATCAAGAGCACCGAGTATGGAACAATTTATCTATATATAATTCAGATAATAATATGAATGCTGTAAAAGCCATTATGATGAAGTCTTTATCAAAGCTCAGCAGACTAGGATGTTTTTCCCAATCTAGAAGTCAGATTCCAATGAAATCTTGGACCTTTTTAAAGAATATCCTATGTGACTACATTGTGCTTTTTCTGAAATTGTGGTGTGCCCAGCAGCCTTCCTTGGTTCATTGTACCCATATTCCCCCATCACACGCCTTTAACCAAAGGACTATGCTAGAAATAATGGCTCATGGAGAGGCTCAGAAGCAAAATGCTAAAGTAGCTGCCATTTGTCTCATCTCTGCTTCTCCACTGTTCATCCTTTATGTCCATTGTATCTTACTCCCACATAAAACTTCTGAAGGAAACAGTCTGTAGATTATCATCTGTAATTAACTGAAATTCAATGGTTTGGTACTCCCTTTAATTTCTTTTGGTGGTTTGATCAGTGAATTCATTAGTAATCAATCTAGTTAATAAGTGTGTGTGCATATTTGCTATCACACACAGCACTTTAAACAACATATCATGTAACTTGTGCCGAGTTCCAAATTTTGATTATTTAAACAAAAGCAGATTTTACCTCTGCAAAACTTTACAAAGATTTCCAACAACAGAAAGGAAAAAAATGAGAAATAGTTATTTGGTTTCAACCTAACATGTGCATCTTTTTGGCCTTAATAATTTCCCTCTGTTTATATTCCATTTAAAAAGGAGGTGGTTATCCAATCCAATGTGAATATTTATAAAGACCCAGAGCTTCCTTTGAGAGTGTTCATTAGTTCATACCATTGTTAATCCACAAGGATACTAGTGCTATTTATGATACAAATTGCCATGTAAACTTAGTTGAATTCTGCAGCTCGGGGTGTGAACACTGCATTGGCTGCTGTGGTGTCCCTTCTGTCAGTTTCCTCTTCAGATGCACTGATACATTGTTGATTGCTTAGAAAACAAAGTTGCAATATTCATCACTTTGTGAGCACCATGACAAATTACAGAGCATTGTTGTTTAAATTAAATGTTAAAGTAGGTTAGTCCAGACATTTATAATGAAGCATGTAATTAGCGCAAGCACCAATGAAATATCAACAAATTAACTTTTTTTTTTTTTAAATATGTGAAATACTCCAGTATGAGCACTGGGACCTTTAAACAAATGATGTCACACAGTCTAGGAGGCTTTGTCATGTTCAGTAAATTAGCGTGGCCTAACCACAGCACAGAATTTCCTTGAGCTGCAATAAAGACTAAATGCTTTCAGACTCCCATGATCCTTTGTAGTCATCATCTGAAAGCACTGCCTTAGTGAGCTAAACCTGTAAAGTTTTCTTTGGAGCGGCTGTGCGTTGATTAGATCTATTTCAGCCTCGTCGTGGTAATAGGCTCCTCTCTGCAAGACTGCTTACCCTCTGCTCCTCTGGCAGCTGGAGAGACTGGAATTAATCAGGTCTGCTGGGGACTTCCTTGGCGGCTCCACAGGCCAGCGATATGGAATCATTTACCACAGAATCTGACTGTCAACTCTTTGTCATTTGGGCTTTTGATTATGCTTTCTTTCTTTCTCTCGTTTTCTTTCTTTTTTTTTTTGCCTTTAGAAAAAACAAATAGGAAGTGCATGACAGATTACCCTAATGCAGAATTTTCTAGTGACTTTCCAGGTACCCCTTATCACCTTTGATCTGTTCTTTAAAAAGGTATGTGTGTGCTAAGATGGTGTTGGCCTGCTATTAAAATTAACTTTCTCCCTTATTAAGGTATATATCCACCTAAAGAAAGTCAGTCATTGCTACATGGTCTTTTGATCTGAAGCAAGACACTTTAGAGAACTCATCTTTGAAGAACCTACTGCTTGGAGTGGCAGCACCCCACTGAAGGCCTGGCCAGGGTGTCTGTCTCAGCATGTACAGAATCACCGCTTACCCAGAGCAAATTAGCATTCATGGCCAAGCACCCACCGAAATGACAAAGAAACAGACTCACATCCACATAAAAGTCTGAGTCTAATTTCAGTATTTGATTTTCTCAGAAGCAAATATCTTGATAATTGAGTTGTCTAATTTTGTGCTTAAAATTAAAAATAAATCCTATAACGTCATAACAAAAATAAACCACCCAAATCAAAGTACTATTTTACATTAAGAATTGTTTCTTGGGGCGGCTTTTCATTCAATTTAGAAAACAAGAATATTTTCTCTTATTTCAGCATTATAATTGTTTGACATGGTTCTTCTTCTGCAGAAAACACATACCCAAAGACAGGGGGAAGACATTTAAATATCTTCTCTAGGGTATAACCATGAGAATTACATATAAATGCTGGGACTTAATGTTTTTAAAATTGTGATATAAAATATTCTAGAATAAATGTAATCCCCTAAAAGTATTTTTACAATCAATATTTTCTTTCACTGAATTGGTATGAAGGCTGTAATGAGTCAAACAGAGAAATACTGTATTTTGTAAATGCCAAGATGTAATGCATACATTGGTATCACATAGCCCCTGTGAAAGTGTTACTGAAACAGACAACAGACTGAATGTGTTTACCATATGACTTGAATGCCCTGCTTTCTGTATGGGCTTTTCTGAGCTCTGCAATAAGTCTGAACTAAGAAATTGTGAGTTATGCTGGGCTTGTGGGCCTATATGGAACGTGGCTTGCTCATTTGTTCTTCTGACACTGTTTATGTCTGGTTGAGACACAAACAGACATAAATATAGCAGAGATTTGAGGGCTCCCTTTCTGGGCGTGTTTGGTGGTAGGAGTGTGAGAAGAGGGAAGGAGGCACTAGAATAAACTATGCGAAGGGCACATGACTGATTTAAATTACACTGGCCTTTGGGGCTTATGCATTTTTAAGAACTGCATTATTTTTAAAAAGAGGGGCTCCGGCCTTACTTAAGGCCATTCAGACCCAAATGGCTTGGCAGACCTTTTGCTTTTGTGGCCTGCATTGCCCCTGGTCTCTGGTCCCCACCTCTCTCTGTTCATGGGTGCCAGCTCCGGCTCCGGCTGCCACCTCAGTGCTTTCTTCTGTTTGGGCGGGCAGCATGCCCAGGTGGTCCCGAGGGTCCTCACCTACATTGCTCATTAGCCACCCTTCAGAAGGGAGAAGCAGCCTACCCTGGAGCTCTGTGCTGCTCCTGGTTCCCACAGGACCTGGAACAGTGGTTTCTCTGCTGCTCTTAGGTGTCCTGGACATCTGGGCTAGAAAGAGAGGTTGCTAGGTTGATTTGGCATTGCAGCATGCACTTGGCAAAATTCAATGAGGAAGAGGGAGGCAGACAGAGAGGGCATGAGTGGGGATGAGAGTTGGAGGAAGGGGAGGAGGAGGAAGGGAAGAGAGACAGGGTTTAGAGGGAGAGAGAAGGAGGAGAGCTGCTCGCTAATTGAGCTATTTACCAGAGTGCAGAGGCATCTGGAAAGCCGCCAGCCATTACTCAGTGTCTTAATAGCATAGATTCTGGAACCCTTACAAGCAAGAAGTTTCACATGTTTGCTTGTTTCATTTTGCTTGTCTTTGAGATGATGTGGGAAGAGGAATGGGTGGGATAAGAGCGTGGAAAAGGGGAGGGGGAAAGACAAACAACAGTGGAGCATATATAAATCCAGACATGGAAGCAGGAGAAGCCAGTAAGTGTCCTCAGACTAGCGAGGAAATAGTTTACAAGGCAAAAAATGAGCAGTCACACAAAAAACAAGCTGGGAGTTTAGGAGGCTAATTGTCTTTATAAAGTTTCTTTTTTACTTCCCTTTGACTAGGTGACCTTTCACCTACGAGGGCACTTTCTGGCCATTTGTCAGTGGCCATGCTGACCTGTGGCACCAGGACCTGCCTGGGCAGCGGCTGGAGCTGCCCGTGCCCCCCCCCCAACTGCCCAGCACAGTTTGCTTGGGAAACCGCCCCGGGGGAGAGAGGATTGCTGATTGGCAAGCCCTGGAGTGGGGAGACTCTGCCAGCCATTCCCCTTTTTTCTCTCAAAACTTGGCTGACATACCCCTCTTCATGGAAGCTTCTGGGCCTCTTCCCTCTCAGTGTTCTCTTTTCAGGCCTTTTTGTGCACATCTCACACCAGTGCACTCTCAGGGCTTAGGTTTCCATTCATCAATTTCTCTGTGTCAGTGGTGTCTCCTCCTTGATCAGAAAGAAGGCAGGAGAGGGAGTGAGAGCTGACAGTGTGCGGACAATGTCTTTCAATTCTCTTACTGTTTTCCTGCGATATTTTCTCCAGCCATTAGGTCACTGAACTACTCTGGAGAATCCTAGCTGTCAGGTAAAACTTCCATTTTGTTAAAATCTTGGCCAACTCATCCAAATTCTCCGTGCCTTGGTCTATCAATATGAGGAGTAGCCACAATGGTGCATTTTCAGTGTTCTATGAAAATTAATGGATAATGAATGGTGACAGTGCAAGAAGCTGGCTCTGCAACAGGCTGCCTGCTGGGATGCCTGGGTCTGTCCTGGATCTGCCTAATAACGATGGTCTCAACCTACCATTTTAGGCTGGACAGTGGGTGAATGTTTGCTCCAGGCCAGTCACCAGGACAAGCACCTCATAAAGCCTTCTCCCCGCATCACCAGGCGCCTCTGAAACACGCACCTCGCATTCCATTCTGCACATGAGGGAGACTGATTGCCCAGCATAATGTTTGATATATGGTAGGTCCTCAATAATGGGGACACTAAAACCAGGTGATGGATTCCATGTTTTCTGAAAGCTGACATGAAAAGAAAGGGCGGGCTCATGGCTCCTTTCTGCAGACTGCCTCCTCGCTCAGGTTGGCTCTGTGGGCAGCGTTGGGAGGCTGCATGGCCCATTCGCGCCCCTGCGCTTTCCAGGCGACGCAGGAAGAACAGAGGGGAGCTGCCCACTTGCTTCCAGCGCGAGGCCCTCCGCCTGAGTGTGCCCGCCAAGGGCTGCTAAAGGACTCGGTCACCAGGTGGGCTTCTCCTAAAACTGTCAAGACGATTGCCAAGTGTTGCTCAACTAGAGGCCTGTCTTTCCCCTTCTAGAATGCTGACGTTCTCTGTGGTTTTAAAAAGTACATTTCTGTGTGTGTGTGTGTGTGTGTGTGTGTGTGTGTGTGTGTTATTTGTGTTTCTCTGTGTGTGTGTGTTTTAGGTACTATGGTGACATGTTTGGGTCTAATTTACGAATGATTACATCAGTAATTGAATTTGTCGGGACACTGAGCACATACTACAGATGTGTCTAGAGTTTAGTCAGCAATTGCTAACGTTTATAAATGCTCAGAGAGTTCTTTTCGTAGCTTAGGATTTTCATTACATGAGCCTCTTGTAAATATTATAATGTTTTGTCTTGTTAAAATCTTGGCAAACCTGTTCAAATTCTCTGTGCCTCATTTTATCAATATGAAGAACAACCATAGTGATGCATTTTCAAATGTTCCATGAAATGTAATGGAAAATTAATGGCAACAAGAAGGTAATATATTTTATTATTAAAAGTAAACGTATGCCATCTTTATTCCTAGAGCAGTTAATTCAGTTTTCTAAAAGAAATTTAGGTATTAAACATAAGACTTTTTAATATATAAACTCACTTGGAGATACTCTCACTTTTATTAATTAAAACATTATCACCCTCACCAGTTTGGCTCAGTGGTGTAGAGCACCAACCTGAGTCTGAAGGTCCCAGGTTCGATTTCCTTCAAGGCTAAGTACCTTGACTGCAGGCTGGATCCCAGCCCTGGTCAGGTGCATGTGGGCAGCAACTGATCGATGTGTCTCTCTCACATTGATGTTTCCCTCTCTGTCTCCCCACTCCCTTCCACTCTCTCTAAAAATCAATGAAAAAATATCCTTAAGTGAGGATTAATAACAACAACAACAAAATTACCAAGATTCAAAGGCATTTAGGATCCTCTCATAGCAATTAAATGGGACATAGATTATTTTTTATATTTTTTAACAAGAGCATTTTCTCAAATAACTATATCTTCCACTTTCTGAGCACTAATTACTTTATTAGACCCTAAATTAAAGCCAGAGGAAGAGATAGGACCTCCATTGTATAGATAAGGACACTGAGGCTGAGAAACAATTCTGTTTATGTGGGCCACATACGGGTATCACAACTTATCCCATAAAGGTCTCCCTGACTGCAGCTTCACCCTTTAATGACCATGCTATCTGGCACCCAAGTTTCACCATAAACAAATCTGAAACTCATATTTTGTATACAGACCAGCATGGGGGTCAGCTCCCAGATTCCAGGTAAAATGAAGGATATTGGTTAAATTTGATATTCAGAAAAACAAGTAGTTTTGTTACTAGTATTTCAGGTAAACAAGTAGTTCTGCAGTATGTTGCATGGGACATACGTATTCTAAAGTGCATTCATGGTTCATTTGAAATTTAAAAGTAAATGGGTGCCTCTATTTTTATTTGCTAAACCTGGCAACTCTGGTCTGAGTGTTCTCAGAAAGCAAGTGGCCACGCGGATTACATTTGTCTCTGCCTCCCTGGAATTAATTCCCTTTTGTCATTAGGGTCCTGAGAGATTGTTGCTTTCCCCCCTTTCCTTTTCTTCTTTTTGTTACCCGAGGATCCCTCTGTCCCTCTGTCCCGCTCCTGCTCTTTCTTGTTGTGACAAAGCCCCTGGAAGATCCCGCTTTCAGATGCAGCATGTCCATAGCAGGAGTCACGTGTGGGCCTGGCTACTGATGACCCGCCTTCGGGATATGCCTACTGTGCTGGGCGCAGTGCCTGCACTGTGCATGCTGTGATTCTCCGTGTCCATGAGTTTCAGTTTCATGTCCCATATAAGAGTGAGCTCATATGGCTCTTAGCTTTCTCTGTCTGACTTATTTTGCTTAGCATGACATGCTCAAAGTCCTTCCATGTTGTTGCAAATAGCAGTATTTCATCCTTTCATTGTGTATATGTGCCACATCTTCTTTTTCCAGTCCTCAATAGAACAAACTTTGGTTGTCTCCATGTTTTGGCCACCCTGAATAATGCTACAGTGAACATAGGGGTACATAAATCATTGGGAATACACAGACAACAGTGTGGTGGTTACCAGAGGAAAGAAGTGAGCTAAAATAAAGGGTAAAGGGGGCCAATACTAGTATATGTGACCAAAGATGATTTAACTTTGGGTGGTGGCACACAGTGCAATATGCAGATCATGTATCAGAAATCTATATTTGAAACCTATGTGATCCTACTAACCAATGTCACCCAATAAATTTAAAAAGTAGGAACAATTACCTGAATGACACTGACAATTATATGGTGGTGCCCAAGGAGGGCAGGTGAAGTTACTCTTTTAGGCTCACACTTTGCAGCCCTGCACCTTAGGTGTTTTTTTTAAATAATTTTTTAAATATATATTTTATTGATTTTTCACAGAGAGGAAGGAAGGGGGATAGAGAGTTAGAAACATCGATGAGAGAGAGACATTGATCAGCTGCCTCCTGCATGCCCCCTACTGGGGATGTGCCCGCAACCAAGGTACATGCCCTTGACTGGAATCGAACCTGGGACCTTTCAGTTCTCAGGCTGACGCTCTATCCACTGAGCCAAACCGGTTTTGGCATGCACCCTAGGTTTTAATCAGAAGTCAATGAGGATTGAGCGGGAAGAACATTTGAGTATTAACCACCATAGTCTGCTCAGATGACCTATCATTCCTACCATATCCCAGAGGACACCTTTCCTATAGGACTCTTTAGCCCTTGTGTCAATAAATTCCATCTACTATCCTCCCCACTGACCTTCCCCCACTCCCCCCACTTCCACTGGAGATGCTGGGACATGCTTGCATCCAATGGGCCATTGCTTATGCTCAGTCTGATATTACCTACTAGACTGCTCTCAATTCATTTTGGGGTGCTTTTTCTGTTGTCACTTGAGTGAAAATGCTACATGAATGAAGGGACCATTTATAGTGCCTTGAATGCTTTGAGAAGAAAATCAACAAGCATGGGATAGGATTTTCTGAGGTGCAGATCATAATGGATATATAAAGGAGGCTTCCTAACAGACTGAGAAAGCAAGCAGGTCTGGTTGATATCCAGTCTTGCATTTATCATCTGTGTGACACCACATTAGTTAAACTACTGAGTAAACCCCAAGGAGTCAAGATGCTTAGCTTTTTCTGAGAGTTGGAAAAAAAGACATTCTTCCAAACTTTCAGCAGGTTCCATCAGAGTTGATTACATTCCTGAGAGAAGTCCTTCTTTTGTGATTATTATGAAAAGTCCTTGGGTACTTGCTGCACAAAGTCTCACAGTGTACCTCACAGTGTACCTGCCACCTCCTGCCATGCATTCAGGACCTCATCCTTGGGTGTAGTGTGTTGGAAAGAACATAGTACTAGCGCTAGATCTAGATTCCATTCAAACTGCAGAGCTTTGCCAGGTCAGTGCCCTAGGGCAAGTCCTGAACCTCAGTTTCCTCTTCTGTAAACTTAGATAATGGCTACTAATAAACACTGTTTGACATGTCATAGAGCTACAATCAGAGCAGGGATTAGTAGAAGCATTCTGGTACTAATGCTTCTGGTACTTAGGATAGTCAGCATTATTAGAATTAGCAATGCATCAACACAGGTAGACAGGCTACTGTTGTGCAGATCAGCAGATGGTTTAAATAGTGTCTTATATTCTTTGCAACTGTGCTGGTCTTATGTTTTCAGTAGCCTAATGTGACTAGACTATTAAGCACTTTAAATGTTGTGAGCTGTATATGTAAACTACACACTAGATTTTGAAGAACTAGTATGAAAATGAGAATATAAAATATCTTATTAATAACTTTTACATTGTTACATGTTAAAATAATAATTTGAAAAGTCCACCTGCCTTTTTACTTATCCTGAACTAGGGACCCAGTGCATGAATTTGTGCACCTTGAAAGGAACTGTGGGCTGTGAGGCTGTGGTGGGCACGAGGGTGGGTCTCAGCCCATTCTGTGCACCCCTAATTGGCCCCTCCCACCAAGGTCCCTCCTGCCTCCAATCCCCTGTCTTCCGGCAACCTTGCTCCTGCCACTGCCACTCCCAGGTGTTGATGGTGCCAGCCCCACTCACACTTGCTGACAGCATGGAGTGATTGGGGCCGGGGCCAGCAGCGGGTATGAGCAGCAGCTGGCATCCTAATCACCCCTCAGGAGCAGGGGGATGTGGAGAAGCCCTGAGGGAATATTGAGGCCAGCACCAGGTGTCGGCAGTAGGTGCAAGCGGTGGCTCCAGCACTGGCAGTGGGTGTGAGCAGGGCCTGCACCAGTAACAGGTGTAAGTGCTGGGTGGCATCACAGTAACCACCAGAGGCTTGCCTCGATGACAGTGACTGGTGCTCCGCCTTGGTCTGGTGCCCCCACTCACCTGTTCTACCGTCCCACCACAATCATGCCCACCATGTTCTCTGCTCTGGCATCTTCTGCTGACACCTGCCATGTTCTGTGTTTGCCCCCTGGTGGTCAGTGCACTTCATAGCAACTGGTTGTTTGGTAGTTCTACTGTTTGATCTATTTGCATATTAGGGTTTTATATATAAAGAAGTGGCTATTAGGAAATTGAAAATTATAGAGATGGCTCATTACTGTGCTTATATAGGCATAACTTAGCAATACTGAGGGCTTTGCTCCAGGCCACCACAATAAAGTGAATATTGCAGTAAAGAGAGGAACATGCATTTTTTGGTTTTCCAGTATGTATAAAAGCTATGCTTATACTACATTGTAGCATGTGATGCTGTTTGATATCATTTTACTTTCTCAAAGTATAACTTCTTTCCTGATTGGATTTAGGTTCTCCCAAGCCCTGCCGCTGCTTCTCAATTCAGTTTATGTGATATTTTAAATTCTTTTTTGTCAATTAACAATCTTCATCAAGAGTCAATTCTATCTCTAAAAAAAAAATCCGTAACAAAACACTTCCTTTGTTCACAAGCAACTGCTCATCCATGAAAGTCCACCATGAGGCTGCGGCAACTGTTATGTCCTCAGGCTCCCTGCTAACTCTGGTTCTTTTGCTGTTTCCACCTCCTGCAGGTACTTTCTCCATTGAAGTCTTGAACCTCCAAGTCATCCACGAGGGTTGGAATCAACATCTTTCAAACTCCTGTTAAGCTTGGTATTTTGACCTCTTCTCATGAATCATAATTGTTCCTAATGGCATGTAAAATGGTGAATCCTTTCCAGACATTTTCAGTTTACTTTGCTCAGATCCATTAGCAGAATCATAGCCTTACAGATTGTTTTTCTTAAATTATAAGACTTGAAAGATAAAATTATGCTTTGATCTTTTAGCTGTAGAATGGATATTGTATTAGCAGGCATTAAAACAAGATTAATCTCATTGTACATCTTCATTGGAGCTCTTGGGTGTCTGGCACAGTGTCAATGAGCAGTAATATTTTCAAAGGAATCTCTTCTGAACAGTAGGTCTCAACAGTGGGCTTAACATATCTAATAAACAATGTTGTACACAGATGTACTGTCACCCAGGCTTGCTTTTCCATTCATAGAGCACAGGCAGAGGAGCTAGTATCATTCTTAAGGTTCCTAGGATTGCCAGAATGGCAGGGAACATGGCTTCAAGTCATCAGCTGCTTTTGTTTCTAACAAACAAGAGAACTAGCATGTTTTTTGGAGTTGTGGAGCTGGGCATTGCCTTCTCTCGGCTGTGCAAGTCCTAGGCAGCTCCTTCTTCCAACGTTAGGCTGTTTTGTCCACAAATCTGTGGTTTGGTGTGATCACCTCACTGATGATCAGAGTCAGATCTTCTAGATAACTTGCTGCAGCTTCTGCACCAACACTTGCTGCTTCACCTACACTTTTATGTTATGGAGATGGCTTCTTCCCTTAACCCTCATGGACCCCCCTCTCCCAACATCAGACGTTTCTTCTGCCATTTCCTCCCTGCTCCCAGCCTCCACAGGGCTTTGCTCTGTCCCAGGCTTCCTGTAAAGGATGCTGTGGCTGGTTTCATCTTCTGCCCAGACCACCAGCTCTTCCTCTAGAGCAGCAAGAAGGTCGGTTTGTTGTCTTATTGTTTGTGTGTTCACTGCAATAGTGCTCATAATTGCCTTCAAGAACTTTTCCTGCAGTCACAACTTTGCTGTTTGGTACAAGAGGCCTGGCTTTTAGTCTATCTCAGATTTTGACCTGCCTTCCACACAAAGCCTAATCATTTCTAGATTTGATTTAAAGGCAGAGCCATGCGACTCTTCCTTTCACTAGAATACTTAGAGGCCACTGTGGAGTTATTAACTGGCCTAATCCCAATATTGTATCTCAAGAAATAGGGAGGCAGAGGAGGGGGAGACAGGGAAATGGCCGAGTGGTGGAATAGTTAGTATATCCCCAACATTTGTCTATTACGTTTTTTGTCTTATATGGGCCCTGCTTGGGACACTCAAAATAATTTGAATAGCAACATTCAAGATCACTGATTGCAGACCACTACACCAATACAGTAAAGTGGAAAACTTTGAGATATTGCAAAAATTACCAAAATATGGCACCGGGACACAAAGTGAGCTTACACTGTTGGAAAACTGGTGCAGAGAGTAGGGTTGTCACCAACCTTTCAGTTTGTAAAAACAACAATGACACTGCAATATCCACAAAGCACAGGAAAATGAAGCAGACTGTATCAGTCTGATCTGCCTGTATTATATTTCTATTGAATGCAATGCTCTAGGGCAGTGGTTGGCAAACTCATTAGTCAACAAAGCCAAATATCAATAGTACAATGATTAAAATTTCTTTTGAGAGCTGAAAAACAACTTTTGTGCATGGGCCATGAAGTTTCAACCACACTGTACATGTGTGCCTGCACGTGGTATTTTGTGGAAGAGCCACACTTAAGGGGCCGAAAAGCTGCATGTGGATCAAGAGCCGCAGTTTGCTGACCACTGCTCTTGGGAACTCAGATAATAAGTCTAAAGGAAAGTGAGATTCAGTTGAGCTCCTTTCTCTTTTATTTTTATTTTAGAGAGACTTTTTTCTGTACAATAATATTTTGTAAAAGATTTTCCCCTAATAAACAGAAAAAGGCAGAGCTAGCAATGGTGAAAAATGAAGGAACCAAAACAAATGATGACAACAGAATTTGTTACATTAAGAGGTGTTCGATGTTACTTTGAAATGAAAAAAAAAAAATTAACCAGCTCAGATATTTATATCTGGACTTATTTTCAATTCCACATAGCAAGAAATCTTCACTGAAGAAATTGAATTACAAAGTTTACCAAAATGGAAGAATAGCACCTGGATATTTGCTGAAATAATCGAGGAGTTTATTATTGGCTCAACTAATGAACTTTTGTAGAAAAATAATCAAATATAGCATATGTGTGATTGTGTGACTCCCAATTAAAATATTCAAGGTCTTCATTTGTGAGTTAACATCTAATAATTTTCCACGTTTTATAAAAAGGTAGAAAAATCATGGGTGCACCTGGTACACATCAGACAGTGTCTTCAAGTCCTGGAATTTCCCTTTACTCACTTTGGATATGAAACTCTGAGCAAGTCTTTTTTAATATAAAGAGAAATACTGCTATTGTGTGTGTTTTTTTCTTCATGTCTTTGCTCTGTGCAATGCTGTTGAACTTGCCCTTTTAAAGATTAATCAAAGTTTGCATTCACAATTGGCTTACGTCTGCCACTATACTTTGGAACTCATGTAATGTGATAGGAATTAACTCAATTAAAACAAAATTAAAAAGTATACAATCCCCAACAGCAGATCACATTTTCAGGCTTCTTGGAGCCATGCTGCTGTTGAAAATTTGAAAGGGGAGTGGTTTAGAATTAGAGAGAAGATCTTGACTGTTAGTAAATGTCAATATTAAGAGGCTATGACTGGGTATCTTACTGCAACATTTAATACTCTCATAATAATCATAATATGTTAAGAAGATGAAAGAAAGGAAAGAGGTAAAACAGAAAGCCTTGCTTTTTCACTCCCCAACATGTTGGTGATTTTTTTTCTTTCAATGTCCTGGCCTCTGCATAAAGGGTGTGGGGGTTTCTTAGAGTGGTGCTGAGCTGAGGACACCTCCAGAGAAAGGCAGCCCCTTGGTCCTTCCAGTGGTCCATGCCCCTACTCCCTCTGCAGGAAGGGTGTCCTCTCCTTTCATCTCTGTGCTCCTTTTATGGAGTTATGTCCATTGCTAAATTTAAATTTTTCTGCCTCTGGGTGTCCAGGGAATTAGGAAAGGATGTACCTAATGTCTACTATGCTGCCAAGGGCTACTCCTGTAGTCCATCTACTCTCCTATAGGCCAGTTGTAGGCACCAGTTCTGAAATTCTCCTATACTGGTTAGTCACAACCAGAATATACATGTCAAGTTTATACTCTGTGTTACTTTCTTTGAGCACTCTTAACTCAACTACTGATTCTCGTACAGACCCACTAATTTGACTTTGGAGAGGGGAGGAAGAAACTTCTTCTTTACAACATTTCATTCTTCTAAGGTTACCAACTCCACTGGCCAGTCCATCCATCTGTACTTTTCAATCTTCTTGTATAGATAGAAAAAAAAAGGGAATGAAGGGGGTTATAGAAGGACCAGTTTTGTCATTTATAATATTAAAGCATAATATGCTAATTAGACTGATGTCCTTCTGGAGACCTTCCAGATGAAGCCAGGGCTGCAAGGGAAGCCCAGCTCCTGAGTGCCTGCCAGCAGCTGGAGGGAAGCCTGAGTCCCCAGTGCCAGAATAAAGCTGGTGCCGTCAGCCAGAGAAAAGATGGCCTACTCTTGCACAAATTTTATGCATTGGGCCTCTAGTTTCTTAATAAACAGAGAATGGTGTTTGGCTATATCAGTTGTATTATCTTTTACTTATCAGTTTTGCATCTTAGAACACATTCCAGCCCAAGGTAAAAAAGTGCACTTATGATCTTGTATTCTAAAAAATCATTATTATTACTCAGCAAATATTTTAGTTCCCCTTTGAGGGACATGGTAGAATTGTATTTCCTTACCTCCTTAAGTCAGGTATACAAAACATTCCCAAAGAAGCAGAACCAAAAGTGTGTGTGTGTGTGTGTGTGTGTGTGTGTGTGTGTGTTGCATACCTACACACACACACACACACACACACACACACACACACACATACACCAAGAGATTTATTATAAAGAATTAGTTTATTATAAAAAAGTATGAAGACTGACAAGTATCAAGATCTACAGGATGAGTCAGTAAGTCCTCACTCAGGAGAGCAGATAGTGTATATCTGATCTTAAAATCAACAGCCTAAAGACCCAGGAAGAACTGATGTCTCAGTTTGAGTCTGAGGCAAGAAAAAGCTGATGTCCCAGCTAAAAGGCCATGAGGCAGAGGCATTCTTTTTCACTCAAGAAAGGGTGAGCCTTTGGTTCCATTCAGGCTCTCACCTGATTGGTTTAAGCCCACTCACACTGGGGAGGGCAATCTGCTTTACTCAGTTTCCTGATTTAAACATTAACCTCATCCTAAAACACGCTCACAGACACACCCATGACAATGACTAAATATTTTGGGCACCTGATGGCCCAGACCATAAAATTAGCCATCAAAGGCATGGCCATGCTTTAGCCAATAATGACCTCACTTTGGGAAGGAAGTTTTTTAAGAGCTATGATATTAGTTACTACATTCACATTTTCATGGCAAGGTGATTGTAGAGGAATGCATGTGAATGGATTTCCATTAGACTGGACCCTCAAGTAACTATAATAAGCAAAGTCACCAGCTGTCTTTTCTCTGGAGAGTAAATGTGTGAAAAAAATTATTATTATTAAATCACAAAGATTTTGACTTTTATTGGTCAGGAAAATATAATCTATCCTGACTAATACAATGTTGGATTACACATATGAAGCCAGTTGGAAGTTGAATCATATCTAGAGGATTCAAATTTTCTCTATGTGAGATGCTGAAGAGGTGCCCAGACTATACCTAGTATTTTCTAAAATAGCTTGACTATGTGCCAAGAAAAGGCAGCTCTGGGCTCAAAGTCATGCCCAGGGTGAGTTATAATCTTTGCAAAAAAAATCTTGTTTAGAGTCTACACACCCTAGCTCACAATTTCTGCCTTTGTTATTTCTACAATAAATATGAAAATAACTAATATAATTTTTATGTACTAACCATAGGTAATTTACCGTCCTTTAGTTGATCTGTATTACCTTTAAATAAAGAGCTATATTTATTATTATAGTTTCTTGACTGAGTTCTGATAGAAGGTAAGGAACATGTCCAGGTGCTCAAGCAGAGCATGTTGGAGTTTGACAGGGTGAACGTGCTGTGATCTAATGGTCTACAATGAATTGCTTCTCAGCCTTTTGGCTAAGATGAAGTGTAATGGTCTACAATGAAGTCAGAAATACATTCATGCTGAAACCAGTTTGGCTCAGTAGATAGATCGTCGGCTTGTGGATTGAAAGTTCCCAGGTTTGATTCCAGTCAAGGGCATGTATCTTGGTTGCGGGCACATCCCCAGTGAGGGGCGTGCAGGAGGCAGCTGATCGATGTCTTTCTCTCTCTCATCGATGTTTCAAACTCTCTATCCCTCTCCCTTCCTCTCTGTAAAAATATCAATAAAATATATTTTAAAAACAAACAAACAAAAACGAAAAGGAAATACATCCTGATGAGCAAGAGAGTGGAAGCAATGACTCCCGCCATAGAATCAGAGCACATGTTCTCTGTACAGTATCAAACTGAAGGCATTTGTATGAAGTAGGTTTTGGCTTGGTTACACATGGGAATGCCCTAAATCATAATCTCGTCTCTTTAAAAATGAAGAAAAGAATTATATGGATGTATTTTAAAGGCACACTTAAGAGAAGGAGGTTGGAACCTGTGCTCTGCATTCTCAGGTTGGGTGTAAGGATCTCCTGGGCTCCAGTTCTATTCGTGTTCATGGTCTGAGATTGTTGCCTCCTTTGCCTGCTAGCTGAGGCAAATGTACGGCAGGAATCATTCATCCTTTCACTTTGTCAGGTTCCTCAGGGAAATATGTAATAAAAAATTCTAGAATTTTTATAACTCTCTCAATATAAAATCATGAATCACATACTTGTTAATTATTCTGACTAATGGCCATTTAAGTGGAAGGTTGTTTTGAGGAAAACTTAGCTGCTACAAAATAATGAGTGGTCCAACTACTACTCTCATGCAGAGTTAAATGTAGGAGAATCTCAGGTCCCAAACTTCTATGTAAGCACATATTGGGTAAAAGCAGCAAAACTGAATGAACAAGTAAGTATGGTCATCAAAATTTAAGTACATATATATTAGATAACTGTATGCTGCTTGTTATTCTGACACACCTTGTATTAAAGGGTACTGTGTAGAACCATCTTCTTGGAAAATAAATAGATAAGATGATTCAACAAATGATTATCTCAAAGTTCTGTCAGAGAGAGAATGTCCACTGCTCATGAAATGCCTAACTCGGGGTCTGGCACACAATAGATACTCAATAAATATATGTTGACTTTATTTGTGTATGAATGTAAGCAAAAATCTTATCTTTCCATTAATATGGAAGTGAGTAAAATAGAGAAAATTATTTTAAAATATCTCCCAAAAGCAACACAAATTATCTCCATGTGGCTCTTAATTAGCTTCAAGAGTACATCATTTTTATTAGTTTTCAAATTTAATGGTCATGAAATAGTTGGAATATTTGTGATATCTTCTCCACTGCAATAATGCATTTGGCATCTTTTCTCCGAAGTGCTTAGGGTGTATTTTAGAGATGCTAAGGAAAATGTCTGGCTTATAAAACCCAAATCAAGATTTCCTTTGCAGCCTCAAGCTAAAGACAGTAATTCAACTTTGAGTATGTATACAATGAAGTCATGAAGGGCCGAGCATTGGGGATTCTTTATAGAGTGTAGATAGTTTTATGCTCAGTAGAAGCTCTCTCATCAACAGGTAACTAGTGAAGTGATTCACAATAATGTTAGTGTTCAATTGTGATTGTCTATGTGATCTGTGGAATGTTAGAAAACATAAACCTCCCAATGTTGATTGGTAAACACTGGGTCATAATAGCTTTAAAAATCCTGAATTTCTAATTAAAAAAAAAAATTCCTCAGGGAGGGAGGAGGACTTGTCAGGAGATATTTTACAGAGAATCTCATGTGACCAATGAATTTCAACTAAAAGAAGATCTGATGATGGCTTAGTGTGGTTCTTGCTTCTTTTGGAGAAGGTTTCCTTTATTAACCCTCTACAGAGATCAAAGCTACTTTTGGCCAGGCTTCAGATTTACTTTCATAATGAGGAACCACCAGTCCTCCTTTCCCCTAAAGCACATCTTATTGCCCCTCCAGGATTTTTGCATTTGGGGGTGACATGAGAATAAAATTTAGTCCCCAGGGAATCTCACTCCCCTTGTGTCCCACCAAGGGGCTTGTCACTCTATAGTCCTAACTCCAAAGAGAAATGGAGCTAAAAGGCAAGCTACCTGCTATGTTCAAATCACAGACACCCCACTGGAGTTAGGATTAAACATTTATTTTCAGGCTTCGTATTCGCTGTTCAGCTTCTTGCCCACGGTGTCCACACGAGGTGGGAGCTGCCCTCTTCCTCTGCTGGTGGGTGGTGCCCCGCACGTGACCCAGAGCCCAATGCATAGGCAGGGCCTGGAACACAGGAAGCCCTTCAGTGCCGACTGGTCCTCCTTACAAATACCATCACAGGCCAGAGAGGGGTTTTCTTACTTTCTCCAAGAATTCTAACGTTATCCACACGATGGGCAATGCTGCTATCATTTAGGAAATAGCGCTTTTATATATATTGAAGCACTTTATTTTATCATGTACTTCTACTGACATCACCTCACAAGGTAACCTTCCTCCACGCAAATCAGCTTTGAATTCCAGCCATCACCAAGGTCATTGTTAGGCACTCACAGTGATCTGTACTTTCAGACACATTGACTCAAATTCACGATTTCATGACCACTGATCATTTACTACTGTATGAGACTACATACTGGTAGGTTGCTTTGCAAAGTTATGTCCCCACCTGGGAGCTGCAGGTTCTTACTCCCAGATCATGGGGAAGTGCTAGGGCACAGTGCACCAAGTACAGGGGAACTGAGCCTGGGTGGGGAGAGGGAGATGGAGGTGGGGAGAGATAGGCAGAGACCTGAAGCACCTGGCGTGAGCAGCTGCATGAAAGCTGCAGGTATGAGGAGAGAAGGAGGGGCAGTAATGGCTGGAGAAACAAAAGAAAGCAGGAGTGCTGGAGATGGAGGGAGGGAGGAGAGGGGGAGGGTGAAGAAAGAAGGTCAGCAGATGTGGGGCTTTGGTCTTCATTTGGAAGGAGTGGGGGGCATGGCAGGGCTGTGAGCCTTGGCTAGCATGACTTGTGCTCTGATTAAAATAACTGTCCACTTTGTGAAAACTGATTCTAGTGAGAAAAGAAGGAAGGGGAGGGGCCCGGATAGGGGCTGTGCCAGCCACCTACAGGCGAGGAGGTAAGCCACAGGGTCCAAGACCCACAGGGGAGCTTGGGGACTCCCTAGCCGAGTGTCACCAAGCCTTTTCTTCATGCTGAGTACCGCCATTCTGGATGCACTCCACACGCTCCTGGCTTATTATCGATCATCTCCCATGCTACAGATGTGAACACTGAGGCAAAGGTGGCAGAGCCAGTATTGAAAATGAGCTGTTCCTTGAAAGCGCTCACCACATGGGAGGACAGCCAGGGATGGGAGCTCTTGGCAGGCAGCCTGGTTAACACAGGGATCTCCCAGATGTAAAGGAAGGCAGGTGCCCCAGGCTGGCGGATGGCTTAGAAACTGAACATGGAGAGAATGAAGTCAGAAGGACTAACTGAGAATAGAGGAACCAGGATTGACTGAGAAGGAGAGAGAGAGAAGAGGCGTATCTGGCGAGCGGCTAGTGCCGGGCCAGCACAGGGCCTCTGAAACCCAAGTTGATGTCAGCCTTGAGGCCCAAAGAACCCAGGCTGGGGTCAGTTTCGAGAAGGATGGAACCTAGGCTGGGGTCAGCTTTGTTGAAGATAGAACTTAAGCTGGGGTCAGCTTTGGGGCCCATGGAACCCAGGGTGGATTTAGCTTTGGGACCGATGGAACCGAGGCTGGGGTCAGCTTTCGGGCCCATGGAAACCAGGGGCAGAGTCAGCTTTGGACAGGATGGAACCCAGGCTGGAGTCAGCTTTGGGGAAGTTGGACCCCAGGGTGGAGTCAGCTTTGGGGAGGATGGAACCCAGGCTGGGTCTGCTTTGGTGCCCATGGAACTCAGACTGGAGTCACCTTTGGGGACGTGAGAGTAGTGGTGACCATATGCATCTGCTATTTTCGAAATTCTTCCTATGGAGAGAGCTGCACACTTGACCCTGAGACTTTTATTTTGGAGAGTTAGGATTTCAAAGCATATGGAATTCTAACTTCCCTTACCACTGCGCAGGTTCTCTTTCGCTATCATGTGTGCTGAGCAGCTGGATATGGGCATGCCCTTAAATAAGATCTTCCTGACTAAATTGCCATCCTCCTGAGAAAAACCTGATAAACTAAATTTTAATTAATCTCCTTCATGCCCTTCTCATCTTTCCTCAAGTGAATTGACTTTTCCCATAGCAACTCAATACAGAGTTCACTTACCATGAGGTTTTCCTTCAGAGCCCACGCTTGTTTCTTTCATTTTCCCTACATTGAACCCCCCACTCCTCCACACACCCCAAAGGTCACGTTTTTAAACATAAGTGATTCTTCCCTGTGGTGCAGGTGGGGTTCTATTTTGTTCTGTCTTTACATGTAACCAATTCACCGAGAAAACATTCATTAAGCACCTTCTGTGTGCTGGGTCTTCAGGCACAAAGAAGAACAGAAGCCAATTCTAGCCATTACAACCCATACCCAAGGAAAGGGAACCAACACAGGAGAGGGCAGTCACCATGCAGGGCCTCCCACAAGGGTACTGGGCCAAGGGCAGCCTCTACTCCCACTGCAGACCAGGGTGCAGAGTGTAGTGCCTCTGCTTTCCCCAGCTGTCTGACTCGCTTTTGAGATTCTGTCTGGAGGGCAGTCAGCCCCCCTTCTTGCCCAATGACTTCTATTGAGGGTTCATCACCCAGAGCCACTAGACACAACCCAAATCTCCTGGGGCCAGTTACCAGATAGCCAGATAGCCTGATGTCCAAGAACCCCAGAAAAGATTCATGTTAGCCTCTTCTATTTCTTTCCTCCCCACTGTTTCCCTCCCTCCCTCTCTTACCCTCTCTTCTGTCCTTCCTCCCACCCCTCCCTTCCTTCCTGCATTAATTTATTTTTGTTTGGGAGAAATTTGAGCATATTTACCATAAGAAGAGCTGGAGGTTGAAGAAAAGGAATGGCTGGTAACTCAGTAGTGCTAGAAGTGATGAGGGCAAAGGCAGAGGACACATGTTGGCACCAGAATTGCAGAGACCTCTCTGCCTCACGGAAGAGCTGGTGACACATATGTTTCTGTGTGTATACAGCTAAATCTCATTTTATACTCATGAATTTGCCTACTTGTTAATATCGATTTGTAAACCCCAAATCAATATCCATCGTGCTTTTGCAGCCATCTGAGGACATGCAGAGTGGGGAAAGTTGAGTCATCGAACCTGCATATTTCCAGCCAAGGTGGAGCAAAGCAGTGCTCTGCCCTCTGTTCAGCTCTCCTTCTGGGGCAACTGCCCTTTCACAGTGTCATTTACTAACATTTTTTTTTCTTTTGCATTTTCATGCTCTTTTACTTGTCATTTTGATGTTTAATATAACCCTCAAGCATGGTGCTGAAGTGCTGGTTAGAGTTTCTAAGAGTAAGAAAGGTGTCTTTAAACAGAAGCATATATAAAAAGGTTTTAACTTGACTAGTGGATGAAAATGTGACCAGAGGCTCACAGGAACCTAACCATGTATTTTCCCAGGAGCAGTGATTCAGTGTTTGCAGCAACTTTGTAAGACATAACTATGGAAAGTGATGAAAATTGAGTATATATATATATATATATATATATATATATGCACAATGAGCATGTATGAGCTAATTTATGAATCATTTAGTGATTTACTTAATACTCATTTAATCTATATACTTCCCTGGCTTGTGCAGCTCATTTGGTTGGGCAATGCCCCATGCACCAAGAGGTTACTGGTTTGATTCCCAGTCAGGTCACATGCCCAGGTTTCAGGCTCCATCCCTGGTAGGGGGGCATGCAGGAGTCAGTTGATAGATAGTTTACTCTCATATCAATGTTTCTTCCTCTCTGAAAATCAATAAAATCTGATTTTTAAAATACAACATCTCTATGCAGTAGGCCCTTTTGTTTTCTCACTATATAAATGAGATTTGGAGACTCTGGTTAATGAATTGCACAATGTCTGTAGCAGGTTTGGGTGTGATCATAGGCAGTGCAGCTCTAGGTGCCTGTTTGTGTGTGAATCTGGACTAGGATAGTGGCATTAATAGGGCATTTCATTAGTACCATTGGTCACCTGATAGCACAAGAAAAGGCAAGTGGATCAGAGGCATAAGAACAAATGTAAGGAGATCTTAGTGCTGAATGTATTTCCCAGAAAGATTCAGAGTGGAGAGGAAGAACATGAATTAAAGGCCAACATTTAATTTTTATTTAAACAAACAAATAATCAAAACTAAAACAAAAAGTATCAGACTCTGTTCATGGCCCCAGGGTTGCAATGGTTTATAAAACATGATCCTATCCTCAGAGGATTGTTATGCAGAGTCCTGAGTCACACATGACTCACACTTATTTACTAACACTTTTTTTTCAAATGGCAACACATGTGCATGTTAAAGGCAGGGCAATGCCTTCCTAGACTTTCCAGGTCAGAAGAGGCTTCCTGTGAGAAGAGCAACCCGAGTTCAGTCACGGAGTGTGAGTAAAGATGTGTGACTTTAAACACTGGAAACTTCAAGTTGATGCCTCAACTTTGAAAACAGTTTAACAGGTTTTATGAGAATCAAATAGGTTAATTCAGTGAAAGCATTTAGTATGGTGCCTAAGACATACTAGTCTCATTAGATGGTGCTATAGCAATATTATTTAGTAGGGGAAGAACAGAAAGAAGTGTATCTTAGAAGGTTGAGGGAAGAAACAAGTTAGGTTGTGAGAGAGGGGTGGGCAGAAAATGATGCTTTTGTTAAGTAAAAACAGTGACAAGGATTATGGTGGATAGAAGTGATGGGAGCCAAAACGTTGTTTATGGACAAAGAGGAAGGGTGGATTTTTTCATGAGATATGATTCAGGAGGCAAAACTTGGAGTAAATTAAGGGTCCAGGTAATTGTCCACTATAACTGTGCTGAGATTTAGCAGATTTTTATGATTTCCATGAAACATCTTGTAACTCAATTTAATCTGTTGCCTTATTTTCCTAAATTATCAGATTGAGTTTTAATTTGGATCCTTAAGGAAAATGAGCATATCATCTCAGGACAGCTCATTTATTAACTTATGCATTCACTCATTTATCTGTCAGATGTCTATTAACTCCCATGCACAGGGCTTTCATTTAGAATTGTGGCAGAGAGATAGGAAAATAAAGAGGAAGAATACAGTTGTGGGGAGCACTGAGAGTGATTAGAACAAGTTATCAGGGGAAAATACCAGAGGGATATGATGGAGGATCCAATGGAAGGAATCCAGTCAAGTGGACACATGTTTGTGAGTTTAAGGTATTCATGCTTGATCAGTGGTACTGATCAACCACCTATAACCTGGCTTTTTGTTTGTTTGTTTGTTTGTTTACATTAAACATCTTACATTTTGGAAAGGGTATGCCCAAGGAGTTTCCTTTAAGACAATTCCTCAACATTTTTAAATCACCAATTAGAAGCTAAAGAAGACTTAAACTATTTCTAGGGGGAATATATATTTTTTTTCACAGAATCTTGTATATAAAAGTATTACTAACCTTCTGAAATCCATTCATGGCTGACAATGTTGAATTTTGCTTTGAATGATAAAGTTATGTGATGTGTTCTATCAATTGTGGGACCACCACAGCCTTCATCAAGCCCAAGCCTGATGCTCCACTAAGGAATAATACAGAGGAGGATATGAGCCAAGAAGGCCATCAGTTTCCTCCCACCCACCTCAGGTCACCCCAGCACAGCTAGTTCTAAGTTCATTAGTGTTCTAATTGAAAATATCGGAGTTCTGGGAAGGATAACTCAGATAGCCAAATGGCTTTCCAAGAAGACATGAGAACCTCTATTGACAAAATGACATAGATTACTTTGTTTTTATTTGGAGGATTCAAAATATGATTGCTATGGTAGTGATTGATCCCATAGGCTGGGTTGGAAGAGATACTTTTTCTTAGGAGGGATTAAACAAAGTGAAATTTTTGGAAACATCAGCCCAATTTTATATTAATCTAGTGACAAAATATAGTCAAAGTTCTTTAAGGAAACCAAATGTATAGTCAAAGTATTCTATAATTTTTTTAAAATGACTTTATGTTGTAGATTGTAAGAAAAGAAATAGGAAGATCTTTAGTTTTCCTCTCTATCACTATGGCTAGTGAACTATATGTCAAACCTTCAATAAAAGAGTTGATGTGAATTTGGCCTATCTCTAATAACCAATAAGCACTTCAAACTCCTATCTTAGGAATTTTTTTCATGATTGTTAATAGGCATTTCTTAAAATATTGAACTTTTCTTAACCCTGCCTACCTGATTTTAAGTCTTTAGCCATCTTTCTACAAAGCTATGCCTACTATCTAGAATTCAGAGCTCACAGTGACTCTATTCACTGCGTGGTTATAAAAATTAATTCAATATTAGGAAATAGTAAAAATTATAGAAATGTTATATGATACTACCTCATTGTCTCAGTGAGTTCAGAAATAAAGGAAATATTGGGTACATATATTTGTGTTTTATTTTTAAATATTTTTATTAAAGTATAAATGAATATGTGTTATATGTGTTTCAGGTGTACAACATAGTTATTCAACATCTCCATACCTCACCAGTGATCACTGTGATAAATGTAGTAGCCATCTGTCATTGTACAAAGTTATGATACTATTGGCCATATTCTTTATGCTGTGTTTTACATCTCTCTGGCTTATTTTATAATGGAAAAACTGTGGGTACAAATATATTAATCACAATAAAATTCTGTGTGACTTTTATTTAAATTTAACATTTCTCCTAATTTGATTATTCTGGCAAATTGCAGCTTCAGACTCAAGTATACCTTCAAATCTAAGACTATTTCCTTCAGAAGAAACTCTGTCTTTGCTAGTAGAAATAATTGACTGAACAGTCATAATGTGATTCACTTTTAAAGTATGTTCTTCCAACATGACACTTCAGTAGTAACAGTGACTTTCTTATTTTATGCTTCACTAGGGCATATGTGGTCAATTGTATCACCAGTGTAAGTCTGGATTACTTTCTATGACTTACTATTGATAATTTTTAATAACTGCACACATTTGAAACTAGAAGGCAGTCAGTGGTGCTTGCAACAAAGCCGGGGCAATTAAGATGGTGAGGGTTTTAAATTCCACATTGGTCTGTGCACATTGGAGAGGCAAAGGTAGCCATTAAGAAAAATTAAACCATTTAGGTCTTGGCTTAAGGTCTGTGAACTGTTTAATGTCATAATTGCCTGCTGCTTCAATCATCAAACTGAATGAACTTATAAGTCGAAATGTCATAAACGCTCAGCATAAAGATTTATATAACCCAGGTATCCGACCTACCGCCATGCTATGCCTATGGCAGGAAGTGTTTGTTATGTCTTACTCAACCTTTGGGAAAAAAATAAATAAATCCGGAAATGTGCTTGTTCTGGCAATGATCAAAACATTAAGAACCAATTCTGTTATCTGTGTGGTGTGTTCAGAATCTGTGATAAACATAGCCATTTCCTATAAAAATAATTTATATCCAAATTCCTTTCGTGGATATGTGCATGTTTATTATACCAAATGAAAATGGTTAGTATAATGGTTTTCCATGGTGCATTTTTCTAACATAGTTAAACTCTATGTTCTGAAGCAGTATATTATTTTGTTAATCTCAGATATTGATCCTTCTTGAAAAAAAAAGTCCCCAAATTTTATCATGTGTATGTTAAAAATTTAGTGAAATAAAGAAGTATTTTGTAGTCACATGTTATTTGCAATTTCCTCTTTCTATACAATATGGAAATATTTTAAAGTCAATTACTTTTATAAGTTAAAATAATGACATACTTGCTTATTACAAATATTTTAAATCATCCAATTTGAGAGGCTCTGTGACAAGAGTTCTCTTATGAATTTCTAGCATATTTTATATGAGTCCAACCTATTAATTGTACTTATCAAATTATTAAAACTGTGTGCATTAAAGTTTACAAATTAAGACATTGAAAAAATAAAGTAAAATGAGCAAAAGACGTGAATGAACTCTTGTGTGTGTGTGTGTGAGTTAAAGTATGAATTCTTGGATGTGTGTGTGTATGTGTGTGTGTGTGTATTCATACTTTAACACACACATACACACACACACATACACACACACATCGGGTATCCCCCCCCCCCAAAATCTATACACACTTTAACAGCTAATAGTTCAGTTTTAAAAAGAAAATGTATTTTAATAAACACTGCCTTTATAATTATTCAAAATGTGTGTATACATTTTTGGGGATACCATACACACATAAGTGGATAATAAGTATGTGTAAAGCTAATCAACATCTTTAGTTTCTAGGGAAATGCAAATTAGTGTGACAATGAACTATTATTACAATTCTTCTAGTATGGCTAAAATTTAAAAATGCTTAAAATAGTTAGATTTGGCAAGAGTATGGAGGACCTGGAATTCTAAGGTTTGATAGTGAGAGTGTATATTAAGTGTCTAATATATACCAAGCCTTAACTCTTTGGTTGTCGGTTCTTGCTATTCATCACATTAAATATTTCTTGCTACTCCTGTCTGGCCTGCATAGTTTCTGTTGAGAAATCAGCTGACAATCGTATGGGTGCTCCTTTGTAGGTAATTAACTATGTAGGCCAGACAGGAGTGGCAAGAAATATTCAATGTGATGAATAGCAAGAACCTACAACCAAGATTACTCTACCCAGCAAAGCTATCATTCAGAATTGAAGGGCAGATAAAGAGCTTCACAGAGAAGAAAAAGCTAAAGGAGTTCATCACCACCAAACCAGTATTATATGAAATTCTGAAAGGTACTCTTTAAGAAGAGGAAGAAGAAAAAGGTAAAAGATAAAAAAATTATGAACAACAAATCATATCTATCAACAAGTGAATCTAAAAATTAAGTGAATTAAAAATTTGATGAACAGAATAAATTGGTGAATATAATAGAATCAGGAGCACAGAAACGGAGTGGACTGATAATTCTCAGGGGAAAGGGGTGAGGGGGGTGCAGGGAGAGACTGGACAAAAATCATACACCTATGGAAGAGGTCAATGTAGGGGGAGGTAAGGGTAGAGGGAGGGGTGAGAGCCGAGTGGAGGGGAGCTATGGAGGAGAAAAAAAGAAACAAATGTAATAATCTGAACAATAAATATTTAATTAAAAACAAAACAAAACTGTGGCACATCTATAGAATGGAATACTATGCTGCTGTAAAAAATAAAGAACTCTTACTATTTCCAACAGCATGCATGGATGGACCTGAAAAGCATTATGCTAAGTGAAATAAACCAGTCAGAGAAAGATAAGTATCACAAGAAGGTATGATTCTTAATCTCAGGGAACTGAGAGATCTTGTTATCTTCTTATACTTTTTCTAAAAGTTTCTTCATTTAATAAGCATACATGATCAGCTGGTGATAACAGTTCACATTCCTTAAGTGATTATTACACATGAGGCATTCTAATAGGCATTTGGCATGCTATCATTTTTTTTCTTTGTAATCAGTGCTATTAGGTATGTCCTTTTGTTATTGTCATTTGACAGAGATGCAAAAGAGACACAGAGAGGTTGCGCTGGCCTGTATTTGGTAGACTCATGATCAGAACTCCAAGGACATAGGCTAAGAAATAGATGTGGAGTTCATAAGTTTTGGTGTCATCATGACTAGTCAGAAAGGGCACCATGATATACATCACACTAGTCTACTAAGTGCCAGGCACTGTGCTAATAACTAAAACACCAACCACAGCCAGGAATCACTCTGGGACTGTAAAAAGTTGTAGTCTGATTCATAAGACTGTGTACAAAATGTAGCACAGGATGCTACAGATGCAGAGAGATGGAAGATGGTAAAAGGTGCCTAAGAAGAAACAAACAAAAAAATATATGATTAGGTTAGTTCTACCTGGACAGCAGGAGAGACTTGAGGCAAATGATACTTTATCTGAGGCATGGAGCTTAGCTCACTCATGGGGAAGGTGGTAGAGGATGATGATGGGGAAAAGGACATCAAAAGAGCCTCAGTAAAGACTAGATAAAAATCAGAATGGTACTTGAAGCATGGATCAGTAGATCATTCAACCTGTTTGTTACCAACTGAGAGATAGCAGAAATAAACACCAAAGAGATGACAATGGCACCATCATCACCTCACTAAGCTGTATGAACAGCTTATGTGAACAGCTTTGATGCTGCCACATTACTCTGACAGTAATGTGGCAGCATCAAAGGATTTTCAGCAGCTTTTGTCTATAGAAAGGCAACCATGAGCAGTAAGAAGCAAACTGGAGGGGCCTGAGACAGCAGCAGATTAGTAATAAAGTGAAGACTTGAAATGGGTCAGTAGCAATGGGAATGCCTATGAGAAATTCAAGGGGGTTTGAAACGATAGCATTGTTAACATACTTGTACTTAAGGACTAAGGGAAAAAAATAAGTAAAAAACCTGACTTGAGTAACAATATAGATTTCAGTACCATTCTTTAATATAATTAAGTAGGAGGAAAAGTTGGCTTAAGAAAATGCTGTTTTTTTATTCTCCTGCCTTTTCAACCTTTGAAATTTTTCTCTCTCCATTTCTTAAATTTGTATTTCATACTCATTTCTTGTGTCCTTCAAGGTCAGACTTGTGATAAAGTGGTGGGTTTTGTTATATGATTTGAAATCAGCATGGCAAGAATATTTATGCAAACATAGATCCAAACATGAGAAAATACTCATTCACTTTTAGAGAACCAAATATTCCCTAGTGACTTTAAATGTTTTTTATATTATCAGAATGAATTGCTCAGATTTAGAAGATAATTAGAAGATAGATTTGAAGTCTGTAAATAAGTGGATGTGGAGTTGGATGTCTGGGTGATATGAGTCATACTCAACTATTTTAAAAAACAACAATTTTGGGGCATGGATGAGAGTTTTGATAATGCTGCCTTTCTGTATAGATTTCTATTAGGTAGGTAGATACTGGCTCTTCAGCATAAGAGCAATATTTGGTTGGGATATAAAATTATGGGTGACATTAACACATAGTTAGACATGGGATTAATGTCACACCCATAAGTTTATAAGGTATAAAGATGGAGGAATACCACAGGCAGAACCCTACTGATCACAATGATTAAAGTCAGGCAAAGAAAGAGAAAAGAAAAAAGAAATTGTTGGAAAAGAAGATCAGAGAAACAGAATACCCCAAAAAATCTAGTTGATGTAAACTTAGAGAGGATAAGATTAAGAAAGAAGAGATCAATGTAGCAGAGGTCGACGATGTTGAAGATGGAAGGAAGACACTGTGTTTGGTTATTAAGGGACCATGGTGACTTTGACATAGCAATTTAGTGTAATGTTAGCAATTTAGTGGAATGGAAAGTTGATTGCAATGGGTGATCATCCAGTCTGTGTATGTGGAAAAGTGTTGGCCCTGAAAAAACTTTGCATGAAAATCAAGTAGAGTAGGGTGCAGGGGACTTTACTCTTCTTGAGCTCAGAGATTACCACTATTGTTGGAAGCAGCGGTGAAAAGGTAGAAGTGCCTTGTGCACTGGGCCATGGAATTTATGCAATTGAAGCTGGGGAGAACTACATCAAAGCTAAGATAGCTAAGCTGATTATAAATAATTCCATACACCACCCCACCAAGATCCCAAAGTATTTCAGTCTGTTCTAAGAGTTCCAATACTCAAACCACAAAATAGCCCATGGACATCATGACAATCTCCTTTTGGCATATCCAAAGAAGATTAGCCTATGTGCCACTCTATTTCTGTTCCTATTTACTGACCCCCAATCTCTCCAGTAACATCAAATCCCTCTAATATCAGCGCAGCAGATCCAGCTAGGGATGTCTAGATATTTGAGTGATAGCCTTAGGCTGAGATAGATGGTAATATCTAACGAAATTAAATTCACTGTCACAGGAAATTCCAATGTCCAAGCTTTCAAGTGCCCCGCATTTTCAAACTGGAACTAGTATGTGATAACTATGTGAACAAATTAGGCACAACACCCAGATAATATATAGATAGTCAAGATCATGTTGGTCATTTTCCAACCCGAACCTCTACCTTTAGGCATGCTGCTTGGTAAGAGCCTTTGGTGAATCATAGTTCATGGTCTGCTGATCTGCTATTAATACAATTTCTGTTGCCTTTTGAGCTTTTGGCCCCACATGTGTAATTCCTCCAAGAAATTCAGTATGTTATCTGAAAGGTCTCTCAATGCCACTGCATCAATGCAAACCAGACTGCACTGAGATGAACAAAGGAAATTTAACTTTCATAAGTTGGTTTTAAAAATGCATTTACTTTGCCTGCACTGAAAGAATCTAAAAAAAGATGAAAAGCATCTTTAGCATGCCAAAAACATCTGGTTTCATATTTTCAGACCAAAAGGAAATTGCGTGAAGACTAAAATCTTATGTTTTGATTTATATTATTATTGGAGGGCTGAGAAGCTGCCAGTCACCAAGTAACATTTTATGATGATAAATAAATAAGGAAAACAATCTGACAAAACATGTTGTGGAACAAAGCTGCATTTCAAGTTTAATTAACTGATAATAATGTTTATGATGGGAGAACTGTGCCACCAGTTACATAGTTAGTAAGTGGATGATCCCAATAAGAAGAATATCTCATAAAAGCATATAAGGGCTCTTCCTCAAGTATTTCAGCCTACCCAAGCAAAGCTTTGCTTCATGCAGTAAACCACACACCTATCAGACCTTTTCTCCAAACCTGCAGCAGGTGGTCTCTTAGAGGTATTTTTAAATTGAACAATAGTAGGAGCTATGCATTCCTAACAAGCTGCATGATGATGTCTTTTGCAAGTGGCAGGCACTGATACAACAGAAATATCGCAGTCAGGAAAGAAAGAAGAGAAAAACAGCAAAAGAAAAAGGTATGTTTCCATCTTTTTAGTACTAGCTTTTTTCTCCCCCAAAACTTCAGATGAAATTCTAAGGAAGTGTGTATATAAGAAGGCTTTCATACAGCCTGCAATCCTTTCCTTAATCATGTGTGGAAGAATACAGTCCTTTGCTGTTCTGAATCTTGCTTTTAAAAGCACAGCATAGTCAGTTGTTGTAGTTCAAAGAATTAGAATCACAGCTATTGTTTGTTCTTAGAAAAAACTGTTTGCTTTGTTTACCACTGAGACTATCCCATGACATATTTTAGCACTTATTATATTTTTAGAGGGAAACTTTTAGCAGATCTAATAAGTTGGTTTATTCAAACTACTGAAAGAGATAAACCTAGCCTGATCTGTTCAAGATTTTTATATCCAATCTTCCTCAGTTTTGGAATGCTGTACTATATCACCAAATTTAGAAAACACGGAACACCAATGACTCCTGGCCCATTAACCATTCTGCTCTCACCCCAATAGAATTATTTCAATGGCAATAACTGTCACTATGCTTTTGGTCTTTCTGACAGTGAGCACCACACACAAATAAGATCAGTTAGCACATTAAGCAAATATTTCCAATATTCGGCAGTTTCCCAGTGGATACCAAATGAAATTGAAAATGAATATATATCTGATATTAAGGGGAGTAGTATTTAATCAAATGCTTTTGTTGGTAAAACTCAATATTCTATAGTCAGACAAAAGACCAGGAAAATGCAGAACAGTTGCAGAAAATTCCTGGTCTTTAAACTTAGACACAGCTGCCATCAAAAACATTCTGAAGAGCGTTTGTTGATTCAAAAGGAAGTACAAAGAATTTGGAATTTTGTTTTCCTAGAGTCCACTTAAATTTGTGCATGGCAATTTCCTGTGTGATTTCCCCCGCCCCCCCACCCCATTGCTCCAGGTATATTCTTTCATGAATTAATTTAATGCTTTTCTCTGCCTATTAGAATTATTAGCAATCATCTCAATTGTTTGGTCAGCTAACCTTTGTTTCTCTCTTTTTTTTAGGGGTAGGCAGTAATTATAACCCGTTCCTTTAATGAAATGCACTTTTCCATATGAGGCAGGCTGTGTTGGATCATCTCATGTCTGTCTGCATGCATGTAGTGCATAGAAAAGTTAACATCCTGTCTTCAATGCAGTTGGGAATCACTAGTGGCATGTTTTGACTCATTATCTTGAATCTTAATCAGCTGATGAAAAAAAATAGTTTCATCAGCTGATGAAGGCTCAGGGTAATGAGTCAAAACATCCTGATAGGTCTTCTCAGCAGCCAGAAATGGGATGGGAGCGCTTCACCTGCCACAGCTGTCTCTCAATGCTGTCCAACAACTAACTCACCCAGGCCCTGTTTTTACACAATGTGGCAACCACAACATGGCACAAGAAAGGGATTGGCACATCATGAGCTCTTTCATCTCCTAGGAAGATGAGTTGGATGCTTATTGATTTTTCTATTGTAATAAACATGTGTAACTAAATTTCCCTTTCTAGCCATCTTATAATGCACAGTTCAGTGGCATTAAAAACATTGTTGTGCAACATTTACCACTGTCCATCTCCAGTATAATTTTATCTTTCCAAGTTGAAAGTCTATCCCACAAATAAATCACTCCATCTTCCATAGTCCCCAACCTTGGTCAACCACTTTCTACTTTCTGCCTTCCATGACTTTGACTATTAGTCCAAGTACTCTAGATAAGTGGAAGCATGCAGGATGTGTCCTTTTGTGACTGGCTTATTTTACTTAATGCAGTGTCTTTAAGGTTCACCCAATGTTGTAGCATTTATCAGAATTTTCTTTTAAAGTCTGAATAATATTTTGCATGTATAGACAGCCTTTTGTTTATCCATCCAATGATGGAGACTTGGGTTGCTTCCAAATTTTGGCTACTGTGAATAACACTGCTGTGAACATGAGTGCACAAATATCTGTTCAATTCCCTGGCTTAATTTTTTTGAGCTGAATCATACTCTATTTTTAATTTTTTGAAGAACTAAATGCTTTTATTTTTCAAAGAGAATGTCTTTATTATATTTTACATTGATTTTAGAGAAAAAAGAAGGGAGAGATAGAGACAGAGAAACATCAATCAGCTGCCTCCCATATGCACCCCACTAGTGATTGATCTGCAACCTGGGTATGTGCCCAGAATGGGCATCGAAGCAGTGACCATTTGGTGAGTGGGGCAATGCTCAGCCAACTGAGCCACACTTGCCAGAGCTGTATACAGTACTTTAATTTTTAAAGCAATGGTGGCTACCTAACCTGGAAACTATCTGGAGGTGTGTGCAGAGTGCATGGCTTGTGATTCTCCTGTGATTAGGTACGAAGTGTAGGGAGAAAGTGTAATCCACATTACAAAACTGTTATGATAGCTCCTTGCAGTTTATCATCAGGAAATTTAATGAAGAAAAACCAATTTTAACTATGAGTTTGAAGAAAAATAAAAAGGAAAAATATCTTCACAAAAACATAAGCCAAAGTTTAAAGCATTATAATTTTCAAAATTTTCTAAAGAATCAATAATTGACCATGTATATGTGTTTTAAAATGAGATACTGAAAAGTATAATATAAGGCTGTTTCTTTTGTAGACAGTACAATGAAAGCAGGGACTGAATTGTTCTCCTCAACATTGCATTTTCTCACTCTCATTTGAGAATGTCATCAGGTCTCCCTTTTTCTCGTGTTTCTTTTCCAAATTGGCACTGTATTTAGGTCAAATCTCCTTGTTTCCATAGTACAACGAGAAAGTCACTCAAAGGAAAGATGAAATAAATAAGAACATGAGGAACTTCAGATACACAGCTAGGGAAGTCCCAAGAATAAGCACTGTAAAAAAAATGAAAGCAATTGTCATTTTGAAGTAAAAAGATATCAGAACATCAGAAAATTTAAAATGGTAGAATAACTTATAAATAGTAGTTCTCAAATTGTCAATGATAAAGTGGCATTGTAACCTGCAACGTTTTTATTTATTTATTTTAAATTTATCTTTATTTTTGAAAGTTCCTCACCACCCTCCCCACAATTGACCCCTTCTAGCCTGTTCCCTCCTTTAACTTCAGGCCTTCACCACACTATAGTCTATGTCCATGGTTCTGCATATATGTAACTAAGTTCTTTGGTTAATCTCTTCCTACCCATCCCTATTTTACCTATGAGATTCTAAAGAATAAAACAAAACAAAACAGATTAGAGACACAGAAACATGAAACAGACTAATGAATATCAGGGGGCTGCAATGTTTTTAAACCAAAAGGACCTTAAAGACCACAAGCCCCCTTATTCCATAATTGAACAACAGAAGACCTGGGATCATGTGCAGCTGGTAACTGAAAAGCCTACTGAGAGAACAAATTGACTGCTTTTTATTCTTTAGTATGTGACTAAAAGCGATTTTCCAAGGTGCTTTCACATTTTATTCTTCATGCTCCTGCCTAAATAGCTTTGATTTTTCCTCTGTTCCTATCATTCCTTCCAGATGAGATACCAAGTCCATCTATGAGCCTTTCCAAATTCTAACCATTTTCAGTTCTTTCTAACTGGTCATGTCTCTTTGTTGCATTTCTGTTACTCTTGTTTTACCTTATTGAGTTAATATTCACTCAAATTACTTAAACTCTAATATTGATCATTTTCTTATGGTATCATGGTTTGAAATTCTCTTATTTTTAGAGCTACTCATAGGTATAGTAGTTGTTTAGTGGGCATTTGATGAATTGAAAGAACTCTTAAAAGGAGCCAATGAGAAAGACATTGAGACATAACTACCCTTCAATCCTCTCATATTCTATGAGAAAAATTAAAAATCTCCCTAAATTATTTTAATGTATTACTAAGTTACACTTGTGAAGAAAAAATTCAATTTTTACAACAAAGTCTACTTGCCCCAAATTCCTAATGCCATTTACTTTCTCTGTAAGTATCATCCTATTTCTGTCCTAGAACGTAAGTGATTTTAAAATCTTTCAGGTTTTAAATGTGATCTTGTTAGCCAGGCCTTTCTTAACCACCCTGCCTGAAAATACAATCACCAGTGCCTTGAGGCCCTCTGCTCTCTCCCAACTTCATCACCTCTCTGTCTACCAAATCTTCCCCACTTCTGTTCCCTTTTTTATTTTTGTTTTCTTTTTTATTTGATTCCATGAGATGAAACTAAAAAGGCAAGGATTTACTTTTCTGTTTTGTTTATAGTTATATCCCATCATGGGTGTTTCATAAATATGATTCAATGAATGAGTGAACATCTTTTTACTCATTCCTCATCTATATTTCAATTCCATCTTACTACTAGCCAGGGCTGATTTTTTCTTTTTTCTGTGTGAAATCAATTTGCAATGGTCAGAATTTGGAAAGTCTAAGGTAATTCTTTCTCCATCTCTAAAGCATTTTCACTGTTAGACTAGTGAAACTGTTTTTTTTAGTACTGCATTCCTTTTTTATATATTTCTATATCAAAGGTATCATATTTTTAGATGCTTATAAGACTAGTTAGTTCCTTAATCCAATCTTGGAGTAACACTCAGGTTTCGTTTAAATTAAATTAAAACTGGTGTGTGTGTGTGTGTGTGTGTGTGTGTGTGTGTGTGCGCGCGCATTTAAAGTCTCTTTTTTCCTTAAGACCATTCTTATTATACTGGACTGCATCTCAGAATTCCAGACAGACAGGCCTCCCATGTGTTTTGTCTTTGTTCTTTTTCTATTCTCAAAGATACTATTTCTACCATCCAATACTTTTTTCCTAACTTTCCAACCAAACTTTGAGTCTACCTTCCTTCCCACCTGCCAAACGGTCATTTGAGCTGAACATCTGCAGTCCAAAGGTAACCAATTTGTTCACAATTAACATGTCATTCAAAACATACACAGAGAGACCTAACCAGTTTGGCTCAGTGGATGGAGTGTTGGCCCGTGGACTGAAGGGTCCCAGGTTTAATTCCAGTCAAGGGCACATACACAGGTTGTAGGCTTGATCCCCAATAGGGGGCATGCAGGAAGCAGCCGATCAGCAGTTCTTTCTCATCATTGATATTTATATCTCTCCCTCCCTCTCTCTTTCTCTCTGAAATCAATAAAATATTTTTTAAACATATACAGTGAGAGCCTATTGAGTGCTAGGCAAGAGTTGGGTTTGGGAATGTGATAAAGAACAAAGCCCCTGACAAGGTAAAAATAAAATGAAATTCTAATTCTTTATTTCTGCCTTCTCACCAGGGACTCAGGGTACACCATGTAAACACTCTGTGTGGCGTGCACCCAGAGTGATATTTAATGTAAGGAGGTTGGTTCATGTATGGCTGGAGGTCTTAGTTTCTGTGAGTTAGAGTCATCTTTCTCTTTCACACATATATTCACACACACATATATACATATATATATATATATACATATATATTAAAGTAAATACATATTTTATTTTATATATGTTTTATAAATATATATATATAATATGAAATACTTTTCAAAGTTAGCACATATTCATATACCTTTCTTATTTGTATATATAAACATGAATCCTGGACTGTATTTTGCTCATCTAACTCCATTTCTTTTTATTTTGCCACATTCTTTTTCTTTTTTATTTTATTTTTCCCCATCAGCATTTATTCCCCTTTGTCCTCCTCCACTTCCACCTACTCCCCTAACCCTGGCATTCACCACACTATTGTCTATGTTCATGTGTTCTTTCTAAATCCTTCAGCTCTAGTCCCACTCCCCCCACCCCCCGCCCCAGCTGTCAGCCTTCTCTCTATGAGTCTGTCTCTATTTTGGTGGTTAGTTCAGTTTATTCATTAGATTCCACAAGTGAGGGAGATCATGTGATATTTGTCTGGCTTATTTCACTTAGCTCTCTGATCCATCCATGCTTTTGCAAAGGGTAAAACTTTCTCCTCCTCCATCTCCTCCGCCGCCTCCTCCTCCTCTTCCTCCTCCTCCCCCTCCTCCTCTTTCTTCTTCTTCTTCTCTTCTTCTCCTTCCTCTTCCTCTTCCTCTCCTCCTTCTCCTTCCCCTTCCCCTTCTCCTTCTTCTGCCAGGTAGTATCCCATTGTGTAAATGTACCATGGCTGTTTCATCCACTCATCTACTGAAGGACACTGGAACTCCTTCCAAATCTTAGTTATTGTAAATTATGCTACAATGAACACAGGAGTGCATATATTTTTTGGATTTCGTATTTCAGATTTCTTCAGATAAATTTCTAGAAGTGGAATCACTGGGTCTAAGGCTGTTCCATTTTTTAAATTTTCTGAAATATCTCCATACAGCTTTACTTATTTTGCCATATTCTTAAGCAGAGAGGACTCTAAAGTATGGGAAGGGACCAGTCCGTCATCATGATTGATCCCTGTACAAGGAGAAATTAATTACAAAACGGAGAAGCTTTATAACAAGTTTTAGGTACCATTTTTTACCTGGTATTTCCTTTGGAAAAATATACAGACATTTTCATAACTGTAACGTTACTATCCATCAGGCCCTACCAACAAGATTGCAAGCTAGCTGAACAATCCAAGACACTTTTAGGCATTGAATTAAAGTTTAAAACATCAAGTGTGGCAGAATATGGAGGAAAGAACAAAATTATTATTTTTTTTTATTTTTATTAATTTTTATACATATCTCCCCATTGCCGCCCCTCCCTCCCAGGCATACCCCAACCACCCAGTGTCTATGTTCATTGGTTATGATTATATGCATAGATACAAGTTCTTTGATTGATCTCTTATCTACCTCACCTAACTTTAATCTTCCTCTGTAATTTCACAGTCTGTTTGAAGCTTTACTGTCTCTGTATCTATCCTTTTATTTATCAGTTTATAATGTTCTTTACTATCCCCCAATGAGTGCGATCATGTGATGCTTCTCCTTCATTGACTGGCTTATTTCGCTAAGCATAAGGCTCTCCAGTTCCAACCAGGTTGCTGCAAAAGGTAAGAATTCCTTCTTTTTAATGGCAGCATAGAATTCCATTGTGTAGATGTACCACAGTTTTCTGATCCACTCATCTGCTGACGGGCACCTAGGCTGTTTCCAAATTGTGGCTATTGTAAATTGTGCTGCTATGAACATAGGGGTGCATAAATCCTTTCTGATTGGTGTTTGTAATTTCTTAGGATAAATTCCTAAGAGTGGTATTAGAGGGTCAAATGGGAGTTCCATTTTTAGTTTTTTGAGGAAACTCCATACTGTTCTCCACAGTGGCTGCACCAGTCTGCATTCCCACCAACAGTGCACAAGGGTTCCTTTTTCTCCACATCCTCACCAACACTTGTCGTTTGTTGATTTGTTGATGATTGCCATTCTGACAGGTGTAAGATGGTATCGCATTGTCGTTTTGATTTGCATCTCTCAGATAATTAGTGACTTTGAACATGTTTTCATATGTCTCTTGGCCTTCCTTTTGTAGTCTTTCGAAAAGGTTCTATTTAGGTCTGTTGCCTATTTTTTTATTGGATCATTTATCTTCCTTTTATTAAGTTGTATAAGTTGGCTGCAGATGTTGGAGATTAAACCTTTATCAGTGATAACATTTGCAAATATGTTCTCCCATACAGTGGGCTTTCTTGTTGTTTTGTTGATGGTTTCTTTTGCTGTGCAAAAGCTTTTTATTTTGATGTAATCCCGTTTGTTTATTTTTTTCTTTAGCTTCCATTGCCCTTGGAGCAGTATCAGTGAAGAAGTTCTTTCAACATATGGTTGTGGGTTTTTTACATATGGTTTTTATTATGTTGAGCTATAATCCTTCTATTCCCACTTTGCTGAGAGTTTTTATCAAAAAATCATGTTGAATGTTGTCAAATACTTTTTTACATCAATTGATATAACTATGTGATTTTTACCTCTCAATTTGTTTATATGATGTATCACATTAATTGATTTGCAGATATTGTAGTACCATCCTTGCATTCCTGGGATAAATCCTAGTTGGTCATGGTGTAGGATCTTTCTGATGTACTGCTGGACCTGATTTGCCAGAATTTTGTTGAGAATTTTGGCATCTATATTCATGAGGGATATTGGCCTGTAATTCTCTTTCATTGTGTTGTCTTTATCTGGTTTTGGTATTAGGTTGATGCCTGAAAGTGTCCCTTTCTCTTGACTTTTTTGGAATACTGTGAGGAGGGTCGGTTTTAGTTCTTCTTTGAATGTTTGGTAAAACTCCCCTATGAAGCTATCTGGCCCTGGACTGTTGTTTGCTGGAAGTTTTTTGATGACTGATTCAATATCTTCCATAGTTATTGGCCTGTTGAGATGTTTAGATTCTTTCTGATTGAGTTTTGGAAGGTTGTATTT
Source organism: Lasiurus cinereus (assembly GCA_011751065.1). Classification (NCBI taxonomy): domain Eukaryota; kingdom Metazoa; phylum Chordata; class Mammalia; order Chiroptera; family Vespertilionidae; genus Lasiurus; species Lasiurus cinereus. The sequence continues at coordinate 3,892,482 of JAAGEH010000041.1, read as the reverse complement.
TTCTAGGGATATGTCCATTTCCTCCAGGTTGTCCAGTTTGTCAGAATAGAGTTGTTTATAGTGTTTTTTTAACAATCATTTGTATTTCTGTGGGCTATGTTGTTAATTCTCCTCTTTCATTTCTGATTTTGTTTATTTGGGTCCTCACTATTTGCTTCTTGATGAGCTTAGCTAGATGTTCATCAATCTTGGTTATCGTTTCAAAGAACCAGCTCTTGGTTTTGTTGATCTTTTGTAATTTTGTTTTTTGGTCTCTATGTCATTTATCTCCGCTCACATCTTTATTATTTCCTTCTTTCTGCTTACACTGGGCTTTTCTTGTTGCTCTCTTTCTAACTCTTTGAGTTGTAGAGTTAGATAATTTATTACCATTTCATGTTTTTTGCGGTAGGCTTGTAGAGTGTAGAGCTATGAACTTCCCTCTCAAGACTGCTTTCACTATGTCCCACAGGTTTTGGATCGTTGTGTTTTCATTGTTGTTTGTTGCCATGATGTTTTTTTTTTATGTCTTCTTTATCTCTCTGGTAACCCAGTCATTATTAATGCTATTTAGTCTCCATGTGTTTGATTTTTTTGGGTTGTTTTTATTTTAGTTTATTGCCAGTTTTATGCCACTGTGACTGAGAAGATGCTTGATATAATTTTTATCTTTTTGAATTTGAAGAAACTTTGCCTGTGACCCAATATATAGTCTATCTTTGGAAATGACCCATGTGCACTTGAGAGGAATGTATATTCTGTGAAAGGTTCTGAAGATGTCAATTAATTTCATCTGTTCTGGTGAGTCATTAAGGATTGTTGTTTCTTTCCTGATTTTTTGTTTAGAGGATTTTTCCGGTGGTGATAATGGGATATTAGAGTCTCCTACTATGATTGTATTGCTGTCAATCTTTCCCTTGATATCTCCCAGGAGGTTTTCTTTTATGTATTTGGGTGCATATATGTTTACCTGAGTTATTTCTTGCTGTTGGATTTCTCCCTTTAGTATTATGAAGTGGCCTTCATTATTTCTTTTTATGTCCTTCACTTTGAGATCAAATTTTTCAGATATAAGTATTGTTTCCCCAGCTTTTTTTTTTTCATTTTCATTCTCCTGAAAAACTTTTTCCATTCCTTAACCCTGTGTCTGTATGTATCTTTTTTTCTGAGGTGGGTTTCTTGTAGAAAACAGATATAAGAGTCATCTTTTCTTATCCAATCCATTATCCTGTGTCTTTTGATTGGGTCATTATAGCTATTTACATTTAAAGTTATTTTTGGTAGGTACTTGTTTGTCACCATTTTATTCTTTACTCTTTACCCCTATGTTCCTTTTTCACTTCCTATTTCTTTCTTTCTTTCTTTCTTTCTTTCTTTCTTTCTTTCTTTCTTTCTTTTTTTTTACAGCAGACCCTTTTGCATCTCTTGCATTCTTGCATTTCTGGTAATAAACTCCCTTAGTCCTTTTTTGTCTGTGAAACTTTTGATTTCATCTTCAATTTTGATCGATAGCCTTGCTGGGTACAGTATTCTTGGATTCAGACCCTTCCTTTGCATGACTTTGTATATTTAATTCCATTCCCTTCTGGCCTGATGAGTTTCTGTTAAGAAATCAATTGCTAGTCTGATGGGGTTTCTTTTGTAGGTAACTTTCTGTCTCTCTCTTGTCACTTTTAAGATTCCTACTTTGTTGTTGGTGTTTGCCATTTTAATTATAATATGCCAGGTCATCGGCCTTTTGAGGTTCATTTTGTTTGGGACTCTGTGAGCTTATTGAATTTGTGTTTTTTTTCTTCCCTATATCAGGGAAGTTTTTTGTCATTATTTCTTCAAACAGGTTTTCTATTCCTTGCTCAGTTTCCTCTCTTTCTGTCACCCCTGTTATGCAGTTGCTGTTTTGTTTCATGTTGTCCCAAAGTTCACCAAGGCTCTCCTCCTGATTTTTAATTATTTTTATTCTAGAAGCTGCTCTACCTGGCTATTTTTTCCTATCTTGTCTTCTAGCTCACTGATGTGGTCCTTTGCTTCTTCTAGTCTACTCTTGATGCTTTCTATTGAGTTCTTTATAGCAGTGATGTCATTTTTCATTTCTTATTGGTTCTTCTTAACTTCCTCTGAGCTCTTACACATATTGTTGAATTTGTCTTCCATTCTATTCATCCACCTTATGACAATTTCTCTGAATTCTTTTACTGATAGGTTGCTTACCTCTATTTCATTTACTTCTTTTTCTGGTGATGCCTGCTTTTCTTTCATATGCAGGCTGTTTCTTTTTCTCCCCATGATCTCTCTTCTCTGGGTGTCTGGTTACGTAGTTCTCTCTCTACTGCATTTATTTAAAGGCATGTAATACAACACGCCAAGGTACAATGCACAAAGCACTAAACAGAAATGTATTCGGCTAAAAAAGCATAATCTGTTTCTCTGAAGGTGAATCAAGTTTCTGTGGCAATATTTTCACAATAGTGAGAAGTTCTTAAGGCTGATCAATGTGTGCACATTTGTGTTTGTGTGTGTGCACACACAAACTCACACAAATAATACCCATTCTCTCTAGTGCCATCAGTGCCCAGCCATTGAGTTTGTCTTTCCCCACATGCTGACTAAATTCATTTTTTTAGTTGTACAGAGTAGTGAATGTGTTGCCTTAATTGATCATCCAATGTAGTATATGAAAGCTTGGGGACAAGAAGTGCTTGACTGAAGGGCATAATGAAAAAACAAACAGTCACAATCAATTGACTCGATAATTATAACATTGAGCTTCTCAGGTTGCAAGGAAAATCAGAGTTCTGGGATTTGCATCAAATTTGTTTATTTTTCTTGGCTGATTTGTCCATTCATTGTTTAATCTAATGGTACATTCTATTTTTTTTCCAACTTTTAAAACTTCTTTTTTTTTTTTTAAAGAAACATCTCAACTTTGAAAATCTTAGAGGTTAATTTTTGGCAATTTCTTTTTCTGGCCTTAAATGATTTTGCTACATTTATTATTCTTATCATATAAAAATGGTACATTCCTTCCCATTTAGAACATAAAAAGAAACACACACACAAACATCTGTCCATAGAGCCTGGACTGCATGGAATGAGACCATAATCACTGTTAGTTTAATTATATTCATAAGGTTAATGGTTCTTAATAATACACTATCCAATGTTGTATGTTTGAAGAAGTACAGAGCAACCTGCATCTTATTTCTTTTTCTCCCTAAAAAATAGTTGTTAATCCTCTCCTCCTACCCACATATATTCATTAATAGTGCCCTGCGAAGAATCATCATTTGCTAGCATTTATGTCCTTTCTTTTACTCATGAGACATTACTATGATCACATCTAAAAGATATAATGCTAATGTAGATGGCCACAATGTCAAAACATTAACTTTGATTTGTGACAGATATGTCAGTCATATCTTCAGTATTGCTAAAACTGAAACATTTATTTTAAATTAAAATAGTCTGAGGACTCTGCATACATTCTCAGAGAATCTAATTTTAGTTTATCAAACAAGCTGAATAAATATTTACCTCATTCATAAGGTTCTGAGATATCTAAGTCTTTCCTATTTAAATAATTTGATTTTTATTGCATATTTTGGTAAGAAATTATTTGGAAGCCCACTCTTGCAAAACCTCTTTCATTTTTATGATAATTTCTAATAATACCACAAACTTCTATATGTAGACAAAATAATGTGCTAATCATGCTCTTCTAGTCATAAATTCTGTTTCTTAGAAAAATAACTGTAAATTTTAAGCAAAGTCTACTTTTGTGATCATAACTTAATTGAGCAGACAATAATTTGGCAGCCAATAACTATATCATAAAAAAGTAACATTACCTCAAATATTATAATGTAACAAGTGCATTTTACTTTTCACATTTTCTAACATTTCCATAGCTACTTTCCAATTGGAAACTCCTTATACAAATGAATTTGGTGGAAGAATAATCTGCCTGGTAATTGCACACACAATATTTATAAAGTCTGTAAACTATTGCCATAAATCAGAAATATAATTTTCTTTGAAATTTTAAACAATAAGATTAAATAAAAATATTTAGGAGATTTTCCTTAATTGTTTTTACTCTGAAATAATGTATGTATGTATATATATATATATATATATATATATATTACCCAACAATGCTATTATTTAAATTTGAAGGAGAAATAAAGTGCTTCTCAGATAATAAAGTATTATAAGAAATGGTAAAGTGTTTTCTTGAAGAAGAAGTAGAAGAATAAGGAAAGAAATAAGGAGGTCATAAAGAATAAAATGTCAATAATTATGTGCCTATCATTAACCACTTTAAATGTAAATGGCTTAAATGCTCTAATCAAAAGGCATAGGGTATCTGAAGGGATAAAAATAAATAAGACCCATATATATGCTGTCTGTAAAAGACCCAATTCAAAAGGAAAGATACACACAGACTAAAAATAAAGGGATATATATATATATGTATATATATATATACATATGGAAATTTGCAAATGGAAATTTATAAAAAAGCTGGGGTACCAATACTTATATCTGACAAAATAGACTTTAAAAATAGTGAAAGACACTACATTAGGATAAAGGGAGCAATCAACAAGAGGATATGACCCCTGCAAACATTAATGCTCCAACATAGAAGCACTAATAAATATATAAAACAAATATTGATGGGCATAAGGGAAATATTGACAGTAATACATTCAGGCTAGAGGACTTTAACATCTTGTTGACATCAATGGATAGATCTTATAGACAGAAAACCGACAAGGAAACAGCAACCTTAAATGATGGATTTAATTGATTTCTTCAGAGCAATTTCACTCCAAAGGAAGAGAATATACATTTTTTTTCAAGTTCACATGGGAAATTTTCTAAGATAGAACACATGTTAGGACACAAAACAAGTCTCAAAAAATTTAAGAAGCTTGAGTATCTTCTCAGAACATAACGTTATGAAACTAGACAACAGTCACAAGAAGGAAACTGAAAAACACACAAAGACATGGGGGCTAAACAACATGTTACTAAATTATGAATGGGTCAATAATGAGATCAAGAAAAACAATCAAAAGATATCTTGAAACAAATGAAAATGAGAACAACCCAAAATTTATGGACATAGCTAAGGCAGTCCTAAGAGGGAAATTTATAGCATGCAAGCATACCTCAAGAAACAAGAAAAATCTCAATCTAACTTTACACTAAATACACACACACAAACAATACACACATACATAAACAAACAAACAAACAAACAAATGAGCAAAACTAGAAAAACAAAGACCAACAAAGTGAATAGAAGGAAGAAAAGAGTAATGATCAGAGTAGAAATAAGTGAAATAGAGTCTACAAAATAAATAAAATCAAGAGCTGTTTCTTTAAAAAAGATAAACATGATTGACAAACCTTTAACTAAATGCCTCAAGGAAAAAAGAGAGGAGATCCAAATAAATAAAATCAGAAATAAAAAAGAAGGAACAACACACTCCACAGAAATACAACGAATTATAAGAAAATATTATGAACAACTATAAGCCAATAAGTTGAACAAAAGAAGAACTAACACCTATCCTCCTCAAACTATTTCAAAAAATACAAGATAAAGGAAGACTCCCAAGATCATTTTTCAAGGCCTGCATTATATTAACTTCAAAACCACATGAAGATATTAAAAAGAAAAAATTATAGGTCAATATTCCTGATGAACATAGATGCTAAAACTCTCAATGACATATTAGCAAATCAGATCCAGCAATACATTAAAGAGATCATATACTATGATCATATGAGATATATCCCAAGGATGCAAGGTTGCTATATATTTTTAGATAAATAAGCATGATACACCACATAAACAAAACAGAAGGATAAAATGACCATATCATTAGATACATAAAAAATTGATAAAATCCAGTACCCATGTATAATAAAAACTCTCAGCAAAGTGGGAATAGAGGGATCATAGCTCAACATAATAAAAGCCAAATATGAAAAATCTACCACCTACATCATACTCAATTGGCAAAAACTAAAAGCATTGCCTCTAAGATCAGAAGCAAGACAGAGATGTCCGCTTCCATCAGTCTTATTCACCATATTATTGGAAGTCCTAGCCCCAACAATCAGACAAGAAGGTATACAATTTGGAAAGGAAGAAGTAAGGTCCTAATTATTTGCAGATGACATGATATTGTATATAGAGAACCTGAAGATATCACCAAAAAAAAAATACTGTAAGTGGTAAGTGAATTCAGTAAAGGAGCAGGTTGCAAAATAAATATCAGAAATCAGTTGCATTGCTATGAACCAATAATGAACTATTAGAAAGGGAATGTAAGAAAAGAATCCCATTTACAATTTCATAAAAAAAAATACCTTGAGATAAACTTAACCAAGAATAAAAAGACCTGTACTCAGAAAATTATAAGTCTCTGAAGAGAGAAATTGAAAAATATAGAAATAAGTGAAAGCATATACTGTGTTCATGGATAGGAGCAATTAACATAATTAAGATTTCCATATTATCCAAAGCAGTCTATATATTTAACACAATCCCCATCAAGATATCAATGGTTGCCCTAGCTGGTTTGGCTCAGTGGATAGAGCATCAGCCTGCGGACTGACTGGTGCTGGGTCACATGCCTAGGTTGTGAGCTTGATCCCCAATGGGGGTATGCAGAAGGCAACCAATCAATGATTCTCTCTCATCATTGATGTTTCTATCTCTCTCTCCCTATCCCTTTCTCTCTGAAATCAATAAAAATATATTTAAAAAATATATATCAATGATGTATTTCACTGGACAAGAACAAATATTCCAAAAATTTATAGGGAACCATAAAAATCCCAAATAGCCACAGCAATCTTGAGAAAGAAGAACAAATTTGGAGGAATCACATTATCTGATATCAAAATATACCACAAGGTTGTAGTAATCAAAACAGTATGATACTGGCACAAAAACTGGCATGTATATCAATGGAACAGAATAGAGAGTCCAGAAGTGAACCCACACCTTTATGATCAATTAATATTTGACAAAGAAAACAAGAACTTACAATGGAATAAAAGCAGATTATTCAGTAAGTGATGTTGGAAAAATTCAACAGCTACATGCAAAAAATGAAACTAGACCCCATTCTTATACCATACACAGGATCAAGTCAGAGTAAATATTGGGCTAGAAAATATAAAAATCATAGAAGAAAACATAGTAAAATCTCAGACATTGCTCACAGCAATATTTTTTCTGATATATCTCTTCAGTCAAGAAAATTTTTAAAAATAAGCCAGAGGGACTACATCAAACTAAAAAGGTTTTGGCCCTACTTGGTTTGGGTCTGTTTTGGACTGAAGGGTCCCACGTTTGATTCTGGTCAAGAGCACATGCTTGGGTTGTGAGCTTGATCCCCAGTAGGGGGCGTGCAGGAGGCAGCTGATCAATGATTCTCTCGCATCATTGATGTTTCTATCCCTCTCTCTCCCTCTCCCTTTCTCTCTGAAATCTATTAAAAAATATTTTTAAAAAAGGCTTTTTTTTTTTAGCAAAGGAAACTATCATCTAAATTAAAAGACAACCAACTGAATGGGAGAACATATTCATTGATATATTTGATAAGGTGTTAATATCCAAAGTGTATAAAGAACTTATAAATCTTAACATCAGAAAACTAATGATCCAATTGAAAAAAACAGGCAAAGAACCTGAATAAACACTTCTCCAAAGAGGACATACAGTCCTAACTGATTTGGCTCAGTGGCTAGAGTGTCAGCTTGTGGACTCAAGGATCCCAGGTACAATTCCACTCAAGGACATGTACCTTGGTTGCAGGCACATACCGAGTAGGGGGGTGTGTAGGAGGCAGCTGATCAATGTTTCTAACTTTCTATCCCTCTCCCTTCCTCTCTGTAAAAAAAATCAGTAAAATATATATGTTTTTTAAAAGAGGATATACAGATGGTTTATAGACATATGAAAAGATGCCACCAATGTCACCAATCATCAGAGAAAGGCAAATGAAAACCACAATAGTTATCACCTCATACCTGTCAAAATGGCTATCATCAATAAATCAAGAAACAAGTGTTGAGAAAAGGGAACCCTTGTGTGTGTGCTGTTGGTTGGAATGCAGCTTGATATAGTTACTGTGGAAAATAGATTGGAGTTAACGCAAAAGATTAAAAATAAAATTGTCCTATGACCCAGCAATTCCACTCTGGGAATTTATTTGAAGAAACCCAATTAAAAGGAATATGTGCATCCCTATGATTATTGCAGTGTTATTTATAGTAGTCAGATCTAAAGCAGCCCAATTCTCCATCAGTAGATGAGTGATAAAATAAGCTATGATATTTTTACCCAATGGAATACTACTCAGCTGTAGAAGAAAGGGAGGAAGGAAGGAAGGAAGGAAGGAAGGAAGGAAGGAAGGAAGGAAGGAAGGAAGGAAGGAAGGAAGAAGAAAGAAAGGAAGGAAGGAAGGAAGGAAGGAAGGAAGGAAGAAGGAAGGAAGGAAAGAAAGAAACAAAGAAAGAAACAAAGAAAGAAAACAGAAAGAAAGAAAACAGAAAGAAAGAAAACAGAAAGAAAAAAAGAAAGGGAGAAAGAAAGAGGAATTGGAGAGTTTTATGCTAAGTGAAATAATCCAATTAGAGAAAGGCAAATACCATATGATTTCATTTTTTTTGTGTGTGGAATCTAATGAACAAAATAAACTAACAGACTCATAGCTATCAGAGGGGTATGTGTAAGAGGTTTAGGTGAAATAGGTGCAGGGACTAAGCAAAAAAAAACACACACAAAAAAACAAAAAAAACACACCCCAACACCTCATAGGCAATAGTATAGTCATTAACAGAGGAAAATGATGGTGGGAAAGCCAGGAGAAGGTAAAAGAATAAATGGTGATAGAAAAGGACATGATTTGGGGTGGCAAACACACAATAAAATATACAGATAATGTTATACAATTTTATATTTTAAATCTATATAATTTTATTAACCAGTGTAACCCCAATAAACTCAATAAAACATTTAACAAGTAGAAAAAACACAAAACAGTAATCTCCAACTCTGGAAAAAAGAAAATATTTGCTTATTCATGTATCAAAAGACTCCTTTGATGATAGAACAGAAATAGTAAGTGAAAATGGGGTTGCTGACTTTGTAAGAAACAGAAAGAAACCCATATGCTATCAATTTGTTACTAATTAAAGATAAACATCCTGCAACTTTAAATTGCTTTTGATTCAGGAACCAAAAGTAAATTTTTCATCTTAAAACTAAAAAAAAATAAAAATAAAAATACATTTTTTGGCATACCTTTCCATACAATTTGATATGAATTTTTACCATTTCAGTCATTCATAGATTCTGGTTTGCAGATGCTTTTTCTGTAATTATATTTTCACATCACATGATGATAATATATTCTGTTGTTTTCACACTACTTCTATTAGTACCATATTTTTACTCTCCTTGTGAGCTATTAGAGATCTTCGTGAAGAAAAAAGACAACACCTAACTTTTACTTGAAAAAGTTTTCAGATAATATGAGTAGAAAAAAAACACCCTCAAAGAGCCGAAACCGGTTTGGCTCAGTGAATAGATTGTTGGCCTGCGGACTGAAAGGTCCCAGGTTTGATTCCGGTCAAGGGCATGTACCTTGGTTGTGGGCACACTTCCAGTGGGGGTCATGCAAGAGGCAGCTGATCGATGTCTTTCTCTCATCAATGTTTCTAACTCTCTATCCCTCTCCCTTCCTCTCTGTAAAAAATCAATAAAATATATTTTAAAAAAAACACCCTCAAAGAATTCAGACTTCAATATTGGTCTACAGGAGGTGGCTACAAATCACGTACCTCAAATAAAGAAGACTGTGCAAGTGTCAACATGAACAGAAATGTATGTTCAAGAAGGTGAATCTGAAATCTGTTAAGAGGATTCAAGATACCAGAAGAGTAGGTGCAAATTGCACTCCCCTCTTCCTAGGACCATCAGAATAGTGGTTGAAATACAGAACAATCAACCTAAATAACCATATGAAAACTGGCTAACCAGAAGTCTTATAATTAAGGATTTACAGAAGAACTGGGATTGAGATGGGTTGGAAGGAGTTGGACCCGTACCCATGTGCAGTGGGACAGAATCCATCAGATGAGTTCCCCCTGGAAGAATAAGAGGTCTCAACACCAAGCCAGGCCTTGTAAACACAGAGTATCAAAGCAGGAAAGAGGATCCCACACAATATTTGGCTGTGAAAATGAGTGGGATTTCATCTGCCCATGTGAGAAGGTGGATGGCTCTCTTGAAGGACCAGTGCACAAAATCTCAGTCACAGCACTTAACCTGGCTCTAGCAGAGGGACAGCAACTTTGAGTGGACTGTATCATAAAGGGAGAAATTGAATGGTGTGGTTGTGGGAGAGGCCTGGAGTGACAGTAGCAAGTATCCCTGTGCTGGGTCTATTTCCCACACCAGCTACAGACTTCTTCTTTCCAGGGCTGAGCATCCCCCTTAAAATATCAGCCTAGAGAGGCAATAGCTCTTCCCTGCTGACTCCCAGGAAGCTCCAACCTGAAGGGATTGCTCTCCTTGGAGAGGTTTCTGGCAAACTCCCACCCAATTTGATGCTGGTGCATGGCCCTCATCATGGAGCTCTCCTGGAAGTGCCGGCAGTCTGAGCAGAACCAGCAACACAGAGGAAGAGACTTAGTTTTGGGCTGAGAGACAGCCACTTTCTCACAGGGCCTGAGTGGGGCCCCTGTTTTCTGTAGAGCCTTCCCTCCACACAGCCAAATAATGCTCTCTTTTAGCCCAGTGAACTCTGCTGTCCTCATCTAGATGACTCCATGAAAAGCCGCAGACCCAACTCTTGCACTGAGTTTGGATCTGCATCCACCTGGTGAATGCCACTTAGCCTTACCTGGTGACTCACTGAGAGCCTACATCATGCATCTTGCAAACTCTCAGGGACTGAGTTTAGCAGGCAGCCAGCAAGCAGAGGAAAATCTTAGGGTGTCTTGGGCCTGTTGTTGACCTAGCCCCAATCTCAGAACTAGTGGAAGCTGATCTTGGTACACAGCTTGACCTCTCCCATGGGGCAACCAGGTCCACCAGAGGGAAACATTTGTAGCTCCCAGCAATTAGCCCAAGGTCAGTTACAGGCTACATAATCAATTTGCAATGACCTTCTCTGGGTTTCCTCCCAAGAGGCTCCAGAACCAACACTCGCAGTGCTGTGCTTCAGACCACACCAGAGTGTGACACAATTAGTTTTACAAGTGGCACAACTAAAGGGAGAAACTGGCACACCAGACCCTGCTGGGGCCATTCTGCCTCATGGGGTCAACTCTTGCACAGTAGCTCATAAACTGTGAATCCTCATAGTCAACCAGCCTAAGGGTCATCCCTACCCATGAATGGGCCAACATCAATCAAGACTCAACTATAATAGGAAGGTTCACATAACCCAAACAAGGGACATTTCTGGACTACATCCTCAGGTGATTAGGGAGACTGGGCCCTGAGCTTCATAAAACACCTACCACATAAGGCCGTCATACCAAGATTGGGAGACATAGCAGATTTACCTAATACACAGAAATAAATACAGAGGCAACCAAAATGGGGAGACAAAGAAACATGTAGCAAATGAAAGAACAGACGAAATGCACAGAAAAAAAAAACAACAATGAAATGGAGGCAACCAATATGCCAGGAGCAGAGTTCAATATATATAAGGATACTCAAGGACTTAAAGAATGACTGAACTCAGTAAGAATTTAATCAAAATGATAGTAAGCATAAAAAAGGACATAAAAACCATAAAAAGAACCTGTCAGAAATTAACAATGCAATACATAAAATAAAGAATACATTAGAAGAATGCAATACATAAAATAAAAAATACATTAGAAGAACAGGATGAGCAATTCAGCAATTTCAAAAATGAAATAGTAAAAAACACCCAAGCAAAGCAGCAAAAAGAAAACAAGAATTTTAAAAAGTGAGAAAAGTCTAAGTGACCTCTGGGAAAACAATAAGCATAACAACATCCACATCATAAGGATACCAGAAGGAGAAGGGAGATATCAAGGAGTTAAGAACCTATTAGAAGAAATAATGACTGAAAATTTTCCTGACCTAAAAATTTCCCTGAAGATTCACAAGTCCAAGAAGCACAGAAATTACCAAGAAAAATTAATCCAAAGAAGTGCAAATCATAATATTTAATAAAATATTAAATCATAATTAAAATAGCAAAGTTATAGCCAAAGGGAGTATCTCGAAAGCAGCAGGAGAAAGACAATTACCTACAAGGGAACTCCTACAAGACTGGCAGCTAATATGTAAAAAACAAACAAACAAAAAAATTTAGACCACAGATAACTAGCACAATATATTCAAAGTTATGAATAACAAGAACCTACAATCAAGACTACTCTATCCAGCAAGGCTGTAATTTAAAATTAAAGTATACATATAGAGCTTCCTATACAAGAAAAAAATTTAAAAAACTTATGACCAATAAAATACTATTACAATAAATGTTGAAGGGATTTCTATCAAAAGAAAGAAAAAAAGAGAACATAGTTATAAAGATTAAAATGACAATAAATATGTACCAATTAATAACTACTTTGAAGGTAAATAGATTAAATGTTCCAATCTAAAGATATATGGCAGCTAAATAGATAAGAAAACAAGACCCAGGGGATTCCAGCATGGTGGCTGGCAGGATGGCAGGTATGGAAAGAGTATAAGTGAGTAAAGGAGTGAGAGAGGAGTATGTGGATATGTGTGGTGTGTGTGTGTGGGTGATTGAGGGACAGTTAGGTCTCTCAGGAGTCTTGGGCACTGGCAGATCCTCCCCTAGGCAAGAAGCCCCTGCTACAGCCACAGGCATTCCCAGGCCAGGCATGACTTTGGCGTGGAGCCTATGCCCTCTTGTAGAGGGGAGCATTAGTCAGAAGGGAATGGAATGATGTATATAAAGTGATTCAAAGCAAGGGACTGAATCCAAGAATACTCTACCAAGCAAAGCTATCTTTCAAGACTGATGGTGAAATAAGGAGCTTTGCAGATAAAGAAAGGCTAAAAGAGTTTATTGCCACCAAGGCAGCAATGCAAGAAATGCTGTTGTAAAAGGAAGAAATAGAAGAAGGAACATTCCATGGATAAATAATAAAAACAACAACAAAAAAGTACCTATGAATAATAACTTTATAAATGGATTCAGTGCTCCAATCAAAAGACATAGGGTGGCTGAATGGATAAGAAAAACCTGATCCATATATATGCTTCCTATAGGACACTGATCTCAGAACAAAGAACTCAAACAGATTGAAAGTGAAGGAATGGAAAAAAATTTTTCAGAAAAATGAAAATGAAAAAAAAAAAAAGCCAGGGTAGCAATACAAAATTTACCTCAAAATGAAGGCCATAACAAGAGATAAAGAATGACACTTCGTAATACTAAAGGGATCCATACAACAAAATGATATAAGTCTGGTAAACACATATGTACTCAATACAGGAGCACACAAACACATAAAAAAACAAAAAACCTTTTGGAAGATATCAAGGGAGAGATCAACAGCAATAAAATCATAGTAGGGGACATTAATACCCCAAGGACAACACTGGATAAATGTTGTAGACAAAATACCAGCAAAGAAACAGCTAGCTTAAACAACTGTCTAGATCCGATGGAACTAATTGATATCTTTAGAACATTTCATCCCAAAACTCTGGAATATATATTCTTCTCAAGTGCGCATGGGACCTTTTCAAAGATAGACCACATGTTAGGACACAGGCGAAGTCTCTTCAAATTAAAGAATATTTAAACCATATCAAGCATCTTCTCATATCACAATGGCATAAAATTAGAAATCAACTACTTGGAAGCTGAATAGCATGCTATTAAACAATGATTGGATTACCAAGGAGATCAAAGAAGAAATAAAACATCCTGGAAACTAGTAACAGTAAAAACTCAATAATTCAAAATCTATGGGACACAGTGAAAGCAGTCCTACCTCAAAAAAACAAGAAAAACTGGCAATAAGTTATTTAACCCTACAACTCAAAGAATTAGAAATAGAGCAACAAGAAAAGCCCAGGATAAGTAAAAAAGAGGGGGAAAATAAATCAGAGCAGAACTAAATGATATTGAGACCAAAACAAACAAACAAACAAACAAACAAAAACAAAGATCAATAGAAACAAGAACTGGTTTGTTGAAAGGATAAATAAGATTGATGAACCTTTAGTCAAGCTCACCAATAAGCAAAGTGTGAGGACCCAACTGAACAAAATCAGAAATGAAAGATGTGAAGTAACAATTGACCCAATAGAAATAAAAGGATTATGAAAAAAAATATTATAAACAACTCTATTCCAATAAACTGATGAAATGGACATATTCCTAGAAAAATACAATCTTCTAAAACTCAATCAGGCAGAATCAGAAAAGTCTGAATAGGGTGATAACTACTGAAAAAATTGAAGCAGTAATAATAATAATAATCCTATCCAATAAAAGAGAACCATGCAAATTTACCATATCCCCCATGCCCAAAAGCCACACCCACAAGCCAATCAGGAGCAACTATGCAAATTAACCCAACCAAGACAGCGGTTAATTTGCATATCCTGGTGCAGAGCAAAGACTGAAGACAGTGTAGAAGGAAGCCAAGCGCTGCAGAAGGAAGGGAATCTGCAGAGAAGCAAGCAAGCGGGGCAGAAGAGATGGGAGGGAACCAGGCAGGGGGGAAGTATGCAGGGTTGTCAGAAAAGGGAGGGAAACAGGCAGGGCAGCAGAGAAGGCCACAAGAAGCCCTATCATTGCAGGAATCTTCTTGCAATTGGCCTCTAGTAATAATAATAATACTAAACTTCCAGAAAACAGAAGCTCTGGTCCAGATGGCTTCTCAGGAGAGTTTTACCAAACATTAAAGAAGAATTAAAACCTACCCTCCTCAGATTATTCCAAAAATTTCAAGAGGAAAAACACTTCCAAGCTCTTTCTATGAAACCAGCATTACCTTCATCCCAAAACCAGATAAAGACACTACAAAGAAAAAGAATTAAAGGCCAATATCCCTGATGAATATAAATGCTAAAACCCTCAACAAAATATTAGCAAATCGCATCCAACAATACATTAAAAGGATCATATACCATGACCAAGTGGGATTTATTCTGGGGATGTAATGCTGGTACAATATTATCAAATCAATGAATGTGAACATCACATAAACAGATTGAAAGACAAAAATCACATGGTCATATCAATTGGCGCAGAAAAAGCATTTGACAAAGTCCAACACCCTTTCTTGGTAAAAAACTCTCAGCAAAGTGGGAATAGAAGGATCTTACCTCAAAATAATAAAAGCTGTATATGACAAACCTACAGCCTACATCATACTCAATGGGCAAAACCTAAAACCCTTTCCCCTAAGAACAGGAACAAGAGACAGGGATGCCCATTTTCACCACTCTTGTTCAACATAGTACTGGAAGTGCTGGCTAGCACAATCAGACAAAAAGAAGAAATAAAAGGCATCAAAATTAGTAAAGAAGTAAAACTGTCATTATTTGCTGATGACATGATATTGTACTTAGAAATCCCTAAATACTCCATCAAAAAACTACTTGATTTAATAAGTGAAGTGCCATGTAGCAGGATACAAAATTAACACCCAGAAATCTATGAAATTTTAATACACTAATAATGATCTCACAGAAAGAGAAACTAAAAAACAAAACAAAGTAAAAATATTTACCATTGCAACAACAAAAAAATTAAGATATCTAGAAATAGTTAACTAAGGAGTTAAAACACCTGTACTCAGGAAACTACAGTTCTTTCAAAAAAGAGGTAGAGGGAGTTATAAACAAGTAGAAGAAAATGCCGTGTTCATAGAATGGTAGAATTAACATCATTAAAATGTCCATATTACTCAAAGCAATATATAGTTTCAACACAATTCACATTACAATATCAACAGCATATTTTCACAGACCTAGAACAAACTCTCCAATAATTTCTATGAAATAAAAAGAAAAAGAAACAGAATAGCTGCAGCAATCCTATGAAAAAAGAACAAAGTCAGAGAGGTATCACAGTACCAGACATCAAGTTACATTACAAAGCCACTGTTCTCCAATCAGCCTTGTACTTGTGTAAGAACAAATAGACCAATGGGAGAGAAATCTACCCAAGACATTATACTTAATTGATATTTGACAAAGGAGGCAAGAGCATACAATGAGTTAAGAGAGTCTCTTCAATAAATGGTTGGGAAAAGTGGACAGATACATGCAAAAAAAAAAAAGAAAAAGAGAAACTTGACCACCAAATTATACCCTACACAAAAATAAACTCAAAATGGATAAAAGACTAACATAAGATGGGAAACTATAAAATATCTTAGGATAATCCTAGGCAGCAAAGTATCAGATATAGCTGAAAGCCTTATATTTACTGACATATCTCCTAGGATAATAGTAACTAAGGAGAAAATAAACAAATGGGATAACATCAAGATAAAAAGATTCTGCATAGCAAAAGAAATCATCAACAAAACAATAAGAAAGCCCACTGCATGGGAGAACGTATTTGTCAATGTGACATCTGGTAAGGGTTTAATCTGAAAAATTTAAAGGGAACTCATACAACTTTAACAATCTAATCAAAAAATGGGCAGCCAAGACCGGCTTGGCTCAGTGGATAGAGCATCGGCTTGAGGACTGAAAGGTCCCAGGTTCGATTCCGGTTGGGGGCATGTACCTTGCTTGCGGGCACATCTCCACTGTGGGGCGTGCAGGAGGCTACTGATCGATGTCTCTCTCTCATCGATGTTTCTGACTTTCTATCTCTCTCCCTTCCTCTCTGTAAAAAATCAATAAAATATATTTTTAAAAAATGGGCAAAGGACCTGAATAGACACTTCTTGAAAATAGACATAACAGAATGCCAAGAGGTATATGGAAACATACTCAAAATTACTTAGAGAGATCAAGATCAAAACAACAATGGGGTTCTACCTCACATCAGTCAAAATGGCTATCAACAAATCAACAAAGGACAAGTGTTGGTGAGGATGTGGAGAAAAAGGAACCCCTGTGCATTGCTGGTGGGAATACAAACTGCTGTAGCCACTGTGGAGAACAGTATGGAGTTTCTCATAAAACTAAAAATGAAATTCCTATTTGACCCAGTGATTGCACTTCTAGGAATATATCCTAAGAAGCTAGCAACACCAATCAGAAAAGACAAATGCACCCCTATGTTCATAGCAGAGCAATTTACAATAGCTAAGATTTGGAAACAGTCTAAATGCCCATCAGCCGATCAATTGATTAAAAAACCATGGTACATTTACACAATGGAATACTATGTTGCTATAAAAAAGAATGAATTCTTATCATTTACAACAGCATGGATGGACCTGGAGAGCATTATGCTAAGTGAAATAAACCAGTTGGGGAAAGATAAGTATCAGATGGTCTCACTCATTTGTGGAAATATAATGAACAACATAAACTGATGAACAAAAACAGATTTAGAGACACAGAAGCATGGAGCAGACCATTTTATGGGAAGGCAGGGGAGGATGGATGTCTGGGAGGGCGTTGGATGGTTAAGAGTCAATCAAAGAACTTATATGCTTATAAGCATAATGGATGGACACAGACAATAGGAGAGGGTGAAGGCAGGGGCAGGAGTGTGGGGTCAGCTGGGAGAAGACAATGGAAGGAAGAGGGGACATATGTGATACTTTCAACAATAAATAATTTAAAATAAAATCTCATCTATAATTTTCATAATTAAGATTTTAAAACCTATTTCCATATATAATGTTATTAACCAATGTCACTCCAATAAAGTTAACTAAAAAAGAAAAAAACACAAGACCTATACATATATTTTTTACAAGAGACTTACCTCAAAACAAATGCAACTTACATTGAACTAAAATGTTTTTGCACTGCACGATAAACTATCAACAAAACAGAAAGGCAACCTACTTAATGGAGAAAATATTCACCAATGATACACCTGTCAAGATGTTAATATCCAAAATTTATAAATAACTCAAATCAAAACCAGAAAACAAAACAAAACAAACTAATTTAAAAATGAGCACAAGACCTGAATACATACCTCTCCAAAGAGGCATACAGATAGCCAATAGACATATGATAAGATGATCGAAGTGACTGATTTTGCAAATCAAAACCACAATGAGGTAGCACCTCCCACCTCTCAGAATGGGTATTGTCAATAAATCAACAAACAACAAGTATTGGCAAGGATGTGGTAAAAAGGAAAACTTCATGCACTGTTGGTGGGAATGCAGATTGGCATTATATTTCTGGGCATATATCTGAAGAAATTTAAAACACTAATTCAAAAATATATATGCACCTTTACATTTATTGCAGCGCTATTTACAATAGCCAAAATATGGAAGAAACCAAGTGCCCATCAACAGACGAGTGGACAAATATATATATACACGATGGAATATTACTGGGCTTTCCAAAAAATGCAATCTTAACTTTTGCAACAGCATGAATGGACCTAGAGGGTATTATGCTAAGTGAGGTAAGTCTGACATAGAAAGACAAATGACATATACTTCACTTAAATATGGAATCTAAAGAAAAAATGAACAAATAAAATAGAAGACTCATAGGTACAGATTACAGACTAATGAGAGGAGAAGGGTTAGGGGGCTGGGTGAAAAAAAATTAAGGGATTAAGAAGTACAAATAGGCAGTTCTAAAATAGTCACAGAAGTGTAAAGTATAGAATAGGGAATATTGTCAATAATCCTATATAATAAAAGTCTAATATGCAAATTGTGCCCTGGTGGTCATTCCATTAGGAGACCAGGAGTTCACTGTTCGCTAAAATGTGCACTGACCACTAGGGCTGGCGTGGAACATGGCTGGTGTTGGCGACATATTGTCTCACAGGTTATCCTGGGGCAGGGGTGATGAATATGAAGATGCAATGAGAATGTGGGGTGTCCACCAAACTCGCTCTCACTGGCATTGCTCTCCTCCCCAGGATGCCACGGCTCACGTTCCGGGAAGCCCCTGCTCTCAGGTGCTGGGTGCCCATGATGAGCCACCCCACAGGCGCACAGCCTCTTCTGTGTGAACCAGGCTGCAGCTGCTGCAACCGCAGGGGTTGGTCAGGCTCTCTTTGGTTCATGTAGAAGCTGGTCTGCGAGGCCAGCCAGGAGAGTGTGCTGCATGCCCAGCTTCAGTGCAGCGCCTCTGGGAGACCCAGAGGCCCACACTGAGTCCTGGTCTGTGTCCTCTGTCCGTGCTCACCACATCTCTACATGGGAACTCGGGTGCTCTGACCCAGGTGGAGGGGGGTGCTGCCTAGGGCCCAGAGGTCAATTGGGACCTACCCTTCTATGCCAGATGCTCATGCTTCGAATTTCATGTGCTGGGCCTGTGCACTAATTTCATGCGCCCAGCCTCTATTGTAATAACTATGTTTGGGGTCAGGTGGATCCTTGAAATACCAGGGAACCACTTTGTAAAGGAAGCGTGCCAAACTCATGGCCCACAACAAAAATTTTTGTGGCCCAACCAATATAACGATATGTAAGAAATGTTTTAATAAAAAATCCCTAACAATTTTTACAATATCCTGTTATACATAATTATTAATAAAAATTTACAATGTTTGCTAATGAATGATTACTATTATCGTGTTGCATTCATTTCCCTTATGCACCTTATACGCAGGCACACCATTTCTCTCCACTAATATTAGCAGGGAATATTTTAGCAGCAATGATCACCATGTCATTAGTCTTGGACCGGCTTGTTTGGTGTGCACAACAGGTAATATTTAGTTTTTGGAGAACAAGAAAAATGGGTTTATTTGCATTATGCTTATTAATTTGTGCAGTTATTCAGTGTCTGGTAAGTTAATGTTTAAGAAAAAATATTAATTTTTTTAAAATGTTCTATTATCTTACATTAACAATGACTCACTTATTTCATCCCTTTGCATTCAGCATGTCTTTCTCAAAATAAACCTATTTCTATAAAAATGGAAGCTTTTGGTTTTTTGCAGTCCACATGAACTTAAACCTTATTTATCTGGCCCATGTTATACTTTGAATTTGACATGTTTGTTGTAAAGTATATGATTGTCTTACCATTATATATATTGGAGATTATTATGGAATAATATTGAGAGTAAATGAAAAAAATAATTTAAAAAAGCAGAAAGAAGAAGAAATGACATTTTTTATTGCTATCATGAGCTCTCCTTTACCTAAGTGCTCATAATTTTCACTTACTTTCAACTTTTTTCATGAAAACTATATTTGCATCAGAAGAAAAAAATAGAGCCATGCTACATTTCAATATTTATATGGAAAACTTCACATTATTACCATTTAACTGTTTCTACTTTCTGAGAAGTTGGCAGGTGTCCCTCTGCTTCTTATATGAGGCTTATGCCTATGTGGACCCTATGTGCTTGCCATGTGAATAATACCTGGTTCCCTTACCTGGCATTTTGGCTCTCTGCTGTTATTTACCTAGATTTCAGGCATCACCACCTCCAGAGAGTTTTCCTGGATGCCCCAGCTGCCCAACCCCGAAAGAAGACAACTCAGAAGATAGGGAGGATGAAAAGGTGCTGCTTTCCCTTGACTCCATGCTCCTAAGAAGCACAAGTCTAGATTTTCATGTAACCATAGGGAATGGGAACACTTAAGCAGTTGGAATATCAAACTTTTAAACTATATTGCATTAGTCTAGGTTTCAATGTAATAACCAGAACATCACACAATCAGAAAAAGAGAATTTGATTAAGGTTGAAACAGGGATTGACAATCATAGAATAATTTCCTATTTCTAACTCAGTATGTTGAAAGTCTAAAAGGAGTCAAATGCTTATTACATAACTTATGCAAATTGTATTGGAGGCTGAATCGGTATTGATTTGAGTCAAATTCATAGTGTGTGTGTATTGTGAGACTGGGGTGGATGGTTTGACATTGTGCTGTGGCTTGAGGCTCTTAGACCTAGATTTGGGGCTTTTAAGTCCAGAAGCAGTCAGTAGGGTTTGTGAGAGCCACCACTATTTATTTGCAAGATATTGTCACTGGCTATAGGCGAGGAAAGGGCAGAAAAGTTGCCACAGATTCTGTAGTTACTTCTTACAGAATGTGGAACCAGGCCATGGACCTGGGTAATTCCCAGGTATAGTTTATTGCTCTTCCAGGTAAAAAAGAAACAAATATTACCAGTTAAGTTACTTTGAGTATCTCTCTGGAGCTTTTATATGATGAGGTTTTATTGGTTAATCTGGTTTGTCTAAGACACCATCTTACAGTTCTCCCAGAGACCCAAGAAATGAGTATCTGCCATGTTTATTTTTTATATTTCTAACTGTATTTTTCCTTATTTTCTCCCTGACAAAGATGTGAATGAGAAAATCTGGCCAGAATCACTTGAATGAAGGGACATTTTTCTTAGAAAAGTGCACTAGATGAAAATGTGGTTCACTGAACTCACATTTTGTTGATCAGGCCCCCAAGTCCAGAATGACATGAGTCTCTCAGGTACGTCAGATGGTGTGACCCCTGTGGTGGCATCATGCTCCCACCTTTGAGGATGTGCCCTGCCCCCAATCATCCAGGCACAGGCACAAACTAATGTTCCAGGAAAAGATGTCACCTCAAGTCGCAGCTTCTAAGCTGAATTTTGCTGTCAGGATTTTCACAAGCAGGATCCTGAACAATGATCTATTTTTCATGAACATTTGAATTTACTGTCATCAGTTTCCATGAAAAAAAATGTTATTGCCTCAGTTACATGCTTTGGGTGACTAACTCATGTTTTCCCACCCCATCCACAGGATAATTTCCATGTGAGAAAACAAACATTGTAGTTTTGGTATGCTGATTGATAATTATATAGTTCTTTTCTTCTGCCTCTCTGCATGCTTTCAACATGACACTGGAGCCTTGAGCAGAGAGCAGACAGTCAGACACTCAGCATATTGGCTGATTGACAGCCTTCCAAGAACAAACACCTGCATTTGACAATGCCACTCTGTACAAGCCTCTTTCTGTCTCCACCTGAACCCCAAACCTCTGCTCCATGTTTTACATTTCAGAGGTTCTGCACACAGCATCATGCTCCTGATACATAAGATTTGGCATAAGACTATCTTCTCCTTAAGCCTGGGGCACATGCCTTGGTTTTCTTTTAAAATAAATATTGTGGGGCACTAGATATCTAAAGAGAGGAGGGGACTATAGGTTTGGGGAACTCTTGCCTGAGATGCAGTGTCTCAGAAGTGCTCAGTCAGAAGGTTCTGATGAATCCAGGATCAGATCAGGGTCATGGATAGGGTCTCAGACAAACTGTTCAACTGTGACCACTGTGGTGGCACATGAGCTCATCCCTGGGGCACAGGGATGCTCCTGCTTGGCCATTTCCCTTTCATCCTGCCCCTGGTGGCTTCAACAGAGCTTCCCTTGGTCAAATCCAGTCCCACCAAGAGCAGCTGCTCCATTGCTCTGTTAGACGGTCTACTCCTGTCCCTAAAAAGACGCTATCCACCCACACAATTCCACCTGCTCAGGTCCTGCCAACGGCCCTGGCACCTTAGAGAGGTTGTGACTCACATTGGCCCGGAGTATGGGATTCAATTCAAGGCCTTCTGCGCCCAGGCTGTACGGGGAGTCCAGGAAAGATGGGGCACTGCGTGTCTTCTGAACGGACTGCTGTTTCCCCATGAAGCCAGACCCCAGGAAAAGCAAAAGTGTAGGGTATGAACAGGAGGCAAGAGTCCAGGAATAACTGCTAGAAACCTAGGTCCATCCTTGCCTTGTGGTCTTCCACATTAACTCGGGGGAAAGAGATTCCAGATGCACAGCCACTTACTAAAGGCTGAGTCCCTGACCCCTGAGCAAGCTGCTGGCGGCCAGGCGGATTTCGCGCCAGGTCTGCTCTAAGCACAGCGTTTGGAAGGGAGATTTGCAGTCTAGTTTTTCCATTCTTCAGCATCAGCCTTGCTTAAGGTGGCCAGGGGCAACCAGCCATGCCTAGGCTGGAAGTCCAGAGAGCTGAGTTTAGTTCTGATGATTTTTCTTCTGAGTAATGTCTCCAGACTTCATCCCTAAAATGTGGATAATACTAATATCTGTCTGACTACACTTTTGAGGCTGGGAAGAACTTAGAGATAAAAAGAAGTTAAAACATTTTTTTATTGAATTTATTGGGTTTCAAGTGTACAACTGAGTAACATCTCCTCTGCACACTACATCGGCCTCACTGTTCAAAGCAGTCTTTTTCTGCCACCACTTAAACAGCCCCGCCCCCACCACCATCACCATACTGTTGTTTACTTCTCCCCCTCCTCCTCCCCCTCCTCCTCCCCCTCCACCTCCCCCTCCTCCTCCTCCTCCTCCTCCTCCTC
>JAAGEH010000041.1:3800923-3868611 GCA_011751065.1 Lasiurus cinereus | reverse complement strand
CAGCTTTATTCTGGATGCACTTCTCCAGCTGGGGCTTAGTCTTGTTCTTCTTTTTTTTTGGCTTAACCCTTTTACCCTTTTCAACCCTAGGTCTCATCACTAGGTGAATGGATAAAGTTAAAACACAATATAAAAAAGGAAAATTGCCATGAAATTACTGTCTTCAGGTTGTATTTAAAAAGTTATTTTCAAGGAAGTGCATTTGCACAGGACAGAAAGGAGGATAAAAATTGGGCAATAACAAAATGATTCAGTCATATCATCTAAGAAGAAATGGGGAGTTTGGCTTGAACTATTTATATATTGCCATAACTATTTTATTTTGCTGACTTTATTAATTAAACTAAGCATTTAAAATGATAAATGACATGAAAGTCTTTTATTTTTTCTTATTAATTTAGTTTGAGGAACAAACTGAAGACTTCTGAAATGTTTCATTATACGTCTGGTGACAAAATCTCTGTGATTTAAAATTGATCATATGATTTTTTAATCACTGAGGATGTTTTTATATTTGAGTTTTCAATTCAAGAAAAAGTTTCCATTAAATCACAGATAGTTGAAAAGTTTTCCTACTAGAACAGTTATAATTAAATTCGTGATAAAAAGTAAACATGTTTCATTTGAAGATATGACAGCTTTATTTGCAAAATTTTATTGATCATTCTTGTTTTATAAACTTTCATTGACTTCAGAGAATTTTCTTTTAGGGCAGAAAACAAAGTGATTTCTCAGAGAAGCACTGCAATCACCAGTTTCCAATCTGCATAAACTTTAAATAGGATTCTACCCAAACTGAAATTATTAAAGAACAGTAGAGCCATTGATAAAAATTACTAATAAAACAGCTGGACTGATATGAGAATGATGAATTTATGGTTTCATTGAAATCATTGTAAACTAAATTTAAATTCACACACCTAGTAGAAATTCAATTGACAGTAATCAAAAGATATATCATATTTTGATATACAGAAGTTGATTTTTGTGTTTTCTTGAATTATGACAAGTACAGCTACTTTCTTCTGAATCATATGTTTTCATGCATATTATCTCATTTGTTACAATAATGTCCCTGGAAGGGACAGATTACAGTCTTCAGTTTACAGATGAAAAAGCTAGGCACAGCTGGACAAATGTGTCCAAAGTAAAGCTGACCACCAAACTGGATCCCACTGAGATTTCCCTGATTTTTATGTTAAATTCTGTGCTTAAATAGGGATAGGGAGGTATGTAAAATATGTAGCAAGTGGTAAATCTTGCTCAATTCCCACTTTCTTTTCTTCCCAAACTAAGAGTGAAGGTAAACCCCAAACATCTTGCTATCAATCTTACAGTGCAATTATGAATGGATGAATTAGCAGCAGGACCCCTTAGTTGTAAAAAATAATTTAATTCAGGCTGATCGGTGTGACTCAGTGGTTGAGCTTTGACTCATGAACTAAGAGGTCACTGATTCGATTTCCAGTCAGGGCACAGGCCCCGGTTGCAGGCACAATCCCTCCAACTCCTTGAATGTTTCTAGCTCTCTATCCCTCTCCCTTCCTCCTTCTCTAAAATAAAATTTAAAAATAAAATAAATAATTTAACTCAGACAAAATATCAAAGGTTTGCAGTCTTACTCAAATCTTATCTATCTCATTTTGCTCCATCAATTAAGAGAAATTATCATTTTATTTAGGGCTTGCAAAGTTTTAAGCTTATGTGTTAGTTCCCATCATTGGCAGGGGCTGATTAGAGTCCTGATTGAGAAGGATTCCACGTCAACTTAGTACTCAGTGTGGGAGATAGCTGACTCATTAGGCATACTCTGATAGATGTTGGTCAGCTGGGGCAGCAGCAGGGATCAAAGCTGATGATAGATAATGTGTATCACTAATAAGCTGCACCAAGATCCAGTGGCTTAAAACAACAGCTATTTTTTTTTTGCTTATGATTTTGTATTTGGTTTGGGTTTAGCTGGATGGCTCTGGATTTGGCCTGAGTTAGTTAATCAACTGCTGTCCACTTGTCTCAAGGGGAGGGTGCTTGATGATTCAAGATGACCTCACTCACATGCCTGGAAGTTAATTGAGGTTGTTGACTAGAGCAACTTGGTTCTCCTCCTGTGTCCCCTTCAGCTTTATAGCCAGGATTTTTTTTTTTAAATGTTGCTGTCAGAGTCCCAGGAAACTAAATCACATGGTGCAAGCACTTATCAAGCTCTTGCTAGATCACATTTCCCAATGTCCCATTGGCCAAAAAATTCACATGACCAACTTTATGATCAATGTGGAAGGAATCTACTACAATTGATGAGTTTTAAGTAGGATTTGTTGATTTATGTCTCAGAAACATTATTCTGGTTCTTTGAAGAGGTTATTTAGGAAAGAGTGAGCATGGGAGAAAGAGGAGTCAGTCAGAAAACAATGAAGAGAATCATGGATGGGGCTGAGAGAGAGACTGGAGGTTGATAAGCAGAGCTTTTTGGTGGATTATATGTGGGTGTAAGAGAAAGAGAGTAAAGAAAGCTTGAGGAGCTGGACCTATAGTTGTCATATAATTAACTGGGAACCACAGAATTGGGACAGGTTTCAGTGTGGCTCTATTTGAAAGAGTGTTTAGACATTTACTTGACAATATAAAAAATGAAGTTGCATTAGATTCCACATATTAGTGAGATCATATGGTATTTATCTTTCTCTGACTGACTTATTTCACTTAGCATAAAATGAACAAAATAGAACCAGCGGTATAGATGCATGGAACAGACTGACAAATGTCAAGAGAAGAGAGGTGGAGAAGATGGGACTGGATAAAAAAATGTGAAGAAATTGGCCAAAGAACATTTATGCATAGCCCATGGATACAGACAATAGTGTGACGAAGGCCAGGGGAGGGAGGATAGAATCTGGATGGGGGAAATGGGAGACATCTGTAATAGTGTCAATAGTAAATAAATAAATAAATAAATAAATAAATAAATAAATAAATAGTAGGAACTCAGTGAATTAAAAATAATTTGAAAGCTAAAAAAGATAAAATAAAATAAAGAAGGGAAGTTGTAGTCATGAGTTCCAACTCCAAGGAGAGATGTGAGCCTGAAACCATGTGAAGCAGGACTTATTGTACCTAAACACAGGGATGTGAACCTTGAGGCCCCAAAAGTTGCCCTGGCTTATCTTGTAACACTGAGGAATAGCCCTGGACTGAAGCCCATGCCAGTCTAAAGCGGTGCTTTTCCATTGGGCCCTGAGTGCTAGGACTGAGATAGAGGAAGATATAAACAGAAAGAAAGACATACTGTGTTCATGGATTGGTAGAATCAACATTATTAAAATGTCCATACTACCCAAAGTAATCTATAGATTCAATGAACTCCCCATTAAAATACCAACAACATATTTCTCAAACCTAGAAAGAACTCTCCAAAAATTCATCTAGAAGAAAAAAAGTCCCTGAATAGCTGCAGAAATCCTGAGAAAGAAGAACAAAGTAGGTAGGATCTTAATACCAAATATTATGCTGTATTACAAAGCCACTATTCTCAAAACAGCCAGGTACTGGCACAAGAACAGACA
Organism: Lasiurus cinereus; assembly: GCA_011751065.1. Taxonomy (NCBI): domain Eukaryota; kingdom Metazoa; phylum Chordata; class Mammalia; order Chiroptera; family Vespertilionidae; genus Lasiurus; species Lasiurus cinereus. Next base: position 3,865,051 of record JAAGEH010000041.1, on the reverse strand, counting down.
CATAGACCAATGGAATCAAATAGAGAACCCAGAAATTGACCCAAGCCACTATTCTCAATTAATATTTGAAAAAGGAGACACGAACATACAATGGAGTCAAGACAGTCTCTTCAATAAATGGTGTTGGGAAAATTGGACAGATACTTGCAAAAAAATGAAACAAGAACACCAACTTACACCCTACACAAAAATAAACTCAACATGGATAAAGAACTTAAATGTAAGACGGAAAAACCATAAAAATACTGGAGGAATCCAGGGGCAGCAAAATCTCAGACATATGCCAAAGCAATTTCTTTACTGATACTGCTCCTAGGGCAATGGAAACTAAAGAGAAAATAAACAAATGAGACTATATCAAAATAAAAACTTTTGCACAGCAAAAGAAGCCATCAACAATAACAATAACAAAAAAACAAAACAAAACAAAAAACACACACACAAGAAAGTCCAGTGTATGGGAGAACATATTTGCAAATGTTATCACTAATTTCTTCCATAGTTATTAGCTTATTAAGATTTTTAGAATCTTCCTTATTGAGTTTTGGAAGGTTGTATTTTTCTAGGAATATCTCAATTTCCTCTAGGTTGTTCAGTTGTTGGAATAAAGTTGTTCATAGTATTTTTTAACAATCCTTTGTGTTCCTGTGGGGTCTGTTTTTATTTTGCCTCTCTCATTTCTGACTTTGTTTATTTGGGTCCTCTCTCTTTGCTTCTTGGTGAGCCTGGCTAGAGATTCATCAATCTTATTTATCCTTTCAAAGAACCACCTCTTGGTTTCATTGATCTTTTGTTTTGTTTTTGTTTTGTTTTTTGGTCCCTATGTCATATATTTCTGCTTTAATCTTTATTATCTCTTTCCTTCTACTCACTCTGGGGTTTTCTCATTGCTCTCTTTCTAATTCTTTGAGTTGTAGAGTTAGATGATTTATTATCATTTTTTTTCTTGTTTTTTTGAGGTAGGCCTTAAAGCTATAGACTTCCCTCTCAGGACTGCTTTCATTGTGTCCCATAGATTTTGAATTGTTGTATTTTTATTGTAATTAGTTTCCAGGATAATTTTAATTTCTTCTTTGATCTCTTTGGTAACCCAATCACTGTTTAAAGCATGTTATTCAGCTCCCAAGTGTTTCAATTTTTTGGGCTGTCTTTATTGTAGTTTATTTCTAATATTATGCCATTGTGGTCTGAGAAAATGCTTGATATGATTTCAATCTTCTTGAATTTGGGGAGACTTTGTGACCCAATATGTGGTCTATTTTGAAAATGTCCTATGTGCACTTGAGAAGAACGTATATTTGGTGGCTTTGGGGTAAAATGTTCTGAAGATGTCAATTAAGTCCATCTGATCTAGTGAGTCATTTAGGATTGCTGTTTCTTTACTGATTTTTTGTTTAGAGGATTTATCCTGCGGTAAATCCCAGGTGTATTAAAGTCCCCTCCTATGAATGTATTATTGTTTATCTCTCCCTTGATACCTTCCAGGAGTTTTTTTTTTTTTTTATGTATTTGAGTGCTCCTGCATTGGGTGCATATATGTTTAGCACGGTTATATCCTCTTGTTAGTATTATCAAATGGCCTTCTGTATCTCTTTTTATGACCTTCAATTTGAGGTCAATTTTGTCAGATATAAGTATTGCTACCCCAGCTTTTTTTCATTTCCATTTGCCTGATTTTTCCATCCCTTCACATTCAATCTGTGTGAGTCCCTTGTTCTAAGGTGGTGATCTTGTAGATAGCATATATATGGGTCATGTTTTTTTTATCCATTCACTCACTCAATGTCTTTTGATTGGAGCATTTAGTCTGTTTACATGTTAAGTTATTATTGAAAGGTAATTCTTTGTAGCCATTTTTATTTTTTATGATTGTGTTCTTTCTTACTTTTCTATTTCTTCTTTTTACCCCAGTCCCTTTAGCATTTCTTGCATTGCTGGCTTGGTAGTAACAAATTCCCCTAGCATTTTTTTTGTTAGTGAAACTCCTTATTTCCCCTTGAATTTTGAATAGTCTTGCTGCACAGAGTATTCTTGAATTCAGTCCCTTGCTTGGCATCATTTTGTAAATTTCCTTCCATTCATTTCTGGCCTGATGTGTTTCTGTTGAGAAATCATTTGATAATCTAATGGGAACTCAGTTGTATGTAACTTTCTGTCTTTCTCTTGCAGGTCTTAAGTTTCTCTCCTTTTCCTGAACATTTGCCTTCATAATTATGATGTGTCTTGGGGTGGGTCTTTTGGGGTTCATCTTGTTTGTGACTCTCTGGGTTTCTGTTACTTTTTTCTTCCCCACATCAGGGAAGTTTTCTGTCATTATTTCTTCAAATAGGTTTTCTAAACCTTGTTCCTCTTCCTGTTGTTCTAGCACCCCTATTATCAGTATGTTATTTTGTTTCAGATTGTCTCATAGCTCCCTTAGGCTCTCCTCCTGTCTTTTAATTTTTTTTCTCCAATTTCAGTTCAGTTTGGGTATATTTTGCTTCCTTGTCTTCTAATTTGCTAATTCAGTCCTCTGCTTCTCTTAGTTTACTGTTGAAACTTTCCATGGTGTTTTTTATTGCAGCTATATCATTCTTCATTTCTTCTTGATTCTTACTTAAGTTATTGATTTTTTCATCCATTTATTTTTTATTCTTACATAAGTTGTTGATTTTTTCCCTCCATCCGTTTTATGAACTGTATGACCCTTATTCTGAATTCATTTTCTGACACATTGCTTGCATCTATTTCACTTAACTGCTTTTCTGGCAATTCCTCTTCTTTCCTTTGGGAGTTTCTTTGTCTATCCATTTTTGGTCTCACAGATTGATCTAGATGTAGAGTAGTGCAGGGGCTGCTCCTTGGGTGGCAATGGCTCTTGAGTTGTGGGTGCTCCTCAGATAGTCACTGAAGTGGCTGCTCCTCAGTTGGCAGCAGCTCCTCCAGTGGGTGCTGTTTGTAGCAGTTGTGTTTCCTCTGGCTGGTGGCGAAGGCTGCTCGCACAGCTGCTATTCCTTGGATGGGGCTTGGGCTGCTTACATGACTGCTTCTCCTCAGACAGGGGTGGACTGCTCATGTGGCTGCTATTCCACAGATCGGGGCTGGCTGCACACTGATGCTGTTCCTCAGATGGAGCAGGCTGCTTATGAGGCTGCTGCTTTTGGACAAAAGCAGGTTGCTTGAAGGCAGTTGCTCCTTGTATGGGTGCAGGATCTCGTGAAGCTGATGGTCCTCAGATGGGATACAGGCTGCTTGTTTGGCTGTTGCTCCTCAGGTGGGAGTGAGCTGCACATGCGGGGGGCAGGTGGCTCACCCAGCTGCTGCTCATTGGACAGGTGCAGGTTGCATGTGGCTGCTGCTCCTCAGACATAGGAAGTCTGCCTGTGTGCTGCTGCTTCTTGGACGGGAGTGGGTCACTCACTCAGCTGCTGCTCATCAATTAGGTGCAGGCTGCATGTGACTGCTGCTCCTAGACCAGTGCAGGCAGCACAAGACTGTCACTCCTTGGACATAGGTGATCTGCTCATTTAGCTGCTGCTCCTTGGTCTGAGGTGGGCTGCTCAGGTGGCTTCTGCCTCAAATGGGAATGGGCTATTTGCAGTGCTGCTGTTCCTCATACAGCGCTGGGCTGTTCACAGAGCTGGTGCTCCTTGGAAAGCAGATGGGCTGCTTGTGTGGATGCTGCTCCTCAGGTGGGAGTGAGCTGCATGTGCGGCTACTACTCCTTCGCTGGAGGCAGGCCACTCAGCCAGCTGCTACTCATCAGATTGGTGCAGGCTGCATGTGGCTACTGCTCCTGGGAACAGTGCGGGCTGTGCAGGGCTGCTGCTCCTTGGATGTGCACAGGCTACTCGGGTGGCTGCTGTTCCTTGAATGGGTGTGGGCTGCTTGAAGTGCTGCTGTTCCTCATATGGGGGCGGACTGCTCACACTGCTGCTGCTCCGTGGATGAGGGAAGGCCGCTTGTGTGGCTGCTGCTCTTTGGACAGGTGCAGGGTGTGGGCTGCATGCAGCTGCTGCTCATCGGATGGGGCAGGCTGCGCAAGGTTGCTGCTCCTCAAAGGTGGGTGGGCTGCTCTTGCGGCTGTTGCTCCTCAGATAGGGTGGGCTGTTCATGTTGCTGCTCATGTTGCTGCACAGGGGAGTGGGCCACTTATACAGCTGCTGCTCCTTGGACAGGGGCCTGCCACGTGAGGCTGCCACTCTTAGGCATGGAGCGGGCTGTTTGCGGGGCTGTAGCTCTTTGGACAGGAGTGGGCTGCTCAGGTGTCTGCTGCTTGTGTGGTTGCAGTGTCCTGGACTAAAGGGTTGGGCCGTCTGAGGTGAGCTTGCTTCAGAATTCACAGCAGCCTGTGCCCAGGGTGGCTGGATACTCATTTACCATGGGACAACAGCTAAGGTAGCAGGTCTCTTGTAGGAGTGGCTGTAGAGTCCCAGGTGTTCTCTGAGGGCACCCTGGGTGGAGGTGAGGCTGGGTCCCAGTTACAGCAGCTCTCCCCTTCAAAAAGGCTAGGCCTTTGAGGACAAGCCAGCCTCCTGGTACTGTTTGAAATGGTAGCAGACACTGTCTAGTTAGGTTAGGTGGGCCTGGTTAGTCTGCCCCATAGGTCCTGTGGGATCTAATTGTGCCTTACTCACATACACACACACACACACACACACATCCCACATGACCACCACACATATATATGGAAAATACCACAAAACCAATAGATAAACCAAAATACAGTAGTATCTCGAGATATGAGTTTAATTCGTTCCGTAACCTTGAGGCGTGGGAAACTATGAGATGCTCCAGTCCCGGTAAACTGGTGGGTCGTGTGCAGCCGGCCGATCCACTCGATTACTCCTATCTCAAATGTTGCTCATATTTCAAAGCAAAAATCGCTTGCTTGACGGCTCCTATCTCAAAAATCTCGTATGTTAGGGCACTCGTATCTCAAGGTACCACTGTAAAATAAAATAAAATAAAAATACAAACACCAAACACCCAGTAAAGAGGTTGGGGGCAGAATCTGTAGAGGTTGAGCTTATATACAGAAAACAAGTTTAAGAACTGGATAAATATGGGGAGGTCCTCAATTCAGTATAGATGAAGTAGAAAGGGGGTGGGTGGATAAAAAAATAGAATGAGAAGAAAATAATAATGATAAGAAATTTACAAAAAACTTGATTTCAAAATTGGTGTAAAAATAAAAAATAGTAAATAAAAATAAAACAAAAAGAGTGATGGAAAAATAATGCAAAAAGAAATAGAAAATAAAGCAAAAATTGGAAAACGAAAATAGAAACTAAAAAGAAGAAAAAAAGAGATAAAATAATAATAAAAAAATAAAAATGGAAAAGTGAAGTGTTGTTCCTTTGGCCGGCTGAAATCCCAGTCTTCAGTACTGTCTTTAGGCCGGTCCCTTTGGAATCTCAGGGATTATTTGGATTTTTTTTTCCTTCTCAAATCCTTTCTGGTATTCAGGGTGGGATCTGGGTGTGGCTGTATTGGTTGCCTGGAAACTGGAGGGAGGGGCTATCTCTTCAGGACAAAATGGCTGCCCAGGTGCGAGGCTCAGGTATGACTCGGCACCAGACACGGTGCCTCTTCCGGGCCCCAGCTCTCCCCAGGCTCCAAGGGCCCCGCCTTCTCCCTCACCTGGGTCACAGGGAGCGCCTGGGTTTCCCGTCTCCTCTCCTGCGGGCGCTGCGCCGTCAGACCAGCCAGCCCCTCAGCCTGGAGTGAGTGCGAGGACAGCTCCAGCTCCCCAGGCGGTCCAGCCCGGCCTTCCCTCCGCAGGCGAGGCTGGCCTCCCCAGGGACGGGCGTGGTGCTGTGTGGGTTCCCTCGGGGCTCCGGCCGACTGGCCTGCCCAGCTCCTTGATTTCACCCTTTTCCAGGGTCCTATGCTCGTCCTGACTGCAGACTGTCTCATCCGCTGGGTCTCCTTCCCCAGTGGGGCTTGGATGTTATTCCTTTCTGTCTGCTCCGGGACAAGGCTCTGGACGCGGCGGTCTGTCTGTCCCGCCGCCGTTTTGTCTCTCTCCTGGACATGACTTCTTTAAAAAATTAAGAATGGTTGCTTGCTTTTAAAGTAATTTCTCAGCACCAAAACCCAAAACAGCCAGGTTTCTTGAAATACTTAAACTATTTTAGACTTAAATTTTGATTCAGTGTCAACTAGCATAGTGAGGGTATGTGGTGCTATCTTAACAAACATTACCCAGCATTTCTAAAATCACTTTTATTTTTACCTTATAGAGGAAACTTATATCTTCTTCCTTGTTGTCTCAGGATCTAAGCTAAACTGTCGATCAAATTCAAACAGAAAAAGGAGGAAGATGTAGCTTAAAGAAGTTCATGTGGGAAAATAGTATGGATATTTGTTGATTACAGTCTCAAGAGGATGAACTATGCATAAACAGAAATAAATAATTAAAAATATATAACATCATTTCTACAAACGTCAGTAGTTTAACAATAAGATAATTCGTTGTTGAAGCAAGTTAGGTGGCCTCTCTCAGTTTGCATCTGAGACCTCCACGTGGCCGCTGGAGTCCAGGGCGGGACGGGACAGAACAGTGGCTCCTCATCACCTTGCCCAGGAAGTGACACACTTCACTTTCCCTCAGAATCCTCTTGCCAAAACTAGATGCAAGCTCCCAACCTAAGTGGACAGAAGGGGGGAAATTCCAGGGAAGCCCATGGAAGGTTTTGATGGTTTGTCCATACTGGATGAGTCAGCAATGTGGGAAATTAAAACTGAAGGCCAAAGTGGTATAAATAGATAGAGAATCAAACTTGGAGAAGGTGGCAGAACCTGCATCTGTGGCTGGGTTCCCTTCCATGTGGAAAGGAGGCTGATGTGACTGCACTCAAACGCGCTGGGTGAGTGGAGGGTCACTCACTCAGAGGCCTGAGGGGGACAGTTTGGAGAGATTAGGACATTGGTGGGTGCAACTCTCTTCTTCTCTTCTGCAAATGCTGGCAGGTTCATCCCATTGACTCCAGAAGTGGCTGGCAGATTTCATATAAATAGAAAAAGGAAACTCTCTAAATAGAACGAGGTTTCTAGAAATAGAGTGAGCTTGCCATATTTGAAGAAATTCAGACAGCAGGGGACCAACAAATATGAGTAAACTTCTGCAGTGAGTGAGGTAAAGGACCTCTGAATATTTATAATTCAAAGATTCTTCATTAATTGTTGTCCCCATTAACATATTTAGCATTTTGAACTTGAAACTGTGAAGATAAGGAAATTTGAAGATAGAGAAGGATGGTGACATTTCTGAAAACATTTTCCCACTCAAAATTACAATTAGGTCACGTTAATAATTGGACGTTGTTCCCCCCACCTGTCCATTTATTTGCTATAGATCTTGAAATGTAAGGAAATAGAGGCTTGTTGCCTGACCCAATTCCATGCTAACTTTGATTTTTATTTTTTTATTTTTTGTCTTTGCAAAGTTTCCTCTACTATGTTTTTAAGATCTGCTGGGAATTAGAAAAGAACCAGCACAAAATGAGGACAGTTTTCCATATTACCATTTAAATTAGAAATTCTATTTCTTTTTGGACACCATTTTTGTTGTTTCATTTTATTATTGATCCTGCAAAGTTACAGCTACTGCCTGAAGTGAGAGGTGCACAATTGTTTCATTAGATTTCAATCATTTCAATACCCAAGGTCTGTCTTTGTTTATTTTCTCCTCCCTTCTGTCTTGGAGAAGGAAACATCCTACTTTTTTCCAAGTAGACATTCATCCTGAATGTTTATCGGATTTCTTCCTTCCTCTTATATGATTATTCTCTTAATCCCTTTCTCTCTTCTTTCATTATCATTTAACTGACTTATCCCTATCTTTGTGACAAAGACTATATTTAGAGTGAAAACTGTATGTCTTCCTCACTCTGTTGCTTCCTGTTGGGCCCTCTTTCTGCAGCCATCTTTCCCTGCAACAAAGCTAACGCTGATGCCCTGCCTGGCCCTAAAAGCACATGGGCCCAAAAGGTATCTCTTTAATTCCTCCTTTCCTCTAGATCTCCCTGGGAGGCAGCATCTTTCTGCCCACCTGCTTGGTTTGCCATCATTGACCCAGATCCCAATTAGATAACTTCTACAACATCACAAGATCCTTTTTCCAGTAAGATTAATGGCTAATTTCTGACTGTTCTAATCTGTTCTGCACACAATTGTCAGATTAATTATCTGCCCCCAAATACATCTGACTGTCATTCTGACCGGAAGCCTTTATTATCCATCCATGAGGCTGTTGTAAAAAATCTGTAAGCAGCATGTGTGGTTTTTTGTTTTGTTTATTTTTTGAAAGTTTAACCATTGTCCAAAACAGGCACTATGTAGCAGCCATTCCCCAAATGCACTCCATACTTCCTGCCATTGTTTTTGCTTTATTTGCCCTTTTACCACTCACATTCCCTTGTGCAAATCACACTGAGCTTCTAGAGCAGTGGTTCTCAACCTGTGGGTAGCGACCCTTTTGAGGGTCGAACGACACTTTCACAGGGGTCGCCTAAGACCATTGGAAAACACAGGTATTTACATTATAATCATAACAATAGCAAAATTACAGTTATGAAGTATGGTTGGGGGTCACCACAACATGAGGAACTATATTAAAGGGTCGCGGCATTAGAAAGGTTGAGAACCACTGCCCTAGAGCCTTTTTCTGAAAGAGCCACAGTTCTCCCTGATGCTGACCCCCACATTAGTTTTTTTTGTATTTAAAAATCTTACATGTCATTTATGCTTCACACTCCTTGAGGGCAGGACATGTGTTTATTTAATTTAAACACTAAAGCTCCCAGAGCAGGACATTCAAATGAATAAACTAACAGAACTTTTGCTGATGAAGAGATCATGCTCCTTCTTTGTTTACTGTACAGTAACTGGTCTATAAAACCTGGTAAAATCTTGATGCCTTTTCTTTTTTTTTTTTAATTGTGTTACATGTATACATATCTCCCCATTGCCCCCTTCCCTCCCAGACATACCCCAACCGCCCAGTGTCTATGTTCATTGGTTATGCTTATATGCATGCATACAAGTCCTTTGATTGATCTCTTATCTACCCCACCTCTCCTTAATCTTCCTGCTATAATTTGACAGTCTGTTTGATGCTTTACTGCTTCTGTATCTATCCTTTTGTTCATCAATTTACAAGGTTCTTTATTATCCACAAATGAGTGAGATCATGTGATGCTTCTCCTTCATTGACTGGCTTATTTCACTAAGCATAAGGCTCTCCACTTCCACCCAGGTTGCTGCAAATGGTAAGAATTCCTTCTTTTTAATGGCAGCATAGAATTCCATTGTGTAAATGTACCACAGTTTTCTGATCCACTCATCTGCTGACGGGCACCTAGGCTGTTTCCAAATTGTAGCTATTGTAAATTGTGCTGCTATGAATATAGGGGTGCATCGATCCTTCCTGATTGGTGCTTGTGATTTCTTAGGATAAATTCCTATGAGTGGGATTACAGGGTCAAATGGAAGATCCATTTTTAGTTTTTTGAGGAAACTCCATAATGTTCTTCACAGTGGCTGCACCAGTCTGCATTCCCACCAGCAGTGCACAAGGGTTCCTTTTTCTCTGCATCCTCAACAACACTTGTCGTTTGTTGATTTGTTGATGATTGCCATTCTGACAGGTGTAAGATGGTATCGCATTGTCGTTTTGATTTGCATCTCTCAGATGATTAGTGACTTTGAACATATTTTCATGTGTCTCTTGGCCTTCCTTCTGTCGTCTTTCGAAAAGGTTCTATTTAGGTCCGTTACCCATTTTTTTATTGGATTGTTTATCTTCCTTTTATTAAGTTGTATAAGTTGGCTGCAGATGTTGGAGATTAAACCTTTATCAGTGATATCATTTGCAAATATGTTCTCCCATACAGTGATCTTTCTTGTTGTCTTGTTGAAGGTTTCTTTTGCTGTGCAAAAGCTTTTTATTTTGATGTAGTCCCATTTGTTTATTTTTTTTTTAGCTACCATTGCCTTTGGAGTAGTATCAGTGAAGAAGTTCTTTTGGCATATGTCTGAGATTTTTCTGCCTGTGGATTCCTCTAGTATTTTTATGGTTTCCCTTCTAATATTTACGTCCTGTATCCATTTTGAGTTTATTTTTGTATTTGGTGTAACTTGGTGGTCCAGTTTCATTTTTTTGCATGTATCTGTCCAATTTTCCCAACACCATTTATTGAAGAGGCTATCTTGGCTCCATTGAATGTTCATGCCTACTTTGTCAAATATTAGTTGAGAATAGTGGTTTGGGTGGATATCTGGGTTCTCTACTCTATTCCATTGGTCTATATGTCTGTTCTTGTGCTAGTACCAGGCTCTTTTTGAGAACAGTTGCTTTGTAGTATACCTTGAAATCTGGTATTGAGATCCCACCTACTTTATTCTTCTTTCTCAGAATTGCTGTAGCTATTCTTGGTCTTTTTTGTTCCTGATGAATCTATGAAAAATTATTTCTAGCTCTGTGAAATATGTCGTTGGTATTTTAATGGGTAGTGCATTGAATCTATAGATTGCTTTGGGTAGTATGGACATTTTAATGATGTTGATTATCCCAATCCATGAGCATGGTATGCTCTTCCATCTCTTTACATCTTCCTCTATCTCTTTTTTCAGTGTCCTGTAGTTTTCTACATATAGGTCTTTTACCTCTTTAGTTAGGTTTATTCCTAGGTATCTTAATTTTTTTGGTGCGATGGTAAGTGGATTGCTTTTCTAGTCTCTCTTTCTGTAATTTCACTATTAGTGTATAGAAATGCCACAGACTTCTTAGCATTAATTTTGTATCCTGCTACATTGCCAAATTCATTAATTAAGTCAATTAGTTTTGAAATGGAGTCCTTTGGGTTTTTTATGTACAATATCATGTCATCTGCAAATAAGGACAGCTTTACTTCTTCTTTTCCAATTTGGATGCCTTTTATTTCTTCTTCTTGTCTAATTGCAATGGCTGATACTTCCAGTACTATGTCAAACAGGAGAGGTGAGAGTGGGCATCCCTGTCTTGTTCCTGTTCTTAGAGGAAATGGTTTTAGTTTTTGCACATTGAGTTTGATGTTAGCTGTGGGTTTATCATATATGGCTTTTATGATGTTGAGGTATGCTCTTTCTATTCCCACTTTGCTGAGATTTTTTATCAAGAAAGGGTGTTGGATTTTGTCAAATGCTTTTTCTGCATCAATTGGTATGACTGTGATTTTTATCTCTTAATTTGTTTATGTGATGTATCACATTTATTGATTTGCAGATATGGTATCATCCCTGCATTCCTGGGATGAATCCTACTTGGTCATGGTCTATGATCTTTCTGATGTACTGCTGGATCCGATTTGCTAGAATTTTATTGAGGATTTTTACATCTATGTTCATGAGAGATATTGGCCTATATTTCTCTTTCATTGTGTTGTCTTTATCTGGTTTAGGTATTAGGGTGATGCTGGCTTCATAGAAGGTGTTTGGAAGTGTTCCTTCTTCTTGAATGTTTTTGAATAGTCTGAGGAGTATAGGCTTTAATTCTTCTTTGAATGTTTGGTAAAACTCTCCTGTGTAGCCATCTGGTCCCAGGCTTTTATTTGCTGGAAGCTTTTTGATGACTGCTTCAATTTCTTCCATACTTATTGGACTATTGAGATGTTTAGATTCCTCCTCATTGAGTTTTGGGAGGTTATATTTTTCTAGGAAAATGTCCATTTCTTGCAGGTTGTCCAATTTGTTGGAATAGAGTTGTTCATGGTATTTTTTAACAATCCTTTGTATTTCCACTGGGTCTGTTGTTATTTCTCCTCTTTCATTTCTGATTTTGTTTATTTGGGTCTTCTCTCTTTGCTTCTTGGTGAGCCTGGCTAGAGGTCCATCAATCTTGTTTATCCTTTCAAAGAACCAGCTCTTGGTTTTGTTGATCTTTTGAATTGTTTCTTTGGTCTCCAAGTTGTTTATCTCTGCTCTGGTCTTCACTATTTCCTTCTCTCTGCTTACACTGAGCTTTTCTTGTTGCTCTCATTCTAGCTCTTTGAGTTGTAGGGTTAGGTAATTTATTACCATTGTTTCCCGTTTTTTTGCAGTAGGCTTGTAGAGCTATGAACTTCCCTCTCAAGACTGCTTTCACTGTGTCCCATAGGTTTTGGATTGTTGTGTTGTCATTGTTATTTGTTGCCATGATGTTTTTTATTTCTTCCTTGATCTCTCTGGTTACCCAGTCATTGTTTAGTAGCATGCTGTTTAGTCTCCATGCATTTGATTTCTTTCTATTGTTTTTATTATACTTGATTTCCAGTTTTATGCCACTGTGGTCTGATAAAATGCTTGATATGTTTTCTATCTTCTTGAATTTGAAGAGACTTTTCTTATGACCCAACATATGATCTATCTTTGAAAATGACCCATGTGTACTGGAAAAGAATGTATATTCTGTAGCTTTGGGGTGAAATGTTCTTAAGATGCCAATTAATTCCATCTGGTCTAGTGAGTCATTTAGGATTGATGTTTCTTTGCTGATTTTTTGTTTAGAGGATTTGTCCAATGGTGACAGTGGGGTATTAAAGTCTCCTACTATGATTGTATTGCTGTCAATCTCTCCCTTAACATCCTCCAAGAGTTTTTTTATGTATTTAGGTGCTCCTATATTGGGTGCATATATGTTTACCAGAGTTATTTCTTCTTGTCGGATTGTTCCCTTTAGTATTATGAAGTGGCCTTCTTTATCTCTTGTTATGTCCTTCACTTTGAGATCTAATTTTCAGATATAAGTATTGCAACCCCAGCTTTTTTTTCATTTCCATTTGCCTGAAATACCATCTTGCATCCCTTCACCCTCAATCTGTGTGCATCTCTTTTTCTGAGGTGGGTTTTTGCAAACAGCAGATATATGGATCATGTTTTCTTATCCAATCGGTTACCCTATGTCTTTTGATTGGAGCATTTAATCCGTTTACATTTAAAGTTATTAATGATAAGTACTTATCTGTTGCCATTTTTAGTCCTTACCCCCGAGTTCCTTCTTCGCTTCCTCTTTCTTTTTATTACAGCAGACCTTTTAACATTTCTTGCATTGCTGGTTTGGTGGTAATATATTCCCTTAGTCCTTTTTTGTCTGTGAAGCTTTTGATTTCACCTTCAATTTTGATTGAGAGTCTTGCAGGGTACACTATTCTTGGATTCAGACCCTTCCTTTGCATGACTTTGTATATTTCATTCTATTCCCTTCTGGCCTGATGAGTTTCTGTTGAGAAATCAGTAGCTAGTCTTATGGGGGTTCCTTTGTAGGTCACTTTCTGTTTCTCTCTGGCTGCTTTTAAGATTCTTACTTTGTCGTCGGCGTTTGCCAATTTAATTATAATGTTCCTTGGTGTCGGTTTGTTGGTGTTCATTTTGCTATGGACTCTGGAGCTTCTTCTATTTGTGTGGGCTTTTTCTTTCCTCTATTGGGGAAATTTTCTGACATTATTTCTTCAAACAGGTTCTCTAATCCTTGTTCAGTTTCCACTCTTTCTGGAACCCCAATTATGCAGATGTTGTTTTGTTTCATGTTATCCCAAAGTTTCCTTAGGCTCTCCTCTTGCTTTTTAACTTTTTTTCCTAGAAGCTGCTGTACTTGGGTATTTTTTTCTACCGTGTCTTCTAGCTCACTGATGCGGTCCTCTGCTTCTTCTGGTCTACTTTTGATGCTTTCTATTGAGTTCTTTATAGCTGTGATGTCATTTTTCATTTCTCCTTGATTATTCTGCATTTCTTTTAGGTTCTTCCGCATTTCTTCCTGCTTCTTTTGCATTTCTTCTTGCTGCTTCTGCATTTCTTCTTGCTTCTTCTTCATTTCCTCTTGGCTCTTACTCACAATGTCGAACTTGTCTTCCATTCTTTTCATCCACCTTACCATCATTTCTCTGAACTGTTTCTTTGGTAGGCTTATTTCTGCTTCTATTTCGTTACTTCCTTTTTTGGTGATAGCTATCTGTCGTATGCAGGCTGTTTCTTCTTCTGTCCATGGTTTTTCTTCTCCATGTGTCTGGTTATGTAATTCTCTCTCCTACGTTGATTCAAAGGCACAAACTACAACACGATTCGGTACAGCATATAAGGCACTGAACAGAAATGTATTCAAGTTGTTAATAATCACTAATAAGGTGACCACCAATAAAAGCAAATTAAGGGTAAGTAGAGAAAGAGGAAGAGGAAATTGAGGGGAAAGAAAGGAAAGAAGTGCCAAAATCAAATTGGGAGATGGGGAAAAAAAATAAATGAACTAAAAATAAAATAAAATTAAACTTAAAAAAAGGAGAAGAAAAAGAAAAGAGAAACAAAGTCAGAGAGAAAAGAAAGCGGATAAGAGAGAAAAGGGCAACAAAATATAGATGTCAGGAGAAAACTCCAATAGCACAGTCACTACTCCCAATAAAGGCCAGCAACCAGTACCTAGAGATTAATAGAAACTGCAGATAAGAACTGGTATCGAGGGAGGTGAGGGAAAAGAGAGGTAAAAAACAAAGCAAACAAAAAGCAAAATAAAACAAATAGAATACGCTAAAACAATCTCACAAAAAGTTCAAAAAAATCAATATAATCACTGTTCAGGCAAATAGTCACAAAAGGACAAAGAGAAAAAACAACTTTTTGGCTAGTGAAGACAAGAGGAGAGAGGTTTGTATGTACTTGTAGTAGGGGATTTGAAATTAGATATATAAGTGGGGTGAAATTTTAACCAGGTAAAGAGAAAGAATAGGGGGAAACTAAAGTTGGAAAAGGGAAAGAGAAACAAGACAACAAAATGGGGAGAGTTAGGAGGGAAGTGTTGGCATAAAGGTAGAGTTGAGTTGGAATAAAATTATGCTAAAGGAAAGATGAAAATAGAATGTCCAAAAAGGTGAAATACTAGTAATAATTAATAATACTAGTTAAAAACAAAAATATAATAATCAAAAAGGTAAAATCAATTGAGGCGGAAAGAAAAAAATAGTCTTTTAATTAAAATATGTAAAAATGAAAAAAAAATAAAAAAAAATAGAGAGGTCGTTCACTTCCACTATTATTCTGCTTGGCACTTCTGTTTCCCAGTAGGGAAGGTATTGCGGTTCCCTGTGTTGCACTGTTGACATTTTAATCTCTTTATTCTTTTGTGGTTATGCAAGACTCAATTTGTGTGTCATCCACTAGGTGGCAGTGTTTCAGAATTGATCTCTGAGACAAAGCACAGGACCTCTCTAGGCTGTGCTCAGATCCTGCTACTCTGTGGTTCTCAAAGCCGGTTTGTGGGGATTTTGCAGCCGGGACACTGTAATAACTCCCAGGCTGTCCGTCTACCTCAGATAAAAAACGAGTCGTTTTCCACAGCTCCTCTCTGTCAACAGCTCGGAGAGTTTGCCTCCACACTTAGAGATCACGCCCTGCCCACCTCCGCGGACCTCTCCAGAGGCAGCTTTTCCGAGGCCCGGCTCCCACAGTGTGCGCATCTCTGTTCTGAGGGGCAGGAGACCTCACCTTATTCCAGGCGAAATCTGACCTTTCAGTGTGCCGTGTGGATCTCTGAATCCACCGCATGTCTGTGCTGATTGGAGAGCGGTGTTCTGGGTCTCCAGCTGTTTGGTGGGTGTTTCAGCCAGCTGCAGCTTTCAGACCGCTGCAGACATCCACCTCCCTCTGCAAGATGGCGCGGTCTCCACATTCGCGCTAGTGGCTCCGGCTGACAAAAACCCTGTGGCAGTGGGGCGGCCTGGCTAGGAGAGCCCCATCCAGCAATTCCCTGCCTTCTCCTGGAGGATAACTGACTCTTAACTTGCCAACAAACACTACCCGTGTGACTCTCAGCTGCTCTCTCTCCCTCTGCCCAGCGACAAAGCTCCACACCCATCTGTCTATTCCGCCGCCATTTTCAAAATTTTCGGACCAGAGCTTTTTATTCACTCATCTACTGATGGGCACTTGGGCTGTTTCCAGATCTTGGCTATCTTTAATAAAAGTGTAATATGCTAATTAGATTGGACAGCCAAATGACCTTCTAGACGTCCTTCTGGACAACCTTCCAGAGAAGCCAGGGCTATGAGGGCCAAGACAAGCTGTGCAGCTGCGAGTGCCGAGCTTCTGCATGAATTTTGTGCATTGGGCCTCTAGTCTATATATATATAAAAGCCTAAACAACTGAATGACCAAAGACTGAAAGATCGGTCAACTGGTCACTATGACATGCACTGATTACCAGGGGGCAGATGCTTAATGTAGGAGCTGCCCCTGGTGGTCAGTGCACTCCCATAGCCAACCTTCCAGGGCCAGCCAACCTCCCATGGTCCATCCCACGGCTGGCCAGCCCCAATTGGCAGCTTGGCCCAGGGACCCCACCTGTGCACAGATTTGTGCACTGGGCCCCAATTTGCAAATAATGCTGCAATGAACATGGGAATGCATATATTCTTTCAAATTACTGTTTAGGGTTTTTTAAATATATTTCTAAATATATATATATGTGTATATATTTTTATTTTTTCTCTTTTTTGCTTTATTAAAATGGCTAGAATTTCCAATTCTGTGTTAAATAAGGATAGTGAAAATATATATTTTTGTCTTTCTAATTTTAGAAAGATAATTCCCCACTAAGCATATTGTTACAAGTAGATTTTCTGTAGCTTTTTTTTATTTTAAGTAATTTCCCCTATTCTTAATTGATGAGAATTTTTAACACAAATAGGTGTTGGATTTTGTCAAATACCTTTATCTGTATCAATTGCTATGATCATGTAATTTTTCTTTTCTTGCTTGTTGATATGGTGGCTTACATTGATTCCTAATGTTGCGCTAGCCTTGTATAACTAGAATAAGTCTTATTTAGTCAGGGTGTAAAATTCATTGTATATTATGTTAATTTGGACTTGCTAATATTTAGTTAAAAATATTTCTCCCTAGCCAGTTTGGCTCAGTGGATAGAGTATTGACCTGTGGACTGAAGGGTCCCAGGTTCATTTCCGGCCAAGGCACATGCCCAGGTTCTATGCTCAATCCAGATTAAGAGGTGTGCAGGAGGCAGCCAATTGATGATTCTCTCTCATCATTGATGTTTCTATCTCTCTCTCCCTCTCCCTTTCTCTCTAAAATCAATAAAGAAATATATTTTAAAAAAAGAATATAATTCTAAAAAAAATTGTTTTCATCTACATTTATAGAGATATTAGTCTGTAATTCTCATTTTGTTCTCTTTTTTTTAGTTTGAGTATCAAAGGTATGCTGACCTCATAAAATGAGTTAAAAAGTGCTCCCTCTAATTGGCTTTTGAGAATAAAATATTTAAAATGATGTTAATTTATTTTAAAATGATTATTAGAATTCTCCAGTGAAGCCATTTGGGATTGGAATTTTTTTCTGGGATATTATATTATAAACTAGAGGCCTGGTGCACAAAATTCGTGCACTGGGGTAGGAGTGTCCCTCAGCCCAGCCTGCACTTCTCTCCAAACTGGGAGACCTCAGGGGATGTCCAACTGTCAGTTTTGGCCCAATCCCTGGGTTGGCAGGGGAAGGCAGTTGCGGGGGACCAGGCCAGCATTGGAGGGCATTTAGGGGTGACTGGGACATCCCTCTCAATCTGGGACTGCTGGCTTCCACCCACTTGCCTGCCTGCCAACCTGATCACCCTAACCACTCCACTACCAGACTGATTGATGCCTAACTGCTCCCCTGCCAGCCTTATTTCCCCCAACTGCCCTCTCCTGCTGGCCCAATAACCCCCAACCGCCCTCCCCTGCTGGCCAGGTAGCCTCCAACTGCTCTCCCCTGCAGGCCCAGTCACCTAAACAGCCAACTGCCTTCTCTTTCTGGCCCAGTCACCCCTAACTGCCCTCACCTGCTGGCCTGGTCCTCTCCAATTGCCCTCCCCTGCTGGCCTGGTATCCTACAACTGCTCTCCCCTGCAGGCCCAGTTACCCAAACTGCCCTCCCCTGCAGATCTGGTCATCCCCAACTGCCCTCCCTGCCATTCTGGTTGCCCCCAACTGCCCTACTCTGCAGGCCCGGTCGCCCCCATCTGCCTTCCCTTGCAGGCCCAGTCAGCCCTAACTGCCCTGCCCTCCCCTCCTACAAGATGGGGAGGCCATCTTATGTGAGGGCATGAGGGTCAATTTTCATATTATCTCTTTATTATATAGGATTACATTTCTTTAATGGTTATAGGACTATCCAGATGACTTAACTTCACCTTGTTGAGTTTTGGTTGTTTGTGCTTTCTATCCATTTCTTCTGGTTGTCAAATGTATGAATATAAGATTGTTTACATTCCCTTATAATTCTTTTATTAACTATAATCCCCTATTAGTAATTTTTGTTTTATCTTTGTCAGTTTTACTGGAGTTCTGGCAACATTATTTTTGAAAAACTACATATATTTTTCATTATTTTTCTTGTTTTCCTGTCTTTAATTTTGCCTGTTATCTTTATTATCCCCTTTGTTCTGCTTGCTTTGGGTTTGCTTTGCTCCTCTCTAGTTTCCTGAAGTATGAGTTTAGATTATTGATTGAGAACATTCTTCTTCTCCATTATAACACTTTCCTTGTCAGCACTGCTATAGTTATATTCTACATATTTTGATGTCAAATTTCCATTTTCATTCATCTCTAAATATTTATTGACTTATTTTGAGGCTAGAGGCTCAGTGCATGGGATTCGTGCACTGGTGGGAGATGTGGCCTTGTGGGGATTGGCCTGTTTTGGGAGTGCCGCACATCCCAGTTAGCTGAGCTGTGCTTTTACTGTGGGAGCACACTGACCACCAGGGGCAGCTCCTGCACTTAAGCGTATGCTCCTGAGTGGTCAGTGTGCATCATAGTGACTAGTCGACCAGTTGTTCTGGTCATTCCACCGTTTGGTCACTGGGCTTTTATTATATAGGATAAGAGAGTTTCCTGGGCTGGCCCATTTGTTTTGTTGAGTTGCCCTCATGGCAAACCCAGCCACTTTGTGTCACTTATCTGGAGCCCCCCAGCTGCCAGATGTCTCTCAGTGGAGAGTGCAGTCTCAGGCCCAGTGAGATGGAGAAGAGCACTTCTACTTGTTGATAATAAGCAGGAACTATATTAGCAAACCACGATTGTTCTCCCTTTCCTGAACTGCTCAGCTCATCTTGTACTGTTGGTGGGACTCCAGTTCAATCCTCTGGAGGAGAGAGTCTACCTAGACCTTCTTCTTTTCCCAGGTTGGGATACACCAGGCTTGGTTTTATATCAGCTATTGGATGGGTGGTCCTAAAATGCCCTGCCACAAGTTGTTTCTCTAGTCCTGGGTCCACAGCAAGTTCTCCTTTCTATTTCCACTTTTGAAAATTCTCCTTTGGTTGCCTCTTCTGCTATTTCCGGGAATTATAGTTGTACTCAGAGTTGGAGGAGCCAGAAGAAATGAGTCTGCTCCATCCTGTTTGAACAAAAGATCAAATAGTTTTTTTAAAGGCTATTGTTAATACTTCTTTTTCATGTCCAATTAGAAGATCAGTTAGCAAAAAGGTCATTTGAGCTGTGGGAGCAATGGTAGTATAAGTATTATTTTCACAGGCTTGTATTTCAAGTCAGCTATGAGACAGTATGTGCTGCAATAATTTCCTCAGTCAAAGTATGCCCAATGGCCATTTAAGAACCACATAGAATATGGATGGGTGTACAAATTACTGCCAATAAAGGACTTTTTAGCCAAAGAGAAGGTGGGTTCCCTTAATTTAATGGCTGGCAACCCATTACTGAAGGTGTCCCTTTGAGTTTGAAGGACACTCTCCAAGAGTCATGTGCCTCAACCAGTGCAGCAGCATCCTCCAGAACAACCTTGATTTTTAGTCATATGGTTTTCAAGTGCTTCAAACTTATACCATTTCATGAATAGGACAGGGAAAACATTTCAGCTTCAAATAAATCACCAAAGAGACTTGCTTACTCATTGGCATGTCAAATTATAGAACTTTGTTCTTTGGTTTTGAACATCTTTGAGGTTTGATTGCAATATAGAGTGATTTATTCAGATCAATTGAATATTAAAAAAAATGATTATACACCAGATTCTATTTGGGGAAAATACCCTGCGTGATTTTGTTAATTTTGTGGCATATCAATTCATGAGCCATGCTTCTTATATGCTAAAATTATTATTAAGATTCTGTGCTACGCACATTGGTGATTCAAAAAAAAAAAAAGAAGAGACAGATAAAATCTCATTTTCAGGACTAAGTTCTGCTTGAAGTGATTTTACTAACATGCCTAAAAAACAGCCTTTGATACAGAGCAGCATGTAATTATGTGTCAGTGGTTGATGAGGAATATGGCAGCAGGGACTTAGAAGAGAGAGTGATCACTGTGGATTGGGTTGATAAGAGAATGTTTCTGGAAGGTTATACATTCAGAACAGGTATGATTGGATGAGTGGGAGGATGTTTTGCAGATAGGAGTTAAGCTGAGGTCATATTCTGAAGACTTGAATGCCAGACTGAGGGGATCTTTATTTTCTGAGAATCTGGGGACTTTGAGATGTTTTAAACTGAGGAGCAGCGCAAATCAATACAGGGTGGGTGGACATCAGTTTGCAAAAGAAGGTTGATTTCTGTGGCATGGCTAGGACTCAAGAGGATGATGGTGTTGAGGTGGGGGAAGTGAAGACCTAGAAAGGACCACTGTCAAATTTTGGACAATATATTTTCGAAGAATAAATTACTTTGTAAGTGAAAGACCATATTAAAAAGTAAAAAACACACGGAAATGCACATGCAATAGAGTGAATATTTTAATAGTATGCTAATTTGTATTTTGTGTCCAGTATCACTGTTCACACTAAACTGCTTTCTCCAATGCTTTAAGTATAGTTTCAATTTACTCATGTATAGTTGAAAGTAAATAATATTAAGATTAGTGGTTTGACTATGGCTTTGCTCTCTAATTCTGTCTTTATCAACCTCAAGAAGGCTTGGCTGAATACATGGGATGAGAAAGAGAAAGGAATCAAAGATAGTACCAAAGTGTCTACTCTAGTTAGTAGGAAGAACAATGAAAAGTGCATTAATTTTTATTTTAAAATTTTAGATTCATAAAATAGTTTATATCTTGTACATGGTAGCCAAATACAGTAAGTAATACTATTATAAATTTAAATAGCATAGATAAAGTCTTTTAACTTATAGGATTGACAATCATTTATTGACAATGTGAGAGAAAAAAAAACACAGATAAAATGATGGATTTGTAGGAGAATTGAAAACAGGCATTATAAACTAACAGTGAGATAATCTCTCTAAAAAGCATAAAGGTGGCTTTTGATTTAAATAATTGTTACCCGAATGTGATTCCTAAGTAGCAACAATACTATTCATATGCACATAAGTTATGACTCAAGACTAACCTAATAGGGTTAAATAAGTGTTTTAGATTCTGGAAGGAACTCAAATGGAATAAAATACAATATAATATAATAATTATTTTATTCACTATATTATTGCTCTAGTGATAATTTTAAGTCCATTGACATAGCCAATATCATTTTAGTGTGTGCTTTCATGGGTAGTATCAGTGATATAAAAATGGTAGGAAAGACATTAATAGATATTTCTTAAATGGAAATATATCCCTGAAAGAATACATGATTACCTACTATTTTTCCTTCAGAGAACCGGACATAGGAAGAGAAGTGAAACAAAGGGAACAATCCAAGGAAATGGCTGTGGAAAGTCAACTCATCCACTGTCTGGGTTTAAATCAGATTTTCCCATCAATTTTGCTTAATCCCTGAAATAATTTTTCATTATACTATATCATGACATAAAACACACCAAAAATGATATGAAAGCAAAATCATAAACCTCACCTTTTGGAACTTACATATATTTCTATTTAAACTCATTTGAGCACTGTTAAACTCACTAGACAATGTTGAATGTGTATTAGACTTAAATGATGCAGTTCTAGGTAACTGCTCTGCAGTTCCTATAAACGATAAAATCATTAGTGTGCATTTAAACTAAATAAATAATGTGATGTGAAATCATTATAATAATGTCTTTCTAACTAAAAGCAGCCAACTTACATAAAAATTGTGTCATCTATAACTTAAAGTTGATGCATTTCCTAAAGTGCACCACTGTGTTATCACAACCATTTGCTTCTTTGAAATTAAGGGTCTATTCCACCTCTTAAAAGTATTTATTGGCTGAGAAGTTGCTGCTGTGTAATTATAGACTGAGAAGTTTCAGATTTTGCCTCTGAAACTCTGGTTCCTTATTATTTCACTAGCAAGCACACTGATGTAGAGAGGAACATGAGTAAAAGGCTGAAAACCCAGCTTAAGTTATGGTATTGTGGGGTGAGGTTATGCTATCTTCACCACTGAGTGATACAGCAGTGAAGGTAGCATACTTTTATGGTTAACTTCAACCACACTCTTATGGTTAACTGTTTTGGGTTCATTTATACTCAGTGCTCAAATCATGTGTGGTCTTTGATTTACAAACCCCTGAGGTTATTTTTTTTTCTATAAAATCTGAAGTTTAGGTAGAATAGAAGAAACAGGAGAGTAAAAGGTGAAGTATTACCCTGTCCATCATTCCAAAACCAACCGCAAATACCCACTTAATGTTGAAAATTCATCCATGACTGGTTGGAAACCCATTCTCTAGTCTTGAGGTGATACCTGAGTTTGCACACACACTGTTTGTTCACCTAGCTGAACCGAGCACCACTCCTCTACCTAGAAATAAATAAGTTATTTTAAAAAATACAGCTACTGCGGAAACCGGTTTGGCTCAATGGATAGAGCGTCGGCCTGTGGACTGAAAGGTCCCAGGTTCGATTCCGGTCAAGGGCATGTATCTTGGTTGCGGGCACATCCCCAGTAGGGGGCGCGCAGGAGCTGGCTAATCGATGTCTCTCTCTCATCGATGTTTCTAACTCTCTATCCCTCTCCCTTCCTCTCTGTAAAAAATCAATAAAATATTTAAAAAAGTACAGCTACTGCTTTCAAAGAATTAGCTTCCTTGTTACAGAACAAATACGGTGTTAAAATAGTGAATATTGTTACAGAATAAAGATAGGTGGTATCAAACCACTAAGACCATGAAGTATAAAATCCCAGCAAGTTCACTGCCGCTCAAAGCATTCTGCAGGTGAGGTTAATTTTCTTCTGGTCCTTGACAAGAACATACAGTTTCAATGAAGGGATTAAGAAGGGAAGGGGCAGGATAATTAGTCCTGGAAATATCATGTTATGCATTCTGAAGTAAAAGTGATTGGGGCCTGTAGCAAACATTGCTCTTGCCTTGCCCATAATTCTTGGTCCACCTCTGAGCTCATTGCAATTTAGGAGCACAGTTGCTACATTTAGAACAGCTAAGCAACCATGTTTCTCTGCTTCTTTGCCTGAGGTTCTTTGCTTGTGTCTTAGGAGCTTGCTTATAAAACAATCAAGAAGGACCCCAAGTATAGTGTCCCCAGGATAACCCCCAGCCAATTGTTGATGAGTGAATCCATCTACTTCCTCACCCTTCATTTGAATAATTCCTCACAAGCTGCCCACAAGGGAAAGAGATTTGCAATAAACAGAATAACAATTGCCAAAGATAACTACATCTTAATTTTGAGAATCTGTAAATATATCACCTTATAAGAGACTTTTCAGATGTGATTAGTTAAGGATTTTGAGATGGAGAGGCTATCCTGGATTACCTGGGTGGAGCCTATGTAGTCACAAGAATCCTTATAAGACAAAGAGGAAGGCAAGAAGGTGAAAGTCAAAGGGATTTGAAGACATTACACTGCTGGCTTGACATGGAGGAAGGGGCCACAAGCCAAAGGAAGCAAGATGTTAGAAGCTAGAAAAGCCAAGAAACATTCTCCTCAAGAGACTCCAGAAAGAAAGCAACCTGGCCAACACTATGACTTTCCAGGGCATGATCCCCTTACATCTTGAGTTGCTAAAATAGCCTAACTTAATTCATCGTTTCTCTCTGTTTCAATCCAGGCTGCATCAAGCTGAGAGGTTGCTCCTTCTCAAACACATCACAGAAACCCTGAATTGGTCCTGTGACATTGATGTTAACTAATAGAATTGACTTTATGAGACACAGGCTCTGGAGCCTACTTATTTCTTTTTATATTCTGGAGTTCTTAAAGATTGATGTGTAAAAGATTTTCTTAAATTCAGAAAAGCATGTTAAAATTGCATATTATTAATCTCCACCCACTATGGTAGACTGATTACATTGCTGGCCCTAATTAATGGAATTTCTATATCCAAGTCTTTTGCATTGTGACTTTGTAGCTACTCCTATCCAGTAGTAGCATCTGTTTCTCATATTGTGAATTGCTATTTGTTCTAATTCCTAAAAATTCTGATTCCATAAGTAAATATAGGGCAAAGCCCTGAAGACTCATTATGTGTGGGTGATTCTATTTCAGGATGGTCCAGAGACCTAAATTGACAATGAGTTTGGAGAGCCAGGAGAATTAAGTTATTACTATAATGATCTTAACTGAGTCAGGTCTCACAGGGCAGAATGTGCAGATGCAGGTGCACCACACACAACTGGAAGAGCCAGCAGTGTTCACGAAGAGATTTTCTGTCTTAGGAATGTGACTTTATAGAGCCATAGCTATTGATTTATAGACAAAACATCTATAATTTGTTAATTTTGTTACTTAGAAGCCCAATATGAAAGTGGTAGAAGTAGATGGCTGTGCTGTCTTACTTTCCAAGCCTGAGCTCCACTTGGTTACTGAAGTGTCTGTGGATCAGAGCTAGAAAATCATTGATTTTCAGGATGCCCCAGTCTGCTATGCAAAGTTTCTGTAATTTAGTTGTATTGTTTCTGTTATTTACTGCTGCATAAAACCATTAACTTAGTGACCTAAAACAATGACTCTTTTGTTGTTTCACTGAACCTGTGGATCAGGAATTGAGGCTTTGCGTGGTAGCAATGGCATCTCTCTGCTATTTTGGATGTCTGGAACCTCAGCTGGGAATATTCAAATATCTGTAGCTTGGAGCTTCCAGAAGTTGCTTCACTCACATGTCTGGTACATAGAGTGGGAAGACTGGATTTGTGTGGGAAGTGGTGACTAGAAAACTTGAATGTGCCTTCTCCATTTGCTTGGGTAGCTTGGTTCCAAGATGAAGTGTTGTGATATGATAGTGATTATGTAGGTAGTATTTTAGAAAATTC
Organism: Lasiurus cinereus; assembly: GCA_011751065.1. Taxonomy (NCBI): domain Eukaryota; kingdom Metazoa; phylum Chordata; class Mammalia; order Chiroptera; family Vespertilionidae; genus Lasiurus; species Lasiurus cinereus. The sequence continues at coordinate 3,839,898 of JAAGEH010000041.1, read as the reverse complement.
AGAAGTTGTGTGAACTTTTAGGAACTAGCCTTGAAAGCCTCACATCCTCACCACTACTGTACTTTTTGGTCAGGGTAGTCACCAAAGGTTCATACAAGTTCTACAGGAAGAGGTAATGGGAGGATTGCCAGTTCCTTGAGGAATGGGAGCTATTCATGCTGTCATCTTCAGGATACAGTATTTTCCACACTCCATCCTCTGGCCACAATAATTCATACACATACACATAAAAATGCACATACCCTTCCATGCACACATCCCCAAAGTCTTACCAGCTTAAAGGTCAAGAACTCACCAAATAAAAATATCTATAGATCAGGTGCAGATGAAGATGAAGCTCCCCTGGTCAGAGTCCTTGCCTGCACATTGAGACAAGCTATCTGCTCCCAGTCCTGGGAGCAGCATTACAGATTAGCACAGGGTATGAAAGTTATTATGGTGCCCATATCTGGTAAATAGAACTTACTATAATTGTTTTTTCCATTTTCCATCCACTTAGTTCTAATGTGAATCTTGTATACCCTAAATCTGTCGTGCTTTTACAGTTTTCTTTGCTTTTGTTCACAAAATTCTTCCTTTTATAATTGTCTCACTCTCCCCTGTCAATCAAAATTTGTCTCTTTCAAAGTCCTCCAAATACTTTCTATTTATAGAAGTCTCCTGTGATACTCCAGTCTACAATGACCTCTTCATATTCTCAATCCTTGAGTCCCCACTATGGGCTATCCTAGGGATAAAATAATGAGCAAAAACAGAAACAGGCACAGAAAAAAAAAATCTAGACATAGACCTTATATCCCTGACAAAAATTAACTCAAAATAGGTTACAGAACTAAATATTAAATGCAAAACTGTAAAACTCCATAAAGATAACATGAACAAATCTAGATAACTTAGGGTTTGGTGATGACTTTGAAGATATAATACCAAAGGCACAATCCATGAAAGAAATAATTGATAACTGAATTTAATAAAAACATTTTTTTTTTGGTGAAGGAAAATATCAAGATGAGAAGCCACACAATGGGAGAAAATTATGTGTGAAAGACATCTCTAATAAAGGACTGTTACCCTAAATATACCATAAAATCTTAAATCTCAACACTAAGGAGACAAATGATTAAAAAATGGGCTAAAGACCTTAACAGACACCTCACCAAAGAAAATAGCAGATGTCAAATAAGCATACCATGTATGTGAGGGCAATCTGGCTATGGGATCTGTCGTCCCATTGATCGCCAGGGTTAATTCAGCTATCTGGCTGGCTAAGCAGGGGTCCCCCCTCCTCCCTCACTGATCCATGTGTGTCCCTCCCAGAGCTGCAAGCTAGGTCAGAAGATGACCTTCCCCCCAGGGGAGAGGACTGGTCTTCGGCTAAGGGTATACCAGTAGTTGCACTCCCCTGCTAGAACCTCCAAATGCTCTCAAATAAGCATATCACGAGAAACCTACCATCATGTCAACAGGGAAATGCAAATACCACTACCCACCTATTAGGATGGCAAAATCTAGAACACTGACAAGACTAGATGGTAGTAAGAATGTGGACCAACAGAACTCTTATTCATGGCTGGTGAGGATGCAAAATGGTATGGCTACTTAAGAACACAGTTTGGCCGAACTGGTTTGGCTCAGTGGATAAAGCTTTGGCCTGTGGACTGAAGTGTCCCAAGTTCGATTCCAGTCAAGGGCAGGTACCTTGGTTGCGGGCACATCCCCAGTAGGGGGTGCTCAGGAGGCAGCTGATTGATGTCTCTCTCTCATGGATGTTTCTAATTCTCTATCCTTCTCCCTTCCTCTCTGTAAAAAATCAATAAAATAAAAAAAGAACACAGTTTGGTGACTTCTTACAAAACTAAATCTATTCTTACCATATGATCCAGCAATAATATTCCTTGGTATTTACCTAACTGGTTAACAACTTCTGTTCACAAAAATACCTGCACATGAATATATATAGAATCTGTATATCTAAATGAAAGAGCCAATCTGAGAAGGCACTAGAGAGGCGGGTGGGGCCATCATTCCACAAACAATGGCAGTACTGATAAATTTAAATTGGGGTAGGATTAGGTGGCAATGGATTCATTCCATTAAAAGTATTTTTCTTCAGTTTGCTATGTGGAGAATGGATTAGGTGGGGCCTGATGTGAGTAGCAAGTCAGAGACCTTTGAATAACTTAGACAAGGGTTTGGTATTTAAAGTATTGGCAGTGATGAACAGAAAGATACTTTATTGGACACTTAAGCCAACCCGGTCTTTTAATATCTCATTATTTTTGTGGCTTTGAGTCATCATCAAATACATTTATTTATCTGATCACACAAGCACTTTTTTTTTTCCCACTCAACCTATATGTTAAAAACCTTGCGATTGAAAGTTTTATTTATATATTTTCAAGTGCCCAACATATTGGATATAGTAGTTACTATTCAGTATTTAAATGAAAGAATGGATTAAAGAACAAATGAATTAATTAATTCAAGCACATTATTATTTATATTGTCCATTTTTTAAGTTCTCTCTCTAAAACATCAACAGAACTCAGTTGAAATTTTATATTGTGATTTGTTAGGCAGAATTTGGGGCCACACTCAGAGGGTCCAGCAATATTTCAGAATCAATAGGAGATGTGTCCAAAAATAACCCCTTGTAGTCTTGTCTTTGAAGAAGGAGCTGGCCTGCTGCAAGTTTTTATGAAAACTATGGTCCAGGCCTGGAAGCAATCCATCGTGGCCCACTGACAGGACTGAAGCCCAGCCCCACCACCACACCATGAAGGAGCTATTTAGTGTAACAGTCCCACAGCAAAAGGTCCGGCCCTGATACTCTTGGGATTTGTCTTAAAATCAATGGTCCTATGATCTAGTTGCACAGCTGGGTACAGATTATTCTTGAGAATAAGTCTCATGAAATCCTGAGCACCAAGCAGAATTCTTTGGTAGCTATTAAAGATCTTTAGGGAGTTATCCTGGAGGGGTAAGACTCTAGTCAGGGAAAGACTAAGTCTTTACCCCTTACAGAATTTAGAAAAAAATACATGTATAACCCTCTTGTGATGTGGGAGAAACATCAGGTATAATGTACAATTAGGTATATTATAAAAGATTGAAGAGGTGGTAAAGAGGGTGCATAGCCTCTGGTTAGCAAAGAAGAGAATAACCCCAGAATTGTACCCTGAGCTTAGGAGATTTAGACAATAAAGCATGAGCCTAGAAAAAGGATACCTGGACCATGTTAACCACCCAGCATCTGGGAAGACCAGAATCCTCAGGGCAGAATTCAGATTCATTGCAAAAGCATTACATGTCCAACTGTGGATGTCTTTGATTATAGTCAAGAATTAGGATATTTAGACATGATTTAGTCAGGCAACGGACCCTTTCCTGCTCCGCTAGTCTAACATTGGACTGTCCTTATAGTGAGAGATGGATGTTGAATCCTGCAACAACCAAATCAAGACTAATTGCATCCACTCTGTCCTTGTCACCAACTGGTGTGCTGGCTGATCCACTTCCCTAGAAACAATACAAGCTCTGAATCTACCTACTGTTTCAGGGTCTATCATATACCATCTTTCATCTCTTTGTGACTCAGAGTCTGAAGTAGGAAATGGTTCGGATCTGAACAGTTGCTTACCCCAAAGACCTGACTTTCTCAAGCAGTTGAGACAACTGGACTAAGCCTGTGCCAGAAGCTGGGCAAACACAAATCTGGAGGCATTACTGTCTCTGACATTAATAAGCTAGGTGTTTAGTGTGAACGTTTTTGTTTGTTTTTTCCCCAGGATGACAGAGGATCCGAAACCACTGGAAAAGATTTAGAAGCAGTGTTTCCCTAACTGCCAATAAAGCTGGCCTTATGATTGTCTGGAATAATGTGTTGCCCTGAACTTGCTCTTACTAATAACCATCTACTTTCTTATAGGTGCAGGCATTCAGTCATTGCTAAGCATGCTTTAGTGTCCTGTATGGCTGTGTCAGTGAATGACTCATACATGTTAGAGGTTAAAATGGTAAGGGCTGTGGATAGAAAGGAGTATTAAACTTGGAGCCATCTTTTGGATTGGCAGTGTAGACAGAGGAGTAAAAGGCATCTTACCTAAAACTGATCTCAGAAAAGAGTTGGCCTCTTGCAAATATCCATGCATACTTCTTCCAGTCCAGGGCTTATAGCAATCAATCCAGTCTGCTACAAGGTTTAAACCCTAGTTCTTCCCTCCCATGTACAACCCCTACACCGAGCACCACAAGATAAAGTACTTCTACTCCTAACCACAGCCATTAAGATGGCAGGATAGGGCAGGATTCAAAGTTCTGTCATGTCATGTCACTATTGTGTCCTGGCCGCTCATTGTGTCACTTTCCTAACCAGGCATTATAAAAGTTGTACAGTCTAAGGGACAGGTGCCTGCCTCAGCTATGATATTAAGGATACTGGCTATCGGGGGTTGTCCTTTCAGGAAAGGGCAAGGAGAAGCCCACCTGCTACTGATGGCCCACAGTAGTTTTTTTGCTGCTTGTTGCTCAAGCACGCCTGGAATGCCTGCTGGGCAATGTGCAAGACACGGAGGCTGAAGAGGCATTTGAATTTTGCCTGCTTTGCCACAAGAGGCAAGTTTACAAAGGTAAATAGATATAACATGGAAATCAAGCCTGGGCTGTGAAAGCTGGTGGAAATTCTCATCGCAGGCTCTCTGAAGCACATGGTGCTATTGAAACTCTAAGACAGGTGGAAACCCTACTGAGGACGTCACAGCCACTGAAAAGGTAGCCCCTTTGACCCCACCTAACTATTGGCCTATGTCATTGATTATCAGTGTAAAAGACTGTAAATTAATCTCTGTTCTTTGCACTGTGTTTTTCATGTTCCAGAACCTGCCTATGAAACAACAAAAATTATAGTAGTACTTTTCTCTATAGGATTGTTGTCAGCAAATTATTTGGCAACTAGTGTGGCTTGTAACTAATTATACAGTGTGGGCAAAAGTAGGCTTACAGTTATTTGTGTGGAAAGTCATACAATAATTAATAATTCATAAATAATAATAAAAAAGTAAACTGTTTTTCATACAGCTGTAAACCTACCCCACCCCCACCACCCCCTGTATATGATCAAATGTTACAGCAAGGCACTGGAACATCAGTTTTCTGATGTTCCTGAGAGAAACATTGTGCCCATTATTAAATACTCATTTCTGCTGTCCTGGCATCTGGTAGGACTGGTTCTTTCCTGTGTTTGGAAGGAGTTCTGAGAGGTGTCCTCTGGAAGGGTGGTGACATGGTGACGTACATGGAAACCCCGGGGGTAGTGTGGGCTGGAGGACTTGTCCATCCACAGAGGCTGTTTCTTTGCACTGATGAAGAGCTGAGCCACTAGAGCAAAGAGTGAAACCACAAAAGCATTAAGTTAGTCTCAGTCTTCACAGGGCCTTACAAGTTGATTGAAGAAGCAAGACTTGTACGCAAGAGAACTAAAGAATGATATATTTCTAAATCTAATGTTAGATTGTAAATAGGTAAGTCACAGCGATCAGAGGTGTTCTGTTCTGTTCATGCTGCAAAGAAAAACTGACTCCATGGCCCTTAGATGTGAAGAGGGGCACAAGTCAGCATGACATGGAAGCCTGTGATCAAACTATCACACATTTCCATGCATACTATTAAACAGATATTGACTTTCATGAGGTTATCCCAGGATTTATTGGCCTGAGAGGTAAATATTGACTGATAAGATGTTGAGGTCAATAATTACCTCCAGGGACAATAAATCTTTATATTCAAAGACACACAAATTCAATAGTCAGTGTGGTTTGTTAGATTAAACACAAATTCCTAGTCATTAGAAATATGTGGATATCCCTTTTCATAACCATGGATTCTGGCAGTTTATAATTCACCTTAAAATAGCATATTTTAAATCAGATCTGATATAACTCCAGAAGACAGAGAATCAGTTTTATTTTTAATCATAGCCTTATGGAAAAATCATGTTATATATGTCTTCAGCTTGGCTGGTCCTATTCCAGCAGCCAACCAGTGATTGCTGCATGGTAGATACTCAATATACATTTTTAAAAAATGAAATTAGCCTCATGCAGTTAGGTATTCAAACTCTTAATCAACAACAAAAGTTGAGTAAAAAGCATATATTACATAACAATCATAAACGTTTTAAATTCACTTAGTCTACCATTACAAAAGTATTTATTCAGAATGTATTTTAAGAGAAAGGGCATATCAGGCAAATAATTTATGCCACTGTTGAACTTTGAAGTATTTGGATGGCTTATATTAGTTTTTTTTAACCTCAAATTTATTCAGAATTTTATTTTATTCAGAAATTAAGATTTCAGTGCTTTTTAATTTAAGTGCTTTGATATAATTGAGGATTTAAGTTTATAAAACATGAAAACACACTACAGACTGTCATTTCAAAGAGCTCATTTTATAGAGGCAATCAATTATTTTGAGAAACTATCTAAAGACTGACTGCATTCACATCAAGCCAATGTTGCCCTGTGACAGAAAGATGCAAGGAACTGGCAGAGAGATTGGGGCTAGGGCTGGGAACTGCAAGCAGCCAAGTGCTGGTATACAAATGACTGTCCTTGATTAGTGCAAAAAGATGCTGCTTGAGCTACAGCAACTTTTTACATGGGCTTCCCTTTGCCTACACTCAATGCCACACTGAAGGCCACTCACATTACTGTCTTTTATCCCCATACAACCACTCCACAGCCCCCTGCTCTCAACTTGCCAACATTCTCCTCGAGCAAGAGCAAAGAATTGATTCTGAGAATGGCCAAAAGCAACTGGACTACATTAGGATACTATGTGGGAAATTTAAAAGATGTCTCCCAAAGCACAAAGAGGAATCATGCCAACCTTCATGGATTAACAACTGTTAACAATTTATCAATTTTCTCGTGTTTTCTTGCACAAAAAAATGGAGATTATAAATAACAATTTAGTTTTATTGATATTTCTCTCCCTCACTCAGGGTGACCACTTTTAGAAGTCTGGTAGTTGGGGTGTCTATTGGGGAAAAAGGAGACGTGTAATACTTTAAAGAATTAAAAAAAGAAGCCTGGTAGTGCTCCTTCTACTAGGTTTTTGTATACTTTAAAGCATACACATAATCACATATAAACATACATCCCAAACATTATTCATTTTTGCTTGTTTATTTTTATGTATGTACAATATTATTTTACTTGGACATTTAAAGATTACTTAAATGTCCATATATATTATATATGTATTGTTCTGCATCACTCTTTTTACAAAATGCATTTTTGGCATCTAGTCAGTAAACTTTTTAGAGTAATTGGTGCACAAGTTACATCCCCTAATAGTCTTGGAAATGGATGAGGGGATTAATTACATTTCAACTGAATCAGTCTATAGATCAGAATTTCTTACAGTGACATCCTTATGTACTATGGAAATAGAGATATGCCTAAGGGAGATGTGTGTATAAATGTATTTTGTGTGTGCATGTGTGTGTTTATAAATGTGTATTTACATGCAAACATATTGTTTCTAAGGAAATGTTGAATAGCTTTAATAAGATTCAAAAACAATTAAATGAATTCCAATTTTTGGAACCACTTTTTTTTATATATATCTTTTATTGATTTTTTTACAGAGTGGTAGAGAGAGTTAGAAACATTGATGAGAGAGAAACATCAGTCAGCTGCCTCCTGTATACCCCCTACTGGGGAAGTGCCTGCAACCAAGGTACATGCCCTTGAGTCCAAAGGCCAACACTCTATCCACTGAGCCAAACCAGTTAGGGCTGGAACCACTTTTAAGAGTCTTAATTAATTTCAGTGCCATAAACTGAAGTAAAATTTTGTTGGTATTTAATGAAAAAAAAGAGGCTATATGTCTTAGTCTGCTATAACAAAGATCAGTGAATTCGTAAACCATAGAAATTCATTTTTTATAGGTCTGGAGGCTGGGAAGATCAAGACCAAGGTGCCAATTCAACACTTCTGGTAGAGGCTCTCTTCCTGGCCTCCAGCTGTGACTTCTGTCTGTCCTCTGGTGGTGGAAGAGGCTGGGAGTCTCTCTGGAACCTCTTGTATAAGGTATTAATCCCTAATAATCTCATGGCTCCACCCAACCTAGGTACTTGGCAAAGACCCACCTTTAATACCATCATCTTTGGGGATTAGGATTTTAACATATGGATTTGCAGGGACTCAAATATTCAGACCATTGGAAAATAGACCTGTTGGAAAAGAGAGAGATGAATTTTGAAATCATGAGTATAACTTTATTTTTAGGAACTTAGACATTTTACAAGCCACATGTAAATATTTAACACATGAAATATAGAAATTGAATCAATTATTACATGTTTGAATTTTAAAAGTAGGAGGCATCAATTCCTAGGGATCTTTTATAGGGTATTTGATTATTGAAGTGGTTTTTGGCCTAAAGGCATCTTAATTATTTCTGCAAATTATCTAATTCAACCCCTTTATGTTACAAAGAGGGGAAGCTGAGACCCAGAGAACTAAAGAGACTCTTGCATAATCACCTGTTCTAAATTTAAGATTATTAAAATATCATGAAGAATTTCCAAAGTCAGTTTGGTAGAGGGAGAAAAAGATATGGTCTGCCTTTGATATCCTTGGAAGACATTTGGATATGGGCTAATAGTGAATATCCACTTTAATATTCTTCTCTAGACCTAGCTGGTAGAACACTGAATCTATGAATCTGGGCACATGGTTCAAAGTAATTTATACAAATGTTAGGCACTTGGTTAGCTCAATGTCCTGGCTATAGGTACAAATGCAAACAGGTAACACATGGATTAGGGTATGCCTGGGAGGAGGAGGGACAATGGGAAGATACGTATACATGTAACACATTAAAAAAAAAATCGGGTCTCAGAGGCTAGCACAGATGGCACTGCTCATTGAGCCTGTCCATGCTTCTACTCCTGGAGTAGAACAATGTGAGCAAGATTATAGTTTTGTAGTTGGTGAAAAGGAGCTTTAGAAAGAGCTTCTTCCCCCACTCAAATCAATCAGTCAGCTACTTGTAGAAAAACGTTTATAGGTAAAAAGAGAAGTTAATCTTGTCCTACAATTTGTAAGTCAAAAATAAGATAAAAAGAAGTTCAAAAGTTAGCTGGAGAAGGTGGGATACTTGTGGCTGAAGACCTTGGTTCTAGCTTCGCTTTTCTGCAGAGGTTGGTAGAGCTCAGCATATCTGTGTATAAAGGTATATTCTGTGGGTGCATGAGGAGCCAAGAATGCAGTTAATTTGTGATTGTGGCCCTAGCCAGTTTGGCGACTGAAGGGTCCCAGGTTAAATTCCAGTCTAGAGCACTTGCCAGGGTTGCAGGCTTCATCCCCAGTGGGGGGCATGCAGGAAGCAGCCAGTCAATAATTCCCTCTCATCTTTGATGTTTCTCTCCCTCTCTGAAATCAATAAAAAATATATGTATTTTCTTTAAAGCGACTGTGAGGATAGAATTTTGAGCTAATGATGCCAAATCCCTGCTTGTAAAATATACCTGGACTCAAAGTCCTGATTACTTATATAGCAACCAAAGCGATAGCATATGTGATTAGCAATGGAGGTACTATATCTTCCAAAACTGTGAAGAAAACATAAGTAGCAAAATATCAGACATCCCAAGTAGCAAAATTTCCACTGATGAAATGCTTAGAGCAAAAGAAACAAATAATCAAAATGAAAAGAAACCCACCGTATGGGAAAACATATTTGTCAGTGATACATTTGATAGGGGTTAATATCTAAAATATACTATAAAGTACTCATACAACCCAACAAAAGAAAGACAAACAACCCAATCTAAAATGGGCAGAAGACCGAAATAGACACTACTTCAAAGAAGACATGCAAATTGCCAAGAGACATGAAAAAAATGTTCAACATCATTAGTCATTAGAGAGTGCATATTAAAATGACAATGAGGTCACACCTTTCAGAATGGCTATCATCAACAAGTCAACAAACAAGTGCTGGCAAGGATGTGGAGAAAAAGGAACTCTAGTACACTGCTGGTGGGAATGCAGGCTGGTGCAGCCACTGTGGTGAACAGGGTAAAGTTTCCTCAGAAAATTTAAAAACAACTGCCATTTGACCCAGTGATCCCATTTTAGGAATATATCCTAAGTAGCCTGAAACACCAATAGGAAAGAATATATGCACCCCTATGTTCATAGCAGTGTTATTTACAAAAAGTAAGATCTGGAGACAGCCCAAGTGCCTAACAGTGGATGAATAGATAAAGAAGCTGTGGTACATATACACCATGGAATACTGGGCAGCCGTAAAAAAGAAGGATCTCTTACCTTTTAAGACAGTATAGAGGGACCTGGAAAAATTATTATAAGAGAAATAACCCAGTCAGGGAAATGTAAGTATCACATGATCTCACTCATATGTGAAACCTAATGAACAAAATAAACTGGTGAACACAATAGATCCAGAGACATGGAAGCATGAATCAGACTGAGGATCCTCAGAGGGAATGGGGTGGGGTGGGAGTGGGGGAAGAGATTAACCAAAAAACTTATATTAGTATATACATAAGCCATGGACACAGAAAATAATGGGATGAAAGAGTCTAGGGAGAGGGGTCAATGGGGGAAAAGGAACACATCTGTAATATTTTCAACCATAAAGATAAATTTAAAAAGAACTGTGAATGAACAGAAAAAGGTCTTTTTTTTTTTGAAACAAAATAAACAGCAAAATTCACCATTATTATGGTACTTACTGCAGGCAAAACCTCACTCTTGGATTTACTTTCTTATATTTACTTTCACTGACTTATATTTTTAACTTTATTTTTCTAAGAAATTTTTAAATGTACCAAACATTGCAACTTCCCATATACCCCACACTCAGTTCTCCCTATTCATGACATCTTGGATTAATATGGTACATTTGTTACATTTAATGAACTTACTACTGATGCATTACTACTAAAAAAAGTCAATACGTACTTTATATCCATTTCCTAAGTTTTTACCTTAGTGTTTTTTTCTGTCCCAAGATCTCACATTTAGTTGTAATATGTCCTTAACTCCTGTTGGTGGTGACCATTTCTGACACTTTCCTTGTTTTTTATGACCTTGAGAGTTTTGATGGATACTGCTCATTATTTTTTACAATGTCCCTCAATTAGGACTGTTTTTCTCAGGATTAAAATGGAGATAAGGGGATGGGGAGGAAGACTGCAGAGGTAAAGTACCCTTTTCATCACATCATGTGAAGGGTATGTTTCACCAACATAACATCACTATGGATGTCAATCTCCATCACCTGGCTGAAGTTTCAGATTTCTCCACAGTGAGGTTTCTCTTCCCTGCCCCCACCCCTTCCCACACCATCCTCTTTGCAAAGAAGTCACACTTGAAGAGTCAGGACTTGTGCTCCACCTTTTGTAGGGTAGAGAACCTACTCAATTATATAAAATAGTCTCTTCTTCCTCATTTATTTATTGTTTCTTCAATCATTTTTATATCAGTACTAGAAGCCTAGTGCATAAAATTCATGCATTGAAGGAGGGGTTTCTCTCAGCCCAGCCTGCACCCTCTCCAATCTGGGACCCCTCAAAGGACATCCGATTGCTGGCACTTGGACATTCCTCTAACAATCTGGGACTGCTGGCTCCCATCTGCTTGCCTGCCTCCCAGCCTAATCATCCCATAACCATTCCCTTGCCAGCCTGATCAACACCTAATTGCTCTCCTGCCAGCCCAATTACCCCCTAACTGCTCCCCTGCCCGCCCAATTGCCCCAACTGCCCTCCCCTTTCATGTAGGCCTGGCCCTCCCAAAGGCCCTCCCCTGCTGGCCCAGTCCCCCCCAACTGCCTCCCCTGCTGTCCATCTTTTGGTGGCCATCTTTGACCACATTGTGGGGGTGGTGGTTATTTTTGACCACATGAATGTGGCCATCTTTGACCACATTGGAGTAGCCATCTTTGATCACATGGGAGGGCCTATCTGACACATTGGGGTGGCCATCTTGTGTAAGGGTGAGAGGGTCAATTTTCATATAACTTCTTTATTATATAGGATGGACTCAATATTTATTGTGTGCTTTGTGTAAGCCCACACTGCTTGACTTTATTGTGCCAATGGTTCCAGCTTTGGTCATGGTGAACTCTTTTAGTTGGCTCCTGTGTACCTTTGACATACTCCCACTATTGTGGGTTTTGTTGTCATTATTTTAAGCACTTCCTTATTTTCTGAATATTAGTTGCTCCAGGCTCTTCTTATGTATGTTCTACCCTAGTTATAGAATACTGACTTACCTTTTATAATTCTTCTAAATTTATTATACACTGAGTAGCCAGACTATTATGATCTCTGAACACATAATAATCTGGCCACTCAGTGTAGACTGACAGAGTTAGTATTTTAAAATAAGGTTTTTCTATGTATAAGAGCTGCATTGTGAATAGTTAGGAAGAAGCAGAGGACTTACTAGCCAGAGGCTGGGGGCCACTATCTCCTGGTCCCTTGACATATCAAGATTTACAAGCTTTCCCTTATATATAAGTACCCTTGTTAGCCAGATTATTATGTGTTCAGAGATCATAATAATCTGACCACTCAGTGTACAATGTGATAGTGTGTGTGTGTGTGTGTGTGTGTGTGTGTGGTTAAAACCACTGGCTGGATGACTTCCACTTATCCCTTCGGGTTCACATTCAACCCTTTTCTGCCTGCTCTGTTTCCAGAGAAGCTGACCTGTATGGACTTCAAAAGAGTCCCTTGCCCGCTCGCTGGCTTACAGCAGGGCCCTGACAATGGGGCTTTCCCACAGGTGACAGAAGAAGCACCAATACTGAATGTATTTCTTTCTCTGTTCTTTCTTTGCATGCTTTGGCATGCTTCATGCTTTGTTGAAGATCTCAGCTCACAAAAGACAGTCCTCTCCACACAGGCATCTCTATCTTAGTACCCTCCATCCTGCCTCCCCATAGGCCTCCTTCCCATCTCTCTACTTTGGCTGCTTCAGGTTAGGGGTAAGACTTAGGTCACTGTCCTAAATCTTGCAGTTTCCTCTCACCTTGCTCACACTTTTGTATACAGTCTTTTTTGTAAATTCTCTAAAACTCTCAATTTAATTGTATCCTCTCTTTTCTGTTGGTACTCTTTCCAATATCTTTAGGAATAAGGTAATCATATTTTAGAGGGAGAAAGGAGGAAATTAAGGAAGAAAAGGTCAAATGAGGGAGAAGGAAAGGAATAGCAAGAGTGACCAAGAGGGAGAAGAGGTTAAGAAAAGTCCTGAGATTATATAAATGTTTTGTGCTAATTTGAAGGATGATGCTTGGATCAGAGGTCAGGTTTGCAATTTACCACCAATTTAAACATTCTTATTCTTTTTAAGACCACGTGGGCTAAGTGATTTTGTTTTAGAATTTAAATTTAGAGCTAATACTTTTAATATGTAGAGTGACTATTAATAACTCTTATGGTATGCTGACAATGTGTTAAACACTGAATTCTGAAGTTGCTTAAGAGCAAACATTTCTTATTAGTCCAAAACAACTGTGAAAGTTCCATATGTATGTATTTATGATGATTCATATTTCCATTTGCATTATCTTAGATTGCTTCTTAGTGAACAATAAAACTCATCATATACAACTCTTTAGATTTTGCAAAGAATATGATGAAAATGTGTTCTTGGTAAAAGAATTTTGAATTTCCAAGTAGTTTAGAATGCTTTCATTGCATTATAAAAATTTTTATAAATACTGAAATATGAACATAGTTCATTAATTACTTATAACAATCTATTGATACGTTTTTATTGCTTTCTAACTACATAGGTTGGCACTTAATATATATTATTTAATTTAATTCTCAAAACAATCTGTTCTTTTAGAAATGCACATTTTACAGATGAGCAAATTAGACAAGGAGACTAAGATTATTCCAGAAAACACACCACTGGGATTGGAATATGAACCTTCTTAACCATAACTCTGTGCTTTTTAAATCACACTATCCTACATAATAAAAGGCCAGAGACCATAATGGCATAACGACAGGAATGACCAATTGACCAGTTGCTCTAAAGTGCATTGACCACATCTCAGTCCCTTCCCAGCACACAGGCTTCCATCACTGGATAGCCCACGGGAAACCACTGGGGAATGCAGAGTGAGACTGGGGACTGGGTGGCAGGCAGAAGATGGCCCTGATTACAGGTTAGGCCTAGGGACCCTACCCATGCACAATTTTGTGTGCTGGGTCTCTAGTTAGTTAATACTAGCATTTACTCTTTGGCGCAATCCTATCTAATAAAAGAGCAATATGCAAATTGACCGTACCTCCACTGCACCAACAAGCCACACCCACCAGCCAATCAGAGTGAGTATGCAAATTAATCCAACCAATATGGCTACGGCCACAGAGAGAGCAGGAGGGAAACTTGGGTTGCCCCTGGTGATGGAGGAAGCCAAGATTTTGGCACACCTTGGCAGGCAGGCCTCCACTTAAAGCAACAAAGTTTTAATGACTGTGCAGCAGAAGGCTTGGCTCTGCTCCAGGCTACAAAGTTTCAATTGTAGAAGATAAATAAATCCCAGATACCAGGGCCTCCACTTGAGTTGCCAGGGGACTTGGCTGCCCTGCATACCACCATAGGCCCCTCGCCCAGGCCACCTCATGACCCAAGGGAACATCCATCCTGATCCAGGACACCATTCAGGGCAAACCAGCTGTCCCCCAACTGTGCACCAGGCCTCTATCCTAGCTAATAAAAGAGTAATATGAAGATTGACCATCACTCCAACACACAAGATGACTGCCCCCATGTGGACACAAGATGGTCACCACAAGATGGCCAGCAGGGGGGCAGTTGGGAGAGACCAGGAAGGCAGTTAGGGGTGATCAGGCCCACAAGATAGGGCAGTTAGGGGCAAATAGGCTGGCAGAGGAGTGGTTAGGGGGTGATCAGGCTGACAGGCAGAAGGAGTTAGGGGCAATCAGGAAGGTAGGCAGGTGAGCAGTTGGGAGCCAGAAGTTTTGGTTTGTGAGAGGGATGTGGGACTGCCTGTTTAGGCTGTTTAGATCGGGCCTAAACGGGCAGTTGGACATCCCTCAAGAGGTCCCAAATTTGAGAGGGAGTAGGCTGGGCTGAAGGACACCCCTCTCTGTGCATGAATTCCGTGCACCAAGCCTCTAGTTAATTTATAGTTATGCAGTACACTAAAATATGAAGTGAAGATGTAAGTTTTAGCTAGTATTGAAAATTATTTTACCTTATGTACTGTGCTTTAAATGAGCCAACTTTCTTTTCTTTTTTGGGGGGGAACAACTAAGATGAAATCATTTTTTATGATTTTTATTATTTCCTGTCAAGGTATTTAATTTTGGTTTTATTTCAGAGAAACAAATAGTCAAAATTATATTAATGGGAACAAGAAATAATCTTTTCCTCCATCTGAAGTTTTGATTCATTTAATTGTTCAAACTTTCACTTGGTGAAGAGAATTGAGACACACTGCTTTAATGCTAGGAGTGGGGCTAATGTGCGTACAGTCAGTATGAGAATCCACATGGGTCAATTAAAGTCAATGTTACTCTGTCTTGGACAACTCCTACTCTAATTTAAATAATGACTCATTCCCCAAGCTGTAACACAAGTACACTCTTCTTTCATTTTTTTTCACAAATAATTTTACACATCTCATCATGGGTTAGGTGTTCTATGGGCTCTGCAGTGACAGACAGCCATGTTTAAAGCAGTCTTTACTAAGTACTGGTTATTATTGTGTCCAAACATACTTTCAATTATGCTAACATTTTAAAATATTTGTTACAGACAGTTGTGAATATATCCCAGAATCCTAAAAGATCCAGTTGAGAAGGTCCTCAGAGATCTGAGATCTTCCAGTGAATATGTCCTGCATATTCCTGGGGTCAGGAAGTTGTGGAGGTAGTGACTTTCTCAGTCACAGAGCAAAAGCAGGCTCTTTGCTGACTCTCAAGTACGCTCTCAAAGAGGATACAGGCTGTGCAAGGATACTGAGTGAATCATTCATTCACTTATTTATTCATTCATCTGTTGGCTCACTCAATTAACACATACCTGTTGAGCATCTTTTCCAGGTGGGTGATTTATAGGCTGGGGCTGGGCACTCACTGTGAGCAGAAAAGGTCAGACATCACCTGGCTATTCTGTCTACTTCAGTACTAGATCTATGGTAAAATACTCACTAATAAGCTATTAAGTAACACTAATATAATTCATTAAATGAGGAGATTTATCTATGAGTATAGGAGAAACTAGAGTGATAAGTAGTGAATACAGAAGGAAGCCATAAGAAAGAAAAAGGAAGGTTTTCTAACATTGTTTTGGGAAGGGGTAGGCTTGGTTAGGACTCTCCGCAGATGTAAAGCTGAATTATAAACTGAAAGTTGTGAAGGAGTTGGTCAATTGGACAATCGGATTGAGGTTGGTAAGGGTGTCTCATGCACAAGAAAGAATATGAGGAGGCCCAAAACCTGCTGTTGTGAAGGAACCAGAGAAGTGATTTTGTAATGGGAATGTATAAATTCATGAAGAAATCAATGATGACAATATTTATTCTCTGCTTACTTTGTGCCAACACATTTCAAATGTTCTACATATACTATTTTACTAAATCCTCATGCCAAAACTACGGGAAATATTATTCCCATGTCTTTACAGAAGATTATATTGAGGATTACGAAGGTTAAAGATTTCACTCAAATCATACATAAGGGTTTGATGAAATGGAATTCACCCAGGTGTATGGGTCAGTGTTTGCCCTTACCTACAATCCTTCATTCTTTCTGAACTGAAAGCTAAATTGGTATTTTATGCCTTTCTAGTCTTTCTTCATACTTAAAAGTTCAATTCATACAGTAGGAAAAATTGTTCAAACCTCCAAACAATCTGAATTTATGCCTTGTCATTCTGCATTTGCTTAATGAATGCAAACCTCTATATTTCCTTTATTTTGTGGGTTTATGAACGTCAGCATCATACTTTATATTTGCTCTGACTTTTTAAAATGCCTAACCTGCTATAATTAAAGATACCTACATTGTACAAAAAACACTTCTCTCCTACTTTTAACAACCCCCACTAAACATACCAAAAGTAAATAAGCAAACACTAACATGTGAGCTCAGACAAGCAGCACTTTATACTTTCAATGCCCTGCTATGTAACATGTGTATCTTGCCAGTTTCTGGGCTTGCTTTCTTCCTAGGTTTTCCCCTGTATCATTTTTTGTGTGTGTGGCTGCTTCAGTTCTGTTTAATATTTGCTTATTTTTGTTGAAATCCCCAGTGCAGAAACCCACAAACCAAACAAAAACGAATGGAAAACACTGAGCAGCTCAAATGTCCTTGGAGACACTCATTTTTTGTTTGTTTGTTTGTTTGCCACCATTTGTCATTCTCTGCTCAGAGAGAGCAAGGTTTTAGCGCACAGATCAATATTCTCTTAACCCAGACTTGACCTGTAGGGGGCTTGCCTCTCACTTTGGCCAGCTCCTCTGAGTTGGCCCTCCTCCCCGAAACCCCAGAAATAATTTTGTCTGAGTAAAATGACAATTTTTCATCCTTTGGTCAAAACTGGTAACAAAAAAGGGAATAATGGTTGCTGACATACGAAATGATAGATTTGACACATGGCGTGCTGAGCTGGGAGCCTTCTTGCCAAAGTAGGAAGACAGATAATCGAGCTGTTGGTTCTGCTGCCTTCCCTGCGGAACCCCACCCAGCCCGCCCTGGTATCCTTTTTTTTTTTTTGCCTTTATATTGAAGAAGTTTTTGTCTCTGACTCTGAATAGGAAGCAAGTAAATGCACTACTGTTCCTCCCCAAATAAACATTTCCAGGTCCTACAGAAACGACCCCTGTCTGCCTCTGCCAGGCCGCAGCACAGCACGGGGGGCCCTGCTGGCTGCAGGAGGAGGATTGGGGCGGGAGGGGGGGGGCGCGCCTTAGCAAGTTCACGGAGAGGGGCGCAGACCCAGGGCCGCCGCTGGCACAGGCTGCTCTTTGCTTTTCAGAGCACCCACCGTCCAGAAACACCTCTCCCGGCCGCCCGCACGCCTGTGGAGGCTGCCACACAGGAGCACAAAGAGTGGCCTTTCTTAACCATCTGGCAAAAAGCGCGCTCGGGCGGAAATGGGAGGGCCGCAGGGGGACGGCGTGGGGTTTGGGGGGCTCTCTAGACAGACTTGGTGACCCGCCGCCTCAGGGCGGGCTCCAGCCCCAGGACCCCAACACTGCTCACACAAAGCTGCTTTCAGAATCTAAGCGAACCAAGCAGGAGCAGTTTTTATCCCTGCATGGGATCCCTGGCATTTGGCCCTCTTTAAAACCCTGTTCACTCTGAAAGCCCCAGGTGCCATTTGCCTCAGTTATGTGCACTGACGGATTGGAAGCCCCCAGGCTGCCCCGCAGAGGGGTGAGCACAGCACCAGGTGCTCCTAAGTAAACCAGCCTCATCTTCCTTTCTTCCTCCCCAGCCACTACCTGGGGAGCTATCACTCTTACCCCATTGCAAGGAGCATTGAAATACCCCCATCCTAAAGACGAAATGTATAAATAGTCTAGGAGATGCTATTTATAAAGCCACAACTTTTCAATTTCATTTTGAAAGACTGTTTAGAACGTATTTTTAACCTATCTCACAAAGGTGATCTTTTCCTTAAAACGGCCAAGCTTACCAAGTGCACACATACAGTACTAAACAGACAGAAGATTCTATTACAGGCTGCTCTCTCCTGAGCAGGCTTTCTGTCTTTTCTTTTCTCTTTCTTTCTTTCTTTCTTTCTTTCTTTCTTTCTTTCTTTCTTTATTTCTCCTTTTTAATTTTTTAAAAAATTTTCATGTATGTGTATGAATTGATGAAAAACATTTTTTTCTTGTAAAATATTATTCGACACATTCTATGGTATTTTTCACATTTTCTACATGTTTGGCACTTTAGCCAAACCTGTTAAAAGGGGGAAACAAATTGAAGAATCCTAATATTTAGTTTCAAATAACCATTGCCAATATAACAGTTGAAGGAAACAAGTTTTTTTCAGGGAGACTATATTTCAGTATAATTTTTAAGAACTCAAAGATAGAACTATCTATTATCACAGGAGATAATAAAGATGTATAAATATTTTGAGATGTGTAGACAGACTATGAGGAGAAAAAAAGAGGAGAGGAAGTTAAATTTGAAAACAACAACAGCATCAAACCCTGATAGAAATCAAAGTTTTCAATAATGAGAAATATTCTGTAAAAAAATGTCCAAGTAAGTTATTGTATTTTATTCTTTTCCTTAGGAACTAGGTTCCTCACAAAACCATGAATTACCTGAAAGTGGTGTTGGTGTGTGTTTGACATTAATCTGAAGGTCATGAGTGAGGGTGCATTTGCTTCTTCCAGTGGCCCCTAAGTGCGGAGTGTGAGCAGCCTACGGCATTTCCTATTCAATAGCAATTTCAAGTACAGGATTGCTGAATGTAGAACCATTTTTGAACACGCTCCCTGAGGCAACAGCAAGATGAAGAACGTTTCAGGAAGCCGATGAAATAGAAATGAACCGAGCAGAGCAGCAGTGTTCTCTGGAAAGCAGCAATCCTGCTCTCCGGCCTCCCCTCCCCTGGTTTGCCTCCCGCCCTGGGCCTGCCTCCCCACCAGGCCAGCGGGCTCCTGGAGCTGGAGGGACTCAGAGCTGAGAACTGCCTCAACTTTCCTTGGAGTTTTTCTTAGGGAAAAGGTCCCTTTCTTACCAGAGAATTTGGTGATGTGACTTGCCTAGGAGATGTTTTCTTTACCAATTTGTCCTCTGAGGATCTTATGACAGGTGTGGCTATAGAGGTATGAGTTTGCTCCCAGCAGTCTTCCTTACCGGAGAATACAAAAGAGTTAAGATGCTGTTTCTTGCTTTGGAATTAATCAGATTCATATTAGCTGGAGTAAATGTCATGTTGGCAACTTTTCCTTCTCACACAGTCTTTGTGAGACTTGTTTCCAGTCTTTGCCATGAGGAAATGATGAAGTTGAGAGATGCAGTGCCATATACTGAGTATCTGTTTGTCAGTGGGCATAGGAAGTAAATTGTATCTGCTACTAAGGGGGTCATAGAGCAGCAAGTTAAAAAGACTGCTTACAGAAATGATATGTCAAAGGAAATAAAAATTTTTCTTAGTGCTTCCTAGGTGGACTGCCTTTTTGGAAATAAAATGTTCATAAATACCCCTCTGTGGTAAGGCTTGGTCATGTTTAATTGCTACTCACCAAAACAGCTTTGAAATTCTCACAGCTTTCTGAGATCAATGAAACCAAAATAACTTCCTCCAAGGCACACTTGAAGCCCAGCACCACCAGAGAGGGAAAGCGTGTCCTCTGTGCTGCACTACGGACAGTGCAGTCTAGGTTGCATGCTGTTCTTGTGTCACATTGCCTGCGGGGGACCTCTCTGTTCTGCCTGAGAGCAAAATTTCCTGGAACAAGTAGTTCAGCCTCATCCAGCCTCTTTCATCATAAAGTGAGGGCTATAATAGTGCCCATCTCAGAGGATTGTTGCAAAGATTAGGTACTTAATCATACATTACTTGAAATATCCTGCCTTATATACTGAACGAAGACTGAATGCCTCAATATATGTTAACTGTTAACAGAGATTCATTAATTTCTTCAACTAATGTTTAGTCATTACTTGTGAGGTTGAATATTTGGGAGATTCAAGAAAATAATTGGCTTGGATCAGATAGATTGAGATGGGTATTAGGCTAAAAAAAAAATTCTTATGTAGTCAAGAGTAGAGAGCAATAGCCCCTAACTTGGCAATATCAGGAAAATAGTGCAGCTGGAATGGTGGCTCAGTGGTTGAGCATTGATTTATGAACTGGGAGGTCACTGTTTGATTCTGGTCAGGGCATATGCTCCAGTTGCAGGCTTGATCCACAGTGGGGGGCATGCAGGAGGCAGCCAATCATTGATTCTTTCTCATCATTGTTGTTACTATCTCTTCTTCTCCCTTCCTCTCTGAAATCAATAAAACTATATTTAAAAAATAAAACAAAGTAAATAATAATCAATTATAAGCTCCTCCAGGGGTGGTGGCAGAATCAGAGGTGATGCATGAGAAAACTGGACAATCATAGGCAGAAGAATGCAATTGCACTATTTGACACCATCCACAGAACTTGAAGTTGAAGTGGATGAAAGGTTTAAATAGAAGGCAAGAAGTTCTAAAACCTCTAGAAGAAGACATAGAGAGAAGA
Organism: Lasiurus cinereus; assembly: GCA_011751065.1. Classification (NCBI taxonomy): domain Eukaryota; kingdom Metazoa; phylum Chordata; class Mammalia; order Chiroptera; family Vespertilionidae; genus Lasiurus; species Lasiurus cinereus. The sequence goes on along the minus strand of JAAGEH010000041.1, from coordinate 3,818,608 downwards.
TTCCTTTGAATTGGTCTTGGCAATGATATTTTAATTGTGAAAACAAAAGCAAAATAAAAAAAGCACTGGTGGGAATACATAAAACTAAACTTTTTGCTCAGTAAAAGACACAATCAGCAAAATTAAAAGTTGCAAACCTTATTTCTGATAAGAGATTAATATTTCAAATATATAAATGACTAATATAACTCAATGGAAGAACAAAACAAAACAAAAACTATTAAAAAGCAAGGATTTGAATGGATAATTTTCTAAAGAAAATGTACAAATGGCCAATGGGTACATGAAAAGATGTTCAACATTACTACTCAAAAAGAAAATGCAGCCAGAACCAGTTTGGCTCAGTGGAGAGAGCGTCAACCTGTGGACTGAAGGGTCCCAGGTTTGATTCCGGTCAATGGCATGTATCCTGGTTGCAGGCACATCCCCTGTAGGGGGCATGCAGGAGGCAGCTGATCAATGTCTTTCTCTCTCTCATCGATGTTTTAACTCTCTATCCCTCTCTCTTCCTCTCTGTAAAAAATCAATAAAATGTATTAAAAAAAAGAAAATGGAAATCAAAGCCACAATGAAAACCACCTCATACCTGTTAGAATGATTATTATCATTGACACAGTAATTACAAGTGTTGGAGTGGTTGTAGAATGAAAGGAGCCTTCATTCATTGCTAGTGGGAATACAAATTGGTACAGCCAATATGGAGAACTGTATGGAGGTTCCTCAAAGAGTTAATAGAGTTAACATATGACCCAACAAAGCTTCTTCTGGGTACCTAACTCAAAATATTGAAAATATTTGCAAAGATATATGCACCCCTATGTTCACAGCAGCATTATTCATGGTACCCAATACATGGAAATAAGCAAAGTGTACTTGCCCAAGTAATTAGATAAAGAAGATGTGGCATGTATATACATTAAAATACCACTTAGCCATAATAAAAGATGAAACAATATCATTTGCAATAACAGAGATGTATCTTGAGATTATTATTCTAGGTGAAATAAGTTGGACAGAAAAAGTAACTGTATGATTTCATTCATATGTATAGATAGAAAACTGAAGGAAATGAACAAACAGAAACAGAGACAACAGTGTGTTATTACAAAGGGAAGGGGGTGAGGGTAGTAAAAGATAAAGGGGGTTAATTATATGATGACAGAAGATTTGACTTTGACAGTGCAATCAAATATGTAGATGGTGTATCATAAAAATGTATATTTGAAACCTATATAATTTTATTAACCAATGTCACCCCAATAAACTAAACTAAAAAATATAAGAGATTGGCGAGGCTGTGAAAAAAAGGGAACCTTTGTCACTACTGGTGGGAATGTAAACTGGTGAAACCATTATAGAAGAGAGTATGGAAATATTGCAAAAATAAAAATACAACTACCATATTATCCATCAACTCCACTGTTAGTGTATATCCTAAAGTAATGAAAATGCTATCTTTTCTGCTGTTGTTGACAATATTATGGTTGTTCCCCAGTTTCTGCTTTGCCTCCTCAAAGATATCTGCATGCCCACATTCATTTTAACATTATTCAAAACAGCCAAGATATAGAAACAACCTGTGTTCATCAGTGGATGGATGGGTAAAGAAATGAGAAATAGAATATTATTCAGCCATAAAAATAAGGAAATCCTTTTTTTTTTCAACAACATAGATAGACCTTGATGGCATTATGCTAAGTGAAATAAGTCAGAGAAAAACAAACCCTATATGTTGTCACTTATATGTGGAATCTAAAAAAGTCAAACTCATAAAAATAGAGAGTAGAATGGTGGTTGTCAGGGGCTTGGGATTGGTGGGAGAAATGGGGAGATGTTGATCAAAGGATATAAATTATCGGTAATAAGGTGGATAAATTCTGGGGATATAACATATAGAATAGTGATTATACAATAGTGTATTATATACTTCAGAGTTATGAAGACAGTAGATCTTACACTTTATTATCATCTTCAAAAATGTAATAATGTGCCGAGACCAGTTTGGCTCAGTGGATAGAGCGTCGGCCTGCGGACTGAAAGGTCCCGGGTTCGATTCCGGTCAGGGGCATGTATCTTGCTTGCGGGCACATCTCCACTGTGGGGTGTGCAGGAGGCGGCTGATCGATGTCTCTCTCTCATCGATGTTTCTGACTTTCTATCCCTCTCCCTTCCTCTCTGTGAAAAATCAATAAAATATATTTTAAAAAAATGTAATAATGTGAAGAGATAAAAGTGTTAATTAACCATATTGTTGCAATTATTTTACAATATAAAGGTGTCCCAAAAACTGCTATATACACTTTGAATAATTATTAATTCCAATAGTTTAAATCTTAAAAGAAAGAACCATAATTGAGCTATCAGAAAAAAAATTATGTATACATTTTTTGGAACACCATGTATATGTATACTGTAAATGTATATTAAACCTTAAACCTACATGTGTTGTGTCAATAGTATCTCAGAAATAAATGGCTCAGGAGGTGTTTTTTGTTTGTTTGTTTTTGTTTTGTTTTGTTTTTGTATTTTTTTTACTTCTTTAGATCTCTTCACTTTCTATATAGAATTTCTTTTCCATTTTAATCTCTGGTCCTCTAATGTTTTTTATGTAATCTACTAGAGGCCCAGTGCACGAAGTCATTCATAGGTGGGCCAAGCGGGCGAGGCTGGCCAGAGAGAGGAGCGTAGGTGGTTGGCAGGTGGTCATGCCCTCTGGTTGAACTCCTGATTGAGAGCACAATTTGCATATTTTCCTTTTATTATATAGGATGACTGAGTCTTTCTTTCTTATATTTTTTCTTTCTCATTCTTCTTCCCTCTGTCCCAGAAAAATGAAAATGTAAGGGCTTTATTTAAACTTTGCTGGTAGTTTTTAAGGAAAACAGTTGCTCCTTCTCAGATGAAAACACCATTTTGTCATTTTCTCTAGCATAACATCATTTGAAGGCATATGGGAAAGCAAGTGCAACTTGGGATAATCAATATTTTTGTCAAAAAGTTATAAAACTATCTTAACTTAGAAAACATATCATTTGATTATTGCCATTATTTCAAAATCTGCTTTATTGATTTAGGATTTACCTATAATAAAACTTGCCCATTTTAAGTGCACCTTTTTTGAGCGTTGAAAGCTATGTACTGCATGGTTGTGAGACTGTCATCACCATCCCATCAAGAACATTCTGATTGCTCCAGAAGGGTCTCGGCTCCTGCTGCTGGCATCCAGCAGCCTCTGTTCTGCTCTCTGCTTCTATGGTTTTCTTTTATTATAATGTTATATAAGTGGAATCATAAAGTAGGTGTCTTTTGTGTCTGGACTTTTGACACAGCATGATGCTTTAGAAATTCATGTCTGCCTCTGTATGTATCAGCTTTTTCCTTTTAATTGCTGAGTAATATTCCATTATATGAGAATACCACAATTTGTTTTTCATCAGTAGATGGAAATTTGCATTATTTTCTGTATTACCAAATATAGAAAAACTGCTATGAACTTTTCATATTAACCTTTAATTGGACAGATTTTTTTAAATTAGGTAAATACTTAGGAATGGTATTAAAATAAATGCATGCCTATGTTTTTAAGGAATTATAAAATTGCTTTTCAAAATGGTGAATTGCCATCAGTAAATATCAATAAATAATTTTTAAGTTATAAGATAAAACTTTTTTATGAGGTCATAATCAATATTTATAAATAAAATTATTATAAGGCATTTCTATGGGATTTTTATGCAAAAGATGGAACAATTAACTTCAAAAACTCTTACTTGGAAATAAGGTGATGATCTAATTGAATCCTTTTTTTATTGTTTAAAGTATTACAAATAGTAGTACATACATATCATTTTTTTCTCCCCATTGACCTTCTCCCAGCACATGCCCTCACTCTTTCCCTACCCCCAGTGTCTTCTGTGTCCATTGGTTGTGCTTATATGCATGCATACAAGTCCTTTTGGTTGGTGTTTTACCTTCTTCCCCTCCACCCACTCAGCGTTCCTGCTGTAGTTTGACAGCCTGATGCTTCTCTGCCTCTATCTATTTTTGTTCATCCTATCTAATAAAAGAGTAATATGCAAATTGACCATCGTTCCAACACACAAGATGGCTGCCCCCATGTGGACACAAGATGGCCAGTAGGGGAGGGAAGTTGAGAGGGGCCAGGTCTGCAAGGGAGGACAGTTGTGGGTGATCAGGCCAACAGGAAAGGGCAGTTGTGAGGGACCAGGTGTTTGCTCAAGTATTTGGTTGTTATGGACCCTGGCTCTTTATATATATTCTAGAGGCCCACTGCACCAAATTCATGCATGGGGGGTGGTGTCCCTCAGCCCAGTCTGTACACTCTCCAATCTGAAACCTCTCGAGGGATGTCCGACTGCCCATTTAGGCCTGATCCTGATAGGCAGTCGGACATCCCTCTCATAATCCAGAACTGCTGGCTCCCAACTGCTTGCTAGCCTGCTTCCTGATTGCCCCAACCATTCCCCTGCTAGCCTGATTGATACCTAACTGCTCCCCTGCCAGCATGATTGCCCCTAACTTCCCTCCCATGCAGGCCTGGTCACCCCTAACTGCTCTACCATGCAGACCTGGGTCCCCCCCCCCAAATGCCCTTCCTTGCAGGCCTGGTCCCTGCCAACAACCCTCCCCTGCTGGCCATCTTGTGGTGGCCATATTGTGTCCACATGGGGGCAGGATCTTTTGACCCATGGGTGTAGTAATCTTGTGTATTGGAGTGATGGTCAATCTGCATATTACTCTCTTATTAGATATGATAGAGGGCTGGTGCACTGATGGGGTACAGCTAGTTTGCCATGAAGGATGTCAGGGATCAGGGTGGATGTTCCCTTGGGGCATGGGGTGGCCTGGGCCAGGGTCCTATGGTGATTTGCAGGCCGATCAAACCCCCTGGTGACCCAAGAGATTTATTTATCTTCTACAATTGAAACTTCATAGCCTAGAGCTGAGCCAAGCCTTCTGCTCACACAGCCATTGAAATTTTGTTGCCTTAAGCAGAGGCCTGGGTTGGCCAGGGTGTATGGAAAGCTTGGCTTCCTCCATCACCAGGGGCAACCCAAACCTCCCCCCTGCTGTCTCTGGTTGTAGCCATCTTCGTTGGATTAATTTGCATACTTGCTCTGATTAGCCTGTGGTTGTGACTTGTGGGCATGGCTTGGATGTAGCGGAGGTGTGGTCAATTTGCATATTGCTCTTTTATTAGATAGAAGATTATATAGGATTCATGCCATCTGTGAATAAAAATAGTTTCTTTTTTGTGTGTGTGTGTGTGTGTTTTTTTACAATATCTGTCACTTCCAGTCTGATGTTGAAAAATGTTGGTGAAAGTGAATATCCTTGTCTTGTTTCTGATCTTAATGGGAAAGCTTATTGTTACTCATCATTCAGTTTGATGTTCATTGTGGGATGTTTATAAAAATTCTTTACCAAGTTGGGATGTTCCATTCTATTTCTAGTCTTCTCATTGTTCATGAAAACATTTATCATGACTGGGTTTGGGATTTTGTCAACTGTTTTTTTTTTCCATTTATTGATATGATCATGTGATTTTTATGCTTTAGTTGGATATTGTGATAGATTACATTGATTTTATTTGAATATCAAATCATCTCTGTATACCTAGGATCAATGCCACTTCCATTTTGTGTAATTCATTTTATACATTGATGGATTGAATTTGTTAAGATTTTGTTGAGGATTTTTATATCAATTTTCATGATAGATATTGGTCTGTATTTTTTTCTCCTTGTAAAGTCTAGTTCTAATTTTTGTATTAGGATAATGCCAGCCTCCTAGAATGATTTAGGAAGTATTCTAATAGAATACTCATAGCATTATTTAGAAGTATTACTTATGCTTCTATTTTCTGAGCATATAGAGAATCAGCATAATTTTCTCCTCAAATGTTTGGTAGGGTTTACCAGTGAATCCCTTTGGGCCTTGTGCTTTATATTTGCAAAGGCTATTGATATTTAATTTTTTTAATAGAAATTGGCTTATTCAGACTTCATTCTCATGTGAGTTTTGGCAGATGATTTTAATTGATCCTTTAAGTTCCTGCTGGAGCATTCAATGAATTTTTTTAATTAAATCTTTATTATTCAGATTACATTTGTTTCTCTTTTTTCCCTTCCATAGCACCCCTCCACCCAGCTCCCACCCTTCCCTCTACCCTTACCTCCCTCCCATTGACCTCATCCATAGGTGTATGATTTTTGTCCAGTCTCTCCCTGTACACCCCTCACCCCTTTCTCCCTGAGAATTATCAGTCCACTCCCTTTCTGTACTCCTGATTATATTATATTCTGTTGATCAAATTTTTAATTCACTTAATTTTTAGATTCCCCTGTTGATAGATATGTATTTGTTGTTCATAATTTTTTGTCTTTTACCTTTTTCTTCTTCGTCTTCTAAAAGAGTACCTTTCAACATTTCATATAATACTGGTTTGGAGTTTATGAACTTCTTTAGCTTTTTCTTATCTGTGAAGCTCTTTATCTGCCCTTCAATTCTGAATGATAGCTTTGCTGGGTAGATTATTCTTGGTTGTAGGTTCTTGCTATTCATCATGTTGAATGTTTCTTGCCACTCCCATCTGGCCTGCATTGTTTCTGTTGAGAAATCAGCTGACAGTCGTATGGGTGCTTCCTTGTAGGTAATGAACTGTTTTTCTCTTGCTGCTTTTAATATTCTCTCTTTGTCTTTTGCTCTTGGTATTTTAATTATGATGTGTCTTGGTGTGGTCCTCTTTGGATTCCTTTTATATGGGGTTCTGTGTGCTTTCTGAACCTGTAGGTCTATTTCTTTTACCAGATGTGGGAAGTTTTCAGTCATTATTTCTTTAAATAGGTTTTCAGTGTCTTGTTCTCTCTCTTCTTCTGGCACCCCCACAATTCTGATGTTGGTACGCTTGAAGCTGTCCCAGAGTCTCCTTACATTATGTTCACATTTTTGGATTCTTTTCTCTTCTTGCTTTTCCAGTTGAATATTTTCTGCTTCTTTATATTTCAAATTTTTTACTTGATTCTTGCCTTTCTCTAGTCTCCTGTTAGGACTCTGTATAATATTTTTTTATTTCAGTCAGTGTCTCTAGTTGGTCCTTTTTCATCTCCTCTAGGCTCTCGCTAATCTTATCCAACTTTTCCAGCATATTCTTGAAAAACCTTACAAGCGTGGTTTTGAACTCTGAATCCAGTCGTTTTTTTCCCTCCATTTCTTTTGTGTGTGATCCCTTCCCTTGTCTCGGCATTTTCACTATGCCCAAAGAACTTCTTTGTTGGATTCAGCCTTATGATACCAGATTTGCAAAACCGAAGAAGCCTCTGTTGAGCTTGGGATGGGTGGAGTCTCATGGCTTAAGGGACCGCCTTGCCTTGCCGTCAGCCCTGACTTCCATGGTCCCTGAGTCTCAGGTGACTGGGTAATCGCTGGAGCTGTCCTTGTGCTCGCGCACCCGCAATGCCTCTAGACCACTGCTCCTCTGGTTCCCCTGTGCTCCAGGACAACACGAGTCTAGGTCCCTAGGGTTTAACCTGAAACAGGGGCTTAGTGGAGTCAGAAGTGGCACAGTTGGGAGGGTCTGTCTCCCACCTGCTTGTGAAAGCCAGTGGCACAATCAGCAATCTGTCCTCTGCACGCAGTGCCGTGCACGCCTGCAGTCCTCTGATCTTTTGTGACTCCCCTAAATTTCCATGCACCTCTCCCTTTTTACAGTCCAAACTCCTCCCGTATGAGTTTCGGCTGGGTCTGGGGTTTAGTGTCGTAAGATAAGGGGTTCAATGCCTTTGAGAGTCTCTGTTTCGCTCCTGCCAGAGAAAATCAGCCAGGTACTCCGGCACCCGCTCTCTGCACAGGTGCGTGTCTCCATACCTCAGCTTTTTTCAGCTCCTCTGAGTCTCTGTGAGCCCCTCTCTTTCCCTCTAGTTGTAAAATTTCCACTCAGCCAGCTTTCCTGTGGTTCTGGATGATGTCTGTTCTGTCTTTTAGTTGTAGTTTTGAAATTGTTGTGCGAGACACCAGTGTAGGTGTTTACCTATGCCGCCATCTTGGATTTCTCTCAATGAATTCTTGTCTTCTCATCAGGTGGAAATATGCAAATACAAGTTTGTGTACACATCTTGAATCCTATATCTAAATTCAAGATCTAGTACATCATGAACATTATTCAGTTCAGGTTTGTTCAATGAGGGAAGGGGTCCTGAGACCATCCTGAACAAATGTTAGGTGGATGAACATATATTTTTAATGGCATTGGAGTTTTTTATTATTTAAGAGACAGAGCAAACCCCTTTTGGGTAGCAATAAGCAGCCTCTCAACATGCTGTTAAACAAATACTTTGTGCTTCATGGTAAGTTCCTGTGATTGCTATGTTTTTGTTTGTTTGTTTGTTTTCTTCTTCTTTTTATCCTACAAGTAGTAACACTTTAGCGACAGGACAAATGGGCATTCCTCAAATAAACTCTTTCCAAATGGGATTCAGAGGAATATTTATTGCTGATATGTAGAAACTGGAAATTTGTGCTCATGATTACTGGATGTTACCCAATGGTTCTGACCTGGAAACCTCAGGAACTGCCTAGGAACCAGTGTTCTATGGTATACATTTTAGTACATACTGTCTTCAACATTCCTGCCCTCATTTCCTCATCTTACATTCATGTGCCATCCTGTCCTGAGCTTAGGGGTCATGGTTTTGCAAACTCTCATTCAGCTGGAAGTAGATATGTAGGTACTAGTATTTGCTCTCTATAGGAAATAGCAAATCCATGCTTTCCTCATGGTCATGCCCATTGCCTACTGTTGGTGTCTCTCCCCGTTCCCCCCCATCCCCCCCCGCAATACATATGTTGAAGCCTTAACTTCTAATATGATGGTATTTAGAGATGGGACCTTTAGGACCTAATTTGAGTTAGATGCAGTCAAGAGGGTGGGGCCCTCATAATATGATTAGTGTACTTACAAGAAGAGACACTAGAGTGTGGCTCACTCCCTGCAGGGGAAGGGAGCCCTTCTCTGTGTGTGAGGACACAATAAGAAGGTATCTTTTTGTAAGTCAGAAGCCAGTTCTCAGCATTAACCAAATTGTCTGGACCCTTGGTCTTTGACTTCTAGCTCCCCTGTGAAAAAATAAACTGGTGTTATTTTAAGAAATGAAACCTATTTTACTAAGACTTTTTATTAATTCAAACTAGTTCTTGGAAAATAATAAAGTAGGGCCAAATTTTCCTGGTATGGCTTTTCCTTCTTCTCCTCCTTCTCTTCCTTCTCCTCCTCCTTCTCCTCCTGCTCCTGCTCCTCCTGCTCCTTCTGCTTCTCCTGCTCCTCCTGCTCCTGCTCCTCCTTCTCCTTCTCCTCCTCCTCCTCCTCCTCCTCCTCTTCCTCCTCCTCTTCCTCCTTCTCCTCCTCCTCTTTCTCTTTCTTCTTCTCCTTTTCCTCTTCCTCCTCCTCCTCCTTCTCCTCTTCCTCCTCCTCCTCTTCCTCCTCCTCCTCCTCCTCCTCCTCCTCCTCCTCCTCCTCCTCCTCCTCCTTCCTTATTTCTCCCGCTCCCATTGCCAATTGATCCAGGGTCTCAATTATCTGTCACACACAAACATCTGAGCCCCTGGAGCTTCTTCACAGGAGAATCATGCTAGAGCTTCCTCCCCTGGCCTGTGCCTCGTGCCTGCCTTCATCCCTCATGCACATTTTACTTAGAAAAAGTACCTTCCCAACTCTCATTGCCACAGGGTCTTAGAGAGAATCTGCTTAATGTCTGCTTGCCTACACGTGTTCTTGAGCAAATGAGAGATAGGAAAGAGGAAGAACTTTTCTTCTCTCAACTTTCTGGAGGAATATGCTTGCTTGTAATCAAGAATAGTATTAAAACTACTAGAGGCTTGGTATATGGATTTGTGCACCAGTGGGGTCCCTTGGCCTGGCCTGCACCCTCTCACAATCCAGGACCCTTTGGGGGATGGTGGAGAGCAAGTTTCAGCCCGATCCTCTCAGGCCCGATCCAGACAGGAGGAAGCCCAATCATGTGCATTGAGCATCTGCCCCCGGTGGTCAGTGCACATCACAGCAACTGGTTGAATGGTTGCTTAAGCTTTTATCTTATATAATAAAATCCCAGTGATAGAAATGGCAGATGACAAGAATGACCAGAGACCAGAACGACCACAGCCCTTCACCCAGGCTGGCCCCGCCAGGCTGAGGAACCTCTTGTCTGTGCACAAATTTCATGCCCTGGGCTTCTAGTCTATACTAATAAAAGGGTAATATACTAATTAGACTGGGAGACCTTCTGCACATCCTTTCAGACAAAGCCGTGGTGGCAGAGCTGAGGCAGAGGTGGTTAGGGGAGATCAGGCAGGAGGGGAGGGCAGTTGGGATTATCAGGACAGTGCTGGCGGGGAGGCAGTTGGGGGCGATCAGGCCAATGCGGGGACAGTTTGGGGCAAGCTGGCCAGCAGGCAGAGTGGCTAGGAAAAACCAGCAGAGAAGGAGGAGGAGGAGAAAAAAAGGAGGAGAAAGAGGAGGAGGTGGAGGAAGAGAAGGAGAAGGAGAAGGAGGGGGAGAAGAAGGAGCAGGAGGAGCAGGAACAGGAGAAGGAGGAGAAGGAGAAGAAGGAGGAGAAGGAGGAGAAACTACCCTAGTAAAACTTGGCCCTACTTTATTATTTTCCAAGAACTAGTTTGAATTAACAAAAAGTCTTAGCAAAATGTTTCATTTCTTTTAAATAAGTTCCCATTCATTTTGCAAGCTAGACTTCACACATTGCTCCCTCTGTGGTTGTCTCAGCACAATGAATGTGTCTGACTTACTGAGTGGTTAGGGGCAATCAGGCAAGCAGGTAGAGGTGGTTAGGGGTGATCAGGAAGGCAGGCAAGTGTTTAGGAATGATCAGGAAGGTAGACAGAGGCGTTAGGGGCAATCAGGCATGTAGGCTATTGGTTTGGGGTGATCAGGCAGGCAGGCAAGCAGTTAGGAACCAGCAGTCTTGGATTGCAAGAGGGATGTCCAACTTCCAGTTTAGGTCTGGTCCCACAGGGATCCCTAAACTGGCAGTTGGATATGCCCCATTTAGGTCCCGGATTATGAGATTGCACAGGCCAGGATGAGGAACCTCCATCCATGTACAAATTTCATGCCCTGGGCCTCTAGTCTATAATAATAAAAGGGTAATATGCTAATTAAACTGGGAGACCTTCTGGGAGACGTTCTGCACATCCTTTCAGACAAAGCCCTGGTGGCAGGGCTGAGGCAGAGGTGGTTAGGGCAGATCAGGCAGGAGGGGAGGGCAGTTGAGGATTATCAGGACAGTGTGGGGGGAGGCAGTTGAGGGCGAGCAGGCTGGCAAGGTGATGGCAGTGGGGGGCGATTAGGCTGACAGGAAGGGTAGTTAGGGTAGACCAGCAGGCAGGCAGATGAGCAGTTAGGAGCCAACTTTGCCAAATTGTGAGAGGAATGTCTGACTGCTGGCAGTTGGACACCCCCCAAGGGGTCCCAGATTGGAGAGGGTGCAGGCTGGGCTAAGTGACACCCGCCTCCATAAACAAATTTCATGAAGGGGCCACTAGTTTATATAATAAAAACCTAAGCAAACGTTTCGGTGGAATGACCAGAACAACCAGTTACTATGATGCACACTGACCACCATAGGGAAGCTCCTGTATTGAGTTTCTGGCTCCTGGTGTTCAGTGTGCTTCCACAGGGGGAGCACTGCTCAGCTAGAAGCCGGGTTCACAGCAGTGGCAGGAACCTCTCCCACCTCCAAGGTAGTGCTAAGGAGCAAGGGGCCCAGACTGCGAGAGGTCACAGGCTGGACCAAGTGCCTCCCAGGTGCACGAATTTTGTGCACTGGGCCTCTAGTCCTACCTAATAAAAGAGTAATATGCAAATTGACCATACCTCTGCTATACCTACAGGCCACACCCACCAGCAATGCCACCATCCAATCAGAGCAAGCATGCAAATTAACTCAACCAAGATGACTACTGCCACAGAGAGAGCAGGAAGGAGGCTTGGGTTTTCCATAGTGATGGAGGAAGCCAAGCTTTCTGAAAACCCTGGCTGGTGCTTAAGGCAATAAAGTTTCAATGGCTGTGCTAGCAGAAGGCTTTGCTTCACTCCAGGCTACAAAGTTTCAATTGTAGAAGATAAATAAATCCCAGATACCAGGGCCTCCAATTGGATCACTAGGCGGGGGTGAGGGGGTGAAGGGGAGGAGGGGGCACATGGCCAGCCTGCAAACTACCACAGACCCCTTGCCCCAAGGGAACACCCACCCTGATCCAGGACACCCTTCAGCGAAAACCAGTTGGCCCCCACCTGTTCACCAGGCCTTTGTCCTATCTAATAAAAAAGTAATATGCAAATTGACCATCACTCCAACACACAAGATGACTGCCCCCATGAGGTCAAAAGATCCTGCCCTCAAGTAGATACAAGATAGCCACCACGAGAAGGCCAGCAGGGGAGGGCAGTTAGGGGTGACCAGGCCTGCAGGGAAGGGCAGTTAGGGGTGACCAAGCCCACAGGGGAGGGCAGTTAGGGGCAAACAGACTGGCAGGGGAACAGTTAGGGATCAATCAGGCTGGCAGGGGAGTGGTTAGGGGGTGATCAGGTTGGTAGGTAGAAGCAGTTAGGGGCAATCAGGAAAGCAGGCAGGTGAGCAATTGGGAGCCAGCAGTCCCGGACTGTGAGAGGGATATGCGACTGCCCATTTAGGCCCAATCCAAGTCAGACATCCCTCAAGGGGTCCCAGATTGGAGAGGGAGCAGGCTGGGCTGAAGGACACCCCCCCCCAGTGCACGGATTTTGTGCACCGGGCCTCTATATATAAAAGCCTAAGCAACAGTCACAACCAGTCGACCAAAGAACTGGTTGACCAGTCACTATGATGACACACTGATCACTAGGGGCAGACACTCAATCCATAAGCTGCCCCCTGATTATCAGTGTGCTCCCACAGCCAACCTCCCACTGCCAGCCAACTGCCTGTAGTCCCTCTCTGTAGCCAGCTGGCCCCAATCAATCCCATTCAGTATCAATCTCCAGCCAGGCTGAAGGATCCCACCCATGTATGAATTCCTGCACAAGGCCTCCAGTATATATAGATTTAACAACTATTAAAATGAAGCTACTGACCACTAAGAATGGGTGTTAGCCATTGGGCTCAAGGTGGGTCCTGAATGAAGATCTAATGACTTACAGGAGCTGCCAATGGGGTTGTGGAGGTGATGCTGCTTTGGGAAGGGGGTTTCACACTTAACTATTAACTATTGGTATGATAGTATTGGCCTTTCCCAGCTAAGAAGCAACTATATGTTTATGGTGAATAAGCAGTTGGACATCTTTACTCAATAAGAGAATAAAGAGCTTGCCATTTTTACTTGATGATGGGGAATTTAGGTGAGTTAGAAGGGGAAAATGCTGTCGTAAAGGGCTGGTCAGGAAATACATTGGAGTGCTCTCGGGCTCCCCTCCCTATGGCCTTCCTCTCTGTCCTCTTCCCAGACACAGGCAACTTGCCAGTAGTGTTATCAGCACACCCTTACTGTGCTAACCTTGATTTTAGGTCTTGGGTTATGATGTTGCTCAATTATGAAAACATTACTCAAATTGCAAACATACCTTGAATTTACTCCTTAGTAATCTGTTCAGACTATTTACTTTGATTTAAAACCTTAAGTTTATTTTGCTTTTTATTCTACTTAAGCTGAGAACTTGAAAGTTCTCTTGATATTGAGCATTTATCCTGAAAAAAGCAGATGCTTCTGTCTGAGTGTGGATTTCATATATATATTTATATCTGAGGAAGTAAGAGAGATTTTAAAGGGGAAGGGAGAAGAAGAAGGAGAGAGAAACATCAATGATGAGAGAGAATCATTGATCAGCTGCCTCCTGCATGCTAGGGATTGAGCCCTCAATCCTGGTTGAGCCTGCAATCCTGGGCATGTGCCCTGACTGAGAATCTAACTATGACCTCCTGGTTCATAGGTTACACTCAATCATTGCGCCACAGCTGCTGGATTGGATTTCTGATTTATATGCCATTGCATGAACCTTTTATGAATAGAATCTTCAATATCAATATGAATAAAAAAAACATGAGTATGAATTAAAGGAACACATTTAATATGTTAGCATGTATAACAATATAAAACAAAGTAGAAAGACGTACCTGAATTTAAAAGTAAAACCGTTCTACTGAACTACTAGTATTTTTCCTTTGCATGCAAGCCTAGCAAATGACTAGCTAATGCAGGTTGAGTAAGGCAAGTCAGGAAGGAAGGAGTCCGCAGCCACCTCCTTCAGTGACCAATCTGAATTCAATGGTGATATAACAGGAAACAGCTTCAGCAACAAAAAAAAACTTTTATTGCTTCAGAAATTGCTAGAATATTTCTGAATGCATTTGTTTACTTTTGATAGCACTGGATGTTGCTTTATCTACATTTGCTAGTGAGCAGGATATCTGCTCCAGGGGGCAGGCGACAGGAAATATTTTCCAATCAGTGAGAGCTATCTGCCTATTTAGGGAATGTGGATGTTGCATTGCTCATTTTCCTGGGCCACCACTATAGTTACTTAGCATGAATCAGCCAATCTGCTGTGAGAGGAGTTTCTATGATTTCCTAGCTTATGCTGTACCTGGGACATGTGTACAAATGGAAGCTATAATGAATGACTGGAAAGTGACCCTTTAGGGTAGATGTGGTTTTGTTTTAGGCAAAGTTCTAAATAGGTCTTTCAGTGTCCGTGAAAAAAAGACAAAAATACTTGCCCTTTAGATTTGAAGGTACTGTGATATTTTCTCTTGTCCTGACATAGACTTTTAATCTGTGATGTTAGCTTGCCTCCAGCAAATCATGTCTATAGGATGTTTCTAGGAGGATTCTAAAATGTCTTTATCCAACTAGCACATAAAAACGATGATACTTCTGATAATTCAAACAAACCTAAAAGCAATAAAAATTCTCAACACATTTTAAGTAAAAAAGCCCTCTGGGGGGAAAAGTGGAAATTAAAGAAAACCACTCAACTACATACTTTCTGACTAACTAAAAATATGTACACTGGAGGGAACGCAGGCTATTCACAATACCAAATTAACACATAACAAAGCTGACCCATATGTCTAGTCCAAACATTTTACATACCTTTCCAAGTAGGATAATGAAATTATTCCTTTAATAAAATAAAAATCAGAGCCACAATTCCAATTATTTTATGATAAGACAGTCATAAAAACATATAAACCTCAGAATTCCTTGTTCCAGATGTACCAATTTAATTTATAATCGCAAAACACTGCCTGGTTTTAATGAATTTACAACATGTGGATCAGTTTATTTCACTGCCTTTTACATGTAAGGTCCTCAAAAACAAGCTAGAGTTTGTCAATGACAAACAAGAGTCTGCAGATTAAATATTGTTAGGAATGATAATTTATATTAATCTAGTGAGTTGCACCGTATCTGTGTCTAAATTGTTGTGACCGTATATAATTTGGACATTTCTGAAGACTAACTACCAGCAGATTAGGCCTTGCCTACATAATTAACTTTTTAAAAAGTCATTCATTAAACTACATGTTTACGTCAAACCAAATAGTACAAACTTTCTCAAAGGCAGTGTGATTAGAATAATTGCCACTCTAGGCCACTGTGAATCATGCTAATTAGTTTTACCAAAATTTAGAATTCTATAATGATTTTGCTACCAAAAAAAAAAAAAAGAGTCCATGGGCTTAGAACAAATTAAAGTGGAATCCATCTGCTCCCTTAATGAGAATATAGAGCTATTTTAATCATTAAGTTAAAACCAGATATTGAGATAGGCATGGGGAGGGCTTGTGTCATTTGTGTGTTGTTGAACTAATCAACTTTTCTGGGATGAAGAGCAGCACTTTACCCACAAGGTACTTCACCTGGAATTTCTTGAAGAAGGAGGGCCTTGAAGAAAAGATGTACGAAGGAAGCATTAAGTTGGCAGATCAGGAATGTGGAAGGCTATTTAAGATGGCACAGTTTTTTTGACTTCCAAGGTCAATTGTTGTTTGTACTTAAGAAATGCACTCCATCCATATTTTACTTATGATGATGCTAGTTTGCCAAGAAATGGGACTCTTCACACATGTAATTTTATTTGATTATATTTTTTCTTTATTTTTGTATAAAAATATTAACTGAAAGGCAATTGAGTCTTATTGATGTACTTTTAGTTAGATTCACTCATCCATAAACAGTTTGAGAACTAGTCAACTATGACCAATAGAGGCCATTATGGCATTTTGTTCTACCTAGTGATTCTCATGCAGTGGGGAACAGTGTGACTGTACTAGGAGTGATCATCTGCGGTAGGCAACAGTGTGAATGTAATACAGTGGCCATCTGTAGTGGACAATGGGGAAAGAAGGACATTATAGAAGATAGGGATTTGGAAAGAAACTGTTTATACTTTTTTTTAAGTTTTGATACAAGCTTTTCAGAGTCTATGATGTGTCAGTGCATGTGTAACACACAGTCGTTCATCATCTCTATCCTTCTGTGGACAATAGTGTGAATGTACTGCTACACCCTGTAACAGACTAAATGTATCAGACAACGTGAAGTACAAAGGAGTAATGAGTACATCTGTCTTACTGATTGAGCTTAAAATCTAGAGAAATAAAAATGTGACATTCTTGTCACTTAGTCCATAAGTCTCATAGGATTCTTACAGAAAATGATAAGATTTATAAGGAGGCCCAAATCAGCTCTGCCTGGGTCAGTAAAAAGTGGCACTAGAACCAAGGTTTGAAGAATGTCCAGATGGAGATGATGGGGCACATTTCATTCTGGAGACCAGTACAGAATCTAACAAATGGAAGAAGGAAGTGGTCAAATTCATTGGGTGAGTCATCTGATTGATCAGCATTTAGAGTAAGAACAAATGGCATTTAATGCTGGGAAGGTACACTATAGTATAAAAAAAAAGAGTTTAAGTTTCAGGTTTGCTGAAATAGTATTTTATTCAGTAGTCAAGAAAAAATATAAAATTTGTTTAGCTAGAGAAATATACATATTTATTTAATCACCAGCAGCCCAATGCACAAATTTGTGCATGAGGGCCGGGGGGGGGGGGACCACGGGAGGCTGGCCCCTGGCTGGGAGGAGGGAGCCGGCCCTCAGCCCTCCTGGGAAAGGGACACGTCCGCCACTACCCACCCCTGGTTCCACATCCCAGCCAAGGCCCAAAGGCCCTGGCAGAGTCAGGAGAGGAGGAGAGGATTGCCAGGCTGAGTGTAGAAGGAATGGACACCGGACATTGATGCTGCCCTCCACACCCCGCCACCATGAAGTTCCCCACCTCCCCCTCTCCTTTTTCCCTTACTCCTGAGCCTCCAAACCCTTTTGTCAAGGATTGTGACTTTCAATATATCGCAGTGAGGGAGCTGCTCTGCTATGTACGAAACCCCAACCCAGAAGCACGTCTCTACAAATGATTTAGTACCAGGGACTGATGGGGGCCAGATGGCTAAAGGGAGGGGCCATGGGAGATTGGCTGTGGGAGTGCACTGACCACCAGGGGGCAGCTCCTGCATTGAGCATCTGCCCCCTGGTGGTCAGTGTGCATCAGCGACTGGTTGACCTGTCATTTCAGTTCTTTGATTGTAATGGTTGCTTAGGCTTATATATATA
>JAAGEH010000041.1:3741140-3795923 GCA_011751065.1 Lasiurus cinereus | reverse complement strand
AAGTAATTTACAAATATTAATGAATTTATTTTTTATAAGCCCCTTGTGAGTTAATACTATTAGCTACAATTTACCTGTGAGGAAACCAAGGCACAGAGATTAACTTTCTAAGGTTGCTGAGAAAGTAATTGGAGCAGAGACTTAAAATTTGGCATCAGTCTTGAGAGCTGTTCTCACAGCCACTGTATTGTGCTGCGCTGCTCTCAAGGGGAGACAGTTTACAGAACATTTAATGTTGTGACTGGGCGTTTGCGGTGAAAGCAGGTGAACAAATCTCGCAAAGTCACAAAAATCCTAGTGAGTCTCAGTGGGATCTGTCACTAGCTTTGGGGGTTATACTGTATACCTTCTCATTATGAAGTATGCTTTTGTTTTATTTCAGTTTTTAAATAAATAATTACTGCTTTCTTTTCATTAGTGTTTGCTATATTTTTTAAACTCTTATTTTTAGTATTTTTAAATAATTTTATTTTAAACATAGCTTTCACACACTTTGATTTTGTTTTCTGATACAATCTAAAACTTTTTTTCTTTCACTTGATAATTTTATCTACATTTACTGATATGGAAAATGTCTACCATCTGTTTTTATGTATGATTTCTTAATTCTTTATCTTAAAAAAGTCTTTTGCTGGTAGTTTATGCTATTGTATATATGTTGTATGTATATGTGTGTATGTATTTGTGTGTGTTCCTTTTGTAAACTGAGAAAGGTTTTGAAGATAAAAAGTCAATGAATCTTTCTCTGTGTAGACAGAGGAGGCAAAACCAGGGCTAAAGACCTGTGTTTTGAATATGAATGACAGTGATGATGGCATTGAACTGAGTAGAATAATCAGAGAAAGAAGGATTTTAGGGAAAGAGTAATCATCTTAAATGTGTGAAGGTCCTCGTGTGCCATTTTTGTGGAAAGGTAAGCAGATATTTGGATGGGATGGTAATAATGAGAAACAAATTTACCAGAACGTCCAGGTTATATATCGTAGTTCCTGGAGTGGCAGTGAGCAGGGCCACAGCCCAACAGTTAGGAAGTTTGTCTCTGCAATCAGATGCAGGGAGGATGGCACTCACTTCTTTCATTCACAACTGTGCCATTCTAGGAGGAATGCTCAGAATTTTCTTATTATAAAAACAAGAAGTAAGAGATTATATCTTTTAAAGATTAAATAAAATCAGAGAAGCAAAGCCTGAACTTAGTATAAAACCTGGCATAGACTGATCCTTCAAAAAAGTAGCTATTATAATTATACTAGAGGCCCAGTGCACAAAATACTGCCTCCCCTGGGGGGGGCATCATCCCTTCAGCCCAGCCTGTACCCTCTCCAATCCAGGACCCCTTGGGGGATGTCCAACTGCCGGTTTAGGCCCAATTCCACAGATTGAACCTAAACCGATAGTCGGACATCCCTCTCACAATCTGGGACTACTGGCTCCTAATTCTCACCTGCTTGCTTGCCTGATTGCCCCTAACTGTCCCCTCTGCTGGCCTGGTCACCCCCAACTGCTTGCCTCTGCCATCCTGGTTGCCCCTAACTGCCCGACCTACCAGCCTGGTTGGCCCCAATTTTCTCCCCCTGCCCCCCCGCTGCTGGCCTGGTCACCCCCAACTGTCCCTCCTGCTGACCTGGTCACCCCATACTGCCTGCTGTTCATTCGTTACTGTTACTATAATGGCATCTTGGACAATTTTGAATATTCCTCTATTATTAGTATAGATACATACTGATTATTATAAGCATCATCCCAATAGATAAAATTATTAAGAGAGTGAAATAAAAGCAAGGGATTGTGAGGGTTAGGGAATTCAAAAGTAGGAGATAAGTAAAGGAAAAGGATGAGGGATAAAGAAACAAGAATCGAGAATCCAAGATGGCGGCATAGGTAAACACCTACACTGCTGCCTCGCACAACAATTTCAAAACTACAACTAAAAGACAGGATGGACATCATCCAGAACCACAGGAAAGCTGGCTGAGTGGAAGTTCTACAACTAGAGGGAAAGAGAGGGGCTCACGGAGACCCAGAGGAGCTGCAAAAAGCTGAGGTACGGAGACGCGCACGAGGAGAGAGCGGGTGCCGGAGTACCTGGCTGGCTTTCTCTGGTGGGAGGGAGACGGAGACTCTCAAAGGCATTGAACTCCTTATCCTACGACACTACACCCCAGATCCAGCCGAAACTCATATGGGGGGAATTTGGACTGTGAAAAGGGAGAAGTGCACGGAAATTTGGGGGAGCCGCAAAAGATCAGAGGCCTGGTGGCGCGCACGGCACTGCGCGCAGGGCAGATTGCTGATTGTGCCGCTGGCTTTCGCGAGTGGGCGGGAGACAGACCCTCCCAACTGTGCCACTTCTGAGTCCACTAAGCCCCAGTTTCGGACGAAACCCTGGAGACCTAGACTCGTGTGGTCCTGGTGTGCAGGGGAGCTGGAAAGGCAGTGGTTAGAGGCACTGCAGTTGCGTGCACAAGGACTGCTCCAGCCATTACCCAGTCACGTGAGACTCAGGGGCCGTGGAGGGCGGGGCCGACTGGAAGGCAAGGCAGTCCCTTAAGCCCTGAGACTCCACCCATCCCAAGCTCAAAAGAGGCTTCTGAGGCTTTGTGTCTGGTATCATAAAGCTGAATTCAACACAGAAGTTTTCCCCAGCATAGTGAAAATGCCGAGACAAGGGAAGGGATTACAAACAAAAGAAATGGAGGGAAAAAAATGACTGGATATAGAGTTCAAAACCACGCTTATAAGGTTTTTCAAGAATATGCTAGAAAAGATGGATAAATTTAGTGAGACCCAAGAGGAGATGGAAAAGGTCCAACTAAAGATAAAAAAAAGACCCACTAGAAATTAAACATACACTGACTAAAATAAAAACTATTATACAGAGTCCTAACAGCAGACTAGAGAAAGGCAAGGACCAAGTCAAAAATTTGAAATATAAAGAAGCAGAAAACATTCAACTGGAAAAGCAAGAAGAAAAAAGAATCCAAAAATGTGAAGATAATGTAAGGAGCCTCTGGGACAGCTTCAAGCGTACCAACATCAGAATTGTGGGGGTGCCAGAAGAAGAGAGAGAACAAGATACTGAAAACCTATTTAAAGAAATAATGACTGAAAACTTCCCACATCTGGTAAAAGAAATACACTTACAAGTCCAGGAAGCACACAGAACCCCAAATAAAAGGAATCCAAAGAGGACCACACCAAGACACATCATAATTAAAATACCAAGAGCAAAAGACAAAGAGAGAATATTAAAAGCAGCAAGAGAAAAACAGTTCATTACCTACAAGGGAGCACCCATATGACTGTCAGCTGATTTCTCAACAGAAACGATGCAGGCCAGACGGGAGTGGCAAGAAATATTCAACGTGATGAACAGCAAGAACCTACAACCAAGAATAATCTATCCAGCAAAGCTATCATTCAGAATTGAAGGGCAGATAAAGACTGTCACAGAGAAGAAAAAGCTAAAGGAGTTCATCAACTCCAAACCAGTATTATATGAAATGTTGAAAGGTACTCTTTTAGAAGAGGAAGAAGAAAAAGGTAAAAGACAAAAAATTATGAACAACAAATACTTATCTATCAACAAGTGAATCTAAAAAATTAAGTGAATTAAAAATTTGATCAACAGAATAAACTGGTGAATATAATAGAATCAGGAGCACAGAAAGGGAGTAGACTGATAATTCTAAGGAGGACAAAAATCATAAAGCATCAAACAGACTGTCAAATTACAGCAGAAAGATTAAAGTTAGGTGAGGTAGATAAGTGATCAATCAAAGGACTTGTATGCATGCATATAAGCATAACCAATGATCACAGACACTGGGGGGTCGGGGTATGCCTGGGAGGGAGGGGGTGTATGGGGAGATATGTATAAAAATTAATAAAAATTATTAAAAAATTAAAAAAAAGAAACAAGAATCACAATAATTCAAATGAAAGAGAAGCTGACTTTAGAATAGCAGACAGAATAGAGGAGAGATTTTCAAAATGGCAGCTGGTTAAATATGTTCCATGTCCTGCTCTCAAGAGAAATGATGGGGAATAAAAACATGTCACTGAGCTTGGCAAGCCAATTAATTATCTACGGAGATTTGTGATTTGCCAAAGATGGGATATCAAAGAGGTTATGAATTACGTATTTTAAAGTTATTTTTAATTGATTTTAGAGAGAGAGAGGAAGTGAGAGGGAGAGAGAGAAACATCCATGTGAAAGAGAAATTTGAATTGGTTACCTCTCCCACATACCCTGACCTGAATTGAACCTACAACTCGGTATGTGCGCTGACCTGGAATCAGTAGCAATTAATACACGGGACGACTGACACTCAACCAACCGAGCCACACTAGCCAGGGCTATTAATTACACTCTGATTACATGAACCTGCTTCAGAGATTGTTCTTTTAGGAAACTTGGCTGTGACTGGAATGAAACTAGCATCATAAAAAATGGAGTGTTTCCTGACATCTGTATTTCCTTCTAATTCTAAGAAAGAGCTAGAGGCTTGATTGGATTTAGGTTCAATTACTTGGCAAGACTATCTCCTGGGTGAGGCATGCATCCTATAGTACTTCAAGGCCCATAAGATCTGGCTCTCTCTCTGTAATGTTAATATTGATCAGGATTTAGAAACATTGATATGCTTCAAAGTATTTCCACGTATGGGGTATGGGATGGTGAAAGAAAAGTAGGCAAGCAGTAGAGCTGCAATATGATGCATACATGGGAGTTCAATATACTTTTCTTTGGACTATGCTTTTGAAAATTTTCTGTTGTAAAAGCATTTCTAAAACAAAATATGGAGCAGTTAGGGAGAATCAGTAAAGACAGAAGATGTTAGAGGAAAATCAATTGTGACAATTGGCGGCCATCGCATAGTTTAGATACTCAGTCAACTTCATTTAAGTGAATAACTGAATTAAATCATTGCAAGAGGAATGGATAAAGAAGCTTCAGCAGGAGCTTCTGAAGAGTAAAAAAATAAAAGTTTTAATTTAAACTTTTGCAAATTTAAGCCGACAGTGTATTATTATAAAAACAACAGAATATTACATGAAATTTAAATGGTGTGTGTGGGTAAAACTTTTACAATTTCCATCATACTTATGTAATTAAAGTAATTTCTGTATATTCCCTTCCAGTCCTTTTTTCATAGGTAATCATATTTTTACATAATTGCAACCACAGTATACAGACAATTTGCATTCTGCTTTTTAATATGGCTCAAGGGAAGTGTAGCTACAATTATTTAGAATAAAAATATTATATATAAATATTCACTATGAATGCAGGAAAGTTTCATTTATCTATCTTCATATATTGTATAGAAAGAGTGATTGATTGAAATGGGGTAAAGTCATTCACCAATTCTTTGCAGTTCTTATTGGGAAAAAAAACTTTCAAAGTTATGAAACTGAATAATATAAGTAGAAGCATGGGTTGTTTCTGTAATATTTTCCTAAGCATTGCTTAATGCTAAATCTTTATGTATTCTGTTAAATCACTTTTAATCTCTTACTGTAAATATCTGCTTTGTAATAGAACATTATTATTATTATTATTAATTTATAATATGACAACATGTAAATTTACTTTACCAACAACATTTGAAAAACTCTATTTGATCTTTGCCTGGGGGATACTATATAGATTAGACAAATACTATGTTGGAAAAATGATAAGACATATGATTTTAGCAATGGCTGGATTTCAAACTAGACTGGCCCTGCAAAGAAAGCACTGTTGAGATGATGTCTGAACATCATAAAAGTTTCTATTCTGAATATATTTTGCCTATGATTCCTGAGTCTGGTGAAGTTTATAACTTTTGCTTTCCTGAGGCACCCCCTCACAAGTTCTGCAATTTCCATAATACTCTTAAATTAAAAAAAAAAAAACTAGAATCTAGAGGCAACTTCCAAAGATGAAAACATGAGACAGACTTATTTTCTCAGCTTCAGTCTATATTTTCTATTAACATGTTTGCAAAACATGCTCCCTTGCAAATCATCAGTTGGAGGTAATCCAAATAAAGAGGAAGAGAGGATTCATCAGTTAATAAAATTTAAATTTATTTTTAAATTAAACATGTTAAGTTTCAAAACTATTAAACTCTTTAGTAATTTTTAATAGTTCACCAATGCATCTAACTGACTTTTTTTAAAAAAATGTACAAGATTGATGAACCTGTAGCCAAACTCATCAAGAAACAGAGAGAGAGGACCCAAATAAACAAAATCAGAAGAAAAGAGGCAACATAATAACTGACCCTACAGAAATACAAAGGATAGTAAAAAAAATAAATAAATAAAATACCATGAAGGACTTCATTATGGACAAAATGGAAATATTCCTAGGAAAATACAATCTTCCAAAAATCAATTAGGAAGAATCAGAAAACCTGAATAAGCCTATAACTACCAATGAAATTGAAGCAGTAATCAAAAAACTTCCAGCAAACAAAAGCCCTGATTTGAATGGCTTCACAAGGGAGTTTTACCAAACATTCAAAGAAGAACTAACACATCTATCCTCCTCAAACTTTTCAAAAAATTTCACAAAAATAGGGGGCAAAATATGTAGATGTAGAGCTTAATTAAATTAAATAAGAATAAATAATTAGAGGAATAGGGGAAGGAAAATTGTTTAGAATAAAGGAGGGATAAACTAAATGAAAATATAAGAAAGAATTCTTGAAAAGGAACAGAGGAGAAAGCAAAGAGACCTAAATTAAGGGAGAGAAAAAAGATAAGAAATCTGTAGCAAAAGAAAAGAGAGAAAAAGTTAAGTAGTGATACAAAGAGAAGAGAAAGGAAAATTGAGTAGGAAAGGGGAAGAAGAAAATTAGATATATGAATGAAACCACAGAGACTAGAATACAAATAAGTCAATTTAGCAGAAAAATAAAGAAGATAAATGTAAAAAGGGAGAAAACAAAGGAAAGAGAAAAAACTCAAAAGGAGAAAACAGAAGAAAAATAGAAGGAAAAAAAAGAGGAGAGAAAAAAAGTGAAAAATAAAACTGGAGTGGCATTTGTTTCAGCTGAGTTTAGTGCCCCATGGGTTCTGGCTTAAGACCCCACTCTTCTGTCTGCCAATTCTGGGCTTCCTGTGAGGTACTTAGGTGCTAATCACTGTCAGGCACTGTCTTTTGGCTTTTAGCAACCTCTTTGAAACTCCAAGCCATCCACTGACCCACTCCTTCTGTCTGTCTTCACAGGCCTAGACTGTAAACAGAGGGACCAATCTATCCTCTAAAGCACCAGTTGTCATCCTTTCAGACCTAATGGACCACCAGTTGGTGACTGCTGCTTTAAAGTAGGTTTGTTAACCACTTAGGGCCCAAGGCTGGCTCAACAAACTTCTCCTGGGTCCCATCTGCCTCTGCCTGCCTTTGCATGCTAGCCAGCTGTCAATCTTAGTCACTAAAAATACTGTTTCTGATGGGGATTCAGATGGAGGAGGTGCTGTTTAGATGGGGAAGGTGCATGTGTTTTCCTGTCTAGAGCTATTCCTCCATGAGTGGCCCAAATACTCCTTTGCTCTCAGCTGGACAGAGATCCCTGTATGAAGACCAATGGTGATGGCTAGAACCCAGGAGTTTTTATCAGTCTGAATAGTGGGGCAGATAGTCCCTCCTCCAATCCAGTCACTGAGGGCTCCTTGAGACTATTTAGACCCATAAGCTTGGCCTCTGCCTTTGTTTTATATGTAAAGCTCACAATGTAGGGTGTGGCCAGCTGTATCACCTAGGGTGGGGTTTCTTTTCTTGATTCTTGCTGTTGGGAGCAACTAGCTCCTCTAGGGAAAATGTCCATCTTGGTTTGGATACATATGAATGACCCAGTAAGGGACTTTGGCCTGCCCTGTTTCCCACCCCAGCCTCTCCTCAGGCACATCAAGTCTGTGCCTCCCTCCTTGTGCCAAAGCTTTGGATGAGTAGTTGCAAATGAAAATTCCTGTGCTCTGGGTTTAGAGAAGAAAAATAAATAATGAAACTGCAGCATTTTTTCCTACCTGCCACAATCTGCTGGCCAGCCGCATGCTACCTGTCGCAGCTGGATGTTATGTGGGCCATGGATCTGTGCTATGGTGCTCTGGGGCTAGGGAGTTCAGCTTGGGCACTGGGCCTCTATCTTCTCAGGGAACAGCAATTCTTCCTCTCTCATCTGCTGGCCTGCCACTCCTGGGAACTGTGCCAGCTTCTCCTGCCCTTAGCCCTTCCTACCCTTCTCTGCTGTTTTTTTGTCCTTCCTTGATATGTCACCTTCACAGCTGGATCTCAGTTGCTAATTCCAAGTGAAGTTCTCCAATTTACTTGTATTTCTAGCCTGGCCCTGGGAGGAGGTGTATGACAAGTGTCTCCCTTCTCTGCCACTGTTTTTCTCTCACCTAACATTGACTTTTGAAAGTGAAAATGGAATGGCAGAAAGTTAAATAACCAGATGTAAGAAAGTAAGCTTGCTCTTTTGCTTAAAAGATGCTTTTCCTAAATAAATAAAGTTCCAGTTCATATCCATTTTTCTGTCTAAGCAGTTAGAAAGCAAAAGTAAAGCTTATGTAGACACATAAAATAAATGGCCACAGGGGGATAACTTCATGAGATTTTAATAATTTATTTCTAATTAGCTAAAATTCAGTGATTCCACACAGGAAAGTGTACCAAGTACATTGATGTACTTTAATACTTCAGAGGAAGGTTGCAAATTGAGAATGGTACAAAGTTTGTTATAAAAACTAGAGGCTCGGTGCATGAAATTTGTTCACGGGCGGGGGAGGGGGATTCCCCCAGCCCAGCTTGTACCCTCTCCAATCTGGGACCCGTTGAGGGATGTCCGACTGCCCATTTAGGCTGGGATTGGGCCTAAACGGGCAGTCGGACATCCCTCTCACAATCCAGGACTGCTGGCTCCCAACTGCTTGCCTGCCTGCCTTCCTAATTGCTTCTAACTGCTTCTGCCTGGCAGCCTGATCACCTGCCAGTCTGATTAATGCCTAACTGCTCCCCTGTCAGCCTGACCCTAACTGGCCTCCCCTGCAGGCCTGGACCCCCACAAATGCCCTCCCTTGCAGGCCTGGTCCCTCCCAACTACACTCCTTTGCTGGCTATCTTGTGGTGGCCATCCTGTGTCCACATGTGGACAGGATCTTTGATCACATGGGGACAGCCATCTTGTGTGTTGGAGTGTCAATCAATTTGCATATTATTATTTTATTAGATAGGATAGAGGCCTGGTGCACAGGTGGGGTCAGGCTGGTTTGCTCTGAAGGCTGTCCCAGGATCAGGGTTGGAGTTCCCTTGGGGTGTGGGGTGGCCTAGGCAAGAGGCCTGTTGTGGTTTTCAGGCTGGCCACACTCCCTAGTGACCTAAGTGGAGGCCCTGGTATCAGGGATTTATTTATCTTCTATAATTGAAACTTCGTAGCTTTCAGAGGAGCCCAGAAGTTTGGCTTCCTCCATTGCCAGGGAAATCCAAGCTTCCTGCTATCTCTATGACAGCAGCCATTTTTGTTGGGATTTATTTGTTTTCTATAATTGAAACTTTATAGCCTTGAGCAGAGCCCAGGATGGACAAGAGAGGGCAGAAAGCTTGGCTTCTTCCATTACCAGGGAAATCCATGCCTCTTGCTTGTTCTGTGGCTGACTGCCATCTTGGTTGTGTCAATTTGCATGCCCACTCCTGATTGGATGATAGGTGTGGCTTGTGGGTATAGCAGAGTGATGGTTAATTTGAATGTTACTCTTTTATTAGTGTAGCTAGCCAATGAAAGATCTTTAGGATTTTTAATGGCTTGACTTCCCAAGATAGAGAGTATGTAATTCATAATTTAATAAAATAATGCTCATTATATTAACAATAGCTAACATTCAAGTATCTATTTTGTACCAATCACTATGCTATCTACTTTGCACATAGTATCTTATCTAGTGTTCACAAACATTCCTATGAGATTGGTACTAATAAAAAATTTTCCATTTTTTAAAGGAGAAACATAGAGATGACTGACATATTTAGTGAAAGAGCTAATATTTAAATCCAAGTAGTCTTTCTCTGCTCATACCCACCGAATTATATGCCTCAACTATCATAAGGATTAAATATAAATTTAAAGAAGATGAAAGTTAATTTTAACATAGTTCTACTTTATGTCATAATCAAATTGTTCTTATCCAAAAAATTCTTCCTTAAAAAATACTATAAGTTGGAGGATGACCAAAACTAGCAAAAATTGAAGGGGACTCTAACTTTGAAGAAGCAATGCCACTGGGTGAGTTGCCCCAGTTTCACAGCATTTGGTTTGGAGAAGGCCCAGCTTCTCCACATGGCTGGCCTGTGTGAGAGAACACATTCAGTTTTCCTGGCCAGAGGAGTCCAGGCACTGGCTTAGAAGTCATTACAACAGCTGGGAGGTGAAGGGCCAGAGGACTGTTGAAAAGAGAAAACCGCAGATATAATATCCCAAATGATGCATTTATTTCTCTCCTACCCTTGGGCTATCCATGCACTGGGCAGATTTTAAATATATTTTGTTGATTTTTTTACAGAGAGGAAGGGAGAGGGATAGAGAGTCAGAAACTTCAATGAGAGAGAGACATTGATCAGCTGCCTCCTGCATGCCCCCTACTGGATACATGCCCTTGACCGGAATACATGCCCTTGACCGGAATTGAACCTGGGACCTTTCAGTCTGCAGGCTGACACTATCCACTGAGCCAAACCAGTTTCGGCAACTGGGCAGATTTTAAGTACTGCAGCCAAAGTTAACAGAATATTTCAGCTCCTGCTTATCATCCAATGTATCGATTTAGTTCAACCCAGTTAAATGTCAACTGAGTAAAACAACATTCTTGGGAGGAGTATGGCAGGTCCCAGAATCTCTACAATATAACACAAAATCATTAGCATTTGGTCTAAAATTACTCAATCTACAAAGCAACAGCAACAAATGATTCATACTTGAGGGAAAAAAAGACTGTCAATGGGGATCAACTCTGTGTTTTAAATTGATATTGTAAAGATGGGAAACATACTTATATCCAACATAACAACTGGAAAATATCAAAACAAATGGGACAATATAAAAGGAACAAGTGGAAATCCTAGCACTCTGAAACACATAATCTGAAAACTTAAAAATGTACTTAATGTGATTGAGAGAAAGCTCAAGAAGACAGAAAAAAGTATACTAAAACTAAAGGCAAATTATTAGCAGTTACTAACATAAAAAGGAGAAAAAAATAGAAAGACAAAGAGAAAGAGAGAGAGAGAGAGAGAGAGAGAGAGAGAGAGAGAGAGAGAACGGGCCTTAGGACCTGGGAGATAGAGAAAATAGGACAATGAAGAAGTTTAAAAATATAGGACAATAACAAAATATAAAGGAATTTCCAATTTTTTTCCAAATTTGTTGAAAGACGTAACTTCAACAGAGAAGCTCAATAAAATAAAGAGAAAACATTGACCGAGGGAGGGGGGAAAACATAATGTTCTCTATAAGGAAGTAATCATATGAATGAGGACTAATAATAAGTATAAAAATGCACTAAACTAAGGTAGAAAAACTTGGGTTCAAGTTCCAAATCTTCCATCTTTCTCAATAACCATGAATATGACATTTAGCCTCTCTAAGAACCAGTTCTCTTAGCTATAAAATGAGGCAATTTTTATAAGTCTCAAGTGATGACTGATAACTGTTCATGGATGTAACAGATTCTTCTGGGCTTTAAGAGTTTGAGGAAAAAACAATGAATAACATTATTCAATATCCCTACCTTTCTCATTGTATAAAATATAGGTGAAGGTATGTTAAACTTATTAGAAGAACCCTTAATTGCTGTTGCCTTTTATCCATTCTTCATAACTCAGATATAACTGGATTTTTGTATAAATTATATTTTATCACATAATTTCTTTATGTTTTTACATAAATTTTATGTCAGATATAAGAACAATTTAATGACACCATTCTCTGAGTTGCATATATATAGGAAGCATTAATTTATTCAACTCTCCATCTTCTGTCTCTGACAATGAGTGAAAATATAAACCTCCAAAATGTACGTAGAATTAGATGCCTTTCTGATAGGGACTGCCTCACCAGGAAACAGAGTCTCCTTCTATAGTTGTTCTCTGGAGCAACAGATGTGAAATCTAGTCTAATTCTAAAATATAAACCATGAAGTCTGCTATTTATTTAGCATTTTCTACTATAAAGGTGATATATTTGTTGTAGAATATTAAGAAAACAGAGGAGAAAACACTTCCACTTTCACAAACTATAGCGATATTTTGGTGCATTTCTCATTAGATTTTTTTCAACTCCCTAGTATATAATGTTCTTTTCTTAGAGAAAAATAACAGAAAATGTATATGACTTTGCGAATACTGATGACTTTTGAATCATGAAAGTGTTGGTTTAGTTTTAGAGTCTGCTTTTTGAAATGTTTATACCCAAACACAAAATTTGTGAGCCCAAGAAGTTGCCTCTCTAATGTACAAACATGCCTCTTTACCATCCGAGGTTTCCTCCTCTCCTGCTTCTTAGGCCAGAAACTAAGGCTTTATCACATAGGGATCCTGTGAAGACAGAAATTGATTTGGAACTTAAAATGGGACACAGGATCATACACAGATATCCCGTCAACTGATGAAAGTAACTTGCCTGGAGTCATTAAGCACTTTCACTGCCGAGCTTTCTGGTAGCGTTGGGGAGCCAGTGTCACAGTTCCCAGGGAGGAAGGCAGAGCGATGGGGCTTTTGACATCTGCTCCACTTTTGCCTGACAGAGGGGGAACCTCAGAGCTCCCCACACATGCAGGCTTTAAGAGCCAGCAAACATTTAGGGAGCTCTATTTTCATCTTGAGGTGACCAATGTGGGGATGTGGAATCATACACCAGTTATAAATATTTGGCATATCGTGGCTTCCCAAGGGCCAGTGTTAAAACTGTTTCCATGTCTAGGCAAAGAAAACTGCCTGCGTATTGGTTTGTCCCAGTGGGGAATGAACAGGGTAATTGGTTCCAGTTTGTGGTGGGTATTTAAACTCTGGAGCACTCAAAGCGCTGTGGCAGGAATGGCTTTCCCAGGATAGTCCAGGCTGCGCCACGCCTCTGTGAACACCTTGTCTCATATGCGCATCTGTGACCATCACTTCAGGAGGCCTCCGTTAGCTGTGACTGCCTTCCCTGGATCAGGGCAGGACAGTTCACATTCCATTCTTGGTCAAGTTACCTGCTGTTTGCTTTCATTATTTTTGCTACACCACTTATTTTATTTCTAGTTAAATGTTTTGGCAATCTAAGAGCAAATGTAAAAGTTAAGATGAAGTAAAATTAATTGCTTGGTATTCATTATTGAATATATATCAAACACAGAATGAAAACAAACAATCCCCCCAAAAAACACATACATATATTTAATTAATTTATTTATTTATTTTATTTATTTATTTATTTAATTTTGCTACTTGTCTAACATCCATGTGCTATAAAATATTCCCCAGGGAAATCACTGGAGATGCTTGTTAGCTTTGTTTTAATGTCATATGAAATTTTCATGAACAAGCTAAGCATAACAGTTGAGAACACATGTATCAAGTTCATATGAGTAGAATAAGTTTATGAATTAACTTTTCAACAACTTCCTACAGATTTTCATGTAAATTAATTTTTTGGTTCTGAATCTTCTCTAAAGGAAATTGTACAGTTTTGGGAATTTATTCCTCATTCTCTCTTTGCAACTAATGGGCTTTTCCTGAGTTTAAATACAAATTTCATCTAACAACAAAATACTACTAATAGAACTATTACTGTTCCCAACCACATTCCATTACCATCAAACTCCCTGAAGAAAAAAAGGATTTTGGTTTTTTGTTTTTGTTTCTCATAAGTCGGAGGACTGTTTGGAAAAAGGTAACTTGTTCCATTTAAAGTGGTAGTACACTGCATTTTCTAACTTTGGAAGACAGCATTTCTTGGTCCATCATGACACTGAGTAGTATTAAGTAAGTTTTGTGCTTTCAAATCACTTCTGTTTTTAAGAAATCCTTGATGCTCTTAGCCTGCCTCCAACTTTGGTTCTTCCTTCTTCCCACTTGTCAGATTCACAGGATCCCCTTTTTTAGCCTTCCCATCCTGTCACCAATCATTCCTGCCTGGTGGCCCTTCACTTGGAAAAAAGGCCGCCTGATATTTCTGGTTCTACTGTGTTGACTGATACTCTGCTCCCTTTGCTTGCATCCTGCACACTGTCTCCCTCATTCTACTTACTCAGCAAATCTCTCCTTAAGTGATGAATGAGATGGTATTACCTCCCTGTGAAACCTACTTACCGGGAATGTCTGTCATTGACAGCCTTTCAAATCCTTCCTCTTCTCTTATTTAAATAAGAGGACTAAGTTGTATCCAAAGCTCAACCTGCAGACTACAGTGGAACCTCGAGATACGAGTTTAATTCATTCCGTAACCTTGAGGCATGGGAAACTATGAAACGCTCCAGTCGCGGTAAACTGGTGGGTCGTGTGCAGCCGACTGATCTGCACAATTACTCGTATCTCAACTGTTGCTCGTATTTCAAAGCAAAAATCGCTCGCTCGATGGCTCGTATCTCAAAAATCTCGTATGTTAAGGCACTCGTATCTCGAGGTGTCTCAATCCCCAGTGAAACACAAGTGAAAACACCACTATAGAAGAGGTGCATGTTTTTCTTTTAGAATGCAAGCCCCTCCAGAGCAGGGCCAGTGTTTGCTATACCTTCTCCTGTGCCAAGCATGTTGTAGGTGCTCAATAAAGTTTGATAGCAGGGATAACGAAGAGATCGCTACACCACTGCCTTCTTTGCCTTCTTTAAATGATCTTCCTCCAAGGAGAAAGAAATCATAGATTTACAAAAAAAGGAAAGGCCTTGAAAGCAAAGCATGGAGAACAAGTGGATTATGAGAGTAGTCTTTAAGTGGTCAATGGAACACTTAGACAGACTATTTTTATATTAACGCTGGGCTCAGTAGAAGTTAATGTTCACCTGCCAGAAAAACATTAATTGTCCAACCTTATGTCCTCCTATGATATCAAAACTTTGGTATGTGCAATATTAAAACGCTCACTGTAAATGTACCTGCTATTCTAGTGTAGAAGGCAGTCTGATGGTTTTTGCAGTGAGCTGAGACCTACAGGAGCACCAGGGAGGACTGTAAATCCATAAGATTTGCATCAAAGCATGTTCCTTTCACATCAGGAGAAAACTGGTTATTAGGGAAGGAAGTGAGGTTTTCTCATGGTACTCCAAGCAGTGACTTTTTCTGCAAGCCCACATCTTGTGTTTTGTGCCTGGTATTCAACAGTCTTGTACTTAAGTCAGCCCTGCCCTACTCAGCCCCTGGGTCTCAGTGTCCTCTGAGAAAGGCAGAGGTCTAAACTCCTTGGAGGTGATATATATGAAAATGACAAGCCAATATCCCTCATAAGATATTTATTGGAACAGAGTTCTGCATATAGCACCTTTCCTGTTTGTTTATCTAATATTACTGTAGCACCTTCAATCTTACTGCTATCAGAGAACTCAGCTTTAATGGCTTTTAAGACATGGAAACTTTAGTGGTTAATCCTTTGTGAGAATCAGGAAAAAAAAACATAGTTTTTAGGTAAAATGAAGTAACATGTGCATAGGCACTTTATTTTACCTATTTATCTACTTTTTATTTTTGTTTTTAGAAGTTGTCCTGAACTTTTTTCCTTTGCAGAGTTAGCACTAAGTGATAATAAAATGTTTATGTTGGATAGTAGCTTATAGCGTAAGTTATTTTTTGCATCTTTAATAATAACAGTAAGGAATTTTTGATTTCTTAAAAATGGATTCCCCTAAACATAGCAGATCATTCATATTTTATTTATTTATTTATTTATTTATTTATTTATTTATTGTTAATCCTCACCTGAGGATTTTTTTCTTTTCTCTTTTTAGAGATAGTGGAAGGGAGGGAGAAAGAAGGGGAAGGGGTGAGACGGAGAGAGGAAGAGAAAGAGAGGAAAAGAGAAAGAGAGAGAGAAAGACATTGATGTGAGAGAGACACATCCATTGCTGCCTTCAGCATTCCCCCAACTGGGCCTGGGATTGAACCGGCAACAACTCAGGTACATTCCCTTGACTGGGTACCGAACTCTCTATCTACCCTTTGGTTCAAGGGCCAATGATTTAACCTGAGCACACCTGCCAGGGCAATTATCATATTACTAGAGGCCCAGTGCACGAAATTCAGAAATGGGGCATGTGTCCCATAGCCCAGTGTGCACCCTCTCCAATCTAGGACTCATTGAGGGATGTCCGACTGCCCATTTAGACCTGATGCCAGTAGGATCAGGCCTAAATGGGCAGTCAGACATCCTTCTCACAATCCAGGACTGCTGGCTCCCAACTACTTGCCTGCCTACCTTCCTGATTGCCCCTAACTGCTTCTGCCTTCCAGCCTGATTACCCCCTAAATACTCCTCTACCAGCCTGATTAATGCCTAACTGCTCTCCTGCCAGTCTATTTGCTCCTAACTGCCCTCCCCTGCAGGCCAGGTCACCACTAACTGCCCTCCCTTGCAGACCTTGTCCCCCACAACTTCCCTTCCCTGCAGGCCCAGTTTCCCCCAAATTTCCTTCTCTGCAGGCCTGGTAACCCCTAACTTCCCTCCCTTACTGGTCATCTTGTGGCATGCATCTTGTGTTCACATAGGGTCAGTCATCTTTGACCATATGGGGATAGCCATCTTGCATGTTGGAGTGATTTTGCCTATTATTCTTTCATTAGTTAGGAGGATTAGATAGAATAGAGGCCTGGTGCATGGATGGGGGCTGGCTGGTTTGCCAAGAAGGGTGTCCTGGATCAAGGTGGGGGGCCTGGGGTGTTTGCATGCTGGCCATGTCCCCTGGCCACCCAATCAGAGTCCCTGGTATCTGGGATTTATTTATGTTCTATAACAGACACTTTGTAGCCTTGAAAGGAACCAAGCCTCCTGCTCGTTCTGTGGTCACAGTCATTTTTGTTGGGATTTATTTATCTTCTATAATTGAAACTTTGTAGCTTTAAGCTGAGGCCAAGACAGGTCAGGGCTGTGGAAATTTGGCTTCCTTCATCTTCGGGAGCAACACAAGCCTCCTGCTCTCTCCAGCTCTGTGGATGCCACCATTTTTGCTGGGATTTATTTATCTTCTGTTTGAAACTTTGAAGCCTTAAGCAGAGGGCAAGGCAGGCCAGAGGGTAAGGTGGAAAGCTTGGCTTCCTCCATTGCCAGGGAAACACAAGTCTCCTGCTTGCTCCTTGCCCCAGCTATCTTGGTTGGTTTAATTTGCATACTCACTCCTGATTGGCTAGTGGGCATGGCTTTTGGGTGTAGCAGAGGTACAATCAATTTGCACATTACTCTTTTATTAGATATGATTAACATAATCCTGACAAAGCATAATCAATAAAAATTACATGAATAGGATGGCAGCATAGGTGAACACCTAAACTGCTGCCTCGCACAACAATTTCAAAACTATAACTAAAAGACAGAACAGACATCATCCAGAACCACAGGAAAGCTGGTTGAGTGGAAATTCTTCAACTAGAAGGAAAGAGAGGGGCTCACAGAGACTCAGAAGAGCTGCAAAAAGCTGAGGTATGGAGATGCGGGCATAGAGAGAGTGGGGCAGCAGAGTGCTGGCTTCCACTGGCAGAAGGGAGACAGAGACTCCCAACTGCACTGTACCCTTTATCCTACTGCACTGAACCCCAGTTCTGGGCGAGAGTCATACGGGAGGAGTCTGGACTGTGAAAAGAGAGGAGTGCATGGAAATTTACGGAAGCCGCAAAAGGGCAGAATTCTGGGGGTGCCCACATAAATGAGCACAGAGAGGATGGACTTCTGATTGTGCTGCTGGCTTTTTTTTAGTGGGTGCGAGACAGACCCTCTCAACTGTACCACTTCTGACTGCACTGAACCCCAGTTTCAGGCGAGACCCTGGGAACCGAGACTCATATGGGTCCCAGAGTACAAGGAAACCAGAAAGGCAGAGGTATAGAGGCACACATGCATGCGCACAGAGAGGACTGCAGGGATTACCGAGAGACACTTGAAACCCAGGAGCTGACTGGAAGCCAAGGCTGTCTGTCCAATCCTGAGACTCCACCCCATCCAAGCTCAACAGAGAGGCTTTTGCAGTTTTGCAAGTCTTGTATCATAAGTCTTGTTCTGAATCCAGGATAGAAGTTCTCCTGGCATAGTGAAAATGTGGAGACAAAGGAACATATCACAAACAAAAGAAATGGAGGAAAACAAATGATTGGATATAGAGCTCAAAACCATGGTTATAAGGTTTTTCAAGAATTTCCAGAAAAAGATGGATAAATTTAGTGAGACCCAAGAGGAGATGAAAAAAGACCAACTAGAAATTAAACATATACTGACTGAAATAAAAAATATTATATAGAGAAAGACTAGAGGAAGGCAAGAATCAAGACAAATATTTGAAATATAAAGAAGCAGAAAACACTCAACTGGAAAAGTAAAAAGAAAAAAAAATCAAAAAATGTGAAGATAGTGTAAGGAGCCTCTAGGACAACTTCAAGTGTACCAAAATCAGATTTATGGAGGTGCCAGAAGAAGAAAGAGAGCCAGATACTGAAAACCTATTTGAAGAAATAATGACTGAAAACTTCCCACATCTGGTAAAAGCAATAGACTTACAAGTCCAGAAAGTACAGAGAACCCCAAACAAAAGAAATCCAAAGAGGACCACACCAAGACATACCGTAATTAAAATACCAAGAGCCAAAGACAAAGAAAGAATATTAAAAGCAGCAAGAGAAAAACTGTTAATTACCTACAAGGGATCACCCATATGATAATCAGCGAATTTCTCAATAGAAACCATGCAGGGCAGACAGGAGTGGCAAGAAATATTCAAAGTGATGAATAGCAAGAACCTACAACCAAGATTACTCTACCCAGCAAAGCTATCATTCAAAACTGAAGGGCGGATAAAGAGCTTCACAGATAATAAAGAGCTAAAGGAGTTCATCACCACCAAATCAGTATTATATGAAATACTGAAAGGTACTCTTTAAGAAGAGGAAGAAGAAGAAAAAAGTAAAGATAAAAATCATGAACAACAAATACATATCTATCAACAAGTGAATCTAAAAATCAATTGAATAAAACTGGTGAATATAATAGAATCAGGGGCAGAAAGGGAGTGGACTGACAATTCTCAAGGGGCAAAGGGGTGAGGGGAGTGCAGGGAGAGACTGGACAAAATCGTACATCTATGGATGAGGACAATACAGGGGGAGGTAAGGGTAGAAGGAGGGGTGGGAGCCAGGTGGAGGGAAGCTATGGGGGGGGAAAGAGAAACAATTGTAATAATCTAAACAATAAAGGTTTATTAAATAAAAAATAATTCAAAACTATAGCTAAAAGACAGAATGGACACCATCCAGAACCACAGGAGCTGGCTGAGTGGAAATTCTACAACTAGAAGGAAAGAAAGGGTTCATGGAGACTCAGAGGAGATGCAAAAAGCTGAGGTGTGGAGACATGTGCATGGAGAGGACATGCAGCTGAGTGCCTGGCTGGCTTCCTCTAGTGGGAGAGAGATAGAAATTCCCGACTTTGCTGAATCCTAGTTACGACTGCACTAAACCCCGTCCCGGATGAGATTCATATGTGGGGAGTCTGGACTGTTGAAAAAAGAGAGGAGTGCACGGAAACTTAGGGGCACCACAAAGGGCAGAGGTCTGGAAGCGTGCATAAGTGCACGCAGAGAGGACTGACTGCTGATTGTGCCCCAGGCTTTCTCCAGTGGGAGGAAGATAGAACCTCCCAACTGTGCTGAACTCCAATGAATCCCCATTTCGGGTGAGACCCTAGGGACTGAGACTCATACAGGTCCCCTCTTTCTGGGGAGCCAGAAAGGCAGAGTCTGGAGGCATACACATGTGTGCAGAGAGGGCTGCAGTGCTTACCGAGGGATATTGAGACCAAGGGGCTGAGTAGGGCAGGGCTGATGGGAAGCCAAGGCTGTCTGCTCAGGCCTAAGACTCCACCCCATCCAAGCTAAACACAGAAGCTTTTGAAATTTTGCACGTCTTGTATCATAAGGCTAACTCCAGCACAGAAGTTCTCCCAGCATAGACACAGCTGATCCTCACAACCAATTAGCTTGGGTGTCAATTCCCCCCAATGATACCAACAACAATCAAGACTTAACTGCGACAAGGCTGTACACACAGTCCACAAAAGGGTGCACCAAGAGAGTCCACCTCATGTAACTGGGGAGGCGGAGCTACTGGACCATATAGGACACCAAGTTACTCTACCAAATCAGGGAAGCAGCAAAAATGTGGGGGAAAAGGAATAGATCACAGATGAAAGAAATGGAGAAAAACAAATGACTGGATATAGAATTCAAAACCACCGTTATAAGGTTTTTCAAGAATTTCCAGAAAAGATGGATAAATTTAGTGAGACCCAAGAAGAGATGAAAAAGAACCAACTAGAAATTAAACATACACTGACTGAAATAAAAAAAAAAAAAACAACAACACAAAAACATTATACAGAGACCTAACAGCAGACTAGAGGAACACAAGAATCAAGTCAAAGATTTGAAATTCAAAGAGCAGAAAAAATTCAAGTGGAAAAGCAAGAAGAAAAAGAATCCAAAAATGTGAAGATAGTGTAAGGAGCCTCTGGGGCAACTTCAAGTGTACCAACATCAGAATTATGGGGTTGTCAGAAGAAGAGACAGAGAAAGATACTGAAAACCTATTTGAAGAAATAATGACTGAAAAATTCCTGGTGAAAAAAATAGGCTTAGAAGTCTAAGAAGTGCACAGAACCCTAAACAAAAGGAATCCAAAGAGGACCACACCAAGACACATCATAATTAAAAAATCCAAAGACAAAGAGAGAACATTAAAAGCTGCAAGAGAAAAACACCTACAACGGAGCACCCATATAATTGGCAGCTAATTTCTCAACAGAAACTATGCAGGCCAGATGGGAGTGGCAAGAAATATTCAAAGTGATGAATAGCAAGAATCTACAACCAAGATTACTCTACCCAGCAAAGCTATCATTCAGAATTGAAGGGCAGATAAAGAGCTTCATAGTTAAAAAAAAAAAAATTAAGGAGTTCATCACCACCAAACCAGTATTATATGAAATGCTAAAAGGTACTCTTTAAGAAGAGGAAGAAGAAGAAAAAGGTAAAGATAAAAATTATGAACAACAAGTGACTCTAAAAATCAAGTGAATTAAAAATCTGATGCACAGAATAAACTCTTGAATATAATAGAATCAAGGGCATAGAAAGGGAGTGGAATGACAATTCTCAGGGGAAAAGGGATAAGGGAAGTGCAGGGAGAGACTGGACAAAAATCATATACCTATGGATGAGGACAATGGGCAAAGAGGTAAGAACAGAAGGTGGGGTGGGAGTCAGGTGGAGGAGATCTATGGGGGAAAAAGGAGGAACAGTTCTAATAATCTGAAAATAAAGATTTATTAACTAACTAACTAAATAAATAAACTCTCGGTGGGAAAGTTATACGGGTAAGTATTTTCACTAATTTGAAATTTAGAAGAGATGAGATAATATATTTCATGTATGTCTATCCTAATATATAAAAATCTTGGGTCCATCACATCTGCAATGACTTGGAGGCTCCACCTGCAGCCGGCAAGGGGGTTGAATTACTGATGTCTTGGAGAGAGAGAAAGGCAGGGCTGGTCAGCAGTGGCAGTGGCTCCTAGCAAGGCTGGGAGAGAGAAGCAGGTTGATCAGACCCACTGATCTTGTCAGTTTAAATGTTTTGTACTTATAATGTGTAAATCTCGGTCTAAAGGACTGTAAGTTTAGCTTCCTTGGTTACCACAGCGAAAGAGGTAACACAGAACCAGGCGTGGTGAGGATGAAGGGCTGCAGATTCCATGAAAGGTGTGGGGAGTCTCCCAGTCCAGACAAGCTGAGTCCAGCTCTGGGACCTTCCAGGCCGGGCACCGCCCTCTGGGGCAGCTAGGGAAGGGTCCTGGAGGAACTAACTGTCCCACTGAAGTGGGGCTGCCTCAGCTCTCCAGCTACCTCCAGGCCAGGTGGTTCCTTTGTGCCCCTTGGCAGCACAGGTGGAGAATCAGAGCAATTCCCAGTGTTACCACAGCCAAGCACCTGGCCACCCTCTGCCTGCAGGGAAATACAGTGGCACCTCGAGATACCAGTTTAATTCAATCGGTAACCTTGCTCGTATATCAAGTTGCTTGTATCTCAAAGCAAATTTCCCCATTGAAATCAATTGAAATGCCGTTAATCCGTTCCAGCCCCCAAAATGCCACCCCAGTTGTTCTTGTTACATGTTTTTCAATAAGAAAAATGTATTTATAAATGACAAATATTGTTTAAAAACATAATAAAAGAGAAAGTAAAGGAATAAAATGGTTTTATAAAGTGTATTTACCTACTCGTTACACTCTTAATGCTACACTTTATCCCTAAACTGAATGTAATTTAACTAATCTTCAATGAACTTAATTGCTACTGGTCTTTGCATTTTTGGCCGATTTCAAAAAAAAACGTGTCCAATGAGGTTTGCGTCTTCCTCCCTTTCAGAATGTTTCTGAAATGGGGAGGCAAGTTTCATTGAACAGCTCTGATGCATGACCAGTTGCAACTTTTTCGGGGTGTTTCTTTTCCACGAAGTGTGACACCCTCTCCCCCATTCCTAAGATCTCCTTTATCTCACTTGTAGAGATCTCCTCCACCTCTGGCTCCTCCTGGAAACCAATTTCTTGGAGAACCTCCGCATGTTGCTGAGACTGCAACTCTTGTAACACCTCCGTGGTGAGTTCCAGAGAGTGCTCCTTGACGAGCTCGTTCACGTCTCTCTCATCCACCTCCAGGCCCATGGATTTTCCCAGAGACACTATCTCCTCCTCCACTGGCACCTCGGGTTCGAATCCTTCGAAGGTCCTTTGGGCTACGGCCTCAGGCCACAGCTTCTTCCATGCAGAGGTCAAAGTCCTTGTTGTAGCACCCAGCCAGGCCTGATCAATAATTCTGAGGCATATCACGATGTTAAAGGGGTTCTTCCAGAGCTCTCGAAGGGTGAGGTTGTGTTCTCTGTCACCTCAAAGCAGTGCCTGAACAGGTGCTTGATGTACAGCTTTTTAAAATTAGAAATCACCTCCTGATCCATGGGCTGCAGGATAGGAGTGGTGTTGGGAGGTAGGTAGACAACCTTTATAAACTTGAACTCTTTGAGGAGTTCATCTTCGAGGTTCGGTGGGTGAGCAGGAACATTGTCGAGGACGAGGAGGCCTTGCATGGTTAGGTTGTTTTCCTGTAGATATTTCTTAACAGAAGGGCTGAAAACCAGGTTTACCCACTCCACAAAGAACTGCCTGGTGACCCATGCCTTCAGGTTTGCCCTCCACATAACTAGCAGTTTATCTTTTAAAATCTTATGTGACTTAAAGACTCTGGGGTTTTTTGAATGGTATAGGAGCAGATGCTTGATCTTGCAGTAGCCTCTCGCATTGGCACACAGTGCGAGAGTTAGCCTATCCTTCATGGGTTTGTGGCCTGGCATCGCCTTCTCCTCTGCTGTTATATAAGTCCTATTTGGCATCTTCTTCCAGAAAAGCCCTGTCTCGTCACAGTTGAAGACTTGCTGGGGGATATATATCTTTGGGCTTCTATCAGTTCGGAAACAGTTTTGAGGTAAACCTCAGCTGCCTTCACATCCAAACTTGCTGGCTCACCATGCCTGACGATGGATCTTTTCCTGCAGTTATCAAACCAGCCTCCACTGGCTTTAAATGAGTCTTTCGATGCTTCGTCCCTGGAAGTGCTCAAGGTCTGCTCCAGCAAATCACCGTAAATCGCTTGTGCCTTCTGGCATATGATGCCCTGTGTTAATGTATCTCCTTT
This sequence comes from Lasiurus cinereus, assembly GCA_011751065.1. Lineage (NCBI taxonomy): Eukaryota > Metazoa > Chordata > Mammalia > Chiroptera > Vespertilionidae > Lasiurus > Lasiurus cinereus. Next base: position 3,771,971 of record JAAGEH010000041.1, on the reverse strand, counting down.
AAGCTGCTTCTCCATCACCCACACCATCAGTAGATTCTCCATCTTTTCATGGAGAGAGCTACGGAGCTTAGAAATTATTGTAACACCCTTTATCGACACCTTCTGTTTAAGCACAGTGCATATCGTTGAAGTACTACGCCCGTACTGCCTGAGCCACTAGCACACCTTGCTCATATTTTTCTATGATTTCACGCTTTAATTCAATAGACATCATCCTTTTCTGAGCACTGACCTTTCCACTCGCTTTCTTCGGACCCATGGTTATAAAAAGAAATGTGATAAAGTATGTAAATGCACAAAAGATGCTTGGACAACGAGGTAAACAAGCACACTGATAGGCGTGGGAAACTATGAGATGCTGGAGTCGAGGTAAACTGGTGGGTCGTGTGCAGCCGCTGATTGGCACATTTACTCGTATCTCAAATGTTGTTCGTATTTCAAAGCAAAAAATTGCTTGCTCGATGGCTCGTGTCTCAAAAATCTCATATGTCAGGGCACTGGTATCTCGAGGTACCACTGTACTCGCTTTAAAACCACCCAGATTATGTCTCATTCACTTCCAAAGGTCTGGCCACTCAATTCCTCAGTCTTGAAAATAGCTGTATATTGTCTCAAAAATGGCTGGAAGAACTCAGATACTATGATAGAATTCAAAGCCTAGTGGCAAGTTTTATGTTTTTCCTTTTTTAAAATTCCTGTCAAATATAAAATAGATGACTTAAATTTTTTAACTTGCAAAACAAAAGTGTGTGTGTGTGTGTGTGTGTATGTTTGTGTATAAAAGAGAGAGAGAGAGAGGGAAAGAAACAGAGAAAGAAAGGAGAGGAGAAGAGAGAGAGAGAGAGAGAGAGAGAGAGAGAGAGAGAGAGAGAGAGACCAATTGCATGTTAGAAAATTCTATTGCCAGAGGTGGGCAGCCCTTGGGCTCCTGGATTTGGCTGAAAGAGTGAACTGCGCTCCTCACACATCCAGGGTGTCACTGTGAGTGGTCAGCTCCAGCTGGCTCTCTAGTGAACAGAAATTTCTGACTCAGCTGCCACATTACTTTTGGAGATTCACCCACAGAAATGATACCAGCTCCCAGCAAGGTTCCTTTTGGTGTTAAAAACCAATCTTGTCTATATTTTAATTCATAATCACTGAAATTGCATGACATTCAAAAGCATAAAAGAAGCTGACCTTCCAATGTATTCAAAGAAAAAATGCAACAAAATATACAAGTAGGGTATATTTTTTATCATACATGTACTGAAAATACCAAGTTCAGTATTTGTAATGTCAAAATTTACATATTATCTTAATAAATTCGTGACTCTCTGAAAAATACAGTGTCATTAAATTAAACAAAATAATAATTTGCAATTGAAAGAGTACTAAATATTTTCATTTTCCTACTAGATCTGCTTTGACCTTCCCCAACGTGCTCCAGGCCTGGAGGTGCTCTCTGCTGCCCGCCTGGGAACAGGCTCCCTTGCCCTTGGAGTTGGATTTGACTTGTGCTGTACAGAACACTGGCAGATGATCAGGAGGTGGGAGGAGAGACTGGCAGGGAATTCATTCCTTTTTCCTCACCATGGGGTTGAGGTTGGGCAGTTCTCCTTTGCAGCTACCCCTCTGGACAGTTTCCCAGACCTGTTCTCTCCCAATGTGTCTTCAGGTCTAGCCGTAGTTCAGGTCAGATGCTTCACTCAGCCTCCTGGTTTCTGTTCACCCTGTCAACATTCCTTCACTAATCTGTCTTAGCCCTTTGTGAGTGGGCTGCCACAGGATCCATAAGTGCATGGCTGAAGACACCCTCTAATGAGGAACGCATCACATCAACAATTGCTTTGCTGAGCACCTTTTACATGCTTGGCATTAGAGGTTATATGAGGAAGTTATTTTTTTAAAAATCCTAGTCAACCCAAAATTTATAATTTTGTTAAGGAGTGTGATATTTGCTTCTCACGTTATAGGCTGAACGTGGAGGTACCTAACAGCAGTTATTTTTGTTTGATCCCTTAATGCAGACTGATTGCTCTCTACTTGAATGTGTCTCACTAAAATTCAGATCTTGCACCCAATACAATAATATTTGGAGGTGGGGCCTTTGGGAGGTGAGTAGGCCTTGAGGGCAATGCCTTAATCAGTGGGATTAATGTCCTTATAAAGAGGCCCCACAAGCTTCCTCATCATGTGAAAACATAGTGAGAAGACAACATCTGTGAACCAGGAAGCCAGTTCTCACTAGACAATGAGTTGGCCAGTGCCTTGATCTTGGACTTTCAGCTTCCAGAACTTTGAGAAATAAATGTTCTTTAAGCCACCTGTCTATGGTAGTGTTTGTTATAACAGCTTGAATGGACTAAGGAAGTGATGTTGCTAGTTCAGCAATGGTAGCAAAAGTTATTTTTACTTAAGAATCAAAGTAATGGAGAGATATTGAAAACTCAACAATATAATCCAGCCTCCTTATTACTAAAATGTCATGTGAATGTTGAAGGATAATATCTCCCTTCATAAATAGTTGGTCTAAATACCCATTACAGAGAAGAAATGGTTATTCAGGAAATGATTTAGTTAGACTCAAGGATAGTCTCTCTCTTCCTTTTTGGTATTACTTATAGGTGGAGCCCAACAAATACTGTCCCTCAAATGCTAGCATCCACTATTTTGTAGAATTAGATATAATCTGAGCTGCAAATTACAAAATTGAATTCATACCAGCTTAAGCAAACTAGATGATATTTCCTATAAATGAAAACTCTAGGCATAGTTTGGGCTTCAGACAGAGTAGAAATCTGGGACTTAACATCATCCTGGTTTCATGATCATTTCTTCTTAGAATTTCTGTGTGTAGTTTTCTCTTCTGTGATAAAGCTCAAAACAAACTCTATTTTCCATTTTTCTTGTCACTTATGTCACCAGAGAATGAAAGTATCTTTTCAGGTTTCTGTGTTAGAAATGTTTTCAGGGGACTCATTGTCCATTTGGATCTTGTGCCCCCTTCATCCCAACTGCTGTATGCAGGAAGACAGATGTCTCTGATGTCTGGGCTGGATCACACACACTAACAGGGAGAGCAAAGGGGAGTTGGGAAGAAGTTGTAGAAGATGGGGGGCATGGATGGTGAGATATAATTGGTCAAGACTGGCATAGGTGATTTCACACACCTCTACTCACACAGCAACTTGCAATCAGTATTAGAGATGGAGCCCATCCCATTATAAATTTTCTTGGCAGCAGCTGCAATGACATCTTAACATATTTAAGTCTAGATTCCCATACAGATAAGCAAATGGCTCACAAAGAAAAAATGAAATATAACACTTTTTCTTTGACTTTTATAAAACCTCTGTGAGGCAGATGGTTCTGAAGACTATATATGGGCTAACCCACCATATTTACTGCAGGTAGGCCTGGGTGTGGCTATCTAGCCACCAGTCCACAGCCTATTTCCTTCTACTCAAGAGGCCTTATTTAAGACCATTTCAGTCCAAAAGAGAGTTGTTAATAGCACTTGGATCTTAAGGTCCACGGGAAAAAGTAGGTATATTGACCCTTTTACCAGTATGCCTAGCCCCTTTTTGGCCCATGAGAATAAATTCTTCCTTATCTAAAACTAAACAGAATATTGAGAGTCAAACTTAATCAATCTGCAAATACCAATCATAACAAACTCAGAGTTGAATTATTCACTTGTGTCACGTTTTTTTTAAACTAAGTTATGTCTCTAAGGAATTATTTAGGGAACAAATAAGTGATAAAATATTTTAGAGCACCTTTTTATTGCCCAAATACCACCAATAAATTTACCAACATTTAGGGAAATATTTCACTGAATGTCAATAAGTTAGCATAGCCATCATGGCACAATATTCTTTGGAAAAAAATGACATAAAAGTTAAATCTACTTTGCTTATTGGTTTGAATGCAAAATGCTTTGAAATAATAGAAGTTATTTAAGAAGTATTATTAAAAGTATTGTTTCTGCTAGTAACATAAGATTTATATTTTATTAAAATATAATATAAATAAAGTGACAAACATAATTTTCATCTCTGGATTAGAAAATCAATAGAGACTGAGACTGTATTGCTGTTATTCACTACTGTATTATAACATAGTAACTGACAATAAATACTTAACAAATGAATTAATTAGATAATTAATCTCAGATGTAAATGAGCCTTTGGCAGTATTAAACTCCCATTCTGATATATTTATAAGTTTAATCCTAATATTATAAATTCTACTTATATATTTCCAACAGCTAGCCTCACATTAAATTATGAAAACTAGGTAACACTGAAATCAAGAAAAAACGTGTTACTATGACCCATATTTTCTAACACTGGCTTTAAGATATTAGTATAATGAGAGTGAAAATACAAATAAATTAGATTTATTTTGTAGATCAAATGCTTACCAATAAAATCTTAAAGCAAAATAAAAACCTATTACAACTATTAGAAGATTTTATTTATTTATTTATTTATTTATTTAAAATATATTTTATTGATTTTTTACAGAGAGGAAGGAAGAGGAATAGAGAGTTAGAAACATCGACGAGAGAGAGACATCAATAAGAGAAATATCATCCAGCTGCGTCCTGCACGCCTCCTACTGGGGATGTGCCCACAACCAAGGTACATGCCCTTGACCGGAATTGAACCTCCGACCTTTCAAGTCCGCAGGCCGACACTCTACTGAGCCAAACCGGTTTCGGCTAATAGGAGATTTTAGTAATGTCTAATTGACATTAGAATATGAATATCAAAAACTTTTTCATATGTCATAGATAGAAAATCCTGTAGAACAAAATTGACCATATGCTAAGAATGTTAAAGAAAACCTTATGTACCTTTACAGATGGGTATGATTTAGAGAATATACAAAAGAACCATAAAATAACATGTAAATTGTGTTAAATATGGGGATCTACAAAACCCCAACATATCTGGCATTGGCTTCATACTATGTGGTAGGTAGTGAGGAAAATGCTATTACATGGCAGAACGATGTGAATCATAGCATTCTTTGGCAAGGTATCACAAGAAAGAGATAAGCCCTAGGAAGAACTGGCCAGTTTGCAAGAGAAATAACAATAGAAAAGAAAAATGCCAGAAATTTGAACCCTGACAATACTGAAAAATTTGACTGCTTATAAACCCTAAACTCTAAGAAATATTGTAAGATGGGTCTTTGCAATGTAAAGGCTCCTTATATGTCAGCTTTATATTAAAGATATGTGTATAACAGTGGGTAAGATTTTACATAGAGTCAACATACATTCATTATGTATGAAGAGAAAGAATATGGACAATAATGTGAAGAAATTCCATGTAAAAATTCATTGTCATGGGCAGTGCAGCCCATGTAATTGAATGAAATGAAATATATAATGGGTCCACTAACTTCTGCTACATGCCATGTCCTAAGTATTATGCAAAGGAAAAGTTTTGTATTCAAGTGAGTAGAACACTAGTGATTTTAACAAAATTTGATGTATTTCTCAGAACTTACTTGCTAATGAGCTTCATAAATCTCAAAAAAGCAACTATGAAATCTAATGTTTCTCAAAGTTTGTGAAATAATAAAAACTTTGTTATTAGTTCTGTTCCAATAATAAAACAATTATCAACATGTCTACCCATGGATTAGATTAAAAAGAGACATTCAGAATATATAAATATACTAAAAATAGAATGTAAATGTGAAGGAGACAAAATCCATTTTCCTAAGTCTAAGAACATTTATCATCAGCCCACCTAGAGGCAACATTATAAACAACACTCTGAAGGCCCTGTGTAGAATAATTAAAAAATGAGTGACAAAATGTCAGTAAAGTTACAGATGATCTGAATGACATATCCAACCACTTCAACCTTATTGGCATTCGGAATACCCTACTCTGACAACTTCAGAATGCACATATTTTTACATGCATATGCATTCGCCATCATAGCCATAAAATAATAAATTTAAAAGCGTTGAAATCAGAATATTTATTGACTATAGTGGATCTAAATGAGAAATTAGTTACAATAAAAATATCTGGGAATACATAAAATGAAATGAATATGTAAGAAAATTAAACAAAGAAATGAGAAAATATTTTAGATAGAATGATAATGAAAACATTTCAGATTTCCAACTATGATGGTCTAAAAGCCTTCTGAATGACCCTCTTCTTCAGAAAACCAGGATATAATACAAAAGAAAGCAACATATAAAGGGGTATGATCAGAAGCTGACAGACATTGGTGGGAAATTTGCATTTGGAAGAGAAGAGATGGAGAATCATACAAGTCAGTTCCTATCTTCCCAGCTTCCAGCATGAGACTAAAGTGGCTGCAGCAGTAGGCACACATGGAAAACTTAGTCTTCATTCCTTGGAGACCCAGAAAAGTGAAGCTGCTTAATTATGAACCTTCTAAGGAAAAGTGCTACTTAATTAAATGATGAAATTAATTCAGAAAACAGTAAAAATAACAAAATGGGCAATAAATTTGAACAGATAGTTCTCAAGAGAAAATGTACAAATGGTCTATAAGCACATCAAAAAATTCTCAGCATCACTTATATCAGAAAAATGCAAATTAAAACCACAGCGAAATATCATTGGGCACCCATTAGGAGAACTGAAGGAACAAGCCTGAGGATACCAAGTCTGGGTAAGGATAGAGAGCAGTTAGACCTCTCATGCCTGGTTTGAGGAAAAATGCAAAATGGTACAGCTACATTGGAAACAGTTATACTACGTTCACATAATTCATTCATAGTATTTACCCAGCAACACTGAAAATATACATGCCCCCAAATGTATACATGAATTTTCATAGTACGCATCCTATACAATAAAGAGGTAATATGCAAATCGACCATTACTCCAAGATGGCTGCTCCCATGTGGTCAAAGATGGCTGCTTCCTTGTGGATACAAGTTGGCTGCCAAAAAATGGCTGTCAGGGGACGGCTCTTCGGGGGGACCAGACTAGCAGGGGAGGGCCATTTAGGCTACTTCTCCAGCAGGGGAGGGCAGTTAGGCACAATTGGACAGCAGGGGAGCAGTTAGGCATTGATCAAGCTGGCAGGAGAATGGTTAGGGGTGATCAGCTGGTAGGTAGAAGTGGTTAGGGCTAATCAGGCAGGAAGGCAGGTGGGCAGGTGAGCAGTTAGCAGCCAGTAGTCCTGGATTGTGAGAGGAATGTCTGACTGCCTGTTTAGACCTGATCCTGGGGTGGGTGGTTTCCAGATTGAAGAGGGTACACACTAGGCTGAGAGACACAACCCCCCTCCCCATGCATGAATTTTGTGCATTGGGCCTCTAGTTATTTATAATAGACTGAAACCCAAATGACTGGCAACAGATAAAGAGATAACTTGTATTATATCTATACTCTGGGTTACTATTTAGCAATAAATAGGAACAAAGTAAATTATGTATGAAATAACATAAGCAATCCTAAAAATAATTTGTTAAATTTTGAAAATCAATCCTAATCCTACTGAAAATTATGATTCCATTTATATGAAATTTCAGAAAAAAATATAGGAAGAGAGAGTACATCACTGTTCTCTGGGCCTGTACCTGGAGAGGTAAGGGGAGCACAGAGCCAGGCAGCTTTCAGAGTGGGAGAAGACTCTCCATCAGCATGCTCACCTGTTACTTTGGTACAAAAATCTGCTCACTTCCCTTTGAACACAAACCCTGTGCCTTTTGGGGTGCTTCTTCCTCAGTGGAAAATTCTTTCTTTGCATGATGAATCACTCTCACCCTTGACTTCACCCCAGATGTGATTTGATTTCCATTGGAAACACATCTCACTAATCAGAGAACTTTTTCTTAGTTCTCCTTTCCATAAAACTCTTTGTACCAAATTCTTACCATATTATATTTTAAACACCAGTCCTGTTAAACAAAATTGCTGCACCTTAAGAAACTGGACTGTGCCTTACTTTTGGACATTTGCAAACATCCAGCTCTAGCTCCCCCTTTACCCCCCTCAAATAGAGCTTAATGAGTATGTGTGTTTTATGCAGCAATTTCTAGTTTCCTAAAGAATAACTTTTACTAAAGAGACTTCTGGGTTTTTTATTTTTATTTTTGACACTGTTATATATGTCCCAATTGTCTTTTTCAACTTTGCCCACCTCCATCCAGCCTCGGCTCCCCATGAGGGACATCAAGTGGTAAAGGACCAGTAGACGCCCAGCCTATAGGCCTCCTGAGAAGTGGTGTCAGATGCATGAAGGAAAGGCTTAGCATCTCTGTCATTGCTTTGGTTTTCAGAATTCCCTGCTCCCCATCTGTCAGTTCCCTCCATCTGAGGGGCCCTGTCATCCTCAAATGGGTGCAACTGGAATATTATATCTCAAGGATTGTCCCAATGTACATATCCTTTTATCCGATGGTGAAAAAAATCCCCAAGAACAAGAATGGAAACAGACTACTGTCCTTTAGGCTTAAACAAACCCAGACGTGTCCTGTAAAGAGCTGAAAATTGGTTTTGTCCATGTGCCTCAGAGAGATTGGATGACGAAATGGCCCAGCTTGACCCTGACTTACCCACTTATGTTACTCTTGAAGGTATCTTTGCCAGAATGTGAATAAACTGCCATCTTTTGGAATAGGGGCTCATATGAAAGTCTGAATTCCCAAATTTTTTTGAAACAGATCTATGTTCTACCACCTGTGGTCACCATCGTAAGATTAGGTCCTGTCAACCAGGTCCTGTTGCTAGGAATCAGAGGGCACTGGAATGGAGTGTCCCCACCACCCGTGCCCTTTTACATTCAGGGATTGAGCTGAACTCACTTTGGGGGAGGCCTGGCAAGGGTGCAAGGTGTCACAGATGGAAGGATGGAGACTGGAGAGGCGGACACCCTGCTCAATCCTTCCCTGGGTGGGGTTAGGCAGATGAAGGCCAGCACAATTGAGTGAGATAGCATCTTCTGTGTCCACTTTTCACTCTGTGGGCCCAACTACTCCACTCAGCCCTAGGCAGCCCTCTGCATTCCATGTCAGTGCACTCTGCCCTCGCATGCTGCTCTACCTAAATGAGAAGGAAGAGAACAGATGGCCCACAGACAATTACACAGAAAGATAGGGCTCACGACTGGTGAGTACAGTGGTATTGGCAGGAGCCTCTCCTGCTTCCATGTCAGCGCTAAGGAGCAGTAAGCCGAGTGGTAAGAAGCAGTGAGCAGGTGGGTGGTAAGGAGCAAGGGGTCCCAGACTGGGAGAGGGATTTCTAACTGTCGGCTTACACCCATTTGGGAACAGGCCTAAGCCGGCAGCTGGACACCCCCTGAGGGGTCCTGGACTGCGAGAGAGTGCAGGTTAGGCTGAGGGACCCCCACCCCAGTGCATGAATTTTGTGTGTATGGCCTCTAGTTTTCTATAAAATACAAATATTAATTTCTATAAATATTAGAACCTTTGTGTGCAGTGTGGCTGTGAAGTCTCTGTCATAGACAACTCGTGTGGCCACTGCAGCATTAAAATAGTCATAGACAACGTATGAATGAACACACCTGCTGTGCTGCAATAGGACTTTACTTATGAAAACAGGGAAGTCCACATTTGGATTCAGAGCCATAGTTTACTGACTGACCCCTGTATAAAGATATATAACATGTTTTGGGGTCACAGGATCACAAACCTTTAGCTTTTAAAGGTAAATTACAGGTATCTCAAAAGACAGCTCATACCTACTTTCATTAGCTTAAAAATAAACTTGATGGGAGAAATGATTTAGTAAACCTCATGACTAGAAATAGTTTAGATGAGCAGGGCTAGGGATTGAAATGTTAGCATCTGCAGTGGCGTGGATGGACCTAAGGAGTATTATGCTCAGTGAAATTTATCATAGAAAGATAAATACCATAGGATTTCAATTTATATGTGAAATCTAAAGAACAAATACAAAAATAAAATGAAGACACACTCTTCATTTTACAGAGAGAGCTGGTAGTTGCCAGGGAAGAGGGTATGTTGGGGGATTTGGTGAAAGAGGTGAAGGAACTAAGAAGCACAAGTTGGCCGAGACCGGTTTGGCTCATTGGATAGAGCATCAGCTTGCGGACTGAAGGGTCCCAGGTTCGATTCCGGTCGGGGGCATGTACCTTGCTTGTGGGCACATCTCCACTGTGGGGCATGCAGGAGGCAGCTAGTCGATGTCTCTCTCTCATTGATGTTTCTGCCTTTCTATTCCTCTCCCTTCCTCTCTGTAAAAAATCAATAATATATATATATATATATATATATATATATATATGAAGCACAGTTGGCAGTTACAGATTACTCATGGGGGAGTAATAAAGCTCAGGGAGTATAGTCAATAATATGGAGATAACAATGAATGTGTCAGTTTGGTTACTGGAAATATTGAGGGGAATAATACATAAAGTATATGATTTTCTAATCACTAATATGTACACCTAAAACCAAAACAAAATAAATATTTTTTAAAAATATGATAAAGAACAGTGGCTTTTCAGATATAAGGTACATATCAATACAAGCTAAATTTATTTTCAATTTCTGTAATATACTTAAAGACCTGTGAAATGAACCGGTCTTAAGTATATGACCCCAGCATGTCCATCACCCACAAGAGTCCCTTAAGCTTCTTGCCACTCATTCACCTCCACAAGCAGTGGTAACCACCACTGTTCTGCATCTTTCACAAAATATGCTTTTTGCTTTTTCCAGAATGTTATATAAATGGTACTATTTAGTAGTAATCTCTTATGTCTGGCTTTGTATTGGTTTCTATTGCTGTATAACAAGTTACCATACATTCAATAGCTTCAAAAAATATTCATTATCTCACAGTTTCCACATGTCATAAATTCAGGCATGGCTTGAGTAGGTCCTCCTCTCAGGGTCTCACAGTATGAAGTTGAGTCTCCAGGGCTTCCTTCCCCTCAGGAGGCCTAGGTCTCCTTTCATCTCACTGAGATGCTGACAGAATTCAGTTCCTTATGGTTTTAAGACTGAGGTCCCCCTGAGGGCAATTTACAACCTGGCTGTTTGATGCCAGAAAGCCCACATTGCCTTTCCTCAGGAAGACCTTTCATTTGATAAGTCATACCTACCAATACAATGTCTTATTTAATTAACTCAAAATCAAATGATTTAGGAACTTAACTGTTGCCATATTATGTAATCTTATATAATAAAAGAATAATATGCAAATTGAATGAAACTCAGAACAACCAGTGGCTATGATGTACACTGACCATCGGGGGGCAGACACTCAATGCATGAGCTGCTTCCTAGTGGTCAGTGCACTCCCACAGGGGGAACACTGCTCAGCCACAATCTTATTGCAAGCATAGCAACTGTGATGGTAGCCTCTGCAGCAGTGATAAGGATGTCTGACTTAGCTTAGGCCCTCTTCCCACAGAGAGCAGGCCTAAACCATCAGTCAGACATCCCCCAAGGGCTCCCGGACTTCTAGAGGTCACAGGCCAGGCTAAGGACCCGCTCTTTCAGTGAGTGAATGCCATGCACCAGGCCTCCGGTTTAATCATAAGAATGACATCTTTCCTATTCACAGTTCCCACACACACTCAAGGAGGGTGAATTATGCAATTACATGGAGTGAGAGGATTCTTCCTTGAGGACCTAACATAGACGTCTTTTATAATATTCATCCATATTGTTGATATTATTAAACATATTGGTAGTCTTTCATTGTATAAATATACTATAATTTTGTAATCTACTCTCTTATTTATGGAAATTTTTTTAAAATTTTGACTTATGAACTATGAATTTTTATACACATTTTTATGAGCAGATTTTTTATGTATTTGGATAAATGTCTAGATATTGAATTGGTGGGATGTAATTTATTTTAAGTCCTTTCTTTCATTAAGTCTAGGATTTTGCACTGTTTTCTAAAGACAAATTTAAACCTTTAAAAAAAATTCAGTTGAATTCATTTACTTAAATGTTTTATAACATCTGGTTCTTCTACCCTCCCCTCTCTCCAAGTCTGCACAGTTATTTTAAACTCAGCTGTTTATTCTCCCTTAAGAAAAGAAAAGCTACCCTAATGGCTAATATTAGTAAAAGTGGATATACTTATGTATGTATTTCTTTCTAAGAATAAATAGTTACTAAATCTTGGAGTTCTCCTCAAAGCTCAAGAGATCTGTGGTTATAACAAAGCAAGAGAAAACAAAACAAAAACTTTATAGGGATATGATATTTGATCATTGGCAATTTACTACTCCAATGTGCTTTTATGTATTTACAAGAGGCCCAGTGCACAAATTCGTGCATGGATTTCCAGTGGGGTCCTTTGGTGTGGCCTGCAGGATTGGGCCAAAACCAGCTCTCTAACGTCCCCCTAGGGGTCCCAGATTACAAGAGGGTGCAGGCCAGGCTGAGGGACCCTACCAGTGCATGATCAGGGCCAGGGAGGTGTGCAGGACGTTGGTCAGCTGAGGAAAGATCACAGAAGGGCTCCAGGGCATGTTCAGTCCATCTTGTTCAGGCTCAATCAACTGGACCCCAGCAGCAAGCTAACCTACTACTCAGAGAGTCTGCTCCCTGGTGGTCAGTCATAGTAAGCAGTTGAGCAGCCTTAGTATATCATTAGCATATTCACTTTGATTGGTTGAATGGCTGACTGGTCATCAGGACACTTAGCATATTAGGCTTTTATTAAAAAGGACTAGAAACCAAGTGCACAAAATCTGTGCATGGGAGGGCTTGTCCCTTAGCTTGGCTTACACCCTCTCCAATCTGGGACTCCTTGGGGATGTCAAACTGCTGCTCTAGGCCCAATGCCTGGGATCAAGCCTAACACTGCGGTCTGACATCCCTCTCACAATCCAGGACTACTGGTTCCTAACTGCTTGCCTGCCAGCCTGCCTGATTGCCCCTAATTGCTTCTGCCTGCCAGCCTGATTGCCCCCTAACCTCTCCCTGCTGTCCTGATTGATGCCTAACTGCTCCCCTGGTGGCCTAATCACCCCAATTGCCCTCCCCTGATGGCCTTATCACCCCCAACTGCCTGCCCCTTCTGCAACCTGCCTTCTCTGCCAGACCCTGCCTCTGCTGTGCCATCTTGTGACAATATTAGGGCATGATGCATGAGGGTGTGACAAACACCTAGGTCAGTCCTTCTCAACCTTTCTAATGCTGTGACCCTTTAATGCAGTTCCTCATGTTGTGACCCCCCAAACATAAAATTATTTTTGTTGCTACTTCATAACTATAATTTTGCTACTGTTAATGAATTGTAATGTAAATATCCGATGGTCTTAGGCTCTACAGCAGCAGTTCTCAACCTGTAGGTTGTGACTCACAGTTTGAGAATCATTGACCTAGGCTATTATTAGAATAGATGGTCAAGTTTTATACATGTTTATACACATACTTTTATGAAAAGCCATCAGATGTCAGATAAACCTTTCTTCAGTGTTAGTAAAGAAGTTACAGAATTTTTTGAAAATGGAGCCAGGTGACAAGGTTGAGCATGCCTTGTATGACATCCTGATATGGCTGTGCTCATAATCTATTTTTTTGTGGGTTGTTTGTGAAATGTGACAAAAGAAGCACCTTCATTCCAAGGAAAATCGCAGGCTCTGATGAAGCTATACTTGATATCACTCTTCAGAGGGACCTGTGTGAGGAGCTTAAAGTTTTATCACTAATAAAACCCAAAGGAAATTGTGTGACATGTTTGGACTTTTATTTCAAATTTGTTTCTAAAACAGTGCACTGATCTTCAATCATTATGACATTAATTCAAAATGACATTGTAATATACAGTAAAGACATTGTATATTTCCATATCAATATTTTTATGATTTTTTAACCAAACTTGCCAGTGAAAAGCTAGCCAGGGGCCACCACTAAAAGCTATGACTGAAGCAACAATCCTGAGGACTGGCTCCTGGCTCAGGCTCAGTGAGGTCCCTGCCCTGTTCTGCATTTCCTTCCTGCTCTCTGGCTCTCTCCTTGAAGAGCACCCTGGGGAACAAATTCTGTTTTCTTAAGCTAGCAAAAACCTTGCAAAGGATCAACCATTTCCTCAACCGTTATTCCCCATTTTTATGTGTAAATATATCTGTTTACACAATCATCATGTACACATTATAATTGTTTTGAACTAAAATTTCAATTTGTAAATATAAGAAAAACAATATCAGCTACTGTCACCAAACAGTAAGTAGATGCCTTTATAAGATGGCTTATTTTAACAATTGGCTTATTGCAGCTCTTTATGTCAATCTAGAATGATGACACTTATGAGGAAATTGGTATGGCCATGGTAAATGCCAAACCAATAGGAGAACTGTCACCAAAATGTTCACTATTTCCAAGTCGCAGTGTTACTGGAGTGGGGTCAGGGCCAAAGCAGGTCTGCTTCCTGTGAGAGTACTTGACTTTAAACAAGAAAGCATTCACAGGTGATTTTCTTTTATTTTTTTATTAATGTATTACATGCATACATATCTTCCCATTGCTACCCCCCTTCCCAGACATACCTTAACCCCTCGTGTCTTGTATTCATTGGTTATGCTTATATGCATGCATACAAGTCCTTTGGTTATGCTTATATGCATGCATACAAGCCCTCCTTATCTACCCCATCTCTCTCTAAACTTCCTGCTCTAATTTGACAGTCTGTTTGATGCCTTACTGCCTCTGTATCTATCTTTTTGTTCACGAGTATATAATGTTCTTTATTATCCATAAATGAGTGAGATCATATGGTGTTTTTTTCATTGACTGGCTTATTTTACTTATTTTACTCCAGTTCCATTCAGGTTGCTGCAAATGGTAAGAATTCCTTCTTTTGTATGGCAGCATAGTATTCCATTGTGTAGATGTACCATGGTTTTCTGATCCACTCATCTACTGACGGGCACCTAGGCTGTTTCCAAATTGTAGCTATTGTAAATTGTGCTCCTATGAACATATGGGTGCATAAATCCTTTCTGATTCGTGATTCTAGTTTCTTAGGATGTATTCCTAGGAGTGGGATTGCTGGGTCAAATGGGAGTTCCATTTTTAGCTTTTTGAAAGAAACTGATACTGTTCTCCACAGTGGCTGCACCAGTCTGCATTCCCACCAGCAGTGCACGAGGTTTCCTTCTTCTCCGCATCCTGGCCAACACTTGTTTTTATTGATTTGTTGATGGTAGCCATTCTGACAGGTCTGAGATGGTATTGCATTGTCATTTTGATTTGCATCTCTTGGATAATTAGTGACTTTGAACATGTTTTCATGTGTCTCTTGGCCTTCCTTCTGTCGCCTTTCAAAAAGGTTCTATTTAGGTCCATTGCCCATTTTTTTTATTGGATCCTTTATCTTTTTTTTACTAAGTTGTATAAGTTGCCTGTAGATGTTGGAGATTAAACCTTTATCAGTGATAACATTTGCAAATATGTTCTCCCATACAGTGGTCTTTCTTGTTGTTTTGTTGATGGTTTCTTTTGTTGTGCAAAAGCTTTTTATTTTGATGTAGTCCCATTTGTTTATTTTCTTTTTAGCTTCCATTGGCCTTGCTTGGAACAGTATCAGTGAAGAAGTTCTATCAGCATATGCCTGAGATTATGCTGCCTGTAGATTCCTCTAGTATTTTTATGGTTTCCCGTCTTATGTTTAAGCCCTGTATCAATTTGGAGTTTATTTCTGTGTATGGTGTAAGTTGGTAGTCTAGTTTCATGTTTTTGCATTTATCTATCCAATTTTCCCAACACCATTTATTGAAGAGGCTGTCTTAACTCCATTGTATGTTCATGCCTCCTTTATCTAATATTAATTGAGTATAGTGGTTTGGGTGGATATCTAGATTCTCTATTCTATTCCATTGATCTATGCGTCTGTTCTTGTGCCAGTATCAGGCTGTTTTGAAAACAGTTGCTTTGTAATATATCTTGAAATTGAGATCCCACGTTCCTTATTCTTCTTTCTCAGAATTGCTGTGGCTATTCGGGGTCTTTTTTGGTTCCCGATGAATCTTTGGAGAGTTCCTTCTAGGTCTGTGAAATATGTAGTTGGTATTTTAATGGGTAGTGCATTGAATTTATAGATTTCTTTGGGTAGTATGGACATTTTAATGATGTTGATTCTCCCAATGCATGAGCATGGTGTGCTCTTCCATCTGTTTATGTCTTCCTCTATCTCTTTTTTCAGTGTCCTGTAATTTTCTGCATATAGGTCTTTTACTTCCTTAGTTAAGTTTATTCCTAGATATCTTCATTTTTTTGGTGAAATTGTAAATGGGATTGCTTTTTTAGTCTCTCTTTCTGTAATTTCACTATTAGTGTACAGAAATGCCACTGATTTCTTGGCATTAATTTTGTATCCTGCTACATTGCCCAATTCATTTATTAAGTCTATTAATTTTTGGATGGAGTCCTTTGGGTTTTTATGTACAGTATCATGCCATCTGCAGATAAGGACAGCTTTACTTCTTTATTTTCTATTTGGATGCCTTTATTTCTTCTTCTTGTCTAATTGCAATGGCTAATACTTCCCGTACTATGTTGAACAGGAGTGGTGAGAGTGGTCATCCCTGTCTTGTTCCTGTTCTTAGGGGAAATGGTTTTAGTTTTTGCCCATTGAGTATGATGTTAGCTGTGGGTTTATCATATATAGCTTTTATGATGTTGAGGTATGATCCTTCTATTCCCACTTTGCTGAGAGTTTTTATCAAGAAAGGGTGTTGGATTTTGTCAAATGCTTTTTCTGCATCAATTGGTATGACTATGTGATTTTTATCTCTCAATTTGTTTATGTGGTGTATCACGTTTATTGATTTGCGGATAGTGTACCATCCTTGCATTCCTGGGGTAAATCATACTTGGTCATGGTGTATGATCTTTCTGATGTACCGTTGGATCCAATTTGCTAGAATTTTGTTGAGGATTTTGGCATCCATGTTCATGAGGGATAGTGGCCTGTAATTCTCTTTCACTGTGTTGTCTTTATCTGATTTGGGTATTAGGGTGATGCTGGCTTCATAGAAGGTGTTTGAAAGTGTTCTTTCTTCTTGAATATTTTGGAATAGTCTGAGGAGTATAGGTTTTAATTCTTCTTTGAATGTTTGGTAAAACTCTCCTGTGTAGCCATCTGGTCCCAGGCTTTTGTTTGCTGGAAACTTTTTGATGACTGCTTCAATTTCTTCCATAGTTATTGGCCTATTGAGATGTTTAGATTCTTCCTGAATGAGTTTTCAAAAATTATATTTTCTAGGAATATGTCCATTTCCTGCAGGTTGTCCAGTTTGTTGGAATAGAGTTGTTCATAGTATTTTTTAATAATCCTTTGTATCTCAGAGGTGTCTGTTGTTATTTCTCCTCTTTCATGTTTGATATTTTTTATTTGGGTCCTCTCTCTTTGCTTCTTGGTGAGCCTGGCTAGAGGTCCATCAATCTTGTTTATCTTTTAAAGAACCAGCTCTTGGTTTTGTTGATCTTTTGAATTGTTTCTTTGGTCTCTATGTCATTTATCTCAGCTCTGATCTTTACTATTTCATTTCTTCTGCTTACACTGGGCTTTTCTTGTTGCTCTCTTTCTAGTTCTTTGAGTTGTAGGGTTAGGTAATTTATTACCATTGTTTCTTGTTTTTTGTGGTAGGCTTGTAGAGCTATGAACTTCCCTCTCAAGACGGCTTTCACAGTTTCCCATACATTTTGGATTGTTGTGCGATCATTGTCATTTGTTGCCATGATGTTTTTTATTTCTTCCTTCATCTCTCTGGTTACCAAGTCATTGTTTAATAGCGAGCTGTTTACTCTCCATGTGTTTGATTTCTTTGTATTATTTTTATTGTAGTTGATTTCCAGTTTTATGCCACTGTCATCTGAGAAAATGCTTGATATGATTTCTATCTATTTGAATTTGAAGAGACTTTTCCTATGACCCAATATATGGTCTATCTTTGAAAATGACCCATGTGCACTTGAGAAGAATGTATATTCTGTGGCTTTGGGGTGAAATGTTCTGAAGATGTCAATTAATTCCATCTAGTGAGTCATTGAGGGTTAATGTTTCTTTGCCCATTTTTTTATTTAGAGGATTTGTCCAGTGGTGACAGTGAGGTAGTAAAGTCTCCTACTATTATTGCATTGCTGTCAATCTCTCCCTTAGTATCCTCCAGCAGTTTTCTTTATGCATTTAGGTGCTCCTTTATTGGGTGCATATATGTTTACCTGAGTTATTTTTTCTTGTTGGATTATTCCATTTAGTATTATGAAATGGCCCTTATTATTTCTTGGTATGAGGTCTAATTTGTCAGATATAAGCATTGCAACCCCAGCTTTTTTTTCATTTCCATTTGCCTGAAAAACCATCTTCCATCCCTTCACTCTCAGCCTATGTGCATCTCTTTTTCTGAGGTGGGTTTCTTGTAGACAGCAGATATATGGGTCATGTTTTCTTATCTAATCCGTTATCTATGTCTTTTGATTGGATCATTTAATCTATTTACATTTGAAGTTATTATTGATAGATACTTATCTGTTGCCATTTTTATTCCTTACCCTTGTGTTGTTGTTCTTCGCTTCTTATTTCTCATTTTTACAGCCGACCTTTTAACATTTGTTGCATTGCTGGTTTGGTGGTAATAAACTCTTTTAGTCCTTTTTTTGTCTGTAAAGCTCCTGATTTCATCTTCAATTTTGATTGAAAGCCTTGCTGGGTACACTATTCTTGGATTTAGACCCTTCCTTTGCATGGCTTTGTATATTTCATTCCATTCTCTTCTGGCCTGATGAGTTTCTGTTGAGAAGTCAGTTGCCAGTCTGATGGGGGTTTCTTTGTAGATAACTTTCTGTCTCTCTCTGGAGACTTTTAAGATTCTTACTTTGTCATTGGTGTTTGCCAATTTAATTATAGCAGTGGTTCTCAACCTTTCTAATGCCGCGACCACTTAATACAGTTCCTCATGTTGTGGTGAATCATAATGTAAATATCTGTGTTTTCTGGTGGTCTTAGGCGACCCTGCTAGCAGTTCTTAACCTGTGGGTCACTGTTGTACAGCCTAAGACCATCAGAAAACAGGTCGCGACCCACAGGTTGAGAACTGCTGAATTATAATGTGCTTTGGTGTAGGTCTTTTGGGGTTAATTTTGCTTGAGACTTTGAAGGTTCTTGGATTTGTGTTGATTTTTTCTTCCCTATATCAGGGAAGTTTTCTGTCATTATTTCTTGTCTTTGCTCCATTTCCACTCTTTCTGGAAGCCCTATTATGTTGTTTTGTTTCTTGTTATCCCAAAGTTTCCTTAGGCTCTCCTCTTGCTTTTTAATTTTTTTTATTCTAGAAGCTGCTCTACTTGACTATTTTTTCCTACCTTGTCTTCTACCTCACTGATGCAATCCTCTGCTTCTTCTAGTCTACTTTTGATGCTTTCTATTGAATTCTTTACAGCAGCGATGTCATTTTTCATTTCTTCTTGATTCTTTATAATTTCCTTTTGGTTCTTACTCATATTGTCGAATTTGTCTTCCATTCTTTTCAGCCACCTTATGACCACTTCTCTGAACTCTTTCTCAGGCAGGTTGTTGCTTCTATTTCATTTACTTCCTTTTCTGGTGATGCCTGCTTTTCTTTCATATGCAGGCTGTTTCTTTGTCTGCCTGTGGTCTTTCTTCTACATGTGTCTGGTTATGTAGTTCTCTCTCCTGAGTTGATTTAAATGTACAAAATACAACACAACCACGTACAACACACAAGACACTGAATAGAAATGTATTCATGATGTTAATAACCACAAATAAGGTGACCACCAGTGAAAGACAAGTTAGAGGTAAGTGGAGAAAGAATAAGAGAGAAAGGAGGAAAAAAGAAAAGAAAGAAGTGCCACAATGAAATTGGGAGAAGGGATAAAAAAGAGGGAAGAAGAAGAAGAAGAAGAAGAAGAAGAAGAAGAAGAAGAAGAAGAAGAAGAAGGAGGAGGAGGGAGAAAGGAGGAAGAGGAGGAGGAGAAGGAGGAGGAGGAGGAGGAGGAGGACGAGGAGGAGGAGGAGGAGTTGGGAGAAAGAAAAAGATTATGAAAAAAAAGGGAACAAATTGTATATATGAGGAGAAAACTCCAATAGAACAGCCACCCAACAAATGCCTGCAACATGTACCTGGAGATTAATACAAACTTCAAATAACAACTAATATCAAGGGAGGCAAGGGAAAACAAACAAAAACAAATCAAACAAAAAGCAAAATAAAATAAGTAGAATAAGCAAAAACAATCTCACAAAAAAAGTATAAAAATTGATATAATTAAGGTTCAAGCAAACAACAACAAAAGGACATAGAGAAAAACATTTTTTTGGATAGTGAATACAGAAAAGAGAGAGGTGTGTATGGACTTGGAGTAGGGGATTCGAAATTAGATATATAAGTGGGGTGAAATTTTAACCTAATTTTCTTTTAGGTAAAAAGAAAGAATAGGGAAAATCTAAAGTTGGAAATGGGTAAGAGAAACAAGACAACAAAATAGGAAAAGTTAATAAGAGAGGGTTAGCAGAAAGGTAGAGTTGAGATAGAGTAAAATGATGCTAAAGGAAAGATGAAAATAGAATGTAGGACTCTAATCCCAAAGTAAAATAAAAAGAAAATAAAATGACACTTCTTTCTTTTCAAAAAGGTAAAATAGTAGTAATAATACTGGTTGAAAATAAAAATGTAATAATCAAAAAAGTGAAATCGATTGAGGAAAAAAGAAAAAAATAGTTTTTTAATTAAAAAATGAAAAAAATAATTAAAAATAAAAGAATAGAATGTTTAGTACTGGAGGTCATTCAGTTCCTCTGTTGGTCTGTTTGGCACACCTGTTTCCCAGTGGGGATGGTATTGCAGTTCCCTGCATTCCACTTCGGCTCAGTGTTGTAATCCAGTCCTGTTTTTTTAAGCAGGTGGTATGTCTTAATCTCTTTATTCTTTTGTGATTACATGAGAGTCAATCTCTGAGTCATCCCCTGTGTGGCAGTGTTTCAGAATTGACCTCTGAGACTATAGGTCCTCTCTAGCCGTTCTTAGATTCGTCTTCCTCTGTAGCACTCAATACTGGTTTGTGGGAGTGGGTTGCCCCAGAGCTGGTTCTCTGATGGTTATTCTGTGCTCTGATCCCCAGGTTCCAGAAAAACAACTTTCTCCTGCAGTCTCTTAGGATGTCTCCAATTGGGTGATCCTATGTATTGGACTTAGCAGTTAGAAGCCAGGGTCTGAAGAGGAAAGAGTGCAGTCTGTGCACTCCCCCTTCCCTGTTCCTGTTCAAGCAGCATGGGGGACTTTAATAACTCCCAGGCTGTCAAAATAGGTTGCTTTCTAGAGCTCCTCTCTGTTAACGGCTCTGCGGGCCCCCTTCCACATTCAGGTTCACACCCTGCCCAATATCCACGGATTTCTCTAGGTGCAGCTCTCCCCTGGTCCAGTTCCCACAATGTGCATGTCTCTCTGTTCTGTGGGACCAGAGACCTCAACTTACCCCAGGCGAAATCTGACCTTTCCTTGTAGTGTGTGGAGCTTCTCTGAATCAAAGTGTTTGCCCCAATTGGGGAGCAGTGTTCTGGGTCCCCCGGCTGTTTGGTGGCTGTTGCTCAGGCTGTTTGGTGAGTGCCGCAGCTGTAGCTTTTCAGGCTGCTGTAAACATCCACTTCCCCCTGCAAGATGGCGTGGTCTCCGCGTTCGTGCTGGTTGCTCCAGAAAAAAAAAACCGTGGCAGTGGGCTGCCTGGTCAGGGGAGTCCCGTCCAGCAGTCTCCCACCTTTTCCTGGAGGATACCTGTCCCTTAACTTGCCAACAAACTCTCCCAGTGCAACTCTCAGCTGTTTTCTCTGTCTGCTCAGTGATAAGGCTCTGGAGGACATGTCTGTCTATTCCGCCGCCATTTTTTTCTTCACTCACAGGTGGTTTTGAAAGTACGTTTCTTAAAGCTGGGACCATGAGACAAGGAAGGCTTAGGACAGAAGCAGCCACCGAAGGAACCTAGGGGGGCTGCTTTGGCTCCTAGGATGTTATAGGGAAGCCGCAAGCCCAGGTGGGACTGCTGTTAGCTCTCTGGGAAGTGAAGTCAGTGATGGAAGTGAGCCTGGATGAGCTGCTTTGGCTCACTAGGAAGTCAGAGTAAAGGGGGCCTTGGAGGCAGGACCAGGGGGTGAGCCCTGGTCGACCTACCGCTGCTCAGGGCTCCCCTGTTGCAAGTCTCATGGGGGCCCTTGGAGTTCAGGAAGAGATTTGCCCTGGCCAGTTTGACTCAGTGGGAATGATCCAGGGTTCTATTCTGGTCAAGGGCACATGCCTGGGTTTCAGGCTTGATCTCCACTAGAGGGTGTGCAGGAGGCTGCTGATCCATGATTCTCTCTCATCAATGTTTCTACTTCTCTCCCTTCCTCTCTGAAATCAATAACAATATCTTAAAAACAGCAATAACAAAAAAAAAACACGTTCATGCCCAGAATGGGGCATGGGTGTGCTCTCGAGTGAGTCCGCACTGACACTCTTTGTCTTGAGGGTTTTATCCCCCTTCTGCTGTGTTAATCTTAGAGGGGGTTTCCACAGAGTATTCATCAGCTTTCCAGGAGTGTTGTTAATATACTAGTGCATGAAAATATGCATGTAAGGTGTTTGAGATTGCTCTTTGCTCTGCTTTACTGTTTTACGTTTATCTTGGATCTGTCTGGCTCTAATCTATTTTTTGTTATTTGTTCCTGAGACTTCCCTTGGATATGACTGGTACAAATGGCAATACTTGGGTTTCTGTTCTCTATCTCCTGACCAAGCTGATATAAGCTATGTGTTCCCTGTTAGAGAGGGAACCATTTGCCTTCAGGTGTCTCTGGTTAGGGTTTTGCGAAGCACTAGCTAGCAAAAGTTGTTCAACATGTTTGGCCTGGTTTAACCATCTCTTCTCAGTTCCCTCATTTCACTTGCCCAGGAATTGTCCTACCTCCTTACTATTCTGTCTCAGTAGGAAAATCAAAAGTACAGAGATACGAGTGCCCTAACATACAAGATTTTTGAGATATGAGCCGTCGAGCGTGCAATTTTTGCTTTGAAATACGAGCAACAGTTGAGATAGGAGTAATCGCACATATCGGCCAGCTGCACACGACCCACCAGTTTACCGCGACTCAAGCATCTCATAGTTTCCCACGCCTCAAGGTTATGGAACGAATTAAACTCGTATCTGGAGGTACCACTGTAAAAGCTTTCTTATAAAGAAAACATGCTTATTTATTTATTTCTATGATCCAGCCATTGCTTACTTTTGTTTTCTGAATGTATCTTAAAATCAAGCTCCGCTTTTGGAGGCCATTTCTCTTCTTCAACATGCAGCTGCATTTCGCTTCCTTCCACTGCAAGCATTCGCCATGTTCTAGCGCAGTGCCTTTGCACGTGCTATGACTGTGTCTTTTCATCTATTTTCTCTCTCTTGAGAGTTTCATCCACATGTCATTTCTTCAGGAGCCTATTTTGACCAGCCTCCTGTGCATGTCTATAATAAGATGGCTTTCTGTTTCTGCTTATAGATTTGTGATAATTTTTTTTTCCAGCCCACACGGTAACTCTGTGAGGACCAAGACTATGCATATGTTGCTCACTATTTTATCCTGCGGCCCCCATGCAATGCCTAACACAGAATAGGCCCTTGGGAGATGAAACTGTTTCTGATGTTACACGGATTTTAAAAATAAAATTACTCTTGCATCCATCATTCCTTATATTAATTGGATATTTATTTTCTTCCTCCCTCATTTCTCCTTCATTCTTTTTTTCCATTCTTAGACTTTCAGGAGGAAAAACAAAACAAAACAAAACAAAACAAAAGAACAACAAAATTGACTTTCTCAAAAGGTTCGAGATGGGGATAGCTTGAAAAATGGGTCTTTTTTATGAGAAAAAAAAATACATTAACTTTACTTCCACTCTGAACTAATGTAGCAGGAAACCCCAAAGCTGGGATGTGAGATCTGTCTTCAGACCTCCACAGAGAGTCCTTCCCAAAGGCTCTGAATTTACAGCAGACTCCAGCACACAGTATGAGAGCACCACTGTTAAAAGAATAAATAAACGGAATGGGCAAAGGGATACTAACAGCAAACCATGATGCTCTCGCTGGCTTACAAAATTTACTTTTACAATTAGCTTTTTAAACTGAATTAATTATTACCTTTTGCCAGAAGTGTCGGACTTACGCTGTGGATGTGTAAGACAGACAGAGGACTGCGGGTGGCTTGAGCAGCTGCCCTGTCTGGAGAAGGGATGCTTTCTCATATGCTGCTCTGGAAAGTAGGAAAAGGAGAACAGTTGGTCCGGTTTGCAACACAGGTAATACTCTCAAGGGTGTGCTTTTTGCGTTATACTGGAGGGAGAGGCATCTTAATGACTGGCTCACATTGTATCAATACTCACCATTCTACTTATTCTCTGGGTATTCTCTGCAGTTACTATGATGGGAGGAAGACATGTTTTTCTTGTTTTATGTACTTTTCTCCATCTTCTTTTATTTGCAGGAGGAACTTTTTTCAAAGGGTTGCATTTATCTTATAAAAATAAGCGATGGAATATGTATAACTTTTGCTATTACTTATCTAATAATTTCTTCACCACTTGGATTGCAATATTGACTATTGAAATGTTAATCCTTAGTGATGTAGCAAAATTCATTTTGGCTAGGAGGTGCACTTAGTTCCTAGTGAATAATGAGTTGCTTGAAAAGCTGGGTTGACTCATCTTTCCAGAGGTCTGCTATGGGAGATGTGAAGCCATTCTTGCAGCTGACGTATTTGTTCAGGATGCTGGGGCAGGGTTGTGGTGTGCACAGGGTACCTTTTTGCACAGAGTCCCGGAAGTCTGGGGACAGCAGTGTGGACACATTGTCATGAAGCAATAGGCATTCCTTGCCTTGTAAATTACTGGTTTGAAGATGTGATTTTTGCAACAGTTTTATTTTTTCCTGCAATATTTATTATTTTAATGAATAGACTTAACTATGTTAGAACAGTTCTACGTTTACCACAAAATTGAGCAGAAAGTACAGAGTTACCATGTACTCCCATTCTCCCACCTTTAGTCTCCATTATTAACATTTATTACAATTGATGAGCCAATATTGACCCACTTTATTAAAGTGCCTGTATTGTGCAATTCTACAGGTTTTGACATTTGTAATGACATCTAGTAATGAGGTGATCATACAAAATAGTCTCACTTCCCACACATCCTCTGTGCACTGCCCATTTATTCCTGCCTCTCCTGGCAACCAGCTATCTTTTTACTGTCTTCATCGCTTCCCTTCTGTGAAATGGCTGGAGTTATGCTGTATGTAGCCTCTTTAGATGGGCTTCTTTCACTTAGTAATACTCATTGAAATTTCTTCCATGTCTTTTCATTGCTTAATAGTTTATTTCCTTTTAGCATTGAATAATAAATACTGCCTTGTATGTCTGTGCCCGCTTGTTCATCCATTCTTGGCTTCTTCGATTATGAGTGAAGCTGTTATAAACATCTGTGTGCAGTTTTTGTGTGGCCATTACGTTTTTATCCTTTAGGTAAATACCAACCAGACCAATTGCTGGCTCATGTGGTGACAGTGTGCTTACTTTTGCAGAAAACAGACAAACTATCTTCTAAAATTAGTCGCTCTGACTATCCTTTTGCCTCTCTACCCACAGTGACTGGTAGCTCCCATGGCTTCATGTTTTGTCAGCTTTTGGAGTTGTTAGTGTTTTATGTTTTGTCATTCTAATAGAAATATATGGAATCTCGTTGTTGGTTTTTATATGTAGCTCTTAATGGCATATGCTGTTGCATAACTTTATATGCTTATTTGTTACATAGTTTTAAGTATTATTAAAATACTTCTAATATTTTTGAGAGGAAACAAGACCCCAAATGATTCTGAAGAATCGGTGTGAATTTTCGAATAAAACCACCTAAACACTTTTTATAGAAAAATTGTAACTAGCAACTATGTCAAGTAATCTGAGAGGGACAATACAATACAGTTATTTTTAAATATCAGACTCCAATGTATATCAGTGACTAACTTTTCCCTCTATGCTTTCCTATGGCAAATGTAAGAGCTACAAACAGCTGCCCATGATAATACAATGATGACCTCTCAAAGCAACGAAGGCATTTTTGACAGGAAGAACACCTTTTATTGACTGGTGACTCATGTGGATGCCTGTGAGTAATCTTTCTGTCCACTTGCCCACTGGTGTCCTGCTCATATCCACGCATCAGGTCTAGCAAGCCTGCATGCCTTTGGCCTAGTGACGAAACAGGTGCACGCAGAGAGCTGAGCTCCAGCTTCCGGATCAAGCCTGCTTCCCTGCTGGCTACACTGATCTCAAAATGCTGCCCATGGCATTGTCACAGAAATCATGTTTGTATTAGGGTTTCATTTGGATACCTTGCCTCCCTGAGGGAAGGTGGGACACACTTGAGTAGGCTTACCTGGAAAACTGAATAATTTCATTTCCTAGAGAACTCAGGATTGAGGTGGAACTATTGGGGCAGAGTTTAAATGCTCTCTGATGCATATTAACAGCAAACCAAAGTCACTTTCTGTCTGTGACTTCTTTAAAGTAGCTTTTATATTTGAATGTCACTCTTGTGCACTGTATTTCAATGGCAGTTTCAATAACTTCTTGATTATTTTAAGGTTTATTAAAAAACATTAGGGTAATAAGAGTAAAAAGATATTGGAGATCATCTTTCAATCCCACGGAACACCTGGTATGGTTTATTTTCCTAGTATCACTGAATTCTCTTAATATATTTCGGGCAGGCTATTGTTCTTTTTTTAAAAAAAAAATTACCTTCCCTTGTGTAAATGAATTAAACCATGCTAATCAACACATACACTTAAAAAGGTACCAAAATTATGACAGATTTTTTTTTAACACTGTACTCCAAATATTGCATCTCTTGGAATGAGAAGAGAAAAAATGAATCCAATCTAAAAAAGAGTTGTTCCTTATTTATGACAATCCTTTTCTCTTGTGTAAGGTAATTAAACTAGCTTAAGAGATAAGAATGTGAGGATCTGAGATACAGAAAGTGATTTCAAAGGCCAGAAGTGAATGTTTGCTTGCAAGATGGATCCTTTAAAGGCATACAATCAACAAAATGTTAGCTTGTATATTATACTATTATGAATGGTGAGATGACCTAAAATGATACCAAATGTAGAAATATTATTCTCTCTTAGGACAGGCTATCACTTAAAGTATTTTAACAAGTGAAACTTAATTGGAGTAATTGTGTTGTCAGTTATAACTTAGTTTCCTCCCCCCACCTTCCACTTTTGTCTTTGAAAAAAAGCATCATTAGTTTTATTAACCTTTTTTTTTAAGGATATGGTGGTGGAGGATGGGCTTCAGATAAAAATAATAGTAATACACATTGGATGCAGTAAGAACAATTAACTAGTTTACAATATATCTGGTATATTAGAAAAACACTTAAAATATAGGAGAATCATAAATATAAATTATGTATAGACATGTTTCAAAATTTCTCACAAATAAAGAAGGTGGCTTTTGCACCCAAGATCTTGAATAAAAGCACATACAAATGTGCAAGTGCACGCGTGTGTGTGTGTGCACACACACACACAAGCAAATAAAATAAGCAAGGACATTTTTTCCAATAATTGGCTCCAAGAATACAACTGCTCTCCTGTTCCAGGGGCTATTGCTCGCCAAATAAAACACCCCTGTTCTACTAGGAAATGGCTAGCAAAACAGAACGTGTAATCAATCTGCTGCTGATGAATATACAAACTTCTCCATGAAGTCCCTAGTATCAAGACTTTTTTGTTGTTTAGCACATTTCCAGCACTGAGTGCCCAGTGTTATGTAAATGACAAATGACTAGAAACAACATTGGCCTAGATAAATAAGGAAGTCAGTTTCCTAGAGAAAGGGTCCAAACTGGTTCAACCACCATCTAAATGAAACTTCTTAGTATCTAAGAGAACATGCTGGTATTCTTTAGTGAATTTAAATATTGTTTTCTAAAGTAGCCTGAATTTGCGTTGTTGGATCTTAAAGGTGGGGGAAGGGAGGTAGGTATTCAGAAACTAGGGTTAAAACCCTTTTGTAAATTCGTAAAATGGACCACATTTAGTTTTATTTGACTCCACAACTAAATGGCTGAGAGTTTTGTGACCAGGTGAATCAACATCACAGATAGTTCTTATATTTAGATTTTATATTGACAGGTCTTTTTTAATTTTTTATATGTTTTTACATTTTTTACAGAGAGAAAGGGAGAGGGATAGAAATTTAGAAAACAATGAGAGAGACATATTGATCAGCTGCCTCCTGTACACCACGCACTGAGGATCCAGCCAGCAACCAAGGTACAAGCTCTTGACTGAAATTGAACCTGGGACCCTCCAGTCCCTGACCCAAGGTTCTATTCACTGAGCCAAACTGGTCAGGCCTGATAGGTCTTTTTATAATAGATTCTATAACTTATTAGTCATAGTAAAAAGATTCATTAATATGTTTTCTCTTTTTGCAAAACTTGCCCATGTTTCTTTTGGTAATGATTTAAGATGTATTACTAATATATTATATGTAATGATTTTATTTATAATTGTCAAATATTCCAAATCCATGTAAAATACTGAAAATAACAGACTTATTTACAGCCACCACTTGTATCAAACAAATATTAACATAAAATGTTTATTATAGTTCTTTAATGATTAGAAAATGAATTTTAAAAAATCTTAAACAAAGTTTCTATTATTTTTTTTAAGCACAGTTTTGATTTCAGGAAAGAAGGTGAAATTAAAAACATAGACACCTTTCAATGGGATTGACTGAATCACACAATGATGAACTGCCACAAACCTTAAATTAGTATAAACTGAAAGGAGGGATGAAAAAATTTATATTGGGACTTTCTTTTAGCTGACAATACGTAATATGCAGGTGAGAATAAAACTATTTTACTTGAAGGCAGGCTTGTTCTGAAAATCTAAAAGTAGGCATTTAAATAATTTTCTCCAGTTTTATATTTCACATATGAGTGAAGCCAGATGGTTCTTAACTTTTCCTATCTGACTTACTTGGCTTAGCATGGTATTCTCAAGGTCCAGCCATGTTTTTGCAAAAGGCAGAGAGAAATTAATTGAAACTATCTTTATTAAAAACCTATTAGGTGTCAGGCATTATGATGAGTTCTGGAAGAGATGAAAAGGTGTGTGTGTGTGTGTGTGTGTGTGCACGCGCGCTACCCTGACACTCTTGGGAAAATGAAAAGTTGAAAAGTTAGAGACTTGAAAATATTTTCTAACTCCTTTACTAACCATAAGGCCATGATATTAGAATTACTGTACTTTCACTCAGATTTTCAACCTAAGTCTCACATTTTCTGTGGAGTCTGATCCCGCACTACAATTTCAATGAGTTGATTTTTTTCTGATGTTTTTAAAGTTAGGAACTATACCTCCCCTTGACTCTTATGTCTTGAAAAGCAGCTCTCTGTAACTGTTAACTGTTAACTGTTAAGTTTGAGCTTGCAGAGTTAGCACCTCAAAGCATGTACCTGCAATTGTTATGTGCCCTTCCTAAGTGAGTAATCAGTTCTGAAGGGACCAGTTGTTTTTTGCCACTGAACGCATACATGGGAAAGTTAAAGGAAAATGCAGTCAGATGTGAATTTCAGCCCTATTGCCTGGTGGCTTTAAGGGCTGTTTTCTCTTGCGGTGAGGAATAAATCTGGCAACTTCAAGGACGCAGAGAATTCTTACTGGGAACACACAAATACGAGGGCTTTGTTACAGAGGAGCCTTCCCTTGTAGAATATGGGAAGGTGGTGGGCCCACGAGGTACAATTAGGCAGCGCACTGCCTGCACCACCATCACCTGGAACCCTGTTGGAAGGGTGTGCAAGGGAAAAAGCTTTCACTTGATGAAGATAATGAGTTATATGTTTGGGCTGTTATAAAAGGGGAGCCAGCGTTTAAATGAGTTGGAGAAAATACAGGTGGAGGAGGACTCAGCAAAAGAGGCTCAGAGAACACTAATGGTGAGACTGAGGAAGAAACAGAAAGTGCCAAGGGAAGATAAGGCCAATAAGCAATATGAAGAAGAAACAAATCTGTAAATATTACCTGTGAAATTTTCTATCATATTTCATAAATCCACATGCCAATCTTGGTAATGAATTAATATTCGTGATTAACTCAAGTTGGAGACATCATCACCATTTTCTAGTCCTATATGTTGCAATATTTTTAATATATATTTTCATTGATTTCAGAGAGGGAGTGAAAGATAGAAACAGCAAAAATGAGAAAGAATCATTGATTGGCTGCCTCCTGCATACCGCCTGCTGGGGAATTGAGCTCCTAATCCAGACAAGTGCCTTTGACTAGAATTGAACCCATGATCCTTTAATCCACAGGCCAACACTCTATGCATTGAGCCAAACCAGATAGGGCACAATTTTAAATTGTTCTCAATAGGAAGATGATCCCACTGAATCACTATTATTAAGACTAAATGTCAAGATGACTATTTTTCCTAAAGTACAGTAGCAATAGATTTGAATATATTCATCCACATTCTCTTTCTCCATCTTCCTGTGGGAAAATGTAGCCAAAATTTACATGATTGATTGAGATTTAACATGGAATCAGGAAGTAGAATAGAGGTAAGTGCTCCTATTGGCTATGAGCAATGTTATCAAGGAAGCTCGAGCATTGCATATAGATCTCAGGGGACAAAGACTTAATACAGAGCCCTCCAATGTCTAATTGTCTAATTTACTGTTAAGGTGTTTGAAAACCAAAAAACAGACAAACACACACACACATAATGAAATATGATAGAAAATTTCACAGGTA
>JAAGEH010000041.1:3658971-3740740 GCA_011751065.1 Lasiurus cinereus | reverse complement strand
ATAACTAATATGCAAAGTGTCCCCTTGGGAGGGAGTACAATCTGGAGACTGGGAGATCGCTCGCTATGATGTGCACTAACCACCAGGGGGAAGCACAGAACAAAGAAAGGCACTAGCTGGCAGCTGGAAGACCCCAATTGGCCCTGATTGCCGGCCAAGCCTAGGGATCCTACCCGTGCACAAATTTCATGCACCGGGTCTCCATATTTATATAATACACGTTATTATATAAATGATGGAATCAATACCAAAACAAATAAATTTGATTTACAACATGCTTCTTGAAAAGTTTGCCTCCTGTGCTTGGAGTTTTTCATGTGCCTGTCAAGTTCCTCCCACCTTCTCTATCCCGCTCTTTGCCCTGGGAAAGTGGCATTTAGGGGCTTTTACTAATGGTTTCTTACCCTTGGGCTCTGCTTGTTCCACCCAATAGAAAGAAGTAGTAGGAGATCAGAGGGAAGGAACACAGCGCCATCAAGTCATCAGCCCTCTTCTGCCTCTCAGTGGTGTTACAGGATTGAAGGGGCCTGTTTGTCTGCCTGTGTCAAAGCCCAATGAGACAACAAAAAGATTCTGCAGCCAAGAAAGGATTTATGAGTTAAAGAGATGGTATTATGTCTGGAGTCACAAGTTTGCTAATACTTAAAGATCTGGTTACCCATTAGTTCCTAGGGGATGGATTATATAGAAAACATCATTAATCATCTTGACTAAAGGAGTTAGGGTCATAGACTCTACTGATTGGTTGGATAATTGATTATTGCATCTAGCCCTGACATCATCCATGGAGTTATTTCATCATTTCTCAAGGATTCCTTAAATGGAATCATTCCACTTTGTTTGGTCCAGAGTTAAAACACAACTGAGGCCAAGATATTATGTTTAGTTGATTGAAAACTCTGTCTCAATAGTCAATAGATACAGGGCCTTTTTCCTAAGATTATTGGATGCTGACCAGAACCTTATTGTCCTAAGAGCTTAATGATTTGGCTATATGTTGGGTAAAGCCAGTTTTAGTCAAAGCAAAACCTTAAAAACAAAGGCCAGATTAAAAATAAGGATTTTTTTTTTTTTTTTGTACATCACAATGTGCTGCATTTGACAGTTGCTGTTTCCTCAAGAGGGTCACAGCTCCTCTCGTTGGATTCATGTGAGTCTGTTCTTCCTGTTTTCCCAAGGCCAAGCTGGGAGATGGCTCCCTGCTGCCACCAGTCCAGAGTACTCTAATTGCCCTAGTTTTCTTATCCCGATTCTCTAGAAATATCAGTTCTTCATTCTCCTTTCCTCAGCTTGCCCTATTTGTGTGATCCAATTTCTTCTTGCCAAGACTATGAATGGCAACTTGGGTTGCTCAAAGGATACACCCTCCAACTCAGGGCAAGATAACTGCAACTATGAATCATTTCTTTTTTACTCTTATCAATGAACTTACTTTAAGTTATCTGAGCTTCATTATCAGAAGAGTTACATAAGATAATACATATTTCACAAGTTACTCCTTCAATTTCATTGAATTAATTAAGAAAAAAGACAAAGTATGATAATTACTTAAAAACAAACAAACAAACAAACAAACAAACAAAAACTGATAGCCTACAAAGCTTGTATTCTTTTCTTTGAATCTCCTGGATCTTCCCAGTTTAATATTGACAAAATAGTTAATGTAAGCCCATGGAATTTAGGATTTCATTAATGTGAAGATGCATGTAGTTCCCTCTTTAAAACATGCATTTAAAATTTTTAAATCTTAATATTCTACTCTACAGCTTATCTATTTCCTTAACATCTTTTATTTTTTCTTTCCCCTGAAGGTCACATTTCTATTCTCTCTTTTTGCTTTTCACCATTGTAACTTCTGTCATACGTATAACTTTTGCAACTTCTATCTTCTTCCCTGCTTCTGTCAGAGATATTCCAAGTCATATTTAGTTCATGTCATTTGTTCAGTTTGGGCTCTTTGAAGAAGGCATGTGAATAAATCTCTACTGATCAGTGTACTCTGGCAAGGGATTTTACTGTATATGTCCTGGACTGAGGGAGAGTTAACTCATACTTCCTTTCAAACTAATAGCATTTATTTTTATTTTGTTTTTTTCTACTGCTGGCTTAAGTTAGATATCTACTTTTTATTTCTACACATGTAAGTACTATAATTTTAGATTTATTTCAATTTTGACCAGTTTGTCCGACAAACTGCTAAATGTGTTCAGGATGTGGGTGATTGTATCACTTTGATTACCTCTGAGACAGAAGGCTTCTGGAGAGGAGAGCTCTATGTGCATAGCCAGATGTCTCTGCAGCTCAGATTTGAGCCATGGAATCTCAGAGAAAATATTTTCATGGTTATATGAGTTATTAGGACCTGATATAAAATTTCACTTAGAGGCTCTATATGTCAAAACCCAACTCACTCAATATTATCTTGGTGTCTCTGGCTGCCATAGAAACTGAGCTTGATGTACTAGCTCTTCATGTGCCAGAGATAAATCACTTTTGGGGGACTCCACTCATTTTTATTTTTAGCAGGCAGTTTGGGTTTTATTAATGCACTCTGGGTTTCAGAAAGTATAAATTAAATAGAGGATGAAATATTTTATCAAATACAAATATCTTTTTCTTCAAAAGTAAAGGTTAAAATACATAATTAGTCCAGCTGGTGTGGTTCAGTAGTTAAACATTGACCCATGACCCAGGATGTCTCTGGTTTTATTTATGTGAGGGCATATATCTGGGTTTCAGGTTTGATCTCCAGTTGGGGGCATGCAGGAGGCAGCCAATCCATGATTACCTTTCATCATTGATGTTTCTATCTCTCCTTCTCCCTTCCTCGCTGAAATTAATAAAAATGTATTTAAAATGTACATCTAAAACCAAGTGAATAGTATTTAACACAACTGTTATTTAAAAGTATTTATATTAACTACCCATAAAAGGACAGCAATAGTAGTCTGTTTTAGTTGAGTGTTATTTTAAGTGAGACTAAGATTTCTGAGCCTTGATTTGCTCTTCCAGTGAATTCAGATGCATTTATTGCACAGCCTGCTTTGCTCAGTGTTTAAGCAATGACCTATTAACCGGAGGCTGCTGGTGGGCAATCCTCAGTGTGAAGCATGCAGGAGACAGCTGATCAATGATTCTCTCTCATTATTGATTTTTCTATCTCTCCTTCTTTGAAATTGCTAAAAATATATTTTGAAAAAAGTGCCATTCATCATTATCATCAACATCAGATAAATTTTCTCAAGCATCACACATATCGACTCTCCACTGGGAATTTTGTAAAGCAAGGCAAATGGAAATGATAATCTCCCTCAAAAGCTCACAGGAGATGCTGATGAGGAAGACAAATAGTCACAAATGCAATTGTAGCATCTTACAAAGTCAGCCATTTTTTTCAATTATAGTGAGAGATTTGCATCCTCACAGGAATATAGCAGGATTTGGTGCTAGACTGGTTGGTGAAATAGTTGCATAGAAAAGTAAGAATTTCACATGGCGTTACATTGCTATGAATTTATTCCATTATGAAAGACAATTTGGAGCTATTTACTAAAGTTAAAAATTTACATATTTTGGACCCTTTTAAAATTTTTTTCCAACAGATTGATTTACACGGAACATCTATTCATTGTGACATTGCTTTTCATAACAGAAGAGTTCAGCATCATACCATGCTCATCACTAGGATCTTGCTGAATATATGATTCTGTGCTCATACAACCCTAATATATAAAAACTTAGGGTCTGTAATGACCAATTGAAGGCTCAACCAAATACTACAGTCAGTCCTGAGTTTCTGTGGTGACTCAGGACTGACTGCTGAGGGGGCTGTGGATCAGTACCATAGAGAGACCTGGAGAGAGGCCTGAAGAGAGAGGCAGAGTCTAATCCACAACATCCATGGCAGCTGTTGATCAGCCATTGCCTCTCTGTTTCTCTCTGGGCTTTGCCAGCAGCTGTGTGTCTGTTTCTCTTCAGGCCTCCACGAGGGCTGCTGATCAGCCCTGCCTCTCTGATCAGGCCCAGAGATGCTGACTGGCATAGAAACCATTCAATCAGAACCAAACCTTGGTGAAGTGTGAGGAGCCAATGGCTACCTAGGAGCTTTTGATGCTGACTGGCATAGAAACCAACCAATCAGAACCAAATTGGCCAGCAGGAAAGGGCAGTTGGGGGAAATATCAGGCCTTCAGGGGAGAGCATTTGGGGGAATCAGGCAGGCAGAGGCAGTTAGGGGTGATTAGGCTGGCAGGTGAGAGCAGTTGGGGACGAAATCAGGCCAGCAGGGGAGGACAGTTAGGGTTGATCAGACAGGCAGAGGAAGTTGGGGGCAAGATCAAATTGGCAGGGGATAGTAGTTGGGGGCAACCAGGCCAGCAGGGGAAGGCAGTTGGGGGCGAGACCAGGCCAGCAAGGGAGGGCAGTTAGGGGCAATCAGGCAAGCAAGCAGAGGCAGTTGGGGGCAATCAGGCAGAAAGGCAGAGAGGTTAGGGGCAATCAGGCAGGCAGAGGAGTCAGGGGCAATAAGGCAAGCAGGCAGAGATAGTTAGGGGTGATCAGGCAGGCAAGCAGGTGAGCGGTTAGGAGCCAGTGGTCCCAGATTGTGAGAGGGATGTCTAACTGCCGGTTTAGGTCTGATCCCTGGTATCAGGCAGTTGGATATTCGCCAAGTAGTCCCCGATTGGAGATGGTGCAGGCTGGGCTGAGGAAACACCCCCTCCATGCATGGATTTTGTACAGTGGGCCACTAGTGGAATATGACATGGCTTTAACAAATGAGAAAATTTTAAGCACAAATACAAAAATAATTCCAAGTGAAAATGATCAATATACAGAGCATGCAAAATACGTTGTTTTTGTGGAGAATACAAAAATGTGCATGTAAATATGTACTTATAGTGTATCTGGGGAGAGAAACAATACTCACCAAATAGATTTTTACAAATTAAAAGTATTTCCACCTCATGTGAAAACATTATATATTAAGATAAATGTTAAAGTTTAAAATAGTACTTTTAGGGAAATATTTTATATAGGTCAGAATATGTATTTTTAACTTACTTTTTTGATGTTGCAACAAAAATTTTTCTTTTACAGTGAAATGTTCACAGTGTCAACCATCAAATGTAGTTATGGTTAAAACCTCTGAATACTTCTTATTTCTCTTTTCCCAGCAAACTTCTCCCAGCAAAAACTTATACAGGTTATTTCAATAAGACTCCCTTTTGATTCTACTTCTGTGGTCAGTCTATATAACCTCTATGATTAGCAAGTTCCTTAAATTTAGTACTAACTTGATAAAGCAGCTAATCTTTTATCTGCTCTGTGGTATATTATCAATTAATAATCAGATATCAAAGGGGATCCAAGATGGCTGTGGAGTAAGTAGAGGCTACATTCACCTCCTCCCAGGACCATACTGGGATTACAATTAAATTATAGAACAATCAACCTGAATAAGCAGCTGAAGACCAACTGAACAGAATTATAGTATTTTATGCACCAATAATAAACTATCAGGAAGGGAGAGATAGGAGTCTGCTAGAGACACAGATATAATCTTAAAGGGCCAGTGCACAAAATCTTGTTCATAGACTCTCTCCCTGTGCTCCAACAGAGGGAGGGCAGCTCATAGCTAGCTGGAATTGCATGAGGAGAGACTGGGATATGTGTCTTCGGGGATGAAATTCCAGGGACAGCTGCCAGGGTCCTTGTGCTGAGTCCCTCTCTCACACTGACCACAGACACCATCTTTCCTAGCTCAAGTACTCCCTTCCATACTGCTTTAAGCTGAGGAAATGCACAAGCCTCACCCTCCAAAATCCCTCTCACCCCCCTTGCCAAGCTCACATCTTATAAAGCCTGATGCCTCGGTCCAAGATGTAGACTTTCTTTGAAGACTCTTGAAGTTTGGGGGGACTTTGGGTGGTCAGAAACTGAGTTGCATGGTTCTGGGGTGGGACAATTTTTCTCTTGCATACGTGAGCAGCCCAACTGTTCTTGTTCAGAACTCTTCTTTGAATGCCCAAATCATGGTGTTCTTTGGGCTGCTGAACTATGCTGGCTCAACCAGATGATTCTCTACCCCACAACAAAGTTCCATAGGCGCCTAGGTGGTTCTGGTGAAAGCTAGCCTTGGGTGCAACTTGGTTGCCTCCTATGCAAACCCATGCCTGGCAGAAGCAGCCACAAAGTTTGGATCACTTTGTAGCTCCAAACAGGTAGCTCAAGGCCAGTCATATGCAATGCCTGACATTGACATGCATGATTCCCTCCCAAGAGGCCACAGAATAGACACAACCACTGGCCTTAGACCACATCAGAGCACAACTCAATTAGCCCACAAGTGGCATATCCAGAGGGAGATCATGGCAGGTACCAGACTCTGCTGGAGCAAATTCAACTTCATGGGCTCTGCTTCCGCACAGCAGTTCAAAAACTGTGGTTGGAGTTGATTCTCATTATCAGCCAGTTTGAGATTCAGTCCCAATAAATAAAGAACCAACAACAATAAATACTTAGCCACAATAGGTGGGCTCACATAACCAACAGAGGAGACATTTCTTGAGCACATAGCTCAAGTTATAAAGAAGCCAGATAAGAGCTGCATAAGATACCTATTACATAAGGCCACCTTACCAAGAATTGGAGAAAGTACAGATCTATCTAATACACAGAAACAAATTCAGAGAGGCAGATAATAGGAAGACAAAGAAACATGCTCTGAATGAAAGCAAGAGAAATTTCCAGAAAAATCTTATCTAATAAAAGGTTAATATGCAAATTAACCATCACTCTTTCACAAAGATGGCAGTGTCCATAGCCACAAGATGGCAGCGCCCAATCCCTTCAGCCCTGCCAGAGTCCCCCAGTCCTGGGGTTGGGCAGCCTCTGAGAGCAGGCAGTGTGTGGCCTGGCAGAATGCTTGCTTCATCACCATGGCGACGAGGCAAGCATTCCACCTGGCTGTGAAGGGTCTCTGGGCAGCAGCCACAGAGGGTCTCTGAACAGCGCATGCTCATGAGGAGCAGCTGGGGCAGGACGCTTGTCTTGTCGCCTGCCCTACCTGCAGAGAGCCTCTGGGCAGTGGCATGGAGTGGCCAGGCCCCACAGAGAGTTACTGGTGCACATATTTATGCACAGGACTATTAGTAATAAAATAACATGGAAGCAACCAACATATCAGATACAGAGTTCAAAACAATGGTTATAAGAATGCTCAAGGAGCTTAGAGGAAGAATGTATGAACTCAGTGAGTACTTAAAGAGATAGTAAGCATAAATAAGGACACAGAAACCATTACAACAAACCATTCAGAAATGAAGAGTACAATAAAAGACATTAACAGCAGGTTAGCTCAAGCAAATGATTGAATCAGATATTTTGAAGACAGGGGAGCAGAAAACAACCTATCAGAACAGAAAAGGAGAAAAGAAAAAAGAAAAAAAAATGAGGACAGATTAAGGATCCTCTGGGACAACATGAAGCATAAGAACATCCATATCGCCAAGACCGGTTTGGCTCAGTGGATAGAGCGTCAGCCTGCGGACTGAAAGGTCCCAGGTTCGATTCTGGTCGGGGGCATGTACTGGGCACATCTCCAGTGTGGGGCATGCAGGAGGCGGCTGATCGATGTCTCTCTCTCATCGATGTTTCTGACTTGCTATCCCTCTCTTTTACTCTCTGTAAAAAATCAATAAAATATATTAAAAAAAAGAACATTCATATCATAGGGAAACCAAAAGAAAAAGAGAGAAAGAAAGGGATTGAGAATATATTTGAAGAAATAATGACTAAAAACTTTCCTAATTTAAGAGAAGGAAAAGACACACATGTCCAGGAAGCACGGAGAGTTTAATACAAGATGAACCAAAAGAGGGCCACAATAAGATACATCATAATTAAAATGACAAAAGTTAAAGAAAGAATCTTAAAAGCAGCAAGAGAAAGATAGTTGCCTGCAAGAGAACTCCCAGAACATTGTCATTTTATTTTTTAAAAGAAACATTTCAAACCAGAAGAGATTGCACAAAATATTCAAAGTGATGAAAAGCAAGGATCTACAACCAAGACTACTACTATAAAATTAAAGGATAAATAAAAAGCTTCCTAGACCAAAAAAAAAAAAAAAAAAGCTAAAGGAGTTCATTACCACCTAACCAGCATCACAAGAAATTTAAAGGGACTTAAAAATAAGTTTGAGAAAGAAAAATAAATAAAGAGGAACATAGTGATAAGGAATAAAATAGCAATAAATATGTACCTGTAACTAATCGCTGTAAATGAATTGAATGATTCAATAAAAAAACATAGGGTAGATGAATGGATAAGAAAGCAATAGCCATATACATTCTATCTACAATAGATTCACCTCAGAGTAAAAGATACACACAGACTAAAAGTAAAAGAATGACAAATGATATTTCATGCAAATGGAAGCAAACAAACAAAAAGCTAAAATAGCAATTGTTATATCAAAGAAAATAGATTTTAAACAAAGGAAATACTAAGATAAAAAGAAGGGATCAATCCAACACAAGGATATAAACCTTGGTAACATTTATTCAGCCAACATAGGAGCAACTTAATATAAAAATCAAATTTTGATGGACATAAAGAGAAAGATCTATAGCAATACACTAATAGGAGATTTAACACCCCACTGACATCACTGGATAGATCATGCAAACAACAATCAACAAGGAAACAGTAACCTTAAATGACACAATAGTCCAAATGGATTTAATTGCTATCTTCAGAGCATTTCACCCCAAGTGCACATTGAACATTTTCTAGGATACAACACATGTTAGAATACAAAACAAATCTCAATAAATTTAATAAGATTGAAATCATATCAAATATTTTCTACAACCACAATGCTACAAAACTAGAAATCAATCACAAGAAAAAAAAATGAAAAGAAACTAAAACCGAAAAGCAGTAGCCACTAAATAACATGTTACTAAACAATAAATGGGTTAACAATGGGATCAAGGGGAAAAAATCAAAAGATACCTGGAAACAAATTAAAATGAAAATTCAATAACCCCAAATCTATGAGATACTGCAAAAGCAGTTCTAAGAGAAAAATCCATAGCATTACAGACCTACCTTAGGAAATAAGAAAAATATCAAATATACAATCTAACCTTACACATAAAGGAAATAGAAAAAGTACACAAAACAAAGCCTGCAGTGAGAAGAGAGGAAATAATAAGGAGCAGAGCAAAATAAGCAAAATGGAGTCTAAAAGAACAATACAAAAGATCATTGAAACCAAGAGATTTTTCTTTGAAAAGATAAACAAAATTAATAAACTTTTAATACTAAAGAAAATAGTCTGAAAATACAAAAGATTAATTAAATCAAGATTTAATTCTTTGAAAGATAAAAATATTAGTAAATCTTTAACCAGAATCATCAAGAAAAAAATAGAGAGAAAACCTTTAATCAGAACCATCAAGAAGAATAGAGAGAAACAAATAAATAAAATTAGAAGTAAAAGAGGAGAAGAAACAAGTCTCACCATAGAAATACAAAGGATTATAAGAAAATATGTGCCATCAAATTAGACAATCTGGAATAAATGGATAACTTTCTAGAAATATATAATCTGCCAAAACTGAATCAAAAGAAATAAGTAAATCTGAACCAAATGGATTACAACCAATGAAATCAAGGCAGTAATAAAAATAAAATAAAATAAAATAAAATAAACGTCTGGCAAACAAAAGTCTAGGACAGGATGGCCTTACAGGTGCTTTGTACCAGATATTCAAATAGGACTAACACCCATCCTTTGTAACCTATTACAAAAAAAAATTAAAGAGGAGTAAGACTTCCAAGCTTATTTTAGGAGTCCAGAATTATCCTAATTCTAAAACCAGATAAAGACTCAACAAAAAGAGAAATTTGCCCTTACCAGGGTGGCTGTGGAGAGAGTGTCACCCTGTGGACTAAAGGGTCCGAGATTCAATTCCAGTCTAGGGCATATACCTTGGTTGCGGCACATCCCCAGTAGGAGAGGTAGCTGATTGATGTTTCTCTCTCATTGATATTTCTAACTCTCTATCCCTCTCCCTTCCCCTCTGTAAAAAATCAATAAAGTATATTTAAAAAAAGAGAGAAACTTATAGGCCAATAACCCTATTTAACAGAGATGAAAAAAATCCTCATAAAATATTAGCATAGCATTAAAAAGATCATACACTATGATCAAGGGAGATTTATTTCTGGGTTGCTACATTGGAATAATACCTGTAACTCATTTAATGTCATACACATAAAATGAAGAATAAAAATCATATAATCATATCAATAAATGCAGGAAAATCTTTGGATGAAATCTAGGACCCACTTATGATAAAATGTCTTAGTAAAGTGGGAATAAAGGGAACACACTTCAACATAATAAAGTCATATATGACAAACTCACAGTTAATATTATAATCAGAGGGGAACATCTAAAAGCATTTTCCTTAACATCAGGAACAAGACAATGATGTAAACTTATTTCCACTCTTCTTCCACACTAGAGGCCCAGTGCATGAATTCATGCATCAGGGGGGTTCCTCAGCCTGGCTTGCAGAATTGGGCTGAAACTGACTTTCTGACATCCCCAGAGGGGTCCTGGATTGTGAGAGAGTGCAGTCTAGGTTGAGGTACCCCACAGGTTCACAGTCGGGGCCTGGTAAGTTGGCCAGCCAAGAAGGGGTTGCGGGAGGTTTTTAGGGTGTGCCTGGCCTATTTCACTCAGACATGATCAGCTCAGACCCTGGAAGCAAGCTAACCTACCAGTCAGAGCATCTGCTCCCTGGTGTCAGTGCATGTCATAGCGAGCAGTTGAGTGGCCTTAGCATATCATTAGCATTGTACACTTTGATTAGT
This sequence comes from Lasiurus cinereus, assembly GCA_011751065.1. NCBI lineage: Eukaryota > Metazoa > Chordata > Mammalia > Chiroptera > Vespertilionidae > Lasiurus > Lasiurus cinereus. The sequence continues at coordinate 3,729,850 of JAAGEH010000041.1, read as the reverse complement.
TGAACAAATGACTGAATGACCAGACACTTACCATTTTAGGCTTTGATTATATAGGATAGTACTGTAAGTCTTAGCCTTAGCAATCAGACAAGAAAAAGAAAAAAAGCCATTCAAATTGAAAAAGAATAAGTAAAACTCATTATTTGCAGATGACATGCTGCTACATATAAAAACACTAAAAATTCCACCAAAGACATTCTAGAACTGATAAATGAATTCATTAATCCAGGAGGATACAAAATATTCAGAAATTGGTTGTATTTTTACACACCATTAATAAACTACCAGAAAAAGAAATTAAGAAAACAATCCCATTTGCAATTGCATAAAGCAAACAAACCTTGGAATAAATTAACCAAGGATGTCAAAGACCTGTATTTGGGAAATTATGATAATGAAAAAAAAGAAATTGAAGAATACACAAATAAATGGAAGCATATACTGTGCTATGGATAGAAAGAATTAGCATCATTAAGATGTCCATGATGCCCAAAGCAGTCTGTAGATTCATTACAATTCCTATCAAAATATCAATGACATATTTCACAGAACTAGAAGAAATAATTTAAAAATTTATATAGCCCCAGCAATCTTGAAAAATAGAACAATGATAATCAAACTAGACTATGTACAAGGCTATAATAAACGAAACAGCATGGTACTGGCATAAAAAGAGACATAGAGGTCAATGAGAATAGAGATCCCAGAAATAAACCATGCCTATATGGTCAATTAATATTTGACAAAAAAGGCAAGAGAATACAGTGGTGTAAAGACAGTCTACACAATAAATGGTGTTAAAATTTGGGCACCACAGTCTCTGCAAAAAAATAATAATAAAAGAAAGAAACTAAACCACTTTCTTATACCATATACAAAAATAAACTTAAATGTAAGACTTAAAATTATAAAATGCTTAGAAGAACATTTAAGCAATAAAATCTCTAAAATTTCTCTTAGCAATATTTTATCTGATATAGCTCCTCAGGCAGGGGAAATAAAAGGTAAACAAATGGAACTAATATAACTAAAAATTGGGAGAGGGGTGGGAGAGAGCAATAGGGGGAAAAGGAACATATGTAATACTTTAAAAAATTAAATAATAAATAAATAAATCTAGAATTTTTTTGCACATCAAAGAAAACTATCAACAAAATGAAATGACAACTTAATGGGAGAAAATATTAGTCAATGATATATCTGATAAGAGATTAATATCCATAATTTATAAAGAACTTATAAAACTCAACACAAAAACAAATAATCCAATTAAAAATGGCCAGCACTAATCAGAGAAATACACATTAAAACCCCAGAGATATCACCTCATAACTTGTTAGAATGGCTATCTATCTACACTAATAAAAGCCTAGGTGGCCCTCACATGTGACATCGTAACAAGATGGCCACCACAAGATGGCCTGCACAAGATGGCCAAGTGCATAGTGGAGATGGAACCTGATGGCTGCTCCACACACTTAGGCCTGAGGATCCCGCAGCTCCATGTGGCACAGAGGAGGCTGATCTTGGTGTCTCCACCCCTGTGTGTGGAAGAAGCGGGTACCAGTGGTGGAGGTGGGTCATGGCAGGAGATGGGAGCTGGGAGCGATCAGGCCAGCAGGGGAGTTGTTAGGCATCAATCAGGCTGGTAGGGGAATGGTTAGGGGCAATCAGGCTGGCAGGCAGAGCATGTAGGGGCAAATCAGGCAGTCAAGTGGTTAGGAATTAGTGGTCCTGGATTGTGAGAGGGATGTCTGACTGCCAGTTTAGGCCCGAACCTGGCAGACTGACATCTCCAAGGGGTCCCAGATTGAAGAGAGTGCAGGTCGGGCTAAGGGACACTCCCAACCATGCATGAATTTTGTGCACTGGGCCACTAATATCTATAAAACGCCAATGGAATGCCATAATGACCCATTGCCATGATGCCCACTGCAGTCAGCAAACAGGCCTGATCAGGGGGGTGGGCTGGTGGCCAACTTCCTGTGGACCCTCTCCCTGGCCAGCTCCACCCCTAATCACCTTCTACCCCAATAGGGATTGGAACCAGCCAACTAACCCCCTAAAGCCCTTTTTTCCCTAGTGGGACCCACCCCTGATGAGCCCACACCACCCTGATTGTTCCTCAACCCTTCTCCCTGACCAGCCCTACCCCAGTAGGGGGCAGGGTCAGATGACCAACCTCTTTCAGCTCCTCGCCCTACTAAGTCCCACCCCTGATTTCCCCCCTACCCTGATCAGGGGCAGGACCAGATGGCCAATTGCCTGAGGCCCCTTCCCCTGGCTAGCCCCACCCCCAATGGGCCCCCACCATCTTGATCAGCCTGAAGCTCCTCGCCCCAACCAGCTCCATCCCTGATTGGTCCCCCCACTCCCAGTCTACTGGTCCCTGATCAGATCCCTCTATCCCATTCAGGGGTGGGGCTGGCTAGCTCACTTTCCACAGCCCCTCCCCATGACCACCCAGCCCCAATCAGTTTCCCACTCCAATCTAGGGTGATGCCCACCAGCCAATCACCCTAGGCCCCTCCCCCAGTCAGCTCCACCCCTGATAACTCCTCCCCACATCAATTGGGGGTGGGGCTGGCCGGCCAACCTCCCCCACCCCAATAGGCACCAGGTCCTGCTGGCCCATCACTCACAACCCCTCACTCCAGCCAGCCCCTCCCTGCTCAGGCCCTGATTGAGATGGGCTGGCCAGCCAACCTCCTGCTATCTCCTCCTCCTGACAGGCCTGGCCCTGATCTGCCCTGATCAAGGCAAGCTGGCTGTACTTCACCCATGCATTAATTCATGCACTGGGTCTCTAGTCATACATAAATTTACAAGTGCTGGTGAGGCTGTGGAGAAAGGGAACCCTCATGCACTGTTGGTGGAAATGCAGAATGCTACAGCCACTGTGGAAAATAGTATAAAGGTTCCTCAAAAAATAAAATTGAAACTGTCTTATGACCAGTGATTTCATTTCTTGGTATATATCCAAAGAAACCCAAATTATTAATTTTAAAGAACATATGCATCATTATGTTTATTGCAGTGTTACTTACATTAGCCAAGCTATGGAAGCAACACAAGTGCCCATCAATATACAAGTGGATTTAAAAGCCGTGGTACATATATATAATGTGACATTACTTGGCCATAAAATGAATGAAATCTTATCATTTGTGTAAGCATGGATGGACCTAGAAGGTATAATTCTAACTGAAATAAGTGTCAGAGAAAGATAAATAGCATATGATTTCACTTATACAGGGATGGGCAAAAGTAGGTTTACATTTGTGAGTATGCAAAATATAGTTTATTTTTGTATTATTATTTATTAATTATTGTATTATTTTTCATATGAACAACTGTAAAACTGCTTTTGACCCATCTTGCATATGTAACTTAAATAACTAAATAAGCAAGCAAACAAAATTAAAACAGACACATAGATACAGAGAACAGACTGATTATTGCTAGAGTGGAAGAGGGTGATAAAGGTGAAAAAATTGAAAGGATTAAGAAGTACAAATCGGTAATTATAAAATATCATGGGATGTAAAGTATATTATAGCAAACATATTTTAATAATATGTTGTACTATTACAATAATATTATTATAATAATATTTTAATAAGTGAATATAAGGCTAAGTTGTATGTCTGTCTAATGTTGTACACCTGAAACTAATACAAAATAATATTAACTATAACTGTAATTAAAAAATAAAAAATTAAATTAAAAAATAAAACATCATCCTATATAATAAAGAGGTAATATGCAAATTGACCCTCTCAAGATGGCTGCCTATGACTAGTCGGGCAGGGGAGTTAGTGAGGAACGACCAAATGACTGAAAAAGAAGGCTGCATGGGGTGACCAGACTGGCGGGGTGGAGGGCATGAGGGGCAACCAGGCCAGCAGTAGGGGCAGTTGGGGGTGACCAGACTAGCAGGGGGCAGTTAAGGGTGAACAGGCCAGCAGAGGGGAGCAGTTAGGGGAAATCAAGCAGGCAGGTGAGCAATTAGAAGCCAAAGGTCCAAGACTGTGAGAGGGATGTCAGACTGCTGGTTTAGGCCCCATCCCCAGGATTGGGCCTGAACTAGCAATTGGACATCTCCCAAGGGGACATCTCCCAAGGGGTCCCAGATTGTAGGAGGTGCAGGCTGGGCCTCTAATATTATATATGTATGTATGCAAGGTGTCCCTGCAAAATGTATATACAGTTTAAGAGCTGATAATTCAAAATGAAATATATTTTATTAAACATAGCTTTTATAATTATTCAGTGTGTGTATACCTTTTTTGGAACAATGTATATATGGTATACATATTAATTACACCTCAAAGGGAGCACTTTAATGCTAAGTTTTCATAGAATAATCAATGGTGATAATCCACAACCTTAAGTGTGTATATCCTTTACTAACACAGGTAATATGCTATATTGTTTTTCCAATCTGTTTATTTACTGTTTTTATATGGCAGAACTTCATGTCTTTTCTTATTTTACTCAACTCACAAAGAGGGAAATTTGACTTAGTCGTTCTTGCACAATATAGGTTATGTTTTCTGATTTTGTTTCTGATTAATTAATTAATTCATTAATTATGTATTACTTTTTGGAATAGTTTTTGAGAGATGAAGGATGGACTGGAGAAGAATGGATTTCAAATAATAGACTAGTATCACTTGTGGATTGTTAGAAAGGAAAGAAAACTGAGGTTGGCTGAGTCCCTTGTCACACTTGGAGGCTCTCCCTGTCCTTATTCATCGCCATTTTTCTACCCATTCCTAGGAGTTCCCTGTTATCAATTTAGCATTTCATTTCCAGGAGCAGCTTATCAGCAACACCATAAACTCATCATTCCAAATCATTTCAAAAGAAAATACTTTGGTTACAGAACTTACCTTTTGAGAGTTTATATTTTACAATTTCTCATAGTGAAAAGTACCTACTCATCTCTCTCTCTCTTTATTGTTAAGCATCACTTCTATTCTGTGATTCCTTTTTCTGAGCTGGTTATTTATCCATAATCAAGCATTACTCTGACACTAAACTACCTCCATTTAGATATATTTAGATAGATTAATATTTATCTTGCACAGAAAGTTTGCAGGACATTTTGTGTTAAGCTTTTATCATTGTATTACAGATGCCTCTCTCTTCCTCCCTGTGTCCCCCTCCACCAGGTTCTTGCTCCATACCAGGGCTTAATCACCTTATTGTCTGTGTCCATAGGTAATGCATATATGCATTTAAGTTCTTTGGTTAACCTCTTCCAACTCCTTCCCTTTGAGATCTGTCAGTCTGTTCCATGTTTCCATGCCTCTGCTTCTATTTTATTCATTGATTTATTTTGCTCATGATATTTCTTAATTTATTTTTTATTTTAGATTCACAATTGCTGAAAGATATGCATTTATTGACATTTTATTTTTCATATTTTTGATCTCTTATTTCTTCTTCTTCAAGAATACCTTTCATGCAATACTGGTTAGGGGATGATGCATTCCTTTAGCTTATTCTTGTCGGTGAAGCTCATTATCTGACCTGCAATTCTAAATGATAGCTTTGCTGGGTAATCTTGGTTGTAGATCATTGCTATGCATCCTTTGAGTCTTTCTTTTTTTAATATTTTTATTGATTTCAGAGAGAGGAAGGGAGAGGGAGAGAGAGGTAGAAACATTAACGATGAGAGAGAATAATTGATCGTCTGCCTTCTATACACCCCACACTGGGGACCAAGCCCACAACCCTGGCATGTGCCATTAACCAGAATCAAACCCTGGACCCTTCACTCCACAGGCCAACACTCTATCCACTGAGCCAAACCAGCTAGGGCACTTTGAATATTTCTTTCCACTTCTTTCTGGCCTGCATAGTTTCTGTTGAGAATTCAGCTGACAGTCATATGGGTACTCCCTTTAGGTGCTTTTCTCTTGTAGCTTTAAGATTCTCTTTGTCTTTAACCCTTGTCATTTTAATTATGATGTGTGTTGGTGTGAGCCTCTTTTGGCTCCTCTTGTTTGGGAATCTACATGTCCTGAACTTGTAAGTTTATTTCTTTCACCAGACAGGAGGCATTTTCTGCCATTATATCTTCAAATAGATTTTTTTTTTATTTCTGGCTCCCCCAAATTGGGAATGTTGGTACATTTGAAGTTGTCCCAGAGGCTCCTGATACAATCTTCATATTTTTAAAATTATTTTTGCTGGTCTGATTGGTATTTTTTGCTTCCATATTTCAAATTCTTTTTTTTTTTTACTTTTTAAAAATATATTTTTATTAATTTCTTACAGAGAGGAAGGAAGAGGGACAGAGAGTTAGAAACATCAATGAGACATCGATCAGCGGCCTCTTGCACGCTCCCCACTGGGGACGTGCCCACAACCAAGGTACATGCCCTTCACCAGAATCGAACCCAGGACCTTTCAGTCCACAGACCAATGCTCTATCCACTGAGCCTAACCGGTTTTGGCCATATTCCAATTCTTGATTTATTCTTGGCATCCCCTACTGTTGATTCCTTGTAAATTATTTTTTATTTCAGTTAGTGTTTACTTAATTTCTGACTGATCCTTTTTCATATTGTTGATGTCCTCACTAAGTTCCTTGAGTATCCTTATAACCATTGTTTTAAACTCTGTATGTGATAATTTTGTGGGTTTTTTTGTTATTGTTGTTCAATTTATTTAGTTCTCTTTCTGAAGATTTATCCTGCTCTTTCATTTGTGACCTGTTTCTGTATCTCTGCCTTTTGGCTGCTTCCCTGTGTTTGTTTTTATGTATTAGGTAGATCTGCTATGTCTCCTGGACTTTATAGAGTCACCTTGTGTTGGAAACCAAACATTGTTCTTACTAAATGGATGTAAACAGGAGGCCAGAAGGCTGGTCAACCTTAACTGCTCTGAAAGGTCAGAGCTAATTACTCACTGTTTAGTTGAAACATTATTGGTTGAAGCAACCTCTATCTGTTTGTTTCTGTTAATTTCTGTTTTTGTTATTTCCTGCCTAAAGGCTAGGGGTGTGTCCCAAAGCCTTAATAAAAGGGAGAAAAAGGCCAGAGCAAGTGGCAGTCCTTTCCACTAGAGGAAGGCTCCCACCTGGCCCCCCCAATATCGCCAAATTAATGTTTTCTAGTCTCTTATTTCATTTGCGTGTGGTCTCCTTCAGAACCCGAACCCTGAACTGGAAACCCTGAACCACGCAGGATGTGGAAAGAGGTTCCCACAACCTTGTGTAATAAATATCCTATAGTGCCTGGTAGGTCAGCCTCCCCAGTCACAGAATTCCATGTTCATCCCTGTGTGAGCTGTGTGCACTGCCCTATTATAGTTGAGACTTGATTTATGTTGGTGTCACTGGGAGGAATTGACCCCAAGGCCAATTGGTTATAAGGAATTACTGTGACTACAGCTGAAGAGCTGCTGTGCAGGAACCAACACTTTGGATCAGGACGTGCTTCAGTGCTCACTGAGTCCACCCCTTAAATGTGTTACTCATGAAGGTAGTAAGGTTGTAGTCTAGTGTGGTTGAAGTTGACCACTTGGTACAGTGGCTCTGGTGCCTCCTAGAAGGTTCAAAGTCAGACTCTTCCAATGCCCTGCTCAGGGTTACCCAGCATGAGCTACAAATCATTCCATGGATGGCTGATACTTGTGCTGAGTTTGGAGGTTCCAAGGAGAGGCCAAGTTGTGAACCAGGGTTGGCTGCTACTAATGCCAGGCCTGGGGCCACTTATTGAATAGTACTGGGCACAATGAGACCATATGTTGCTTGCTTGAGAGACTGTAGTAAAGTCCAAAGCATGAGGCAATAGAGACCATTTGTTTGGAATAACCACTGGAAATGGCTTAGATGAGCTTGCAAGTAGGGAGAGGCAGGGTCTCAGGAAATCACCAGAGCAGGGTAAAACATGTGAGCCAGGTTGATGGAGATTCAGATATGGTGCAGCCTGTCAGCTCTGTGGCAGGGAGGGCTTAGCACAGGATCACTGGCCTCTGCCAAAACTTCTGTCTGGGAGAAAGCTGCCCCTCCAGCTCTTGCCCTAATTCCAGACAAGATAGTTCCTCCCCAAATGTTACAGGTTTCTTTCAAGTTGCTGTATTATTTCTGGATCTCAGAGGGAGTAAGTCCATGAATGGACCCTTTGAGAGGACCTGCCTGGGACTCCCACAGTCTCTGAGTCACTCAGCCACAATCTCCACTGGTTTTTATAACCAATAATTGTGAGGACTTCTCTCCCTGGCACTGGAATCCTGGACTGAGGGTTTGGTGTGGGGCAAGGATACCTGACTCTTCAGGGAAACCTCCATTGCCAAGATATCCCTCCTGATTTTCAACCACCACACATGAGTGTGGGACCAGCTGGTTCCATGATTCCACCTTGCATCTCCACTCCTCCCACCTGTCTCAATGTGTTTCTTCTTTAATTCCCCAATTGTAGGACTTCTGTTCAGTTAGATTTCTGGTGGATCTGAATGATAGTTGTTCTGTTTTAGTTGTAAATTTGGATGTGATTGTGGGAAGCAATGAGAACCACATTTATCTCTGCCACTATCTTGTTTGGAAACTGCAGGACATTTTAAAAATCCACTACATTAAAACCACCAGTGGTCCCTTATTGATTTGGATATTTAGAAATACTTCTTGCCCTCATCAGAGAGCTCTAGTCAGATTAGAATGTAAGATCCTCAAGGCAAGAGATTAATCTCTAGAACTTTTGACAGAGCCTAGCACAGAGCCCATATTCAATAAATATGTTAAATGTCTAAATACTTACTAAATGAATTAGACATGATTATTCTGTATTAAAAGCACATTTTATATTACATCATAAATCATATTAGATATTTTATTATTTGGGATGGAATTACTGATGGAAGTTGGTTTCTAAGAAGTATGTGAAAAGGTGGGTCTTTATAGGCCATATTAATTTCCTATAATTAATATGGTTTGCTATAACAAATTTCCATAAACATTCTGGCTTACAACAGCAGATATTTATAGTCTTGGAGGCTAGAAATCTGAAATGAAGATGTCAGCAGGACTGTACTCCCTCTAGAAACTCTAAGGAGAATCTCTCCTCATCTATCCTACCTTTTGGTGGCCCCCAGCAACTCTTGGCTTCCTTTGCTTGTACCACATCAATTTAGTTTCTACCTTTGTCTCTATGTCACTCTCTCTTCTGTATATTTTCATCTCTTCTGTCCTAAAAGGACACATCATTGGATTTATGACCCACCTGGGTAAGAAGTGATGATCTCAACTCATCCTTAACTTAATTACACCTGCAAAGACTCCTTTTCCAAAGAAGATAACATTCATAGGTTCCAGAGATTTGGACATGAACATTTCACTATCTAAGTGTTAGAAAAAGCATCCATGTTCAAATCAGCTACAATGAAAAATTGTTTATGGACCAGTGAGTTGGTTTTCTGATAAACCTATGAAAGGGCCTCCAGCAAGAAATCTACTCAAATGGCAGAGACATGGAAACCACATGTCCCAATAAGCTACTATACAAAGTGGACAAGAGTACTGTCTTTATGGGTTTTGATTGAAAAATAAACTGAACCATGCAGTTTGTCTGACATTTCTCTCCACATGTGTCTCTCCATGTTAATAGATATGAAGATGAGGATTCTAATTTGTTTAAGGATGTGGTCTGCTCATGGAGATGCTGGAAGCTCAGTGGTCATATTCATGGTAGCAGGAAGAACAGGCATGTTGCTCCAGTGTCTGGGAGAGAGAAGTGAATCTGTATTAGGGGCTGGCAGGCACAGACTTCGATAAGTGGTGTAATTTTGAGTGTGTGTCAATTAAATCACAGAGAAGGCAGGATCAAATGATTCCTCTAAGTTTTCACACCAACACCCTGAATTATGTTGAAGTGGGATCTTCAAGCTGTAATGAATATTAAGGGTCTATCACTGTAAAATATTAAGAAGAGAGCTAGATTAGAAAGAGTTTCCACCTTTGTTTGGGGGACAATGGAAAGTGCCTTGACCCAATTTTACATGTATGGAACTAATATTTTTTAATGCCTTAATTGAAAAAAACAAATCCAAATACCATGTGAATACTGAATCTCTTTTGGGCTTGGACCACCTAGTTGTCTAGTTCCTGCACAGGAGTTGGCCTGGGGCATCCCGAGTTATCATAGAGGAATCATGTGCCCTGCTGTTGAACTCACTGCTTTCCATGAGACCTGATACAGGGGAGAATACAGTGGAGGACAGGCTCCTTACTCATATGCAATGTGTCTTGGAATAATATCAAGTGTTTTGTATTCCATCCAGGGATCTGAGATGATAGCTTGCTATGGAGAAGATTCTTGGGAGGTGTGTTGCTCTCAACACAGGAGCACAGAGTGATAGCATCTCTGGGAATTATCTAAAATACTAAACTCTCTTATGCTCCAGTTTACTTAGCAAGTGTTCCCATCTCCCCTGAAATTTTATATACAAGGACAATGCAGTGATCTTTGCCTGTTCCCACCTCCCCACAGTCAGAAGGAGATGTCTACATCAGGAGAGAGTGTATGTATGGATCACAGGCTCTAAAGTATCTGTGTGGATTGCACCTGCTAGTCATCCCTGGGTTCTTATCTTTCGGACAGGCATTTTCCCCATGAGTTCTCACTGTGAATCCTGCTTATTTCTTTAGTTAATAGTTTCTGGATAATTTATTGCTCAGAAAAAATACCAGATGTCCCAGTTGATTGACATACAGTAATTTCAAGTGACCATTAGACTGGCACTTATTCTTACCTCTTGGCCCAGAAACCAAGAATCAAACCATCTACCATCTGAGGCTAGTGGATTTCTTTACAGAGAGAAGTGGTCCTTTCCACTGAAGAGGCACAGCTATGGTGGAAGCTGGCAGGCTGTCTCACAGCCCTACAGGCACTCAGGTGAATGCATAAAGAGTCCCAGTCTCTGGGGCTGTTAAATTTGGCATTTCACAAGTCCTAAATTTCCCAAGCTAATAAAAAAAATGTTTTTTAGTGTATTTATATTTTGCACCCAAACTTGAAGCACATAGCTGGCAGAGAATATGTAACTGCTTTGAAGACCTTCCCATGCTGCAACCGTCAATGAAAGTCTTTGTAACTTATTCAGCCCCATCCAGTTCTCCAGCTGTGGCCTGCTCAGTGTGCACTTGGAAAGGTTCCTTCGACTTGAGCCACCTGAGTGGTGTCCAAGACAAAGCTGAGCTCTACTTTAACTCTGAGGTGAAAAGCAATTTGGTCCTTATATTGTCCATGATTTATTATTTTTGATATGCAATTAAGTCATTTTTTTAGGGTTCAATCTACTACCTTTCAAAGCAAGGTTTTACTTGTGTTACTGAAGATGCTTGACTGCACTTTGCAAACAAATATAATTCTTCACACAAATTTTCTTGCTGCAAAATTGTACATAATCAAGGAAGCTGAGTCCAGAGTGATTAAGACTATAGACTCTAGAGCATTGGTTCTCAACCTGTGGGTCGCGACCTCTTTGGAGGTTGAAGGACCCTTTCACAGGGGTCGCCTAAGACCATCGGAAAATGCAGATATTTACATTACGATGCATAACAGTAGCAAAATTTCATGGTTGGGGGTTACCACCACATGAGGAACTGTATGCAAGGGTCGCAGCCTTAGGAAGGTTGAGAACCACTGCTCTAGAGTGAGGCAAATCTAGGTCTGAAGCCTTCAAATGAGCTTTCAGACTCCAAGTAATTTATTGAATTTCCTCATTCTCATTTTCTCCTCTGAAAAACGATGGGACACAACACCTAACTCTAGAGAAGCTCATGAGAGAGTGACCAACCTGTGGGAAGCACAAAATAAATGTTTGCTTTTACTCTTCATATTTTTTCTACTACTCCTTTTCTCTCCATCTTCTTCTGCTACCAGTGGGCACACAAGTAACAAAAGGAAACAGATCAGATGCCTAAGCACAGACATACATCTTATAGATATGGTGTGTAGCTTTCCATGTTGTGCTTTGTAAATAATTTACTTGCAGCTCATATATTAGGTATATGTAACATACTTCTGAATCAGAGGTCAGAATACTATGGCTTATGAACTACAGTTAGCCCTCTGCCTGTTTTTATAAATAAACTTCTATTGGAGCACAGCTGTTATGAGCTGAATTGTGCCCACTCCCTATTAATAGGTTAAGATACTAACCTCCAATGAAATTATAGGGCATTTATAGGAAGATATAAAAGTCACAAAGATGGGGCCATTAACCCAATAAGACTGGTGTCCTTATAGAGAAAAGGAAGAGACATCACAACCTCCTGCTTTCCACATACACAAAAGAAAGGTCATGTGAGGACATAGCAAGGAGGCTGTCTTCCAACCAAGAAGAAAGGCCTCTGAAGAAACTAACCTGCTGACACCTTAAACTTGAACACCCAGACTCTAGAACTATGAAAAATAAAATTCTGTGGCTAAGTCTTCAGTCTGTGCTATTTTGTTTGGCAGTCCTAGAAGACTAATACAACATCCTTGCCCATTCATTCATATGTCATTTATGACTCCTTTCTTGAGACCTTAAGGCCTTCAAATCCTAAAATATTTACTATGTGGGCCTTCATACAAAAATCTTGCCATCTATTCTATATAGTTTTTGCAAGTTATCTTTTTAGCAGCAGCATAGTATTTGATAATGAATGTCTAGATGTGTCAGATTCCAGAATAACATATGTTTTAGAGCATGCCATTATTTTTTCTTGTTTAATTTCTTTCTTTTTAGAAATAAATTCCAAGTTATGGTATGACCTTCTCAAAAAAATATGAGCTCCTTTATTATATTTTCTATATTAACATTAAAAATTTTACTGACCCATTAATAGGGTATGTATGTGTGCATCTTAACAGTACTATATCTCCAACAATGGATGTTGATATTTGCTCTGATGTGCACATGAATATCATTATTGTCTGTACAAAAAAGCAACCTAAATGCATCTTCTGCACTCATGGGCAAGGCCATAATGCTCTAGAAACTGTTTCATTAATTTGCTATAGTTGTTGCTTCAAGGGACCACTTCTGAATTACATTTTGTTCTTCCTGTTGATTCTTTCTTATGCTACTTTGCTTAACCTGGATTTCAGTCTTTATCCTCTACACCTGGATTTTACAGTCTTCCCTGTATTTCTGGGGTGTGGCCCAGTAAGTTGTATTGTTTTTACATGTTCTATTTTTCATACCTCAACCTCAGAGTCTAGCTCTATCAACTATCAAACCAAACTCTTGCTTCTGAAATCCCACACAAGACTCTTCCTTTTACTCTGGTGAGAAAGTTGAGTCAACTGTAGAATTACTACTTTAGCACATACCACCAGTATCCACTACTTGGATTTTTTCATTGCTGACAAGCTCCATTTATATTTTCAGTGATTTTTATATTCTTTTTCTCTAGAAATGTTTTAATTTAGAGATAGGTTCTTCTGCTTTTGTTTTTCAAGTTAGTCTTAAAAATCAGCTGGATAAGTTCATTCATTTATTTACTCAACAAAAATTTATTGAGTGTCAACTTCATTGAGGATTGAAAAATAAGGTTGATTTTTTCCCTTTTTTATTGTTTAAAGTATTATAAATAGTAATATATATGTCTCCTTTTTTTTCCTATTGACCTCCCCCCAGGCCTTCCCTACCCCCCAGTACATGCCTTCACCTGCCCCCACCCCAGTGTCTTATATCCATTGGCTATGCTTATATACATGCATATAAGTCCTTCGGTTGATCTCTTACTGTCCCCCCCACACCCTAACCTTCTGCCCCCCCACACCCTAACCTTCTCTGCCTTCCCGCTGTATCATGACAGTCTGTTCAATGCTTCTCTGCCTCTGCTTCTGTTTTTTTTCTCCTGATTCTTTTCTTTAAAAACATCTTGCCTCTGCAGACTAGAAATAAACCTATAAGAACAAAAAATATTTGAATCCCAATTTCAATGTTTCAGTTCTGAGTCCCAGTTTCAATATCAAACAGTTCCTACACGTCAGCAATGGTATCTGGATAGTGGACAAATGGTAGCAATGCAGGTCCCACCCTCTCTAGTTTGGTCTTAGGCATCCTGTAGTGACACATAGCTGCTGACTGCTAGCATGGCAAGGAGTCATCAGTGTTTTCCATCTCTGTACTGTTTCTACTCTTGTGTTTGTGATTGGAGCAGACCTGTCAGTTCCTCTCTGTTGCAGGAATCCACTTGGTCTTCGAGTTGTTCTCTGAAAGTATATAAACATATTCTCGACAAAAAGTTAATAAATGAGTCTTTTCTATAAAATTGACTTGGGGTCCTTTTTATTTTTACCCAAATGATTTTCCTTTGGCTTATTTTGACACCATGTGTGTTTTTCATGGGTGTCTTGTTGTTAGCATTACAAATGAAAATTAATTTTCTGAAGTAAAAATTTTCTAGATGTAATTTACTTACCGGATATTTTTCCTTACATGATATTTTCCTACTATTCCCCCCTTTTTTGATTAATGTAGACTTTTGTAAATTTTAATGCAATCTTGATAACTTTAAATTTTAATTTTTTTGCACAAAAACATGACTGCTTTATGTTCATTGCATATTAAGCAATTTTACCATGAGATGAACTACCAATAGAAATTTTAATTAATACAGTGGTACCTTGAGATACGAGTTTAATTCGATCCGTAACCTTGCTTGTATATCAAGTTGCTCGTATCTCAAAGCAAATTTCCCCATTGAAATCAATTGAAATGCCGTTATTCCGTGCCAGCCCCCAAAATGCCACCCCAGTTTTTCTTGTTACGTGTTTTTGAATAAGAAAAATATATTTATAAATGACAAACATTGTATAAAAACATAATAAAAGAGAATGTAAAGGAATAAACTGGTTTTATAAAGTGTATTTACCTACTCGTTACACTCTTAATGCTACACTTTATCCCTAAACTGAATGTAACTTAACTAATCTTCACTGAACTTAATTGCTACTGGTCTTTGCATTTTTGGCCGATTTCAAAAAAAATGTGTCCAATGAGGTTTGCGTCTTCCTCCCTTTCAGAATGTTTCTGAAATGGGTAAGGCAAGTTTCATTGAACAGCTCCGATGCACGACCAGTAGCAACTTTTTCGGGGTGTTTCTTTTCCATGAAGTGTGACACCCTCTCCCCCATTCCTAAGATAACCTTTATCTCACTTGTAGAGATCTCCTCCACCTCTGGCTCCTCCTGGAAACCAATTTCTTGGAGAACCTCCGCATGTTGCTGAGACTGCAACTCTTGTAATGCCTCCGTGGTGAGTTCCAGAGAGTGCTCCTTGACGAGCTCATTCACGTCTCTCTCATCCACCTCCAGGCCCATGGATTTTCCCAGAGGCACTATCTCCTCCTCCACTGGCACCTCGGGTTCGAATCCTTCGAAGGTCCTTTTGGGTACGGCCTCAGGCCACAGCTTCTTCCATGCAGAGGTCAAAGTCCTCATTGTAACACCCAGCCAGGCCTGATCAATAATTCTGAGGCATATCACGATGTTAAAGTGGTTCTTCCAGAACTCTTGAAGGATGAGGCTTGTGTTCTCTGTCACCTCAAAGCAGTGCCAGAACAGGTGCTTGATGTATACAGCTTTTTAAAATTAGAAATCACCTCCTGATCCATGGGCTGCAGGATAGGAGTGGTGTTGGGAGGTAGGTAGACAACCTTTATAAACTTGAACTCTTCGAGGAGTTCATCTTCGAGGTTCGGTGGGTGAGTAGGAGCATTGTCCAGGACGAGGAGGCCTTGAATGGTTAGGTTGTTTTCCTGTAGATATTTCTTAACAGAAGGGCCGAAAACCAGGTTTACCCACTCCACAAAGAACTGCCTGGCGACCCATGCCTTCGGGTTTGCCCTCCACATAACTAGTAGTTTATCTTTTAAAATCTTATGTGACTTAAAGACTCTGGGGTTTTTCGAATGGTATAGGAGCAGAGGCTTGATCTTGCAGTAGCCACTCGCATTGGCGCACAATGCGAGAGTTAGCCTATCCTTCATGGGTTTGTGGCCTGGCATCGCCTTCTCCTCTGCCGTTATATAAGTCCTATTTGGCATCTTCTTCTAGAAAAGCCCTGTCTAGTCACAGTTGAAGACTTGCTGGGGGATATATCCTTTGGCTTCTATCAGTTCAGAAAAAGTTTTGAGGTAATTCTTAGCTGCCTTCACATCCGAACTTGCTGGCTCACCATGCCTGATGATGGAGTGAATGCCGGATCTTTTCCTGAAGTTATCAAACCAGCCTCTTCTGGCTTTAAATGAGTCTTCCGATGCTTCATCCTTGGAAGTGCGTGGGGTCTGCTCCAGCAAATCACCGTAAATCGCTTGCGCCTTCTCGCATATGATGTCCTGTGTTAATGTATCTCCTTTAAGCTGCTTCTCCGTCACCCACACCATCAGTAGATTCTCCATCTTTTCATGGAGAGAGCTACGGAACTTAGAAATTATTGTAACGCCTTTAGTTGGTGTTATACCCTTTATCAATACCTTCTGTTTAAGCACAGTGCATATCGTTGAAGTACTACGCCCGTATTGCCTCGCCAAGTCAGCCACTGGCACACCTTGCTCATATTTTTCTATGATTTCACACTTTAATTCAATAGACATCATTCTCTTCTGAGCACTGACCTTTCCACTCGCTTTTTTCGGACCCATGGTTATAAAAAAAATGTGATAAAGTATGTAAATGCACAAAAGATGCTTGGACAACGAGGTAAACAAGCACACTGACTGAGGCGTGGGAAACTATGAGATGCTGGAGTTGTGGTAAACTGGTTGGTCCTGTGCAGACGGCCGATTGGCCCGATTACTCGTATCTCAAATGTTGCTCGTATTTCAAAGCAAAAAATCGCTTGCTCGATGACTCATATCTCAAAAATCTCGTATGTCAGGGCACTCGTATCTCGAGGTACCAGTATACTTTAGAAACAGCTTTTTGTCCAGTAGTATTAAATTTTCTTGAATATTCACTTATTTCAACTAGCCAATTTAAATTAATCTGAAAGCTTGATTACTCTTTACTGTCAAATTTAATATCCTACCAATAATCTTAGATTACCCTGTAAATATTAGGGGAAAGGATTATTTGCATTCTTGAGTAGGCCTGAGCACTCCTAGTGCTAGGTTGGATTTAGATATAGGGAAGCTGCTGTCGACCAAGTCTCTATCTGTTACCTGGGTCCTGATCTGAGCTGGAACAAGTCTCTGTTTATTACCCGGGTCCCGATCTGTGCCGTGCATGGAAAGCGAAGCAGCCATGGGGGCAAGAGACCTCCCTCAAAAGGGGTGAGTGTTCAGGCTCCTGTAAGGTTGAGGCGTGAGGGTCTGTACTCTATTGACCCCCAAGTTCTCTCCTGATGGCCCTTCTGTGACTGTGCCTGTCTTAGGTTGTTCCTTCCCTGAGAAATCTTACCCATCTCTGCCTAACCAGTCATCCTCTGGGGCCAAGCAGGGTGATGTGAGGTTCAGTTCTGTCTCCTAGGTAGCCTATGCCCCCATGGCCTCCACACCCAACACCTACCTTGGGATCCCCTTACCTTCTATACCTGGCATTATAAAATTCAACCTCGCCAGAAGGTTACATTTTTTAATGCCAGATGTTCTAGAAACTGGAGATTCACAATGATAAAACTGATATTTGGAAAACACAGACAATGAGAAGGTTAACCAATAACACATATAGAATATTTAGTGGTGATAAGACCAAAGTTAAATGTAGGGAAGGAGGATCAAGAGTGTTGAGGTGGAGGGTAGTGGCACTTTGCAATGTAATATAGCATTGTAAAGAAAGCCCTGGATGAGCAGAACTGAGGAGGTGACAGAATGAACCATAAAGATACTTTGGGGAAATGAATTTAGGCATAAGAAACAAAAAAGCGATAAAGAACAGGGGAGAGGAGAGTCCTTCCTGGGATATTTGAGAAAATATTTGAAGGGCAGTGTGGCTGGTGGAAAAGGATAGAGAGGAAAGCAGAAGAAAGTGAGGTCAGACAGGTAACAGGGGCCAGACTTAGGTCATGATAAGGACTTTGTTTTTGAATGGAAGAAAATTAAAAATAATTGGAGTTGTTCAGTAAATGACAAGTTTTTACAGAATCATTTGGATTAGTAAGTGGAAGAATGGAAGCTGAACAAAACGTTGGGAGGCCACTGCAGTTATCCTGGATGGGTGGGGGTGGGAAGAAGTCATCAGATTCTGCATATATTCTAAAAGCAGAGCCTACAGGGTTGATTGACAAGCCAGTGCAGGGCTAAAATAAAGTGAAGTCAAGTTTTTTAGGAATGTATATAGAGAAACTGGTCTTGTCACTGATGGAGAACATGGAAGTTGATGGAAATAAAATGGGGGTTTTGTTGGAAGCATGTTAAGGTTAATAGCCCTATTAGAAAGGAAAATGGAAAATCTGGTAGGCAATTGAATATATGTATCTGAAGTTTAGAGGAGAGGCCCTGAGCTCCATGTGTAATGTGAGAATGATTGCAGCTACAAAAAGAAAGATACTGCAGTTTTTAAAAGTTAGAGAACCAGTGGAAATTCAGAAAAAGAAAATTCAGAAATAGTTGTCAATGGGATACAGTTAAATGAGAAGAGTCATATTCTGAAAGCTAAGTAAAGATATTTCTTAGGCCTGATGATTAACTGCATCAGATCCTTCTTGAAGGTCAACTTCACTGAGGATTGAAGAGTAAGGTTGAATTTTTTAATGTACAAGTCCCTAATGACTCTGATAAAAGCCGTTTTATTGGCACTGGGGCAAACACTTAACTGGAGCAAATTAAAGAGAATACAGGGAGAGAGAAACTGGAGACAATAATATAGATGAGCCTTTTCCGAAAGTTTGCTTCAAAACGATAGCAATTAATTGACAGAATGATCAAACCCCTGTAAGCTATTAGCAATATACAGACTTTATTGTGGCAGAGACAAAACTATGTGCTCACCCGATACCATGTCCTTTTACTGCTGGGCATATACCTAGAGCTTCCCTTCTCAGGCTCACAAAGAGTGGCTAGATCCCATCCATGATATGTGGATGGAAATGCTGTCTTCTTTGCTGAGTCTCAACTTTAAAACTACTTTCTACTTCACCCTCCAGCTCTTTCTTCTTTCAGTTAAAGCCTGTTGCACTGGATCTGGTGAAGACTCGAAAACCCTAGAGACAGTGAGTATAAGTGTCTGCATGGCATAGAGCCCTACTACCAACCACTTTGGGTTGCATGATATTAAGCAAACAATATTAGGAAGTAGGGCTGTCTTTTATAGCTATTGATTTACCACAACTAACTTATCTTGAACTCAACCCTCTCAGTGAAAGGACTCTACAAGCCTTTAATTAACATTGATATTTCTTAACCCATTTAGTATTTTGGTAAGATTTCAATATTGTGGCACAATACTTAAATTTACCTATATTGATTAATGAGTCATAGCAGGCAATGTCAAGATTTATAACTGGATAGCTTTTGTGATATTCTTGAATCTTGAAATTCCTTGTCCTATGTGATTGATTGATGAATTTCTTGATGAAAACACCTGAAGACTCCTTCATTGTCCACTAACTGAGATTTGTTCCTTTTAAAAACGCATGCAGTTTTCTACAACCTGTGCATAGAGAATTAGTCCACTCTTGGGTTTCAAAATGTATTTGCCTTATCTCAATCCCACTCTCCAACAACAACTGTTAAAAGTCTCAAGTAGAGTCACCTAGTAATGAGCAAATACCTTCTCAGATCAACTTATAAACTCTGAATATAGCAATCAAAAGAAATAACTTTTATTTCTCTTGTAACTGCCCATAACCTTGGTTAAGATTTTAATTGATTTAAATTACTATAATAACCTAATTCTTCAGGTGGTCTGGTTTTGAAAGAAAGCATTTTTACATAATACATATATCAATTACTTGAAAAGGCATTTCTGTATGAAGATCAGAGACAATCAATCTGTACTTTCAAATGCAGATTTTATAATGTCCATCTTCACTCTGGGGAGCCGTGGTGTAGGATTTCCATAGAAAGAAGACCGCAGAATAATAGCCATCATTGTTAAGGATAAAGTTAATATCTAGCTTTGTGCTTTTCACTTAAAAATACAAGATTTCTTTAATTTTAAGATGATGTGAACTGAAAAATACAACTATTTTGTCTGGAGGACAAAATAAACATTATTATTAATTTAAGTGAAAACCTCAATGGCAAGAAGCATCCATATTTTGAAAGTTACTATAAATGCCAGGGGAAAAACGTGTTTCTCAGACTTGAGGAAATAGGTTATTATCCCAAGTCTACATGGTATGGTATGAACAGGTACTAAGGTGAAGAAGTCTCCTGACCACGGCCACACAGAGTGGGACTCCAGCAAGATGTGAGGCTCTCTAGACTGTGCTCTTTGTACTTTGCCATGTTATCTCTCCCTGCCTTCACTCTTCAAGTCTTGGACCTTGACAGACTAATTGGAATGGGACAATACTCCACTCAGAGCAAACTCTAGTGAAATAAATATAGTTTAAACAGTGAAAAAATAATGCATTTTGCTCCATTGATAATTTTCTAAATCTTCTTTTTTCAATTCATACACTTAGTGATTTTGAGCCAAGCATTTAAGGCTTGATTAAATCTGAAGATAATGTTAACACTTTGTCAAGCATCTGAATTGCTTCCAGCATATTGTATAATCCTCTGTCCACAAACATCCCTTCATTATTGCCTAATTACATGCAAATTTCATAAAATGAATGAGTTTTAAGGACTTGTCAATCTGTCATCCTAGGAACCACTGAAGCATTTTGACTGCTAGATAAATAATCAGCAATAATCACACTATGCAAATTTGATATTTTCTGTACAATTATCTGGAACCATAAATAACTGGACACAAAGACATTTGGCATTTTCTCCATGAGACCTGACCTATGGGGCTTTTTTCCCTATTTCCTCTTCTAACAAATGTGTTAGTGAGAAATCTGCTTTTTTTCCCTTCTAATTCCAACTATGCAAATGTACCCAGTGGAAAAATTATGAATACAGAAATGCAAAGAGAGTTTTGTTTATTTTTATCTGGAGCATGTTTTCCCCTGGCAAACATTTTTTTGTTTTCATTTTTGCTTTTGGTAATTTTCACCTTTCTCTCTTGGAGTTTTTTGTTTTTTCTTTTCCTTTTCTCACTGGTAAAGAGAATATAATTGGGCAACATTAAGTGTAAATTTGTTTTCTTTAAATTTACTTTCTCCATGTTTTGCATCTTACTTAAGTTTTCCTCTACAATTTCTTTCTAGATAGTCTAATATAGAGATCAATCATTAGTGAGCATTCAATAATTAAAAGCTAATTATTATTCCATAACCATGCTCAGAACACATAAAAAGTCTACTTTCACCGGGCCAGCATGGCTCAGTGATTGAACATCGACCCATGAATCAGGAGGGCATGTGCCAGTGTTATGGGCTTGATTCCCAGTATGGAGGTGTGCAGGAGGCAGCCAATTAATGATTATCTCTCATCATTGATGTTTCTCTCCCTCTCTCTCCGTTCCTCTCTCTGAAATCAATAAAAATATATTTTAAGAAGTCTACTCCAATGAATTCACCAAATCTGCAATTACATTTTTCTGCCCATCTGTAATTGGTAACCAAGCCACTGCAAGAATTTGAGGACAAGCCAGTCCTCTGTACTTTAAAAAAAATAACACACAAAAAAACCAACAAGCTGATGAGTTCTATTTACAGCAAAAATGCTATTGAATATTTTATTTGCTACAAAGGCCCCCAAATTGAAATACTACTGAAGCATTCAGGAGCCATGTGTACCTTTGCTATGTAATAGCTTTAAATCAGTACAACTTGGACAATCCACAAGTTTTTTCAAAGTTTAAAGTGCAATTAAAGCCATTAAGGCCTATATTATAAAAGCCTAATATGCTAATTATCCAGTTGTTTATTCAACCAATCAAAGCATAATATGCTATTGATATGCTAAGGCTGCTCAACCACTTGCTATGATATGCACTGACCACCATGTGCAGCTGGCCAAACGGGACTGAGCAAGACAGGCCAGACATGCCTTAGAGCCCTCCTGTGGTCCCTCCTCAGCTGTCCAAGCTCCTGTGTCCCTCCCTGGCCCCAATCGTGCACCAGTGGGGTCCCTCCAGTAATCCAGGACCCCTCAGGGGATGTCAGAGAGCAGGTTTTGGCCTGATCCTGCAGGCCAGGCCAAGGAACCCCACTGGTGCACATATTTGTACACCAGGCCTCTAGTTATTTAATTAAAAACTTTGCTTGCCTGCTTGATCAATTGGTCGATTGATTGATTGATTAATTATAGGAAGAGAGACTTGTTAGTTATCATCAAGCAATAAGTCACAGCTATGAGTATAAATAAGAGGAGACTGTGCTTCTATGTTTTGTTAATGGTTAGACTCATTGATGGAAATAAATCCATCATGCCACTTAAAAATTATCCAATATGACTACTGAGTTTTAATTTTTCTTAATTTTAAGATATATAGGCTAGTAAAGTACTTCCATTAACTTCACTCAGAAGGATAATGAAAGAGTGCCAGTAAGAAACTTGGAATTTAAAAATGATTAATAAAGTGTTTTGCACTGCATCCACTCATTCATTGTCTGCTGTAAGGAGGCCATTAATCAATAGAAAGTCACCCTGACTCATTGACACTACTTTCACAATGCCCAAATCAAACATGTACGGGCAACATAGGCAGAAAACACAAAGTTCCCTTGCATGTTGCTGACAAGTTCAAAATTAGCTCATGGAAGCCTTCTGTTTTCAGAGGTGGTCCTAGAAGTATTGTCTTTCCTTCTCATTTTCAGTGTCCCCAGCAGGTATATTGTAATAGGCAATTGCAAATGGTTTCAAGGCCTGAAATGGCAACATTCAAATGGCAACATTCTCACCTGATAAAGGAAGATATTATGTGTTTCCTCAAAGCCGTCTTTATAAAATACATAAAATTCTCATAGGGGTGAGGTAGAGACCTGAATATTCTCAGGCTGCAGCCCACTGAAGCTATTTAATCCTGGAAGGATGGCTCTCAGGACACCTCCAGAGCAGGCATTTATTAGAGTGCCTGTTCTGAGGGAAGTTGAAGTGCAATATTTTACCATGTGGTTATATCGTTAAAAATAAAGACATAAGTACAAGAGTTTAATTTACACAGCACATATTTGTCAGCAAATTACAAAGGGTATTCCACATACAACATTAACTAATAGTGTTAAATAGCATTACATATTATGCTTTGCAAGTAACATTGGAGGTTAGAATATGTACTTCAGATGTCTTATCCAGAACTCTTGCTATAGTTTTGCTATCATTTTGTCTTAATGCTCAACCACATGAATGTGTGGCTCTCTAGGTGCTCTGGCTGATGTGGCTCATTTGATTGGAGTGTCATCAAGTACACTTTAAGGTTGCCAGATTGCCAGTCAGGTCAACCAATCCATATTTCGCTCTCACCTCTCTCTCTCTCTCTCTCTCTCTCTCTCTCTCTCTCTCTCTCTCTCTCTCTCTTCTTTCCTCCTCTCTAAAATCATTTATTTTTTTATTATAGCTATGAATAAAATAATAAATAATTTGGAACAGACATTTTTTAACTGGCCACTCATCTATGCAAATTAGCACACACATAGATATTGTTTGTATAAAAACTCCAGGCCCTGCTTACTATTTTGTATCATAGGCTAAGTCTTAGATATGCATAACTATAATTGCAGACACTGCTCTAGAAAGTGTCAAATTGTTGAGAAAATATGCACATGCAGATAAGATATGTTTAAGAAAAACAGTTTGCAATTGACTTGGAAAAGTAATGGTCTAATTTTGCTTATGCTATTTAAAGCATGCTCTTCTTATTCCTTAAGGCATTAAAATAATATTAATCACATTATTTTTATATAAAGTCCATCTACTTTAGTTTTTCTATTCTTGAGTATATGTTATTGAAATCTCAAAGTGACTACTGCCATTTTAGTTTTTGCAAAAAATATTCTTTCGCATTTCTAAATTTTGGGCTTAGTTGAATACTAAGCAAATGGAAAGTAGGTCTAATCCTGGGCTTGCACTCTCTGCAGGGCAGCATTAGACCTTGTTAAGCAACTTGGTGCAATCGCCCTTCTGAATGTCAGGATGCTTGACTAAGACCCAGTTGAGAATGTTCCCACTGCTTACAGGTTGTAGGAGCTGTATTAGCACCATGATTACTACTGATGTGGTCTGGAATAAAAAAAAATACTTTATTATTGCACAAATAAGAAAAAAAGAGATAAAACTTTTATCTTTTGTGTATTTATATCACAATTTTACCTTGAACATACCATAGCTTATTTTGATGAATTTCATTTAACACTAGAGGCCCAGTGCACAAAATTCGTGCTCTGGTAGGGTTCCTAGTGGCTGGCAGCAGCCAGCTGGGTACTCCCTCTCTTATTCTGGCTGCCTATTGCTGCCCGGGAGCTCCCTTCTTTCCCTGGGCAGGCTCTGCCCCCTGTTTGAACTCCAGGAAGAACTCCCAGTTGAGGGGACAATTTGCATACTATACTTTTATTATATAGGATATTTGCAAACACTGTAGTCATAAATATGACCTCTCTTTATTATCCCTGGAGTACATGCCACATGTTTTTAAATATGCCACCAAAAATAGTTACAATTTTTCTTTACAAATGTCATAGCAAGTTCCCTTTTCCTGTAAAATAGAGCATGCAATGAGAGCAGTGCACACATTACACAAGGAGGATTATGAAGCAGCACTATAAAGTCTCTACCACACAGAATGCCTTGCCAGAATCTCAGAAGCTCCCCTTGTATACTTCTCTCCTCTCCAAAGGCATAAGACAGCCTTGTTTTGATAATTATCTCATTGTGTGTCTCATGCACTAAATAATATAACTTAGTTCACTGATGAATTGAAAAACTCAGTTCCTGGATCCTTTGATTCAGTAGGATTCAGGGGAGGCAATACCAGGCCATCTTTTCCATCATGAGGGGACTTGAAGGCAGACACTTGCCTTGACTTCCTTTTCTGCCATCTGCTCACAGGGGTAACTGTATAGAAAAAAAACACCAATAGTCCTCTTATGTGTCTTCTTTATTTTCACTCAGAACACTTCATTTCTGACATTTCTAGTCACCAAATGTGTGGGCTCATCCCTCTGCCTTCCATATAAACACCCAGTAATTTTCCAGGACACCAACTGGGCATTTTATTATTTAGTTCAACTTTGACACTACCTGTAAATACTGTCACATCCCACAGGTTAAGGGCCCAGTCCTACAAGAGTGCCTTGACCTTACTTTGGATGCCAATAGCACATAGTGTCCAGGTTACTACAACTTTTGTTCTACCTAACTACAAATCAAAAGTTCCATGACTCCTCATTGGGTTCAGTTAATTTGCTAGAGCAGCTCACAGAACCCAAAGAAATACTAATATTTATCAGTTCTGAATGGACAACCAGATAAAGAGATACATAGGAAGGGTCCCGGTACAGGAGCTTCTTTCCTGTGGGGTTAAGGTGTGTCAGCCTCTCAGTGTGAGGAATTCACAGCTCTCCGATCCCTGTACTACTGGAATTTTCATTGGAGCTTCCTTACCAAGGGATGATCAATTATTAACTCCATCTCTAACCTTTCTCTCCACTCTGGAGTAGTGTTGAGGGGATGGGCCTCAAAGCTCCAAGCTTCTAACATGGCTTGGTATTTCCGGTGACCAGCCCCCAATTAAGGAGTGCAACAGAGGCTCCTAGTAAGAAAAAGGATGATTCTAGTGCTCTTAATATTTGGGAATTTATAAGTGTTTCTGGACCCCTGAGTCAGGGGTGGTATTAAAGACCAAATATCAGAACAAAAGATGCTCCCAGTAGAGCACTTAGAAAATTACAGAGACTTTAGGAGTTCTGTTCTAGAAAGCAGGAACAGATAGATATATATAATCTCACACTAACCTCATTTCACTGATTTCTGGCAACTTTAGTGAAATGTATACCTTATAGAAGGGTTTGATAAATATCAATAAGACTGTATGAGAAAATTATTAAGAAAGCACCAGGCAGGACAGAGATATGTTCAGTGATCAGTGAGAGTGTGTAAGAGGCTCACTGATCAACATGTGATTATCTGGAAACAAATGACCAGGATGGCTGACATAGGAGTGAAAACTATAAGGTAAATATACATGCTGCTAGGTTCCTATATCGAAAAATCATCATGGTAGTGGCCTACTTGGTATTGTTTTAGATTTCAGAACCATGATTAGCAGTTCAAATATTCTAGAGAGGAGATTACAGATCAGTGTAAGATTTCAGAATTTTGAGTAATTACAATTGTTCAAAAAAAGTGGGGTGATAAAAACGTGTAATTGGAAGTCAGCTGGGACTGGGTTTATATCTAATCCCTAGCCCTTGCTGGCTGCATACATTTGGGCAGGACCTGGTCAGGCAAGGCTCTAACTGTATGTACCCAATCTGCTAAGTAGGGCTAAATACATCCATATAAACTGTGGAATAAACTAGATAGTATATGAAGAACCCTTAGGACAGTTGTCTGCCATGAAATTTATATTAAAATAGAATAAATGAATTCTCCAGTCTGCAAAATACTCAAGATGAACTGAGATAATCACTAGTCGAGAAAGTTTGTACAAGCAGAAACTATGCCTGTCTTGTTCACAGTTGCATCCCCCAGTACTAGCACCTGGCAGGTTCCTACTTAATCCTATCTGAGAAGAGGCAATATGCAAATTGACCATAACACTATAATAAAAATGGCTGTGTCCACAACAGAAGCAGGGATTCTGTAACACAAGATGGCTGTGCCCACAGCAGAAGCTGAGTTCCTGTAACGAACCTTAAGGAGCAATCAGGAGGATTGCACCACCCAACTGGTGGGGCTTAACAGGGGACCTCAAGCTGTGCCCCCCTGCCTAGCAGGGCTTGATGGGGGATGAAGCCAGCCAGTTCTGGATCTAGCCCAATGGGGGTGGGGCCAGCTAGATCTGGATCTGGTGCAATTTCGAGGTACACATGGGTAAGTGGGATAGGACTTGACTCTGGCTCTTGTGGCATGCCCCAGACTGACAGGAGGAAGATTTTCTTATACATTTTACTAATTTTCTTTAATCTCTGATACTTCTATTATAGAGAAAGGGCAAATAAAATATTAAAATATTTCCTCCAATTAATTCCCTTTTAATGTGAATGAATTTGTGCATGGGGTCACTAGTATTTTTATAATGCACTAGAGGCCCAGTGCATGAAATTTGTGCTTGAGAGGGTTCTTTCAGCCTAGCCTGCACCCTCTCCAATTCAGGACCCCTTGGGAATGTCCGACTGCAGGTT
This sequence comes from Lasiurus cinereus, assembly GCA_011751065.1. NCBI lineage: Eukaryota > Metazoa > Chordata > Mammalia > Chiroptera > Vespertilionidae > Lasiurus > Lasiurus cinereus. Next base: position 3,702,502 of record JAAGEH010000041.1, on the reverse strand, counting down.
TAGGCCCAATACTACCTAAACTGGCAGTCAGACATCCCTCTCACAATCCAGGACCACTGGCTCCTAACTGTTCATCTGCCTGCCTGCCTGATCGCCCCTAAATGCCCCCCTGTCAGCCTGATCATCCTCAACTGTCCCCTTAGCTGTCCTGGTTGCCCCCAACTGCCCTCCTGCCACCCTGCCAGCCTGCTCACCCTTAACTTCCTCCCTGCCAGCTTGGTCGCCTCTTACTCACCCTCCTGCTGGCCTAGATGCCCCCACCGGCAGCCTAGTCACCCTCACTGCCAGCCTCTGCCAGCCTGGTCATCCCTAACTGCCTACTTTGCTGGCCTGGTTGCCCCATGCAGCCTATTAGGTCATTTGCTCAGTTGTTTTGGTTGTGACAGTCACTTAGGCTTTTATATATATAGATAGTGATAGAAGGGATATCTGCAGTGAGTTGAGCTAAAACAGATTCTTTAAAGATCTGTAATTTTTTATTTGTTTGGTCTGACTGGAAAGATGAAAAGTAAACCCCAGAGAAAGAACTTCATCAATTAGATACACCATTGTCTGTTAACACATAGCTGCAAACCTTCACAAAAGTACTGCTCTCATTGTGAACTTCAGACCTAAAGCACTTTAAGGTCTCAGGGTGTGTGTATGAGAGTAGTTCTCAAAATTTACTCTACATTGAGATCCTCCATGGAGCCTTTAGAAATCCCTAGTTTAGTCCCTAGGATGTGCCAGTTCACATCCTATACCAATTAAATCTGCATCTCTAGGGGAGTTTTACAAACTCCACAGGTGATTTCAATGTTCACTCAGAGTTGCAAACCAGAACCTTAGGATTTACATGCCAGGCCCTATTCCAGGTGTTGGGCAAGCAGCCACAAAGCTCCTTGCTTGAAGGGCTGTCAATTCCCTCGAAAGTTTCATCCATGGTATGTGCTACAGGTGTTGTCTATTACCATGCACTCATGGTCAGACCTGCGGGGTGATTTTCTTTACTACTCCAGGAACTGTAAGATGTGAAGTGGATATTCACAGGGGTGGATAGAGAGGACCTGACTCAAATATAATTTTTTTATTAAACAAATAAAAATTATTTTAATATATTTGACCTGAGGCTCCTATAACAACATTGCACTGCTGAGTACCAGCATCCACATCAATCTACTTAAGGGGTTGGAAAAGTCCCTGCAATCTCAGCATATCTTCATATATTCATCTATTTCTAAGTAATGTATCATCCCAACACTCAGCGGCTTAAACCAACAACAATACACTTTTTTTTTTTACAAGTCTGGGCAGGGCTCATAGTCATGGCTCATCTCTATTCCCATTGGATTCAGTTAGGATAGCTAGCTGGCTAGGGATACTGGCTGTTAGCTGCACGTCAGGTGTGAATGTGGCTATGATACCTGCACAGGGCCTTCCCATATAGCTGCTGAGCTTCCTAATAATATGATGGCTTGTTCCAAGGGACACTTGTTCTAAGAAGGAGAGTAGGGTAGAAGCCATCTTGCCTTTTCCTTTATAGTCTCAACTCTTAAAGTCATGCAGCATACATCCAATGTGTTGTGTTTTTTTTTTGTGTGTGTGTGTGTGTGTGTTTTTAATTAAAAAGGAGTCACTATGGCTGGCCATATTCAAGAGGGAAGGCAGACTTTACCTTTCCAGGAGAGAAGTGTCCAAGAATCTAAGGAAATGCTTTAAAGCACCATATTGACCAGTTTACAATTGGCCACATGTTTTAGAGTGTTTTTGTTCTCATGCCCACAGGTTTGTACATTCAGTAACACTTTTTGATCTTCCTGTGACTTAAGGACTCATATCTGTGAAAAGATAAGAGAAGAATTTAGAGGATTATCCAGTTTGAGACCAAGGAGTAGAGTACCTAGTTTTCTTACAGGAGGCCCATGTAGGAATCATATTTTCTATTTGATGTTATCAGCATCACACCCTAACCCCTTGACTTCCATACCTCCCTATCAAACATTTTTCTTGTGTTCTCTAAGGGCAACAGGAGTTTCCATTTTCCTAAGGATTTCAATAGGTACGTGGATACCTTGAGGGAAGAAATTGAACTTCTAGATAACTTTAGACTGATTTTCTTAGGAATAAGTAGTAGGAATCTATCTATCTATCTATCTATCTATCTATCTATCTATCTATCTATCTATCAGCCTAATATGCAAATTGTTCTCTAGGGAGTTCAACCAGGAGAAGACTGAAAGTTCAATCACTTGCTATGACATGCACTGATCACCAGGGGGTGGCATGGGATGAAGGAAGGCCCCAGCTGGCAGCTAAAAGGCTCCAATCAGCCCTGATTGTCAGCCAGGCCTAGGGACCCTAGCTTTGCATGAATTGTGTACACCGGGCCTCTAGTACTCTAATAATTACCTATGTTAAAATGTTACCAGATTCAAGGGCAACATAGGTAATGGTTATCCTATCTTGCTTTATAATATCAGAATGCCAAACAATTTGTGTGTACTTTTAAGGAATCAGCTGAGATTGCATATAACTACGCAGATGCACGTTAAAATTGTGTCAAATCTCTATTGAAATAAGAAATATAGTTAAGCTAATAAGTGAATAAATAAAATAATCAACAAAATAAATAAATAGCAAATGTTCACCAGAAAAATAAATACTTTTCACAAATGAAGCTATAGAGGGGCAGAGTATAGTTAAATTAACATATTCGATCTAAAAAAAGAGTAATATGCAAATTGACCATACCTCCACTACACTCACAAACTATGCCCACAAGACACGCCCACCAACCAATCAGGAGCAAATATGCAAATTAACCCAGCTAAGATGGCTGCAGCCAAGGAGAGCAGGTTGAAAGCTTAGGTTTCCCTGGCAATGGAAGAAGCCAAGATTTCCACCTGCCCTTGCTGGCCCAGACCTCCACTCAATGCTACAAAGTTTCAATGATAGAAGATAAATAAACTCCAATAAAAACGGCGGCAGCCACAGAGCTAGAGAGAGCAAGAGGCCTGAGTTACTCCCGGAGATGAAGGAAGCCAAGCTTTCTGTGTGCCCTGGTGGGCCCAGTCCTCCACTCAAGGCTACAAAGTTTCAATTGTAGGTGATAAATAAATCCCAACAGAAATGGCTGCTGCCACAGATCAAGCAGGAGACTTGGCTCTGCTCCAGGCTTCAAAGTTTCAATTACAAAAGATAAATAAGTCCCAGATACCAGGGCCTCCATTGGGTCACCTGGGGGCATTGCTGGCCTGCAAACTACCACAGGTCCCTCACCCCACGCCCCAAGGAAACCCCCACCCTGATCCAGAACACCCTTCAGGGAAAACCAGGTGGTCACCTGTGCACCAAGCCTCTATCCTATCTAATAAAAGAGTAATTTGCAGATTGACCATCACTCCAACACACAAGATGGTTGCCCCCATATGGTCAAAGATCCTGTCCCCATGTGGATACATGATGACCAATACAAGGTGGCCAGCAGGGGAGGGCAGTTGGTAGGGACCAGGCCTACAAGGGAGGGCAGTTGGGGGTGATCAGGCCAGCAGGGGAGGGCAGTTGGGGGTGACCAGGCCTGCAGGGAACGGCACTTGGGAGGACCCAGGCCTGCAGTGGAGGGTAGTTAGGGGCAAACAGGCTTGCCGGGGAGTGGTTAGGAGGTGATCAGACTGGCAGACAGAAGCAGTTAGGGGCAATCAGGAAGACAGGCAGGTGAGTAGTTAGGAGGCAGCAGTCTTGGATTGTGAGAGGGATGGATTGAACCTAAAGGAGGCAGTTGGACATCCTTGGAGGGGTCCCAGATTGGAGAGGGTGAAGGCTAGGCTGAGGGACACTTCCATCCCCATGCACGAATTTTGTGCACTGGGCCTCTAGTTTTAAATGAGCCTGTGGCTGCTTGTCTTTCCCCTAAGAATACTAGAATGAGTATGTAAAAAGTTTTGATACTTTTCAGTCTGATTCGCTGGACTGTGAACCCCACTTTCACATCAGGTGGGAAAGGGAGGGGCAGTGAGTTCCTGGTAAGGAGAAGCTCTGATGCTTCTATGTCATCACAGCAAACTTGAACTAAGTTCAAGTTCTGCCTTTATCATAGTCCAGCACACTGGCCTGACTAGGTTAACTTGAATCTCCTCATGTTTCCACAGAACAAGGATAGCATGAAATTAGTCCAATGTGGGGGTCAGATGTGCATCATCTACCCAGCAGGGAACACTGGGTGCATCACTGTCTCTTTCCAGACCTTTGCTCCCAGCACCTCACATATAAATGTCCTCAAACACATTTGCTGAATAAATGGGTGTATAGAGCATATGCAATATAAACCCTGCTAGTATTTATAGAAAGTGAATATTTCCTATATTTTACTTGACTGAAAAATATATTTGCATGCATAAATAAATATATAGTGTTTCTCTCTGAAACACAACCCAAGTTCTGAAAATATTATGGTTTAGGTCAGTGGTCTGCAAACTGCAGCTCAGGAGCCACATGTGGCTCTTTGACCCCTTGAGTGTGGCTCTTTCATAACATACCATGTGCAGGCGTGCATGCACAGTGCGATTGAAACTTCGTGGCCCATGTGCAGAAGTCGGTTTTTGGCTCTCAAAAGAAATTTTAATCGTTGTACTATTGATATTTGGCTCTGTTGACTAATGAGTTTGCCGACCACTGGTTTAGGTTGTATTCTAAGGATAACAATCTTTATCACATGCAACAAAGCAACTTGTTTTCACATAACTTTTCAAAATTGGGTTTATAATTTAATAAGATAAGATCAACAAATTAATACATATAAAATGTCTACAATCCCAGAACTCCTTTGATCATTTCATCTTCTTTCAGAAAGAAATGCTTTCCTAGGTTAGTGGTAAAGTGTGTGTGTGTGTGTGTGTGTGTGTCTCTCTGAGAAAAGATAAGAGAAGACATAATATATCAGTATAAATCATTTTCCCTTCCAAAGACTAGAGGAGGTTCTCTCAGCCCAGTGTGCTGCAGGACATGCCAGGCCCTAGCCCTGATTTCAGGTATTGACTTTGTTGCAATTCAATTGCACTTGACTGTCCCTTGACTGCTTGTGAGCTTGATAGCTCTTTCTGACATCACCTTCCTCAATTAGTAATTAAGACATGCATTTTTATTTTTCAAAAGATTTTCAAAAATTTCAGAAACCAGTAAAAGGGCCTAAATACATCTTTCAAACAGGCTCCCTGCAAAGTGGTGTGAGCACTAGAACCCAGGTGTTGAGGAATGCTAGAGATGCATGGTATCAATCACAGGCAGTGTTCCTAGTTGTATGAGCACACTCATGGCTGTTGACACTAAATGACACAAAATTGGTTAGTGTAGTCCCTTTGGTAAGCATCTCTGCACCTTTTCAAATGCTAATTATATTTTGACCTTAGGAAAAGGAGTGATACATATTCTCAAACTTGCCTTTCCTCTGCTTCACCCAGACTCACACTAATTACCTAATTTCCTCTCTCTGACTCTCAAGCTCCTTAATTTTTGCCCTTGGCACTTATCTGCTGAAATGCCCTGATTTTTTGTGTTGATTGTTTGGGCATATGCATTTAAGATCAACCATTTCAGTTTGCAGAGACTATTCTGAATAAAGGGGTGACCCAGAGTTGTGCTGACGTTAGCTCTCATGGAGGCAAAGAAAACAGGCTGGATGATGACTGATTGAGACCTTACAAAGGCTTCCCTTGAAAGCAACAGCTTTCTCTACCCATCAGATAGTGTTTCAGATGGCTTAATTCCTGCACATTCACGCAGGTAGCCAGGATAAACACATGGAAAGCCATTCGAAAGTCTCTTCTATTGTTTACCTTCACAAGGGAATGTTACATAGCAAAGGGATTCAGCTCTGGCTTTTCTGAGAACCCACTCCATGTCCAGAATGGTGAGCATTTAAAATGCCTTTGTGTCTGTTAAAATGTGTGGCTGGTTGATGGCTAATGATTTTTTTCTTTTTAATTCTGCTGAGTTTCCAGGTGGGACTTAAGACTTCTTAAAAAATGAACAGGGTTTAATATTTGGGTTCTTTGGAATATTTCTGTAGTGGTGGGCCTAATACTATTACAGTGCAACTCTGAGATACAAAGACAACATACGGGGATAATTAATTGGAAAAGATAAAAATAACAATTACACACTCTCATTTCTAAATTGAAAAAAAATCGAAGGAAAATGGGAAATTGTAAAGGATGGAGTATCAAAGAACAAGTTTTAAAAACATTTGTCTATTTGCCTAAAGAGAAATATAATATTTAGAAGCATCTTTCCAATGTTTGATTTTCCTAGGACCAATGGACAAAAGACAATGAAATATAGGAAATGTCCAGTTAGCCGAATGCTTTGGAGGAAAAAAAACACAAATAAATTCAGTCAACACCCAATTTACAGTTCTCTTTTTTAGCTTTCTGGGAGATTTATATAGAGACTTCCTATTATAGACTTTCCTCTTCTTTGAGGATAACTCTTCATTCCTTTTCCTCCAACAGCCATCTGCTCTCCAGGACACATTGTCCCAACACATTTCATCTTTTATATATTCCAAATTTGTACTCACAGGTTTTTCTTTCTCAGACTTAAATAAATTATATGTTTCCCTCCCCAAAGCTATAAGCCTTTCTATGAGGAAAACTACAGGTATAGTGATACTTATAAACCATCATATGCTACCAGGAATTTTTGCCAAATTTTCTACTGTCAAATTAAAAGTGAAATAAAGTAAGAGCCAGAGCTCTTTTTTTCTGCCACAGAGCAGTCCTCTAGTGCACTCTGCACATATATATATAATGGAAGCCTATTTAGACCTCCCTCTGAAACACACTTAGCTACAACATTTCAATAGTGTGCATATTTAATTTTTATAGTTTTCATTTAAATTGAATGTTTGGCCTTAGAAAGAGGGACATTGTCTCAGACCAAGTTTCTAATTGGGACACTGGAGACATGATACTTCCATCCCATGAGACAATGGTAAGAGGCAAGCGTGCTTGTGAGTGGGAGGTGGGGAAGAGTTCAAATTGGTGAAAGGAAGTTGATGTTCTTGTGCCATATCCAGGTGGAAATATGTAGTATGCTATTGGATGTGACTCTGAAACTCAGGGAAGTATTTGGAGTTGAGATAGTAGACTTGGGAATTATCAACCTACAGATAGTATTTAGTTTGGTGAGATCACTCAGGAATAGTAAGAGATGCTTGCTTCTCACCATTGTCTCAGGGGACAGTAGTAAGAGGGGGAGGAAAACAAAGAGCATTGAGTATGATAGAAATGGGGATGGTGGAGAACTTTAAGTGAGGAAGGATTGACAGTACAAAATACAAAGTGAGGTCTCATAGGATTAGGATGGAAAACAATATCTAACAGGCGGGGCAGATGGGAATATCTTTGTACCTCTGGTGATATCCCTTTTACATGAGTAGTAGAGAAAGAAGGTGGCTTGTTAATTGGGCTTTAAAGTGAGTCAAGTTTCAGGGAGTTTAGAGTATTCCTGTTTTCATGCTTGAATTGACTTTGTGTTGTCTCTGGGATATCAAGCTTACCATAAATATTGTTATAATGATTCAGAAAAATTTACTCAATCTCCATTCTAAATAATAATCAAAGTTATATACAGAGTCCATTACTTGAGATAGTTCAATGTATTATTTTTTGACTTCATGGTTGTGCAAAAGTGATACACATTCTGTCAAAACCGTCCTGTGAATTTTGAAGTTTGACCTTTTCCCAGGCTAGGGATGTGCAATATGATGCTCTCCTGTAATGGTGGGCAGCAGCAGTGCCAAAGCTCCTCGTTGGCCAGGTGATTTCAAGAGGAAACAACTGATACTCTACAGTGTACCGTGTTGTCAATGTTGTTTGGATATTTGTTCTGAGCATCTTTAATGAAGGCTAAGCTAAGCTATGATGTTTGGTAGATGGATTGTATCAAGTGCATTTTCTACTTACAATCATTTCAACTTACAGTGGGATTATTAGTATATAAAACCACTATAAGTCGAGGAGCATCTCTATCTCAAGCTCCTAGCTAAGCCTAACCAACATGGAAGTCCAACACAAAGGCTCTTCCAAATTAATTTAATAAGCCAGTGACTGTGGGGATACAAGAGGATGCTTTGTATAACCTTTTTATTATTCTGATTTTAATTTCAGTGTAACACCCTCAGAGTGAATTATTGACATCTCAATGTAAAGTAGATTCTTGAACACTTCTATCATGTTATTAATTTTTCTTTATAGCATCTTGCATCTATTTCCACATCCATCCATTATAAAGTAAGATCCAGAAAAGAATCTGTGACTGTCTTGATCCAATCTGTATCCTAGACACTTTGAATGGTTCCTTCTTGCAGGAGTATTGAAAAATGAGTTATCAACAAATTTGTGTTAAAGGCAGAGATGAAGGGTCTCATCTGAAGTTTATAGACTTAAATGCTGATTTGATGTCAATAATATAATAATCAGAGCAAACTGAATGTTATAGTGTGCCAGAGATTGTGCTAAGTACATACTGTATCCTTCCAACACCAATCCACTGAGATGAACATTAATTTTTTTCTTCTTAATAGAAAATGCACTTGAGGCTTTGAGAAGATAAATATTTTATCTACTAATAAAACACCATTACTTGATGGAACTTGCATTTAAACCCAGATTTGCCTGACTCTATGTATTTGGCCTCCCCATTGAAATGGTGACATCAGGCTTGTATTCCAGGTACAGATACACTAAGCTGAGGATGGTCACACCAAGGTTTCCCCCTAAAACTATATTGCCATGAGTACTACTGTGATGAGTTACCTTCTAATCTTAGTTAATATATATTTCATTTATGGTGTGGCCAGATAATTAGACCTAGAAACAGATAATCAAAACAGTAGATAAAAGTCATAATAAAAATAAATATAACATTTATTATGAAAATACATAAACATGATATTAGAGTCACTGCTTTAAAGAGCTATATGTATATATTAATCAATTTTATTCTCACAACAACCTTAAGAGATAAATATAATCTTCATTTTTACAATGAGGAAAATAGGAGAAAGAAGTAAAATAACCACTCAAGTCACATGATTAGGGAGTAAAGCCAGGTTTGTGAACCAGGAGGGTTGGTGTCAGAGTGCCTCAAGTAACCCAGGCCAAGCAAACCCAACCTATGCTAAGGAACTTGATGATCAGATTGTGTATAATTTTTTTATTACCTTAAAATGCATCCTTATATTTAACTAGAGACCCAGTGTACAAAATTCAAGCACTGGGGCGGGGGTCCCTCAGACAGGCCTGTGTCCTCTCATAGTCCAGGGCCCCTCGCTTCTTATCACCTACCTACCTGCTAGCTGCTCCTTAGCATTGCAGTGGAGGCAGAGATTCTCGCCACAGCCACTTCACTTGCCAGCTGGGAACCTGTCTCCTGGCTGAGAGGTGCTCCCCCAGAGGGAGCACACTGACTACCAGGGGCCAGCTCCTACATTGAGCATCTGCCCCCGTGGTGGTCAGTGCGCATCATAGCGAGTGGTTTTTATGGATGTTTGCTGTAATGGTAGCTTACTAGTAGGTTTTTATTATATAGACTAGGGGCCCAGTGCACGAATTCATGAACCTTGAAAGGAACTGTGGGCTGTGAGGCTGCAGTGGGCACAGGAGAGGGTCTCGGCCCATCCTCCATGTCTCCACCATGGCCCCTCCTGCCATGTCCCCCAGTCCCTTGTCTGCTGGCAGTCCCACTTCCACCACCACTGCTCCCACGTGCTGAAGGTTCCAGCCCCTCTCACATCTGCTGACAGCGGTGGCTCTGGTACTAGCAGTGGGTGTGAGTGGGGCCGGTGCCAGCAACAGGTGCAAGCACTGGGTGGGACCATGGTGCGTGGGAGCAAAGAATTTTCAGTAACTACCAGAGGCTTGCCCTGATAATAGTGACAGCACCCCACCTTGGTCTGGCGCCCCCTCTCACCTGCTCCACCATCCTGCTGTGGCCAATGCCCACCATGTTCTGTGTTCTACTGACTGCTGCTGATGCCCGCCATGTTCCACGTGCTCCCTGGTGATCAGTACACATCACAGTGACCAGTTGTTCTGCCATTCAGTCTATTTGCATATTAGCATTTTATTATATAGGATTATTACTTCAAGCTGGATAAAATTATTTTATATTAAAGATCTTAGTTAATTAAGGAAATAGATGCTTAGTTATCTCAAAATGTTATACTTCAAAGTCTTTGTAACTTTAAGTAGATAAATGGACTGAATCTCTGACATTTACTAAGTTTATGTATTGGCCGAGTTATTTTGCCCTAGATAGGAGACTTTGGAAGCTATGATTAAAGTAGTGATCTTAATAGATGATAGAGATTTGTATCTTCTTAGTCAGGATTTCAAAAGAACTTCTTATGATAATGGAAATGTTATAAAATATATGGTCATTGAAAAATTGAAATGTAGTTAGGGGAACTGATAAACTCATTTTAATTAAATTCAATTTTAATTAATTAAAATTTAAGTTTAAATAGGTACATGTGTGTAGAGGCAGTATACATTTAGACATATAAGTGTATGAGAATTATACAATTAGAAATCATCAAAAGTATTATGAAACTGGGGACACTGAAAAGGTTATTTCACAAAGAAAAGACAAGCTATACTTCTATAAACAAATGTTGGAGGGTTTAATACATGAAGTAACAGCAACTTTAAGTAAGCATGAGGCTTGTCAATTTTATTAATTGGGTCCTACAAAGACAAATGCTGTTCTGCTTGTAAGCAATAGTTATTGATAAAATCCAATCTGATCATTCAAATCTATAAATAAGAGAATAATATGTGAATACTTGAAAGAATAACCTTAGCCATAATAAGCATGATGACTAACATTATTTACTCACAAGAGAAAACATTGTAGTACTAAGTAGAGAGGAACATCCTTTCTTGGAAGCCTATTTCTAGAGAACCCTGTAAATCTCTTCGTACCTTTTGTGAAAAAGATAAAAGATAAGGAACTTCAGAGCATCAAAGTGATGGTAAGGAATTGAAATTTATCTTCTCAAAGCCAAGGAAATCACCATGCTATTTTCAGTTATATTACTATCAGTGATCAATCCAGGAATGATGATTTCACCAGTGGGGCAGGAAGTACTATATGTAGCAACCCTTGGAAGCTGCTGCAGTCTACCATGTACATCCGTAGTTTGGTGTTGCTTAAAGATGCTTATTCATTTGTATAATGTATTGTAATAGCTTTTTAGAATGTAAATATTATTTTGGCACATTGCCTATATATACACCATGTCAAAGTTTAGTTTTAAAAATCCATTTGTTTTATTAACAAATCAAATATTCATATTCCAATTGCTTCTTTGAATTTAATAATATAGCAGGAAGCAAAGGCGGTAACTAAAACTCATAAATTGCTATTTTTATTACAATTATAAAAGTTTTCTTTTTATTATAAACAATGGTCTTTTCTATAGATTTTATTATTCAATTTTATTTCCTGTATTCCTACAGAAGTAGAAAATGAAAAGAACAGAATTACCTTAAACTTTTGTGGTTTTATAGATCATAAATATATATAACATTTTTTATCCTTCAGACATATTCCAACCATTGAAAGTTGACACTACCTGTGGTTTCCTTAATATTATAAGCTGCCTTTCATCTCTTCTCTCCAGACATACCACTGAGCTTCCTCAGCAGATACATTGAAGAGCTTCTATTTACACCTGACGTCAATTTCCTTTGAAGTTCACAACCTAACTGAGAATGCTCCTGCAAACTGTATTTGTGAAGTATACAGGATGCTTTTCAAATGATGGCGGGTATTTTCCTCATTAAAGGAGCCATAACATATAGTTAGATATGATGTTGTCTCTCACTTTCCTACTAATTCAAGACTATGATTGTAACCCAAATAAGATCAGGCAATTAATTTGATAACATTTCAAAAGCAAAGAAAATATACAACAATCTTGGAATGGCTTTTTACTGATAAATAAAGTTGATCTTTGATCATAATAATATAAATGTATTATTATATCAAATAATTCACACAAACTAAGGAATATAATAATTTTACTTTTTTATAACAAAGGTGGAGATTTTTTGAAGAAAAGTACAGACTCCTACGTGGAGAGAGGGAAAGAGTCCTACAGAATAGACTCCCACCTGGGGGGGGGGAAGGGTCCCCTAATTTTACTTTTAATTGAAACATGAGTTGCAAACCCTATTAAATGAAAATCTCATGATTTGATTGTAGGAAGACATCCTAAACAAGCTTGTCTATTCTGCAGTCTGTATAGGACACAGTATAGAGCAGTGTTCTATACTGCTCCAAAGTGTTGAAGGCACTTTGGAGAACATGTATTCATCCTAACAAAATAACTAAGTAATTTATTTTTGTAACTGAGTTTTAACTGGGTCTAGATAAAAATGAAAGTCCACCCAAGAAAAATGTGTAAGAGAAATTGTTGGTCACATGGTTCACAAACATACAAGTACCACAAATATACAAGAAAATGTTCCAGAAAATCTACTATTATCAGAAAACCAAAGTTCACTAAGTAACCAACTGCTTTTTTATATTGTCAACTATAATGCATTTCTATAATTTTAAGTCTAGATACTACTTTCATTACATATGCAGAAGCCATGAGTAACAGTTGGTTCTTGTTAGACTGTAGAGCAATGGTCTTATAAAACTGTAGAGCTAAAATTCATCTCTCTCACAGTCTGGGACTGCTGGCTCCTAACTGTTCATCTGCTTGTCTCCTTGATTACCTCTAACCACCTCTGCCTGCCAGCCTGATCACCCCCTAATTGCTTCTACCAACTGACCTGATCATTCCTAAGTGCCTCTGTCTGATGGCCTGATAGCCCCTAACTGCCTTCCCCCTGGACACCCTGATCATCCCTAACTGTTCCCCCTGCCAGTCTGATCACCCCTAATCACCTCTGCCTTGGCCCTGCTACCTCTGGCTTTGTCTGGAAGGACATCCGAAAGATGTCCAGTCTAATTAGCATATTACCCTTTTATTAGTAAATATAATAAAAGGCTAATATGCAAATTGACCAAACAGTGGAAGGACCAGTGGCTATGATGTGCACTGATCACCAGGGGGCAGATGCTCAATTCAGGAGCTGCCCCCTGGTGGTCAGTGTGCTCCCACAGGGGAAGCACTGCTCAGCCAGAAGCCAGGCTTATGGCTGTTGAGTGCAGCACCGATGGTGGGAATCTCTCCTGCCTTTGTGACAGCACTAAGGATATCCAACTGCTGGCTTAAGTCCCTAAGGGCTCCCAGACTGCAAGAGGGTGCAGGCTGGGATGAGGAACCCCCTGCTGAGTGTCTAGTTCTATATGATAAAAGCCTAATATGCAAATTATCCCCTCATGCAGTCATTGGACCAGGAGTTCGACCAGGAGACTGGGAGTTCATCCATTTGCTATGATGTGCACTGACCACCAGGGCTCAGCACAGAAAATGGCAGTTGTCAGCGAAACAGTGCTGGCAGCAGTGGCAGTGGAGGCACTACCTGCCTCGATGGGGGCAAGAGCATGGCAGAATTGTGGAGCAAGTGAGCAAGCAGTGCCAGGCCAAAACAGGTGTGAATAGGGGCTCAATTACCCTGCCAATCACTCACAGACGGCCACCAGTGATGATGGCTGGGGGCAGGGCTCCTGTTCCTCTCCCAGGCACTGAGGGAGCCAGATGGGAGGCCTGGTGCCAATTGATTATCCCGTAGGCGGGATGGTGGAGCAGATAAGGGGATGGTGCCAGGCCAAAACAGGGTGCCAGGCAAGGCTTGCAGGGCTGTGAGGCTGAGGTTGCAAGCTGTAGCTGTGTGGTTGGGGGCACAAAGGGGCCTGATTGATGCAGGCCACCCTAAGATACCCCACCTGTGCACAAATTTGTTATCCCCATGGCTATTCTGTAGCTACCAATTTATAATTCTTACTCCCTTTACCTTTTTACCCATCCTCCAACTCCCTTTCCATCTGGAAACTGTCAAAATGTTCTCCATTATCTAAGTCTACTTCTGTTCAGCTTGTTGGTAGATTTCTTGATGGTTACAATAATCTGCATATTATAATAGCAAGAATAGCAGCAAGGAGCATATTATAATAGCAAGAATAGCACCAATGAAATAATGTGCTTTTCTGAAGTGCTGCGCAGTGTGAGAAGACCCTGAAAAAATATCATCTATAATAATAAAAGGCTAACATGCTAATTAGATCAGTCATCCTTCTGGATGTCATTCTGGATGTCCTTCTGAACAAAGCCAGGGCTGGAACGAAGCTGCCTGGGTACTGGGTGTCAGCTGGCAGCTGGAGGGAAGCATCCTGGGTGTGAGAGGGAAACTGGTGTCAGCAGCCAGGGGAAGGAAGGCCTACTCTTGCACAGATTTTTGTGGATTGGGCCTCTAGTATGTAATGAAAAACCCAGTTAAACAAGTTTCTTCCAGGGGTATTATGTGGTATGAAGAATTTTGTGGATGCAGCAAATTATGGACATTATTGTGCTTGGTGCTCTGGAGGTACAGTGGGTAGAGCTATTGTTCCTCAGAACATGAGAGAAAAAGATTGTGCTGGGGAAAAAGCTGGTCCTCAACTAAAGAGTAAAATGCATGAATTTCATACATCCATAAATATATGGAATATATATTTCATGACATATTAGTATGTATACATTTATAATTATATACATGAATCAAATAAAATGTAAATTTTTTAAAAAGAGGACCTTATGCTTGTTGATAGCCTGAACACAGGACATAGAGCAGTGTCTGATAATTATGAACAAAACCCACTGAAATCTTGTTGAGTGAGTACACACACACACTTACACACAGACATACACTCACCAGGTGTCATTAGGGTCACATTTCCTAAGAAGAATGTCATGCTCTTTTCTTGTGTAAATATATGAAGTGTTATGATAACTTTGTCATAGCCTCTCCCTCTTCTTACTTTGTCCCAAGATTGTATTCCCTGTACCTCCCTCTATTTCTCTCTCCCCGTGGAATAGCAGTGAGTATATTGCTACCAAAGTCATACAGAGCTTGCAGTTGATCTTGACTTTATGTGAAGACAGGATATTCTTATACTCCTTTGTGTGTGAGAAGTTGGGCAAATAGAACAGTCTTTTAAAGGAGAATTATGAGACCTAGTTATAAACAAAACTATAGATGAGTTTGTGCACAGGGGGCATCTGGCACGAGTGGAGTCCAACTGGCCTGGCCCAAACTGATAGGGGCCTATCGGGCCAGGCCGGCTGGGAAGAGGGTCTGTGGGTTTTTGGCGGGCTGGCCCCGCCCCTGTTTATACTCCTGGTTGTACTCCCTGTCGAGGGGACAATTTGCATATTAACCTCTTATTATATAGGATAATTATTTTCATAGCTGACCCAGTGGACTCCAGGAGAGCTGCTTTGCCACCGTTCTCTGCCTCTTACTTGCTGTGTATCTTGACTAAAATGTCTTAATTTCACAGAGAATTGCTTTCTTCAATGAAAGTGAGAATGATACATAAATTAATGGATTTATGGGCATCAAATGAGATAATAAAACTACTTAGTAATATACAAATATGTCTAGTTCTTGGTGACAAATTTCAAAAGGGGAAATGAAAAAAGTGTAAATACAGAGAAAAGTGGTCATAATTCTAAGAGATTTATAATTACTAGCCTGTGGGGAAGTTATGTTTGGAGGAAAGAAAAGAGGATGAACTTGAAAACTGTCTGTTGATTTAAGACATTTTTATATGAACAAACATTAATATTTGTAATTTCATATGATAGTACCTTAACCAATTGATAAAATTTTCAAAGAACTTGACTGTACATCAATGTAAGGTAGAATTATTAGCAAAAGTTAGTGTCCAATAGGAATGAAATACAAAAACAAAGGGTTTGAAATTGGAACCTGGATTTCAGTTCTAGTTCATTCATTTGTTGGCTGAAAAGCACTGGGCATAAACATCAATCTTTCCAAATGTCATTCTTTCCATTTTTAAAATGGGAAAAATATCTGTCTGGAATATTAATAAATGTTCAATTAGGTAATAGGCAAATCACTTAGCATAATGTCTGAAATAATTAGCCCTTAATAAATTGCACTTAAGTTCAACTATTCCCCCTGAAAGCAAGGACTCTAGCCCAGTTCTATGGCCACTGATTAAGGATGTTTCAAAAGGGCAGGAACCATGTCTGTTTCACTCAGGAAGACAGAGTGGGTATTCACTTGTTACTTCTCCAGAAAATGAATAAATAGAAGGGATGGCACCACTGAGTGGGAAGTGAAGAGGATGACCTTTAGTCCCTTCCAACTTCAAGAAGCTATTTCTTGCATTTGAGATCCTAACTTGGAAGTAGAAAAATAATCCTAAAAATTGGAACTAAATCAACTAGATAAATACCCATCTCCACTTGTGGTTCAAACAAGATGAAAGGCCAGTTACCCTGTTCCTTGAATGTTTCTTTAGGTGTTTATGATAGCCAGATAATCAACTTGTGCCTTAGAAATCAAATTATTTCTTTTGGTGGGAAATGATATAATGACAGTTTTACACAATACATCTTTAAAAAAATAAGGGTAAATACCACATATATTTTCCATTGATTTAGAAAACACAGATAATAGGATTCTCAAATACAATTTGTGATAGAGGTTACAATTGCCAGTGAGTCCTTCTAATTCTAGTGGCGATTAATCAGTATTGTTTCAGAAACACATACCTGCTAACAGTGTACCAAAAAGTCACCAAAGGCCCTGACTGGTATGCTCAGTGATTAGAGCATTGGCACTCTCAGCAAAGGGTTTCAGGCTCACATCCATCTCTCTCTCTCTCTCTCTCTCTCTCTCTCTCTCTCTCTCTCTCTCTCTCTTTCTCTCCATTCTCTCTTTCTCTCCTTCCCCCCTTCCATTCTCTCTAAAAAAACTCACACACAACAATAATGGAAAAAATATCCTCAGTGAGTATTAACAAAACAAACATAAAAAGGGCAGTAAAAGATTTCCAGAGTTGTATTTATTTCTTTTGTATTCATTGATTTTTGCTTAAGTGTCTATGTTTTTTTTTACTTAACTCACTTCTATGCATACACAATATTATCAACAAATCTATATACAAAGGCAAGACTAGAAAAAAGTCACAACTGTTAAAAAGTTATTCTATAAAGTGCCATGATATTATTTAGGTTACTAAAGAGCTAGCGAGGATTCTTAAAAACTCCAGAAGGATTTAATAAAAGTGTGAGACTGTGGAACATAATGACAGATGGAAATTAATGTAGATAAGAAAAAGGTAATGCATTTTGGGAGAAGTCATTTAAACTTTTCATATATGTTGGTAAGATCTGAATTAGCTGAACTTCAGGGAGAAAATAAGGGGTAATTATGGATGGAAGTATTCATTGAAGACATCTGCTCCATCTTCAGCAGCAGTTAAAGCTAATAGAACGATGGTTATATTAATAAGGCAAGGGAAATATTATGGAAAATATTATGACATCATGTAACATAAGCCACTGATTTAATTTCACTTTGAACACTAAGTTAGTTTTTGGATTCCTAGCATTTAAAAAAAGTGATGTTTACCAAGAAAATGCCTTAAAAACACAAAGAAGAATGAAAGCAGAGGCAGGGGAAGCTCAGAGTCAGAGCAGGTAACGTGGAGCTGGAGTAGGCAGCTTCTGCAGCCTGGTTGAATTTCTAATTGCAGCTTATGTTCACTGCAGCTTTCTCCTGAAACCATCCCAGAAGATTATTTACTAATGAGAAGCCCAGAGCATGAAATTCATGCACAGAGAAGGGTTCTTCAGCCCAGGTGCCACCCTCTTCAATCTGGGACCCCTCAGAGAATATCCGACTGCCGTGATAGGGCCTAAACCAGCAGTTGAATATCCCTCTTGCAATCTAGGATGACTAGCTCCTAATCACTTGCCTGCCTGCCTGATTACCCCTAACCCCTCTGCCTGCAGTGTGATCATCCCTAACCTCTCTGCCTGCCTGCCTGATCACCCCTAACGGCCTCTGCCTTGGCCCCCATCAACATGGCTTTGTCCTGAAGGAAGTTGAATATCTGTAAGATGGCTGCTCAACCTGATTTAATTAGCATATCACCTTTTTATTAGCATAGATAGATTATATAGGATAGTATTGCTTAAATGAAGGGGAAGGGGGAGAATAGCCTTTTTCAGCATGAGGAAATGCTCTTGGTAGACAAAAACACATAATTCTTATATTTGGACTAATAGCCAGCCATATCTACTGTACTGCCAAACTGGTCATTAAAAAATTGAATCACTTTTTACACCTTACACCAAACAGCTGTTGCCCTTAAAACCCCTCCTCAGCACCCACCTTAGGTTCTGCCTTCGTAGTTCACCCAGATTTTGTTCTGATTGGTTGGTTTCTATGCCAGTCAGCATCTGCAGGCCTATCTCCGAGCTTGATCATAGAGGCGGGACTGATCAGCAGCTGCCTCAGACTTCTGGCTAGTGGGCTGAACTGCTGATCTGTGGGAAAGAGAGAGAGGCTTGGTTGCTGGCCAGACTGGCAGAGAGAAGCAGGATCTGATCATCCTGCTTTTCTCTCCAGGCCTCACCAGCACCCACTGCTGCTGCTGATCAGCCCTGCCTCTCTCTCTCTCTAAGAAGTCAGCAGTTCAACCCGCTTGCCTGCTGAGTACACAACCTCTGGTCATTTTGGATGTTATGGTCCTGGATATATATATATATATATATATATATAGTTTTGAGCAAAGCTAACACTTTTTTGCTAACAGGATTTTATCCTCTGTTTGCTTGATATACAATTGGTAGCTGCTATGTTGGAAAATAATTTTAGAAGTGAAAAAAATAATCTTTCTCTGCAAAGATTATTTTCCTTTGTCCATATATCACTTACAAATCACAAGCTGCTATCTGTGTGTATTACTTGCATTGGTTCTTTGCTGTTTGTTTACCTTCCTAAACTTCTGGAAAGTTTATGCTATCCCTCTAAGGAAAAGAGCTTGAGGGGAAGAGAATCTAAATTTATAGCAAAGTGTATATAGCAATAAAATGTTCTCTGTGTACTAGTATTTTTTATCTAATTTTATTTATTTATTTATTTATTTATTTATTTATTTATAATTTTTATGTAAGTATAATTGGTGTAAAATTTTATATTAGTTTTGTTAGCTTCTATTGTACAAGATAGTG
Organism: Lasiurus cinereus; assembly: GCA_011751065.1. Lineage (NCBI taxonomy): Eukaryota > Metazoa > Chordata > Mammalia > Chiroptera > Vespertilionidae > Lasiurus > Lasiurus cinereus. The sequence goes on along the minus strand of JAAGEH010000041.1, from coordinate 3,683,313 downwards.
ATTCAACATTTAAAAAATATTTTTTTATTGATTCCAAAGAGGAAGGAAGAGGGAGAGAAAAAAAATAGAAATATCAATGATGAGAGAGAATTATTGACTGGCTGCCTCCTGTACACTCCACACTGATGATCAAGCCCATAATGCAGGTTTGTTCCCTGACAGGAATTGAACCTTGAACTACTAGTTCATAGGTTGACACTCAATCACTGAGCCACCCTGGCCAGGCTGATTCAGCATTTTTATACCATACAATGTGATCACTATCCCACTAATTCTAGTCATCATCTGTCACTGCACAAACTTATCACATTATGGACTATACTCCCTTCTTGTTTATCTCATGTAAGTGAGCTATTTATAAAGATGTGATTGTTTTCATTTAAATGTCCTGAGTCACTGCTCACCTGCACAGCATGGCTTGCTAAAGGGATGCTCAACCCCATGATGGCCCAGCCAGTTCTGAGACCCACAATCTTCTGAAAGCCCTCAACTCAATGGGTGCTGGTCCTCACTACTATTCTGATGGCAGTAGTGACATCTAATTCACAATGCTCTCATAGTGCTAAATGCAATCATTTACATCAACTTCTTCGTGCATGTTAAATGCCATACATTGCTACATGGTACAAAATAAATGGGTTTTAAATAAAAATAATCATATTATCATTTAATCTCAAAAACATTTTGCTTGCTTGGCAATTTAAGTTCGCCACATAGAGTTTCTAGAGGCTCTTCCAGTCACCCAGTTTTCCCTGGCTCAATCCCCATTTCCCATTAAAGCTGTTCTTCCTCTAACCCCCACTACTAAAAAGAGGAATAGCATTCTCTCCTCTCTGAATGTTCTGCATTCTTTTCTAACTCAGGGCCTGGTTGGCACAGTCTTTATTTCTAATGCCCATCCTCTCCTCAGGGCTTGCCTCAGTTCAGCACAGAATCACCCAGCCTACATTTCTTTCCTTTTGGACTCTACTGTTTCTTCAAAAGCATGTAGTCAATGGTTCCTGAAATTTCATAGAACTTAATCTGTACTTCAACTTGCTTGCATTATGCCTTATGTTATTTGTATTATTTATCTGGTCACTCCCCATTTTGTTATAAGCTACTGACCTTTGTATGTCCAACATTATCCAGCACAGGACAGGGCATATTAATGAACTAATAATGTGAAAGTCATAGACTCCTTTCTAACCATGAACTCACAGACACAGCAAATTCAAAGAATAATAAGCAAACTTCAAAAAGAAAGCTATAATCTCATGTAGTAAACATAAAGATGTAGTTAATATTCATTTTTCCTGATATTAGTGTTCTGGAGAACTGTTATTAAAGAAGCCAGGATTTATGGCTTTCTGAAAACATAAAATCAGTTTCTACCAGAAGGACTACATTTTCATCTCTGAGTTTGGACTGGATTAAATTAAAGTAGTTGGAGCTGATTTGAGGCAGGGTGGGAGGCGGGGGATAAATACCAATCTGCAATATGTGCAAGACTATTTTTCTCTGAAAGTTCACCATGGAGAATAAGCAGAATGTGATATAGTTACTTTATATCATTACCTATTTTATTTTGTGTGCCAATCTCCTTTTTCCAATTTTAAGAATTGTTTTTACTTTATTTCCTATCCTTTCCTTCATCATGACTAGCCATGAATTTTCAGTGTTTCATATATGAATGAAGGAAAAGAGATAACATTTTAAAAGATAATTTCTTGCATTGAATTTTTCTGTTCTTTGGCTAGCATAAATTACAAATTTTCATGGATGAGGATCATTATGTTAGTCTGTGGTGAGTGTTATATGAGATAAAAGAGAAAGGATGAGATCAGCTCTTATACAGCTGGTAGGCATATCCCTTTTATTGAAAAACGTTTTTAAAATGTCCCTCTTCAATGGGTGGGCAATGATTTAAAAGACGCAGCTGCTAGTAAAGTAACAGAAATGACACCTGGGCTCCAACTGGACTTAGGTGTGAGAAATTTTGAGAATAGGATCAGAACAGAAAGCAATAAGGTGGGGGTGGAAATCCCTTTGCCATTAAAGTCAATGTCATCATCAAAGTCTTTAGAGATCCCAGTTTTCAAGGTATCACACTTGGGAATTCAAAGCAATTTTGGGAAAAGACATGTACCATTACATTACACTATCATTTAAGTTAAAAATATTAACTGAATTATAAGATGATTGAGAAGGATTTTTAAATCATGCAAATGAAAGAGGTATTTTTCTCAGGGCAATGAAATTCACAGACAGAGGAACATTACTGATCATTAGCATGGGGAAGACATACTTCTGCCTAATCAAATGTCCATTAATACTGAGAATGTCTGTCCTTTTCATTGATTGCAGTTTAAAAAGAAACACATGAAAAGGTGGTCACATAAGATAGAGATTCCTTCATTAGTCAACATAAATGGCATACCATTGTTTTTAATGTTCTTTCCTTCTCTTTTTTCTCAGAGCTTCATAAAAAGTGGTGTGTGTAAACTCTATATAAAATGCAATTAGTAAGTTAGAGATACATTAATCACATTCCTGTTAAAAAGTCTTTCTTCTGCAGGATCCTCTTTACAGCATCCTAAATATTCTTCTTCACCATGGCATGGATTAGACCTTCCATTTGTTTTTGCTCTTGTGATGTTTGTGACACTGGGTACTGGATGCAAGGACATGGGATTCTCTTTTCTAAGCTTTAGTGACAGGAAGCAGTAATTTGGTAATAAGAGCAGAGACATGGCACAGTAGAGGAAACTATACTTTACTGGAATGCCAACCTCAGTCTGAATACTTTTAACTGGGTACCCTTGGATAAGATAAGCTGTAGGATGCCTCTCTATAGCTCTGATCCTTTATTTTTCCATTACACAGATATTTATGGAACCCCTATTCACTGCTGGCACTGTTCTATGGTTTGGCATTCCAATAGTAAACCAAACAGAAGAGATGCCTGCCCTCATACAGCCTGCATATTAAAGGGGAACACTAGCAGTACTTAAACAAATGCACAAATGCTATAGTGCCAAGTGATGCCAAGAGGAATAAAGGAAAACTAAGCAAGGGAAATGGAGATTGTGATGGCAGATGCTATTGGAGACAGAGTAAGCATAGAAGGCCATGCTGTCCACATCTTAACTGCTGAGATCCAGGCTAAGTAAATCAGAGTCCTCACTTCCTTTTCTTTGCAGTCTATAATGGAGATAATAGTAGCTATGTAGGTGATAGTTCAGGTAAAGCACCAAGTGGCATATAGGGAGTGCACATCTGTAGCAACTCCTAAAAACAGACAATTCTGAAATAGGCACCTTATTATCCTAGATACGTATTCACTTTGCAGTTTGAATTCAAACATGATTTCTATTGCTTAGAAAACAAATCTCTTTGTATTAAAGAAGTTATGGTAACTTTTTTTGTTTCAGCCTGTTGTTCACAACAGAAATGAAGTTATTCTGCTTTCATTTTAATACTAGACATTGTCCTCATTATTTAGCACTAGAGAATGGAATATTTGTTAGGTGGGATTAGATTAATCATAACAACATTTGTATTGCCTTCAGCATTTAAATATTTTTAAAACATAAATTCCATAAGATCTCTTCAATTTGTGTTTTGCCAATTAAAGGACATAAAATGCTGGTCATTACATCTGTAATTCAACAAAGGACATTGCAGGCAAATAAGACATGGCAAGCAGGGTAGAATCTGCACAGTGAGCTACAATTCACAGTTGGCTTCAAGAAAATGTTGAAGGTCAGGAGTGGGAATTCAGTGTAAGACAGGAGAATCTAACCGAAGTATCTAGGGCAGTCAGTGTAAAAACAATGCTACCTGGATAGATCAGAGAATGGTCCAAGTGTGAAGGAGGTCAGGAGAAAAGAAGAAGGTAAGAATCAGGGCCAGTGAAGGCAAGTTCCTAAGTGCAGCAAACAATTTTACAGAAGTCATGACTAGCCCACAATGAATGAATAGCCCACAATTTAAAGAAGTCAGAAACGGGTATTAGAGTGATAATCAGTAGCCTCACACAAAAAAAGGAGTCAATTTCTGACCATACTGAACTAAATCTAAGAGAGAGAAGAGATATTGTAGAGGACAGAGGTACATTATAAGAGGACTTTTTCTTTCTTGGTTTATCCCATTTTGTAATCCCTGCTGGCCATTCCATTATCCACCTGGCATTGTTAAGTGAAACGAACCAATTGAGCACTTAATGAACATATCTAATACTTAAATTTGCCACTTGTTAAAAACCCTTTAATTGAGCATTATGTGTTTTAATTCTTGGATACATTTTGTCAGACAGCTAATGTTCCCCACTGAATGCAAGAGGGAACTAGGATTCAGATGGGTTATGTAACTATTGCAAAGCCACACAGGAAAGTGTAAATCCTTAATCTTGACCTAGAGAGTCTGGCTCCAGGGTTCTTGCCATTATTGTGCACTGTACTGCATCCTGGTAGCTCATTTAATTAAGCCCTTTGCAAATTCTGGGGGTTGCTATTATTGTCCTCATTTTACATTAATACATTATAAAATGAGGCATGGAGAGATTAAACAACTTTTCCATTATATTGCTGGTTATAAGTAGAATAGGACAAGTAAATCTTCTCTGGGTAAAAGCCTTATGCTTTTTTTATTGTTGACAGTATTACAGATGTCCATGCCGCCCCCCGTGGGCCGGGGAGGCCCCCCACGCCGCAGGCTTCCCCACACTATTGTTTGTGTCCATAGACTATGGATAAATGCATATATGTACTTTAGCTAATCTCTATAAATCCCCCATCCATGCCCCACTGAGATCTATCAGTCTGCTCCATTCATCCATGTTTCTGGACATATTTTGTTCACCAATTAATTTTCTTCATTAAAGTCCACATTTGATCGAGATCATGTGATATTTGTCTTTCTCTGATGGGCTTATTTTGCTTAATATAACATTATCTAGGTCCATCCATGCTATTGCAAAAGTTAACGTTCCTTTTTTTACAGCTGCATAGTATTCCATTGTATAAATATTCCACAACTTTTATAACCACTTATCTCCCATTGGGCACTTGGGCTGTGTCCAAATCTTGGTTATTGGAAATAATGCTGCTATGCACACAGGGGGTGCATACATTCATTCTGATTGGTGTTTTGAGATTCTTAGGATGTATTCCCAGAAGTGGGATGGCTAGGTCAAACAGGTAGGTCAAATTTTTAATTTTTTGAGGAGAATCCATACTCTTTTAAATAGTAGCTATACTAGTCTGCATTCCCTCCAACAGTGCACGATGGTTACCTTTTCTCCACATCCTCACCAGCACTTTTTTTTATTGTCTAAAGTTTTACATATATCTCCTTCCCCTTCATTTGGCCTCTCCCCCATTCCTCCCCAGCCCAGGCAAGCCCACACCACCTCAGTGTCTGTGTCCATTGGTTATGTTAATTTACATGTATATAAGTCCTTTGGTTGTTTTCTAACTCCCCATCCTCTCCCATTTGTCTCTAGATTGATCTATTGTTGTTCATCAAATATGTTGATTATTATATCCCACAAATGAGTGAGATCATGTGATATGTATCTTTCTCTGACTGTCTTATTTCGCTGAGCATAATGCTCTCCAGTTCCATCCAGACTGTTGCAAATGTAAAAGTTCCTTCTTTTTAATAGCTTATTTAGCTTATTTTCTGGAGTTCTTTTCTTTCATTTGGAGATTGTTTCTTTGCTTCCCCAATTTTGCTATCTCTTATATTTGTTTCTATGTATTAGAACTGATACCAGTCTTTGTGGTGTGGCTTTATGTTGTTAGTGTTCTATGAAACCCAATGATACAGTCTTTTCGATCTCCTTAGCGGAATGTTCTTGGTGTGTCCCTTATGTGCATTATTGATTGTTGTAGTCCCATTTGTGTGTGGGATCTCACTTCAGACTGGCTGACTGTAAGCTGTACAAGTTGTTTTATAGGTGCGAGCCTTCTTGTCACCCTCCAGGCCATACCAGAGGCTGTCACAGTGCCCCAGGCACTTCTGTTTCTGGCCCAAAGCATCCAGCGTTGTTGGAACCAGAGGCCAAAGCCCCTCCCCAGCACCCTCAATATTACGACCTCAACAGCTACTGAGCACTTATTCTAAAAGCTGTATTCTTTGTATTACACAATGCTAGGAGAAGACTAGATACTTTGTGTCTAAGGTCTGACAATTTAATAGCAAAGTAATTGCTCCTGGCTCATTCTATTTGAATATTTCCAAGGACAAATACTTTAGAAAGGCAAAACATTAGATGAGCTAGGATTTCCCCTACTCCTGTTCTTCCTACTCTGCATTGGGGCAGTCTACATAGTGTTGGAATTGAATTGAAGACAAGACACACACACACATACACACGGTCCATTCCTTTTATTTTATCAAAGGGAAAATTATATTTAAGAGAAACATTACACAATTTGCCCCAGGTTGTCCAACTGAGGATTAGCCATTTGAATTTTCTTTGCCCTTGAAGGTTATTTATACTAGTTCTTTCATTTATTTACTTGTACATCACATATTTGTTAAGCACTTAATGTCTTCAAAAGATCTCACTTAAAATCTTAGGGGAAAAAGGAAATGAGAAGAATCTTACCCTCAAAGATGAGGCAGATGTAAACTAAGCACACAAACCACACTGCAGTATTAAAAGAAATGTGGTAAATTCTGTGTGGAAATGTCAAATAAGCCAGGGATGGAGCTTCAGAAATTAGAGTTTATTTGCAATTGCTGGGGGAAAATAAAGAATGTTTTCATCCTGAAGTTGAATTGAGAGTTGTTCCTGAAAAGACTACCAGATGAATTTGGTTCTGGGAAGAAAATCAGTCAAGGCAACAGATAAATCAAAGCACAGAGATGGATGGATCTTCTATTCTAACGGAGTATCAGGGGAGGTTTGGCTTCCCAGAAATACCTAAATGTTGGAAAGTCAGGTGAGTATTTCATTATGTGTCAGAGATTATCTTGAAGTACAAAATAGGCATCATTCAGAATTAAGAGATACTAAGGTTGTTAAGATATATTTATTTGAAGGTAGTGAAAAGAGTATCTATGCACACTGAAATCAAAATCTGGGGCATTAGAACTAACACACTCAATTCATAACACTCATTGAGGCAATAGACATAGCCAACTATATGAATAATAATTAGCAGAATCAAAATCACTCACGCATTAAATTAGAACATTTGTATTACAATGCTTGAAGCAGAATGTGCTTTTTTATGCTAGATATATGAAAGGCACAATTCATGTTAGAACCATTACCTGGACTCAGAATGTACTGGAGCAGACACATTCTCAGCCAGTCCAGACAGTGAGAACATATTTTGAGAGAATATGCTAATTTTATTACTTCTAAAGGTTACATATGATCCCCAGGTTTTTGTCTCATTTGATGCTTTATCTTATAAAAAAAGTTTCTATCTGGTTTTTATTATGACTGCTGTTGTTTTACCAAGGTCGGTCCTTCTTGGTATCTTCTGCAGCTCCTAAAATCCTGCTTTCTAAAACTTAAAGCCAAATTTCTTCTGAAATTATGAAAATCTTCATTAACTTCAATAGATTTCTTATTAGGATACTTTAATAACTCCACAGATAAGTCTGATGATTAGGTACATCATTATTTATCCTTATTTATTTATATTCCCTGAGGCTGCCTACACACCCACCTTCAGGGGACATGACAGTGACCCCTGGAAATCACAGGAAATTTCAAGGAATAACAGGGAACTAAAAGGGCAGCAGGAAAACTCAGGATACCAATTGACTAGCAGCATGCAAATTCTTCCAAATGTGAGATCATATTGGAAAAAGTGAAACCTGAAGTTGGTAGTGGGAATCTATGTAAGTTGATGTCCAGCCTTCACTGGCGCCCTGCCCCGGAGGTGGAAAAGTAACCCCCACCTTGCGAAATTGACCTTTCAACATCGACATTCCGAAACTGTCACACCCCGGTGGAGAATCCCTGCCTGACAAACAGTTCCAGGAAATAGCCAGACCGCAGAATAGACCACAGGCGTCACCTGACCCCAGAAAGCCCTAACTGCCATCGGTTTCTGCTGATAATGGCAGCCTCTGAAAAGTATAAAAACTTACCCCTGCCCTAGTTTTGGTGCGGCTTCTCCTGCTCCACTCTCTGAGCAGGTGAACCCGCCCGTGTGCTCCCAATAAAGCCAGTTTAATTCGGTCTCTGTTTGGACTCACGGTTTTTCCTCGAGGCGGCGTAAAAAACCTAACAGTTGATATAACTTCTAGACCTCGAAATGCTCCCATTTCCCTTTGAGCATGGATTTAATTAGTAGTTTCATTATCTAATAGTTATCTTCATGTCTATATACTTGAGGGCTATTCTTTTTTGTGCTGTTGTTACAGATGTCCTTAAGAAAGACTCAGTAGCCATGCCAGGAGTCTATAAGTATACCCTGGAGACTCACTTGATAGAAGTCTCCTAAAAAACAAGTGTACATGATAAAATATCACAAAAATATGCTGTTAAGCTGATGTGCCATAAACATCAGTGTCAGCAAATCAGAAACTGAGTCTTAGCTGGGGATTAAACAATTAATAAGGCATGATCCACATTCATGGGGAAGACCCTTTATGGATAAGATGGAAATTCAGAGACAAATATAATATAAACTGGGTGATTTTTAAAACAGTTTTATTGAGATCAAACTTATGTTTCTTAAGTTCATCCTTGTAAGGTGTACAACTTAATGATTTTTTTTAGTATACTCACAGAATAGTATAACCATCATATTTAAAACATTTTCATCAACCCAAGAAAAAACTTTGAACTGCTGAACAGTTACACTCATCCCCTCTCCATTCTTCTGGGAAAGCTTTTATCTCTGGAGACTTCTTGACTATTCCTAACTTTTCATACAAATGGAACCATAAAATATGTGATCTTTTGTGATTAACTTCTTTCACAAAGCAAATCTTAAGATTTATCCAGGTATTTTTTGTTGTTGCTTTTTTTAAATATATTTTATTGATTTTTTTTACAGAGAGGAAGGGAGAGGGATAGAGAGTTAGAAACATCAATGAGAGACATCGATCAACTGCCTTCTTGCATGTGCCCACAACCAAGGTACATGCCCTTGACCGGAATCGAACCTGGGACCTTTCAGCCTGCAGGTCGACGCTCTATTCACTGAGCCAAACTGGTTTTGGCTATCCAGGTTTTTGAATGTGTCAATATTTCATTTATTATTACTGAAGAACAAATAACATTCTACTGTATAGATATACCACATTTTGTTATGCATTTTATGAATAATTGGGTTAGTGCCACTTTTTTGCTATATATTTTAAAAATTTACTAAGGTATACTTGATAAATAAAATCATTTTGTCAAATACATCTATTGAGATAAACATTTGATTTTTCTTTCATTCTGCTAATATTGTGCATTACATTTATAGATTTGTTTCTGTTGAAATAGCCTTGTATCCCAAGGATAAATTGAACTTGAGCATGGTTTATGATTCTTTTAATATACTGTTGAATTTGGTTTGCTAGATTTTTGTTCAGGATTTTTATAGTTATACTCACCAGGGATATTAACCTATAGTTCTCTTGTGGTGAACTTACCTGGCTTTGGCTTCAAGATAATGCTAGCCTCATAAAATGAGTTTGGGAGTATTCTCTCTGCTTCAGTATGAGAAGTATAAGAAGCATTGGTATTAATTCTTCAAATGTTTGGGAGAATTCACAAGTGAAATCATCAGATCCAGGGATTTTATTTATTTGGAGGTTTTTGTTTACTGATCCAATCTCCTGACTTAATTTTGATCTGTTCAGGTTCTCTATTTCTTCATGATTCTATCTTGGTAAGTTGTACATTTTTAAAAATGTATCCATTTTGTCTAGTTTATCCCATTTGTTGACATATACTTGTTCAGAGTAATCTCTTGTGATCTTTTGTATTTCTAAGATATCCACTAAAATGTTTCCTCTCTCACTTCTTATTTTACTTATTTGAATCTTCTCTCTTTTTCTTAGTCTACCTAAGGTTTGTTATTGTTTGTTTATTTGTTTTTAATTTGGCTTACTTTTTCAAAAGGTCAGCCATTAATTTTACTAATTTTTCTAGTGTTTCTCTGGTTCCTGTTTATTATTTCTGTTCTGATCTTTATTATATCCTTTCTGCTAACATTGTGCTTCTTTTTTTTTTTTTTTCACTTTCCTGTGGTGTAAATTTAGGTTGAGTTCTATCATCTTTCTTTTTGATTAATATAGACATTACATACTATAAACTTCTCTTATAAACTGTTGATGCACATCTCATATGTTTAACATATTGTGTTTTCATTTTTCTTTGTTTTAAGAGTTTTTTACAATTTTTTAAAAATTTCTTCTTCAGCCATTATCTATTAAGGAGTATGATGTTTAATTTTCTCATTTATAAATTTTTCAGTTTTCTTCTTATAATTGACTTCTAGTTGCTACCATGTGATTCAAAAAGATCTTGGTATAATTTCAATTTTCTTAAATTTGTTAAGATCTTTTTTGTCATATAACATTTGATCAATTTTAGAAAATTTGCCCTGTATGCTCGAGGAGAATGTGTACCCTGCTGCTGTTGGGTTGAATGTTTCATATATGTCTGTTAGGTTCAATTGGCCTAAGGTATATTGCTTAAGTTTGCTTCTTGTTGATTTTTCTCTATAGATACTTTATGAATTATTGAAAAGAGTTTTGTATTGTATTTTTTTAATTTATTCCTTCAGATATGATAGCATTTGCTTAATATCTTTAAGTACTCTGATGTGTGGATTTTTATGTATATGTGTAGACATATATATAATTGTTGTAATCTTGGTAAGTTGACCATGTTATCTATACTAATAAAAGCCTAGGTGGTTCTCACACCCTAGCAGGACACCCTCATTTTATCATAAGATGGCTACCACAAGATGGTCACGAGGGAAGGGCAACTGGGGGCAACCAGGCCTGCAGGGGAGGATAGTTGGGGGTGATCAGGCCTGCAGGGGAGGGGTAGTTGGGGGCTATGAGGCTGGAAGGGGAGGGCAGTTGGGAGCAACCAGGCCTGCAGGGGAAGGCAGTTAGGAGAAACTGATCTGACAGGGGAAGGCAGCTGCAGGTGATCAGGCCAGCTCAGGAGGACAGTTGGTGGCAATCAGGTCAACAGGGAAGCAGTTAGGAGGCGATCAGGCTGGCAGGAAAAAGCGGTTAGAGGCAATCTGGTAGGTAGGCAGGTAGGCAGGCGAGTGGTTAGGAGACAGCAGTTCCAGATTGTGAGAGATTCCAGATTGGAAAGGGTACAGGCTGGGCTGAGGGACAACCCTCCCTCCATGCATGAATTTTTGCACCAGGCCTCTAATTATTATATAATTATCTTTTTTTGTTTCTTATTAAATTTTTCAAATAAATTTTAATTTACTTGATGTAAATAAAGCTATTCCTGTGATTTTCATTTTCTTGGACCATCTTTTTAAATTCCTTGGTTTCAGTCTACATGTATCCTTAAAATAGAAGTGCATCTTTTGCAGGTAGAATATAGTTGGGTCTTGTTTCTTTATCCATTCAGTCACTCTGTGTCTTTTGATTAGAAAATGTAATCTATTTACATTTAGAGTAATTATTGAAAGATAATAACTTAGTAAAGCCATTTTGTTAATTGTTTTACGGCTGTTGCCTTTGTTCCCCTCTCTCTGTTTTCCTTTATGAATTAATGATTTCGATTTCCTGTAGTAATATACTTCTCTTTATCTGTTGCATATCAACTATCAATTTTTGTGTTGTGATCATTAAGAAGCTTACATAAAACATAATAACTAGCTATTTTAAGTTGATAACAGTTTTAATAGTATACAAAAACTCTACCCTTTTACTCTTTCTTCATATTTCATGTTTGATGTCACAATTTACATTTAATATTTTGTATCCATTAACAAGTTAATATATATTTATAATATGTAGTTCTTTTTAATATTTTTGCCCTTTATACTTTATGCTAGAGTTAAATGTTCAATACATCACCAGATACATTATTCTTATTTTGACTATATACATACTTTTGCCAGTGTGTTTTATATTTTCATAATACTAATTAGTGTATTTTTTTTATTTCAGCTGGAAGGACTCTTTTCAGCATTTCTTGTAGGGCAGATCCAATGGTGATGAACTTGCTAAAATTTGATATCACTGGGAAAATCTTTATCTCTCTCTACTTTCTGAAGGTCAGCAGTCCCAGGTAAAATATTGTTGGTCGACAGTTTGTTGTTTTCTTTTTCCCATCACTTTGAATGTAATCATACCATTCTTTCCTGGCATGGAAGGTTTCTGCTGAAAAGTCTATTGATAGCCATTAGGGAATTTCCTCCTACATAAAAAGTAGCTTTTGCACTTGTCACTTTCAAAATACTCTATCTCTGATTTTTTTAGATAGTTCTATTATGAAGTGTTTTAGAGGAACTATTTTGATATTAATTTTTTTTGAATCTATGTATTTTACAAATACATAGATCAAATTTTCTCCCAGAATTTGGCAAGCTATCAGCCATTATTTCTTTAAAGAAGATTTCTTCCACCTTCCCTCTCTCTCTTTTTTCTAGTATTCCCTCAATGTGTGAATGGTTTCATTCTTTGGCATTCATAATTCAGGTAAATTTTCTTTACTCCCTTTTATTCTTTTTTTCTTTCTTTCTTTCTTTCTCTTTTCTTCTCCTCTGACTAGATAATTTCAAATTATCTGTCTTTCATCCCCCCCGCCCTCGCTTGGACTTGATCAAATCTGATATTAATGCACTCTATTTAGTTTTTTTATCCTCACCCAAAAACATGTTTATTGATCTTTGAGAGAGGAGGTAAAAAAAAAAAAAGACAGGAGGTGAGAGAGAGAAAGAGAGATTAATGTGTGAGAGAGATATTGAGTGGCTGCCTTCTGCACTCACCCAGTCTGGGGATCAAACCTGAAACCCAGGTATGTGCCCTGACCAAGAACCAAACCTACAGTCCCCTAGTGTACAGGATGATGCTCCAACCAACCGAGCCTCCAGCCAGAACTCTCTATTGAATTTTTAAATTGTATTGATTGTATTCTTCAGTTCTGGAACTTCTGTTTTTACTAGTGACTTTCTCTCTGTTACATCTCTTGTTTTATTAGTTAGTAGAGGCCTGGTGCACAAAATTCATGCATTTAGGCGGGGAAAGGATTCCCCAGCCTATCCTGTGCCCTGTTGCAGTACAGGAGCCCCTTGACCAATTGCCCCAAAGAGGTAGGTTCTGCCTACTTATCTGGGGCTCCTCAATAGATTGCCCCAAAAAGGTAGGTTCAATCTGGTGGTCCTGTCTCTGTGACATGTGGAGCTGGAAGACAGGTCCCCAAACCCCCCCAGCAGGGCTTGCAGCATGGAGCCAGGAGGAGGTGGGACCCCCCCCCCCCAGGCAGACCTCACCTTGCAGAGCCAGGAACCCACCTCCTCCTACCTCTGTGCACAGAGATGGGAGGATCGGGACTCTCAGGCAGGCTCTGTGCTGCGCACCCAGCCCCATCCACCTATGTGCACCAGCTGTGTGCACAGCCATCTTGTGATGGGAGTGATGGCATCATGGCATGATGACTACTTAGGCTTTTATTAGTAAGGGTTGTTTTCCTGATTTTGCTGAGTTGTTCTTTTTGTTTGCTTGTAGAACTTTCTTAAAACTACTATTTAAAAATTTTATTAGACAAATTGTAGATCTCTTTTTCTTTAGTGTTAGTTACTGAAAAGTTATTGTATTCCTTTGGTAGTGTCATTTTTTGATAATTTATGTTCTTTAAAGTCTTGTATTATTATCATACTCTGGTTTCTCTTCAGATCACATAAATCTTTTGCCTCCTTTTAAAGTCTTGCATTATTATTTTTACACTAGGGGCCTGGTGCTTAGAATTCTTGCACTCGGTGGGGGTCCCTCAGCCTGGCCTGTGCCCTCTAACAGTCCATGAGCCCTTTGGAGATGCCAACTACTGCTGGGGAGAGCAGTCCTAAACTGTCCATCGGACATCCTTAGCACTGCCATGGAGGTAGGAGAGGCTCCTGCCATTGCTGCACTTACCAGCCATGTGCCTGGCTTCTGGCTGAGCAGCGGTTCCCCTGTGCGAGCACACTGACTACCGGGGGGAGTTCCTGCATTGAGCATCTGCCTCCTGGTGGTCAGTGAGCATCATAGAGACCAGTCATCATGCGGTTCTGTTGATTTGCATATTAGCCTCTTATTATATAGGATATGAAGAATAGTTATCTTCTCTAGACATTACTAAGTTGATTGGAGAAGAAATGCCCATTCTGTAAGTCCTGCGGGGGATTCTGAGGCTTACTTAAACTGTATCTATAAATACTCTTCTATATACTTCTTCTTCCTTCTTGGAAGGGAATTCTTAAGATTATATGTTTTTCTTAACTCCTGGACATTTAGGTTGGGTGCTTTTCCTAGGGTGGTATCAAATGCTCAAGTTGTGTGATTTCTGCCAATACCACAGTCAGGCTGGCTTTTTGAATTTCTTACTAGCTGTCTGTAGAGCTCACCTCCCTTGAAAACACCTACAAGGAACTGACAGAGGGTATTTGAATGAGATGTAGACAGCTTTGAAGGTGCCTGTGAGTTAGTCAGCATACAAGTTGTCCCCAGCAGTTTGTTATTTCTTTCCAATGAAGTCAATAGCTAGTAAGATCTGTAGTCTTTTGATAAATTCTGAGCCCTGGCTGCTATGCTTCTAGCCTCTTCCCAACTCTCAGTTGTACAGATTACCTCAGTATTCTGTAGGTGAGAAAAAAAATGGACAACTTCATTAGCATCCCACACAGATGGGTAATCTGGAAGCTGACTTATGTACTCTCATTTTCCCCTCTGGAAAGAATCATTGGCCAAGGAGGTCTCTGTTGGGACTGAGCTATGCTGTTTTAGGGAAGGGGTGTTGCAAGTAAAGTAAAATTGTTTCTTTTACCCTCTTAAATTCATCTAATTGTGGATATTTTTTTCTCTAGTGGCGTGTTGAAAATTTTTTCTGGATGTTAATACTCTTGTTTGTAAATAATTATCAAAATTGGTATACTTTTAGGAAGATTGTATAAAAACCAATTCTGCTATCTTGCTGATATCATGTTTTCTGCCTATTTTTGATTTGGGTTATTTGTCTTCTTATTAAATTGTAGGCATTTTGTGTAATCAAGGTTTAAGTCCTTAATCAAATATATGTTTTGAAAATATTTTCCTCTATTCTTTAGGTTGTCATTTTACTTTAATTGTTTGCAGAACAGGTCTTACTTTTGATGAAGTCCAATTATCTACTTTTTTGGTGTTACATATAAATAAAATTTGCCTGACATACAGTAACAAAGATTTATTCCTACACTTTACATTTTATTTAAAACATTTATAGTTGTATCTCTTCTATTTAGGTCCATGATCTATTTTTAGTGTGTGTGTGTGTGTGTGTGTGTGTGTGTGTGTGTGTGTGTTTAGGTTCAACTTGATTCTTTTTATATGTATGTCCAATTATGTAGGGTTCAACTTGATTCTTTTTATATGTATGTCCAATTGTGCCAGCGTCATTTATTAAACGGCTCTGCTATTGTAGGCAAAATCAAAATGACCATAAATATATTTATTTCTGAACTCTCACTTCTATTTTACTCATCTAATGCCTATCTTTGTTCCAGTGTCATGTTGCAGTATTAAGTGTACAAGTAAGGTACTCTTTTGTCAAAGTTATTTCTAAGTATTTTGTAATATTTTTGTAGTATTTTAAATAAATTTTGATTATATTTTCAAATGGTCATGACAAGTACAAGGAAGCAATACACTGTTTTCTTATATTGATCTTGTATCCTGCAAGCTCTTGTATTCTCCTTTTATGGAAGAGTTCATAAATAACTTATGTTAATATTTAAATGGTAGAATTAATCAGGGAGGCCATCTTGCCCTCCACTTTATTTTTGTGGGAAGTTTTAAAATCAGTAATCTCTACTTCTTATAGGTTTATTCAGATTTTTAGTTTCTTCTTGAGTCATCTTAATAGTATATCCTTTTAAGAATTTCATCATTTCATTAAGTATCTAATATCTTTACTTACAAGTAAGTATTCATGGCATTTTCTTATGTTATTTTATTTTATTTTATTAAATTTTATTAGGATGACACTGGTCTACATGAACATATAGGTTTCATGTATGGATTTCTAAGTTACAAAGTCTGTATATAGTACCATGTGCCACCCACTCAAAGTCAAGTCTTCTCCTGTTACCTCCTATTAGGATGTCCTTCTCCCCCACCCCTTTCCCTCTGGAAACCATCATTCTGCTGCTTGTGGTCATGAGTTTCAGTTTTATATCCCACATATGAGTGAAATCGTATGGTTCTTAGCTTTTTCTGTCTGACTTATCTCACTTAGCATAATGTTATCAAGGTCCATCCATGTTGTTGTAAATGTTGCTATTTCATCCTTTCTTATGGCTGAGTAGTATTTCATTATGTATATGTACCACATCTTCTTTACCCAGTCCTCTATCATAGGGCACTATGACTGTTTCCAAGTCTTGGCCACCGTGAATAGTGCTGCAGTGAACCTAGGGTGCATGTATCTTTGCATATAAATGCTTTTGAGTTTTTTAATAACCCAGGTGTGGGATTATTGGGTCATATGTTACCTCTATTTTTCATTTTTTGAGGAATTGCAAGACTGCTTTCCATAGTGATCGTACCGTTCTACATTACCATCAGCAGTGAATGAAGATCCCCCTTTTCCCACAACCCCTTCAACACTTGTCATTGCTTGTCTTGTTGATAATGGCCACTCTAATAGGTGTGAGGTGTTATCTCATTGTAGTTTATTTTTTATTTCTCTAATTGCCACTGACATTGAACATCTTTTCATATATCTATTGGCTGTTCACATGTCTTCTTGGGAGAGGTGTATTTTCAGATCCTCTGCCCACTCTTTGATTGTGTTGTTTGTTTGGTGTTAAGTTTAACAAGTTCTTTATAGGTTTTGGAAATTAAACCTTTCTAAGAGCTATTGTTTATAAATTTCATCTCCCGTCTGGTTGGCAGCCTGTTTATTTTGTTTTCCATTTATTTTGCTGTGCAGAAGCTCTTCAGTTTGATATAGTCCCATTCATTTATTTAGCCCTTACCCCCCTTGCCTTTGGAGTTAAGTCCATAAAATGTTCTCTACCATCCAGATCCATAAGTTTGGTACCTATATTTTCTTCTATATAACTTCTAGATGTGGGCCTTATGGTTTTTAAGATAAAAATGTTTATCCCCTTGTAAATTCTCTATTATTTACTTCTACTCTACTCTTTTAATTTTTAATTTTAAAGTCTATTTTGTCTAATATCAGTTTAGCCACTCTGCTCTCTTTTTTCAATTATATGCATGGCATATCTTTCCTCATTCTTTTATCTTCAGCTTACTAGTGTCTTCATACCTAACATGCATTTCTTAGACAGCAATACTTATGTCATATTTATTTATGTACTCTTCCAGTCTATCACTTTTGTTTAAGTGTTTTATCTACTTATATTTAAGGTAATTAATAATAAGGCAGGAATTAAAAAGAAGGAATTCTTACCATTTGCAGCAACCTGGTTGGAACTGGAGAGCCTTATGCTTAGTGAAATAAGCCAGTCAATGAAGGAGAAGCATCACATGATCGCACTCATTGGAGGATAATAAAGAACATTATAAACTGATGAACAAAAGGATAGATACAGAGACAGTAAAGCTTCAAACAGACTGTGAAATTACAGCAGGATGATTAAAGTTAGGTGAGGTAAATAAGAGATCAATCAAAGGACTTGTATCTATGCATATAATCATAACCAATGAACATAGACACTGGGGGGTTGGGGTATGCCTGGGAGGGAGGGGGGCAATGGGAAGATATGTATAAAAAATTAATAAAAATAATAATAATAATAATAAGGCAGGATTTGCTTCTGTCATTTTGCTGTGTATTTCTATATGCCTTATATTTCAGATATTTAATTTCTGTTACTATTTTTTATATTAAATACATATTTTTAGTGTACCATTTTTAATTCCTGTGTTATTTCCTAAGTGTGTTTGTCTGTGTTCCTATATGTGTGATTTCTCTTTAATTGTCATTCTAGGGATTACAGTTAATATCCTAACTTAAACAGTCTAGTTCAGATTAATGTTAACTTAAATAGTTTACAGAAATTTTGCTCCAAGATTGCCATATTTTCACTCATTGGGATAATATTGTGATGTATTAATATTTATCCATTATAGCTAATTATTAGTTTAGGCACTCACCTCTCTTTTTACTTATATGCATAGCATAAATTATTAATTATAATTATTGATTAATACAATTCTCTTTCAAATTATATAAAAGAGGAAAATATTACCAAAAATACTCTTATGCTTTTTTATATGGTCCTGTGAAATGAACCTATTATTTTACAAACTATCATTTTATTTGTCCTGAATGATTTGCTTTAGTGTTTTGTAATATTTTGTATTTTAAAATTATTACATTGTATATATTTTGTACACTCCAGTAACCAGACATTACATAATTTAACATGCAAACCTCCCAAAAACACCCACACCCATCCAGCACCACACCTAGTCATTAGAATATTACCATCTATATTCCTTATGCTGTACTTTACATATCCATGACTGCCAGGGCCAACCAGCAGATCCTGATCGATAGATGAATGGATTACTCTGAAGAAATGTTTGCTGTGAAATAGAGGGCTAAGGGACCAGATAGCTTTGATTGCCTTCCTCATTAGACTTTTATTTTAACAGCAGTTTGAGATAAAGTTTATCTTTTAGATACAATCAGTAGGGTAAGTAATATTGGGAAGACACTGTAAATACATGTGACCTCTCTATATTACTTACCCTACTGATTGTTCTTTAAGGAAGGACACCCAAAGATTAAGCATAAAGATTCCTGTAAATATCTGAGGGTCTGCACAAGCACATACTTGTTTGGAAAGGTCAAGGGATAATTAGGAGGACCACCTTTGACATTCCCATAAGTCAGAATTCTGATAAACAGGGTGGGTAGTCTTCCACACACTTCCCTTTTCTTGGAATATCCTCCTTACAAAATTTCCAACCAAGTCTCATGTGCTCCGAAAAACATGACTATTCTGTAACAATCAATTTTCACTTCTTAATCCCTTCACCTTTTTTATCCATCCCCTCCCAATCCTCCCTCCCCTCTGGCAACCAAAAAAAAAAAAAATGTTCTCTGAATCTGTGCATCTGTTTCTGTTCTGCTTGTTCATTTTCATTGTACTTTCAGTTGTTGATAGATTTATTACATTTTCTTGTTCATAATTTTTATCTTCTTTTCTTCTTAAAAAAATATCCTTTAACATTTCATATAATACTGGTTTGGTGGTGATGAACTCCTTTAGTTTTTTCTTATCTGGGAAGCTCTTTATTTATCATCCAATTCTAAATAATATAGTATTCTTGGTTGTAAGTTCTTGCTTGTCATCACTTTAAATATTTTTTGCCACTCCCTTCTGGCCTACAAAGTTTCTGTTGAGAAATCAGCTGGCAGTCTTATGGGAGCTCCCTTGTAGATAACTAACTACTTTTTTCTTGCTGCCTTTAACTAGGTGGCCCCACACCCAGCACTAGCAGCATCTAGCTTTGGTTCACAGCTTGATGTCACCTGGGCACCTCCAAGCACAGCACAAGAAACAGCTATCTGTACATAGCTTTGTACTTTGTGCCTTGTGGCCCTAACCTACAAAACACATGTGGTGGCTGGCCTTGGTCTGCATCTTCTAAGAGGTCCCAGAACCAGCACACCCAGTGGACAGCTTCAGACCATGTCAAAGCATCACCATCCAACCACCTCCATAAGTGACACACTCAATAGCAGATTCTGCAGGTACCAGAGCCTTGATGAAGGAAGCCCCGCTTTGTGTGGTGTATCACTGCACAGATGATCCCCCAAGGTAGTTGGAGGTTGGTGGTGAGTGGTCATACCAATATTCACATCATGGGTTGCCAGAAGGAGAAGAGAGAGAACAAGGTATAGAAAACTTATTTGAAAAAAATGATGACAAAAAGCTTCCCTAACTTGGTGAAGGAAACAAATATCCAATTTTAGTTTTTCTTATAGAGTGTTCTGCTAGCAAGGATTTCTCTCACTGTTTATATGAAAATGTCTTAATTTGGCTGACTGTTTTATTATTGATTAATAATATTTTTCTTTCAACACAGAATGATGGATTGCTTTCTGTTTTAATGCTTTCTGATAAGAAATCAGTAATTACTCACATTGAGGACCCTTTGTATATGATGAGTCATTTTTCTAGTGCTTGGAAGTTTTTGAAAAAGTTGATGAAGGCAATTTGCCAGTGTTTTTGTTGCTTTTAATTGATGTGTAGATTCAGAAAGGTCCTCACTCCACCATTCAGGGAGTCTTACCTGCAAGCTCTATTCCAAATGGATGTTCATGAAGTGTTCTCATACACATGAATAGTATGTGTAATAATACAGCCCTTAATTTTTTCCAAAGCAAATCAAGTGAGCTATAGTAAATAAGGTACAGTGAGCATGGAATGATATGTTCCTCAACACTACATTCCTTTATGTTGTACAGTGGTACCTCGAGATACAAGTGCCCTAACATACGAGATTTTTTGAGATACGAGCCATCGAGCAAGTGATTTTTGCTTTGAAATACGAGCAACATTTGAGATAGGAGTAATCACGCGGATCGGCCCACTGCACACAACCCACCAGTTTACCGTGACTCGAGCGTCTCATAGTTTCCCAAGCCTCAAGGTTACGGAATGAATTAAACTCGTATCTCAAGGTACCACTGTATTTTGAAACCTTTAATATTAGCCATTTTTATGAACTAATACTTGTTTTTAATATATATTGTATATATTTGATAATAGGGGTATTTAAAATATACAAACCTTATTTTAAATTATTAACTCTTAATGAATAAAATTATCTCACATACCTTTTATAAAGAAAACTAAAGGCCCAGTGCATGAAAATTCATGCACTGGAGGGGGGTCCCTCAGCCCGGCCTGCCCTCTCTCACAGTCCCGGGGCCCTCAGGAGTGAGAGGCGATCTGGCAATCAGGAGAAGGCAATGCCACCAACACACCTCTGCTGCTACCACTAATGCCAGTCCAAGTTTTGGCCAGCCTTGGTTACATGACTCTCAGGAAGCCCTGGGTGGCTGGGCAGTCACCATCTAAGGCTTGCTTGCACCTTGGGCTGGCTCTAGCTGCTGGGGGGGGAGGTTAGGGGACTGAGGACTCCAGAGGCAGGCATGTGTAGGGTATACAAGTACCAAAACTTGTATATGTTCAGTAAAAAGACTATTTGAAAAAAATATATTATTCTCCTCAGAAGGTAATTTCATATAAGGGAAATAAATTTAGTTATTTCTCTATTTTTAGTTGTAATAAAATATAAATGAGCTTTAACTGACTACATTGAAAATATTCATTCATTTAATAAGCATTTACTGAACATTTCTTAAAGCCAGGTGTTAAAGTAGATGCTGGGAATACAAATAAGAATCAAAGATTGCTGTTTACCTCAAGATGCCTTTTTGGAGAGATGAGAAGCAAACAAATGATGATGATGCTATGTGAGGTGATCTATAGCAAATCTATATACATAATGTTTTTTCATACAAATGAGGAGCTTCTTCATAAGATTGAAAAGTTAGTTCCATGATTTTTTTCCTGTTACAATACTATTTTTAATGATAAAATATTTATAATAATAAAATTATTTAAGAGTCAAAGTTTGAATAATGTCTGCTGTCTTTATTTATGACCCAATAAGAGAGTGTGATGAGTGAGCTCTAGATCAAATCAGACCTGAATTTATTTTCTGGGCATTGCCAACTGAATGACTTTGATAAAGGTATTTGATCTATAAAAGCTTCAGGTCTTTTTTTTTTTTTTGAAAAAATAAGATTATTAGTAAAACATTGGTTCACTATTCACATTTAGTAAGCTAAACACATTTACAGTATCCATCAGGATCTGATTTAAAATAATCAAAGGAATTTTATAAGTTGTTATTGATAAACTAGCTGTGATAAGAAATAGTTAAGATTAATATCTCTTAATAGAAAACAAAGTGGAATGAATGTAGGTTAAAGTAAGAAAAAAAACACTAAGACTATCAATGAAAAACTAGATAAATTTAAATAAGTACACAAAAATGTGTGTTTTTTAAAAACTATTATATAGGAATTTTATTTTTAGCCAGGGTGGAGTAGTGGAGACCATGTTTGCCTTCCACCTGAAGCAACTGAAATATATGTAGCAATTATTTTCAGGTACTGAACATC
Organism: Lasiurus cinereus; assembly: GCA_011751065.1. Classification (NCBI taxonomy): domain Eukaryota; kingdom Metazoa; phylum Chordata; class Mammalia; order Chiroptera; family Vespertilionidae; genus Lasiurus; species Lasiurus cinereus. Next base: position 3,660,968 of record JAAGEH010000041.1, on the reverse strand, counting down.
AGGCAACACAAGACTGATTTTTGAATTTAGATGACATAAGCCTTATGATTGACCCAATTATTGCCTGGAAATAATTTCTAAGCTTCAGTACAAGAAAAGGAACCCATTCAGAGAGAATTAATGAGGAAAAGCTGGAAGTACAGTAAGTCTGAGGCAGAGTACAAGACAGAGTACAAGAGGAGTTTCCCAAAGAGAAAACTCTAAAAGTCCTCATAGGGCTCCTGCAAAACTTTTAGCTGATTCTTTATCAACATATATATGTGAAGAATATATTTGAACCTGAAAATAAACCACTCAAAAGGAGCAAACAATCATTGAGGTTCACAGGGCTGAAAATGTATGTGTCAACATTAGGAAGAACAGAAAATCTTGTAATTCAAGGGATCTTAGATGGAATACTCAGAAAGGTATTGCCTTGGTACTGAAACAAAGTTAACACCAACCTAAAGATTTCTCTATTTCTCTAATCAAAGGTTAAAGACAAGCCTCAAAGATCAATGCATTTTCAAAAACTTATTGCAACCCAGGGCAATGATCAAGTACAACTACAGGTGTGCTAAAATTTCTAACATTCAACAATGTAAATTTACCAATGGTGGTCATTCAATATAAAATTACCAGGCCTGGAAAAATTGAGAGAATCTGACTCTGGAAGAGGAGTAAAAAGTCAATAGAAATAGACCCAGAAATGATGCAGATAATAAAAACATGTAAATAGAGTAAAAGTTATTGTAAATTGTATTTTATATGTTGAAAAAGTTAGACAAAAAATTGTGCAGATGTTAGGGACATGGACACTATAAAGAAAATTGTGCAAAAGTTAAGGGAATACAAAAAATATAAATAAAAATTGGAATTGAGTTTCCAGAGATAAAAAATTATGTCTGAGATTAAAAATACTGTAGTTGGAGGGCTTATATCATGAGTAAGATTGAGCAAGCATATTTCACTCTCCCTCTACCATTGATACAAATAATAAACATAAACAAAATGAATGGAACAAATATTTTATGACTGTGGTAGGAAAAATTTTGCCCATTATGACCTTTTATTCTCTGATATTAGACCCATGACTATGTTTATGCTCAAGAATGAGTCCAAGAATGCAAATAAACAATTACAATGGAGGTTCTTTGACAACTTATTCCCATGTTGTGCATAAATGTGAAACCAATACTAAGCACAATAAAAGACTTGACCTCAAAGTTTCAGAACTGTCAGGTTTCAGAACTGTCATCGGTGGCAAGTACACAATCATATTCATATTAGAGGCCAGTGCATGGGATTCATGCACTGGTGGGTGGAAATTGGCCTGCTGTGGGAGTATTGCTCATCCCAGACCTGACCTCTGAGTGGCTGCTCCCTGGCCTGGCATCTTCTGTAGAGCTGGAGTACTCACTTCTCCAGGGGACCCAGTAGGAGCAGGCTTAGGGACAATAGCACTGAGAGACAGAGGACTAAGTCTCAGTCCCTCGGTGGCCATGAACCTGCATCCCAGCTTCTGGGGTCAATTCTGGGAGCCTGACAGTAGCGCTGCATGAACTGCAGGCATCCGGAGGAGGTGGCAGGGAGGGAGGAGGAGGAAACTGGGCTAGGAGGCAATGATCATAGCCCAGGTTCCTGCTCCTTGGCCTGGGGTTCACAGTGGGAACAGCTGCTGATTCTGGTGAGCCAAGTGATGCTTCCACTGTGGTAGCACACTGAGCACTAGGGGGCAGCTCCTGCATTGAATGTCTGCCATCATGCTCAGTGCACATAATAGCAACTGGATGACCAGTCATTCTGGTTGTTCCACCGTTCAGTTGCTGGGCTTTTATTATATAAGATAATACTGAAAATGCTATGAAAAGTGAACTAATATTAGGAACACAGCCCAAAAAAATGTTGGTTGGAACAAACAGCCTTAACATTCACAGGTTGATTTCTTGCTAACATAAAAATGTAAATTTCACCATAGGATTAAAGCATGACCTAGTCTCATACATAATATTCAAAAT
>JAAGEH010000041.1:3641534-3658961 GCA_011751065.1 Lasiurus cinereus | reverse complement strand
TCCAACATTACTCAGCATATAAAGTATCAAGAAAATCTCAAGATGTATAAGAAAAGGCCAATGCTGAAATGAAATTATGTTGGAATTACATGAAAAAAAACACAACTTTAAAACAGCTAATGTAAAGATGACATAGCAAGCCAAGTATGAATACTCTTTATAAATGGAAAAATAGAAAGCCTCAACAAAAAGCAGAAAATATTTTTAAAAAGCAAAATCAAATTTTAGAAGTAAAAAATTTAAAAATGCAGGCTCAACGGCATAATAAAGATGACAAAGAAAAAGTTTGTTTACAGGATGATATAAAATAAAAATCATCCAATATAAACTGAACAAAATAATTGGGGGAAAAAAGAACAGGTCCAATTATCTCTCACATTTATGATATCAGAGTTATAAGAGAGGAGGATACTGGGAAAAAAATAACAAAACAAAAAACTGAAGATAGTGACTTAAAACAACTCAAATTTGGTGAAAGACATACATTTACAGATTCCAGAAAACTGAAAAATTGACATTAAATAATCCATGCTAAGCCACATCTATCATAATAAGAAAACCTGATATCTAAAAATAAGAATAAGGAAATTTGACATAAAATATAGAGAAGAAAGTTAGCTGTATTATCTGTAGTGGGAACAATTTAAACAGTTTCAGTAATTATATATTTCTCATCAGAAACCAAGGAAATGAAAAGAAAGTGACATTTTTAAATACAGGACAAAAAAATACCTCTCAACCCACAATCTTACAACCAGTGAAAATACCCTTCAGAAATAACAGCAGCATTATCTATATGTGTAAAAGCTAATATGCAAAGTGTCCCCTTGGAGTTTGACTAGGAGACCAGGAATTCAATTGTGCACTATAGGGTGCACTGTCCACCAGGGGGGTGTGGAATGAAGGAAGACCCCAGCTGGCAGCTGGCAACTGGGGAAGGAAGGCCCCGACTGGCAGCTGGCAGCTGGGGATGGGAAGCCCCATTTGGCAACCAGAAAGACCTGAACAGGCCAGGTCTGGCCTGGTCTAGGGACCCTGGCTGTGCACAAATTTTGTGCACCAGGCCTCTAGTAAGTATATATTCTCATATGAAAGAAATTCTTATATTTCTTTATTTTTATTTTTTATTTCTTTATCTTTATTAATTTTTATACATATCTCCCCATTGCCCCCCTCCTTCCCAGGCATACCCCAACACCCCAGGTCTATGTTCATTAGTTATGCTTATATGCATGCATACAAGTCCTTTGATTGATCTCTTATCTACCTCACCTAACTTTAATCTTCCTGCTGTAATTTCACAGTCTGTTTGAAGCTTTAAGGTCTCTGTATCTATCCTTTTGTTCAATAGTTTATAATGTTCTTTATTATCCCCCAATGAGTGCGATCATGTGATGCTTCTCCTTCATTGACTGGCTTATTTCACTAAGCATAAGACTCTCCAGTTCCAACCAGGTTGCTGCAAAAGGTAAGAATTCCTTCTTTTTAATGGCAGCATAGAATTCCATTGTGTAGATGTACCACAGTTTTCTGATCACTCCACTCATCTGCTGACTGGCACCTGGGCTGTTTCCAAATTGCAGCTATTGTAAATTGTGCTGCTATGAACATAGGGGTGCATAAATCCTTTCTGATTGGTGTTTGTAATTTCTAAGGATAAATTCCTAAGAGTGGGATTACAGGGTCAAATGGGAGATCCATTTTTAGTTTTTTGACGAAACTCCATACTGTTCTCCACAGTGGCTGCACAGGTCTGCATTCCCACCAACAGTGCACAACGGTTCCTTTTTCTCCACATCCTCGCCAACACTTGTCCTTTGTTGATTTGTTGGTGTTTGACATTCTGACAGGTGTAAGATGGTATCGCATTGTCGTTTTGATGTGCATCTCTTGGATGATTAATGACTTTGAACATGTTTTCATGTGTCTCTTGGCCTTCCTTCTGTCGTCTTTTGAAAAGGTTCTATTTAGGTCCATTGCCCATTTTTTTATTGGATCCCTCATCTTCCTTTTATTAAGTTGTATAAGTTGGCTGTAGATTTTGGAGAGTAAACCTTTATCAGTGATAACATTTGCAAATATGTTCTACCATGCATTGATCTTTCTTGTTGTTTTGTTGATGGTTTCTTTTGCTGTGCAAAAGCTTTTTATTTTGATGTAGTCCCATTTGTTTATTTTTTCTTTAGCTTCTATTGCCTTTGGAGCAGTATCAGTGAAGAAGTTCTTTCGGCATATATCTGAGATTGTGCTGCCTGTGGATTCCTCTAGTATTTTTATGGTTTCCCTTCTAATGTTTAAGTCCTGTATCCATTTTGAGTTTATCTTTGTATTAGGTGTAAGTTGGGGGTCCAGTTTCAATTTTTTGCATGTATCTGTCCAGATTTCCCAACACCATTTATTGAAGAGGCTATTTTGGCTCCATTGAATGTTCATGCCTCCTTTGTCAAATATTAATTGAGCATAGTGGTTTGGGTGGATATCTGGGTTCTCTATTCTATTCCATCGGTCTATATGTCTGTTCTTGTGCCAGTACCAGGCTGTTTTGAGAACAGTTGCTTTGTAGTAGAGCTTGAAATCTGGTATTGAGATCCCACCTACTTTATTATTCCTTCTCAGAATTGCTGTAGCTATCCGTGGTCTTTTTTTGTTCCAGATGAATCTATGAAGAATTCTTTGTAGGTTCTGTGAAATATATCGTTGGTATTTTAATGGGTAGTGCGTTGAATCTGTAGTTTGCTCTGGGAAGTATGGACATTTTAATGATGTTGATTCTCCCAATCCATGAGCATGGTATGCTCTTCCATCTGTTAACATCTTCCTCTATCTCTTTTTTCAGTGTCCTGTAGTTTTCTGCAAAAAGGTCTTTTACCTCTTTAGTTAGGTTTATTCCTAGGTATCTTAATTTTTTTTGGTGCGATGGTAAATGGGATTGCTTTTTTAGTTTCTCTTTCTATAATTTCACTATTAGTGTATAGAAATACCACAGACTTCTTAGCATTAATTTTGTATCCTGCTACATTGCCAAATTCATTAATTAAGTCAATTAGTTTTGGAATGAAGTCCTTTGGGTTTTTTATGTACAGTATCATGTCATCTGCAAATAAGGACAGCTTTACTTCTTCTTTTCAAATTTGGAAGCCTTTATTTCTTCTTGTTGTCTAATTGCAATGGCTAATACTTCCAGTACTATGTCGAACAGGAGAGGTGAGAGTGGGCATCCCTGTCTTGTTCCTGTTCTTAGGGGAAATGGTTTTAGTTTTTGCCCATTGAGTATGATGTTAGCTGTGGGTTTATCATATATGGCTTTTATGATGTTGAGGTATGCTCCTTCTATTCTCACTATGCTGAGAGTTTTTATCAAGAAAGGGTGTTGGATTTTGTCAAATGCTTTTTCTGCATCAATTGGTATGACTATGTGATTTTTATCTCTCAATTTGTTTATGTGATGTATCACATTTATTGATTTGCGGATATTGTACCATCCCTGCATTCCTGGGATGAATCCTGCTTGGTCATGGTGTATGATCTTTCTGATGTACTGCTGGATCTGGTTTGCTAGAATTTTGTTGAGGATTTTGGCATCTATGTTCATGAGAGATATTGGCCTATAATTCTCTTTCATTGTGTTGTCTTTCTCTGGTTTTGGGATTAGGGTGATGCTGGCTTCATAGAAGGTGTTTGGAATTGTTCCTTCTTCTTGAATGTTTTTGAATAGTCTGAGGAGTATAGGCTTTAATTCTTCCTTAAATGTTTGGTAAAACTCTCCTGTGTAGCCATCTGGACCCGGGATTTTATTTGCTGGAAGCTTTTTGATTACTGCTTCAATTTCTTCCATAGTTATTGGACTATTGAGATGTTTGACTTCCTCCTCATTCAGTTTTGGGAGGTTATATTTTTCTAGGAAAATGTCCATTTCTTGCAGGTTGTCCAATTTGTTGGAATAGAGTTGTTCATGGTATTTTTTTAACAATCCTTTGTATTTCCACAGGGTCTGTTGTTATTTCTCCTCTTTCATTTCTGATTTTGTTTATTTGGGTCTTCTCTCTTTGCTTCTTGGTGAGCCTGGCTAGGGGTCCATCAATCTTGTTTATCCTTTCAAAGAACCAGCTCTTTGTTGATTTTTTGAATTGTTTCTTTGGTCTCCAGGTTGTTTATCTCCGCTCTGATCTTCACTATTTCCTTCCTTCTGAGTACACTGGGCTTTTCTTGTTGCTCTCGTTCTAGCTCTTTGAGTTGTAGGTTTAGGTAATTTATTACCATTGTTTCCTGTTTTTTTGCAGTAGGCTTGTAGGGCTATGAACTTCCCTCTCAAGACTGCTTTCACTGTGTCCCATAAATTTTGTATTGTTGTGTTGTCATTGTCATTTGTTGCCATGATGTTTTTGATTTCTTCCTTGATCTCTCTGGTTACCCAGTCATTGTTTAATAGCATGCTGTTTACTCTCCATGTGTTTCATTTCTTTCTATTGTTTTTATTATAGTTGATTTCCAGTTTTATGCCACTGTGGTCTGAGAAAATGTTTGATATGATTTCTATCTTCTTGAATTTGAAGAGACTTTTCTTATGACCCAACATATGATCTATCTTTGAAAATGACCCATGTGCACTGGAAAAGAATGTATATTCTGTGGCTTTGGGGTGAAATGTTCTGAAGATGTCAATTAATTCCATCTGGTCTAGTGAGTCATTTAGGATTGATGTTTCCTTGCTGATTTTTTGTTTAGAGGATTTGTCCAATGGTGACAGTGGGGTATTAAAGTCTCCTACTATGATTGTATTGCTGTCAATCTCTCCCTTAATATCCTCCAAGAGTTTTTTTTTTTTATGTATTTAGGTGCTCCTATTTTGGGTGCATATATGTTTACCAGAGTTATTTCTTCTTGTTGGATTGTTTCCTTTAGTATTATGAAGTGGCCTTCTTTATCTCTTGTTATGTCCTTCACTTTGAAATCTAATTTGTCAGATATAAGTATTGCAACCCCAGCTTTTTTTTCATTTCCATTTGACTGAAATACCATGTTCCATCCCTTCACCCTCAATCTGTGTGCATCTCTTTTCCTAAGGTGGGTTTCTTGAAGACAGCAGATATATGGATCATGTTTTCTTATCCAATCGGTTATCCTATGTCTTTTGATTGGAGCATTTAATCTGTTTACATTTAAAGTTATTATTGATAAGTACTTATCTGTTACCATTTTTAGTCCTTACCCCCGAGTTCCTTCTTCACTTCCTCTTTATTTTTATTACAGCAGACCTTTTAACATTTCTTGCATTGCTGGTTTGGTGGTAATATATTCCCTTAGTCCTTTTTTGTCTGTGAAGCTTCTGATTTCACTTTCAATTTTGATTGAGAGTCTTAATCAAATTATTCTTGGATTCAGACCCTTCCTTTGCATGACTTTGTATATTTCATTTCATTCCCTTCTGGCCTGACGAGTTTCTGTTGAGAAGTCAGTAGCTAGTCTTATGGGGGTTCCTTTGTAGGTAACTTTCTGTTTCTCTCTGGCTGCTTTTAAGATTCTTACTTTGTCGTCGGTGTTTGCCAATTTAATTATCTTGGTGTCGGTTTGTTGGGGTTCATTTTGCTTGGGACTCTGTGAGCTTCTTGGATTTGTGTGGGTTTTTTCTTTTCTATATTGGGGAAATTTTCTGTCATTATTTCTTCAAACACATTCTCTAATCCTTGTTCAGTTTCCACTCTTTCTGGAACCCCAATTATGCGCATTTTATTTTGTTTCATGTTATCCCAAAGTTCCCTTAGACTCTCCTCTTGCTTTTTAACTTTTTTTTCTAGAAGCTGCTGTACTTGGGTATTTTTTCTTACCGTGTCTTCTAGCTCACTGATGTGGTCCTCTGCTGCTTCTAGTCTACTTTTGATGCTTTCTATTGAGTTCTTTATAGCAGTGATGTCATTTTTCATTTCTTCTTGATTATTCTGCACCTCCTCTAGGTTCTTCTGCATTTCTTCTTGCTGCTTCTTCATCTCCTCTTGCGTCTTCTTCATTTCCTCTTGGCTCTTTCTCATATTGTCAAATTTGTCTTCCATTCTTTTCAACCACATTATGGTCATTTCTCTGAACTCTTTCTCAGGTAGGCTTATTTCTGGTTCTATTTCGTTTACTTCCTTTTCTGCTGAAATCTGCCTTTCTGTCTTATGTGGGCTTTCTTCTCCGGGTGTCTGGTTATGTAGTTCTCTCTCCTACATTGATTGAAAGGCACAAACTACAACACGACCAGGTATAGCACACAAGGCACTTTCCATGTGCTCTGTGGATCTCTGATTCAGCCACGTGTCTGTGCCAATTGGAGAGCAGAGTTCTGGGTCCCCGGGTCCCTGGCTGTTCGATGGGTGCCCAGCCGAAGGCTTCAGATGGCCACAGACTTCCACCTCCCACTGCAAGATGGCTCGGGCTCCGCGTTCGCGCTGGTGGCTCTGGCCGACAAAAACCCCGTAGCACTGGGGCTGCCTGGCCGGGAGAGCCCCTTCCAGCAGTTCTCCGCCTACTCCTGGAGGATAACTCTCTTATATTTCTTAAGATCTGTCTAAAACAATTACTAAATGAGCTTCTTCATCCAATGGAGAGAGAGAGAGAGAATTCATGGACATGGACAGCAGTGTGGTAATTGCAGGGGCCAGTGGAGTGTCTGGAGGTGAAAGAGGGCATAAAGGGCACGATGGAAAAAATAAAATAAAAAAGGTAAATGATACTAGAAAGAAATTTTGTATATCAGAAATAAAAGAAGAGCAAGAGAAATGAACATTATTTGGATGAATATAATATAGCATTTTCCTATTCATTTTTTTTAGATTTGAAAAGAAAATTATTTTTTTTCAAAATTTTTATTAATGTATTACATGTACACATATGTTCCCATTGCCCACCCCCCTTCCCAGGCATATCCTAAGCCCCCAGTGTTTTTTGTTCTTTGGTTATGCTTATATGCATGCATACAAGTCCTTTGGTTGATCTCTTATTTATCCCACCTCTCCCTAACCTTCCTGCTGTAATTTGATGGAAATTTTGGTATAGTTGTTATGACATAAAATTATAGCATGGAGGGCTGAGGGCAAAAGGACCTGTGCAATGGTAAAATTTCTACATTCTCATAAAATATTGATTCAAGGTAGAATATGAAGAGGTTATGTATGCATATAATAATACCTAGAATAATTACTTATATAATTATGACAGAATAATACAGTAAAAACAAAAGTGAAATACTGAAAATGTTCACATAATACAAAACAGACACAAAAGGGGAATAGTGAAATAAAAAAGAGAAAAAATCTTAGATTTAAATCTAAACATAATAACTTAGTAAGTATCAATGTTTAAAAACTCAAAGTCAAAAAGTATCACAATGGGAGAATTAAAAATGGCAACAGAGTAAGTGAATTCTGCATGGACATGCTCCAAGAACAAACTAGAATTACAACTAAAATGCAGAAAAACTTCCTGAATAATCAATGGAAAACTTGCAAGAGAGAACCATCATATATGAGGATTGAAAGTGGAGATCACATTGAGACTGGTAGAAGGGATGGAGAATCAAAAGGGCTAGCTGGGTACCTATAGACAGCAACTGAAGTCCTGGAGAAATATCTCAGTTGTAGGGGGTTACCACTGAGAACTCTAGGATCTAATCCTCAAACCAGAGCCCCCAGCAAAGAGCACCAAAACTGAGGAGGGTGCCCATATAACATCTGACTGTTATATGGGTGCTGTCTGCCAAGGTGTAACAACTGAAAATTCAGGCAACCTCTTAAAAGGCCAATGCACAAAAGTCCCTGTGGAGCCACCCACCTTGTGCTTCAGCCGAGGAAGGGTAAAGTGGACTAGGGCTATCAGAGCAGAAGCCATGACTGGGGACTTCCAGGATACAGCTCAGAAGGCAGACACCCCAAGTTTCTTGGGCTGAATCATTTCCTCAAGGAGCAGAGAGCATCTTTCCCAAAAAGACATTTGCCTTGCCTTGAGGGAAGATACTCAACACACCCTATTGGAAAAGGCTAAAAGACGATATCACCACCAAACCAGCATTATTAAAAATTGCCCTGAGGCCACTTAAGAGATTAAAAATAACAATTAGCCTCCAGGCAGAAGTAACTGCCCCACCATGTTGATTAAAATCTCGCCACACCTGAGGATGATGGTCCAGGGGGCAATTCAAGTCAGAATCCTATCAGTCTGTAGGCAGAGGTGGTCTCTTGAGGCTTTGAGTCTTTGCCAGATCCATTAGTCAGAAACAGCCTTTAACACTGACCTTCACTAGAAATTAAGAGGTGTAGAGGATCTACTTAATACATAGTCACAAACCCTGACAGCCAAAATGAGGAGACAAAGAAATAACCACCAAATGAAAGAAGTAGAAAATTTTTTAGAAGAAAAGATAAATGAAGCAGAGATAAAAAATTTATCTGAAACAGAGGTCAGAGTGAAGATGGTAAATATACTCAACAGCATGAAAAAAAAATAGTAACTATAAAAAAGAACAGTCTGAGATAAAGAAAGCCATAACACAAATAAAGAACATATTGGAAGGAATACACAACAGATTAGGAAAAGCTGAGGATCAAATCAGTGAATTAGAAGACAGAGTTGAAAATATCACTCAATCAGAGAATCAAAAAGAAAAAAATTAAAAATAGGACAGCTGAAGGTAGCCATGGGACAACATGAAACATAAAAATATTAGAATAGCAAATGTGCCAGAAGAGGCAGATAGGAACAAAGGAATAGAGAATGTGTTTGGAGAAATAATGGCAGAAAATGTCTCTAACCTGGTAAAGGAAAAAGTCACACAGTTCAGAAGGCACAGAGACAAATAAGACAAATCCAAATAGCCCCACTCCCAGACAACTCATAATTAAAATGCCAAAAATTAAAGACAAACAGAGAATCTTAAAGGCAACAAGAAAAAGAAAACCCTTACCTAAAAAGGAGTTTCTATAAGGCTGACACTTGATTTCTCATCAGAAACTCTACAGGCCAGAGGGAATAGCATGAAGTACTCAAGGTAATGGAAAGCAAGGATCACAAATCAAGATTATTATATCCATCAAGGCTACCATTCAAAATAGATGGTCAAATAAAGAGATTCTCAGACCAAAAAAAAAGGCTAAAAGACGATATCACCACCAAACCAGCATTATTAAAAATTGCTAAAAGGGTTACTATAATGAAAAGAAGAGACAGAGAGAAACCTAGCCATACAGAATTAAAATGGCAATAAATAAGTACCTATCAATAATAACTCTAAATGTAAATGGGTTAACAATCAACAGACATAGTGCAACTGAATGTAAATAAAAACATGACTAAAAGACCCACCTCAAAACAAAGACACACAGAGATTGAGAGTGAAGGGATGAAAAAAAGTTTTCATGCATATGGAAAAGAAAAAAAAATTGGAGTAGCAATACTCAGATCTGACAAAATGGACTTTAAAATGAAGGCCATCACAAAAGATAACAAAGGTCACTATGTAATTCTAAAGGAATCAATCCAAAAAGAGGATATAATCCTGGTAAACATTTATGCACCCAATATATGTGTAGCTGAATATATTAAAACAAACAACAATCAAAAACTTCTAGTGGACTTTAATAGAGAGATCAAGAACAATACATTAGGTGTTAGTTCTTCTCTGGATACTTGGTAAAACTTTCCTTTGAAGCCATCTGGACATGGGATTTTGTTTGCTTGAAGTGTTTTTTTTTTTATTACTGCTTCTATTTCATCTGTTGTTATTGGCCTTTTCAGGTTTTTTATTCCTCTTGATTCAGTTTTGGAAGATTACATTTTTCTGATTCCTCTGAATTCACTGGATATAACTTAACAAGGAAACAGAGACTCTAAAGGACACACTGGATCAGCTGGATTTAATTGACATTCATAGAACATTTCACCCCCACACTGCAGAATATACTCTTCTCAAGGGCAGATGGATCATTCACAAAGATAGACCACATATTAGTATACAAAACAAGTCTCTACAAGTTCAAAAAGATTGAAATCATATCAAGTATCTGCTCAGATCACAGTGAAATGAAATTAGAAATCAATGACAGTAAAGATACTCAAAAACATTCAAACACATGGAGGCTAAAAAGCATGTTATTAAACAATGGGTTACAATGAGATCAATAAATAAAAAAAAAACAAACACAACTTCCTGGAAACAAATGAAAATGAACATACAACCCCAAATCTCTGGGACACAGCAAAATCAGTCATGAGAGGAAGTTCATAGCACTATGAACAAACAAACAAACAAAAAAACACACAAAAATAAATCAGCAACAAACTAGTTAACCCTACAACTTAAAGAACTATAAAGAGAATAATCAGAAAAGCCCAGAGTAAGTAGAAGGAAGAAAATAATAAAGATTAGAGCAGAAATAAATAACAGAGAGACTAAAAAAACAAAAACAAAAAAACCAATGAAACCAAGAGCTGGTTATTTGAAAAGATAAACAAGATTGATAAACCATTAGCCAGACTCATCAAGAAACAAAGAGAGATGACCCAAATAAATAAAATCAGAAAGGAAAGTGGAAAAGTAACCACGGACACCACAGAAATACAAAGGATTTTAAGAAAATACTTGAAACAACTATATGTCAACAAGGTACACAATATGGATAAAATAGACAAATTTCTAGAAAAATGTAATCTCACAAAACTGAATCAGGAGGAATAAAAAAACCTGACCCTAACCCTATGCACTAAACAACATAATAATACCCATCCTTTTGAAATGAAGTTAGAATATTCATCAACATAATGTATATTATGAGACAATAAACAAATATTAAGACATTTAAAAAAATAAAGTATATAGAGGTAACATCAGCAAAATAGAAAAGGAAACTCTCTACTTTCTCCCCTGCCCCACTCAGATATACTGATTAAACAATAATACACAGACCAACTCCATTTGAGTGAAATTTGGACACACTCTTAGAAAATGCAAAAACAGGCACATTAAAACAATGGGAGGAAAAAAAGGACATATGTAATACTTTCAACAACAAAAAAAATATTTTTTAGAAAAGCTGATAGGACAGTTTGAGACTGTTTTATCAGCATCTATCCCCTTGGCACAGTGCCACACAATTAGGAGAAAACTGGCAGCTCTCTTTGGAAAGAAACTCAAGTATGGGCTGTATTTCCAATGCGAATGTGCTGCCTTTTTCATGGAACTGCCCGAGGGAATTTTTGTCCCTGCCTGAATCTGAAAGGACTCTAGGTTGAGAGCCACTGACAACAAAGATGACAGTTTAGATTAGCATGCATGCACACACCCCCAGCTCTTCCACACATTTTCAACCCAGAGAGAGTTAGCAAAAAATCCCAAATCTGGCTTCTCCCTGGCTAAAGAACACATTTAACCATACATTCACTCCAATTTTTCCAAAGAGCTGCCCTGGGAACTGGTTTTCATCTCATCTGTCTCAGAGTGCTGATGGACTGACATACACTAGTATAAGATGCCCAGGACTGCTAAGAATGGAAGTAAATGGTTAGACCAGTACACAATCACCTGTGACAGCCCCCTTTCCCTCCATAGAGCAACATAATGGGGAAAACTCCCATTCCTTGGTTTCTCCCTGTGGCGGGAAAGAGAAGACTTAAATGTACATCCCACATTCAGACTTTTGGGGGAGCTGCTTACAAAAGGGGTTGGATAATACTGAGAATAAAGATGATGGTTTGGACTATCATACAAATACTCACTATATTCCTTACTCTCAGCTCAGCACAGAATGAGCAGGAAAATACTTCAAATATGATCTTCTTTCTAGAGAGGTAAAGTATTGGAACATACATCACACATTCCAAGGAAGTGGCTCCTGCTTCATCTATGACACAGTGCTGGTGAGACCCTGCATGCACTATGTCTGAAAGCTGCTAAGGACAAGATGAAGACTTGGACTAATATGTTCTCTTCTGATGGAGCCTTCCTCCCATCTCAACCCAATACACTCAAGAAGACTTTCTGCCCAGGGTTATTTTGTAGAAAGAAAAGGGAAAAAGCAGAAACATAAATCCAAAATTTAGAACTTTTGAATGATTACTTGGGGACTTATTTTTCTCTCACCTGTCTCAGAACACAGATGGGACATAGCATATTCTATATGACTGGGCACCACTGAAAACAACAGCAAAGAAAAGAAAAGAAATTACACAGGTTATTGCATCTACTGAAGAAGACCCATAGGAAAGCAGACAAACATCAAGAGATCATGAAATAATGAAAAAAATAATGTAAATATCTCTGGGAATTTTCATGCACAAGTCCAGTAAAGTTGTATACAGAGAAAGGTTTTAGAGGCTGCCCAAATTTGGGACCAGGTTAATTGGTTAAAGTCTTCATATATGAGGACAGCATAAAAAATTAGATAGGTGGCTTTTTGTCTACTCCTTAGATAATAACACAAAGAACCAAGGAAAGTGATAAAATAGGAAAATGTGCTCCCTCCTAAAGGAAAAGTCTCCACAGCCAATCTTACTAAAGCAAAAGTAGACAAATTCCCTTAACAATCTCATGAGAAAAAAAATGCATGAGCAAATTAAAAGTTTGAACAAAGAGAAAATATTTTTTTAAAGCCAAACAAAAATCTTGGAGCTGAAAGGTATAATAATAGTAGCAAAATTTTCACAAGAGCATTAAACAGCAAATTAGATCAAGCAGAAGTAATGATTAGAGAACTACAAGATGGTTTATTTGAAACAATCCAGTCAGAGGAGCAAAAAGAATGAAAAAGAGTGAAGTGAGTTTAAGACACTTTTATGGTATCACCAATAGAATTAATATATGCATTATGGGAATCTAAAAAGGAGAAGAGAGAGAGTCTTATTTGAAGAAATAATGATGGAAAACTTCCCAAATCTGGAAAAGGAAATAAAAATATCCATATTTAGGAAATACTGTGGTCTGTAAAAACCAAATCCATCAAACTCTACACAAAGGTACACTGTAATCAAATTGTCAAAAGACAAAGAGAGAATATTGTAAATAGAAATAGAGCATCGACTGCTTATATGCAAAGCAATCCTCATAAGGCTATCAGCAAATTTCTTAATAGAAAACTTGCAGGCAAAATATTTAAAATGAACTGAAGTATTTAAAGTGTTGAAAGAAAGAAATTAGCAACAAAGACTATTATTTCTACCTAAATTTTCCTAAAAAAAAAAATGAAAAAAAGTACTTCTTCAGACAAATAAAAGCTGAAATAATTTATCACCATTAGACCTGCCATAAGAGAAATACTAGGTTGAAATGAAAGGATGATAAATAGCAACACAAAAACATATGGAATTATAAAAATTGCAGGGAAAGATAAATATATAGAAAAATACAGGATATATAACATTGTCACAGTGGTCAACAAATATTTTAACTGTAGTACAAAAACTAAAAGGCAAAAATATAAAATATACCTATAAACAATGTCATTGAATGCATTGTATAAAATACATAAATTTTTAACAATAACAAAAATATGTGTGGGGGATAGTAGATAATAGAATTTTTGTATGTGATTGGAGATAATTTTTCAGTTCAAAATAGCCTGATATACAGTGGGACCTTGGCTCTTGACCTTAATTTCTTATATAAGGAAGTATGAGAAGTGATTTTTTTTGAAAACCAAATCAATTTTTGCCATTAGAATTCATGTAAATTAATCTGCTATATACCCCTAACTGATTCCCTATTATAACCTTGCTGGCATAGTACACTCTAACATTCTGTTTAATCTATAAAAAGTACTTCCTTTCTTAAATTTATCTACACATCTCTTTCTAGCCTTAAACAAGTTACTTTCAGTACTCATTCCAGGGGTGCCTTTCAGGAGGTCAGTATGTAGCATTTTTAGTTTTTCACATATCACTGCCTCTGAAATGTGTCACTAGCTAACTGCTTTTCATTTATCTAAATTAACAAGTTTCTCTACCTCTTCAATTGCCTGTGATCACTTTTTTTTGTAAGCACTTTCATGACTTTAGCAACATCAGTATACTTGATGGCCTCTATGTTTTAATATTGTGCTAATCATCCATTTCACCAATAACAAAAGCAAACAACACACACACACACACACACACACACACACACACACACACAACACAATTTCTTGAGGTGTTAACAACATTAGTTAGTTGTAAAGTGACTCACATTCTCTCCTTTGTGGCCCAAGAGACACTTTTGTCAGGCTGATGTATCAGCATGAAAGGGTTGTCAGTTCAAGAACTGAAATTTTGTTTGAAAAGGGAAACATTTTTTCACATGAACAACTTAGCCAAGATCTGAATTGTCCTAGATGGAAGATGTTTGAGAACTGAGGTTTGACTATAACTGTTATATATCCTATTTAATGAAGTGGAAATATGCTAATTGACCATCATACTTTCACAAAGATGGCACCCAAAGCCAATAAGGAGGGAATATGCTAATTGACTGACAGCCATCAAAGATGGCGGCACCCACAGCCAAAAGATTGCGGCACCCAGTCCCCTCAGCCTCACTGGGCAGCAGGTGCACAGCACAGCCAGGCCTGCCCCCAGGGGAATCTGGCCACTCTGCATGCCTGCTTCTGGGGTCCCCCAGGCCCCACACCCCCCAGCCTTCCCAGGCCAGCTGAAGGCATAAGCAAGCCTCAAATGGCAGCTACACAGCTTCCCTGGGCTGGCCTGAAGTGCAGGGAAGCCTCAGATGGTGGCTGTCCTGCCAACAACCAAGGTGCAGGAAAGCCACAGATGGTGGCTGCCCAGAAGACCAGGGCCAGCCTGAGGCTCAGATAACGAGGGGGCCAAGGCTTGTGCTGCAGGCAGTGGCAGCAGCAGAGGTGTGATGAGGCATCGCTTTTCCCTGATCACTGGGTTGCATCTTGCTCCTGAGGGCTCCTGGACTGTGAGAAGGGAAGGCCTGGCTGAGGGACCCTCCCATCAGTGCATGAGTTTTCATGCACTGGGCCTCTAGTTTTATGTAAGCCCCATTGTAACTACAAATAAAATAACTATATAAAATGCCATTACTAAATAAGAAAGCAATCAAAGTATCATCCTATCTAATAATAGAGTAATATGTAAATTGACTGTCACTCCAACACATAAGATGGCTGCCCCCATGTGATCAAAGATGGCTGCCCCCATGCAGACACAAGATGGCCACCATAAGAAAGCCAGCAAGTGTGTGTGTGTGGGGGGGGGGCAGTTGTGGGCAATCAGGCCAGCAGGGGAGGGAAATTGGGAGGGACAAGGCCTGCAGGGAAGGGCTATTAGAGGTGACCAGGCCAGCAGAGGAGGGAAGTTGGGGGCAATCAAGCCTGCAGGGGAGAGCAGTTGGGGGGAACCAGGCCTGTAGGGTAGGGCAGTTTAGGAGGATCATGCCTGCAGGGAGGGCAGTTTTGGGGGACCAGGCCTGCAGGGGAGGGCAATTGCAGAGGGACCAGACCAGCAGGGGAGAGCAGTTAGGAGCAATGAGGCTGGCAGGGGAGGGTAGTTGGGGGGGCAGACCTGCAGGGGAGGGTAGTTGGGAAGGACTGGGCTGGCAGGGGAGGGCAGTTAAGGGTGACCAGGCTGGCAGGAGAGGGCAGTTAGGGACAATCGGTCTGGCAGGGGAGCAGTTAGGCATCAATCAGGGTGGCAGGGAGTGGTTAGAGGTTGATTAGGCTGGCAGACAGAAGTGGTTAGGGGCAATCAAGAAAGCAGGCAGGTGAGCAGTTGGGAGCCAGCTGTCCTGGATTGTGAGAGGGATGTCCGACTGCCTGTTTAGGTCCTACTGGGACTGGGCCTAAACAGGCAGTTGGACTTCCCTTGAGGGGTTCCCAGATTGGAGAGGGTGCAGGTTGGGCTGAGGGACACACACCCCCATGCACAAATTTCATGCATTGGGCCTCTAGTCCTATCTTATAAAAAAGTAATATGGAAATTGACCATACCTGCATTACCCTCACAAGCCATGCCCATCAGTCAATCAGGAGCAAATATGCAAATAAACCCAACCAATATGGCTACAGCCAAAGAAAGCAGGAGGAAGGCTTGGGTTTCCCCGACAATGGAGGAAGCCAAGCTTGCCCTTGCTGGCCCAGACCTCCACTCAATGCTACAAAGTTTCAATGATTGAAGATAAATAAACTCCAATAAAAATGGCGGCAGCCATAGAGCTGAAGAGAGCAAGAGGCTTGAGTTCTCAAAGATGGAGGAAGCCAAGCTTTCTATCTGCACTAGTAGGCCAAGTCTTCTGATCAAGGCTACAAATTTTCAATTATGGAAGATAAATAAATCCCAACAGAAATGGCTGCCATTATGGATCAAGCAGGAGGCTTGGCTCCACTCCAGGCTACAAAGTTTCAATTACAGAAGATAACTAAGTCCCAGATATCACGGCCTCTGCTTGGGTCACCTGGGGGCATTGCTGCCCTGCAAACCACCACAGGCCCCTCGCCCAGGCTGCTCCACACCCCAAGGGAACCCCCACCCTAATCTAGGACACCCTTCAGGGAAAACCAGCTAGCTCCCACCCATGCACCAGGCCTCTAGGCTATCTAATAAGAGAGTAATATGCAGATTGACCATCACTCCAACACATAAGATGACTGCCCCCATATGGTCAAAGATCCTGCCCCCATGTGAACACAATATGGCCACTGCAAGATGGACAGCAGGGGAGGGCAGTTGGGAGGGACCAGGCCTGCAAGGAAGGGCAGTTTTGGGTGATCAGGCCAGCAGGGGAGGACAGTTGGGGGCAATCAAGACTGCAGGGGAGGGAAGTTGGGAGCAAACAGGCTGGCAGGGGAGTTGTTATAGGGTGATCAGGTTGGCAGGCAGAGTAATTAGGGGCAATCAGGATAGCAGGCAAGCAAGCAGTTGGGAGAAAGTAGTCCTGGATTGTGAGAGGGATGTCTGACTGTCCATTTTGGTGCAATCCTACTGGGATTGGGCCTAAACAGGCAGTTGGACAACCCTCAAGGGGTTCCAGATTGGAGAGGGTGCAGGCTGGTCTGAGGGACACCTCCATCACCATGCACAAATTTCATGCACCGGGTCTCTAGTATATAATAAAAGCTTAATTTGCTAAGTGTTCGGTCATCCAGTAGGACATTCAACCAAAAAGCATAATATGCTAATGATATGCTAAGGTCACTCAACCTCTTGCTATGATATTCACTGAACACCAGAGGGCAGATGCTCCAACAGGTAGGTTAACTTGCTGCTGGAGTCCAGCTGATCAGAACTAAGCAAAACAAGCTAAACATGTCCTGGATCGCTCCTGCAGTCTCTCTTCAGCTGCTCAACATCCTGCATCTCTCCCTGGACACAATTATGCGCCCTGCACTCTCTTCCTTTCTTTCTTTCCTTCTTCCTTCCTTCCTTCCTTCCTTCCTTCCTTCCTTCCTTCCTTCCTTCCTTCCTTCC
>JAAGEH010000041.1:3624230-3641524 GCA_011751065.1 Lasiurus cinereus | reverse complement strand
TCCTTCCTTCCTTCCTTCCTTCCTTCCTTCCTTCCTTCCTTCCTTCCATTCTTTCTTTCTTTCTTTTTTATTTATTTATTTATTAATATATTTTATTGATTTTTCACAGAAAGGAAGGAAGAGGGATAGAGAGTTAGAAACATTGATGAGAGAGAGACATCAATAAGCTGCCTCCTGCACACCCCCTACTGGGGATGTGCCTGCTACCAAGATACATGCCCTTGACCGGAATCAAACTTGGGGCCTTTCAGTCTGCAGGCAATGCTCTATCCACTGAGCCAAACCGGTTTTGACATGCACCCTCTTTAAATCTGGGACCTCTTGGTGGATGTTAGAGAGCTAGTTTTGGCCCAATCCTGAAGGCCAGACTGAAGGACTCTACTAGGTGCATGAATTCATATACCAGGCCTCTACTGTAACTATAAAAATATCAATGAAATTAAAAGGATAAAAGAACTACATGATAGAAATAAAAGAGCAAATCACAAGTGTGAGTCCTTTCATATCAATTATTACTTTAAATGAAAATAAGTTAAACTCCTCAATCAAAAAACATACTGCAACTAAATGGATTTTAAAAATGAGTGCCCTTGTCTAGCAGAGAACCAGTTAATTTAAGGACACACTTAGATAATACTGAATGGGGTAAAAACGATATTCCATATAAATGGCAACAACAGTGCAGGCTATAATAATATCAGACAAAATTGTCTTAAATTTATAAACTAACAGAAAAAACAAAGGATGAGAATTATATAATAAAAATGTCAACTGATAAGAAAGTCATATCAATTTTAAGTATATATGCATCCAACTTCAAAGCCCCTATAAATATGAAATAAACATTGTAAGAATTGAAGTGAGACAGCAGTACAATAATAACAAGATACTTCAATATTTTACTTTGAATAACAAATAGAACATAGGGACAGAAAATGAATAAGGAAACAGAGAAATTAAAGAATACTATAAACCAAATAATCCTAATGGGTATAGACAGAATATTCAACCACAGCAAAATTCACATTTTTTTCAAGTGCACACAGAACATTTTGAAGGATGGATTATTTGCAAGGTTAAAAAAAAAAAGTCTTAACAAATTTTAGAAAATGGAAATTCTACCAGGCAACTTTTCCAACTGCAATAGTATGAAACTAGAAATCAGTAGCAGAACAAAAATTTAAAAATTCACAAATGTGTAGAAAGGAATACAGTCTTAAACAACCAATGGATCAAAGAAAAAAATGGAAAATATCTTGAAAGAAATAAAAAGAAAAAACACAACATATCAACTTACAGAATGCTGCTCAAGGGGGGAACTTTATAGCAATAATGATAACATTTTTTAAAAATCACATTATAAACTGATGAACAAAAGGATAGATACAGAGACAGTAAAGCATCAAACAGTCTGTCAAATTACAGCAGGAAGGTTAAGGAGAGGTGGGGTAGATAAGAGATCAACCAAAGGACTTGTATGCATGCATATAAACATAACCAATGAACACAGGACAGTGGGGGGTTGGAGTATGCCTGGGAGGAGGGGAGCAAGGGGAAGATATGTATACATATAACACAATAAAAATAAAAAAATAAAAAGAAGAAGAAGAAGCAGCTGAAAGGGGGTGGGGAATCACAAATAAACAGTCTAACTTTACATTTCAAGAAACTATAAAAATAAATACAAACTAAGACCAAAGGATACAATAAGTATCAGAGCAAAAATACATAAAATAGAGATCAGAAAAACAATTTTAAAAAATAAATAGAATTGCCTTTTTGATATTTCTACAAAATTAACAAAACTTTAGCGAGTCTAGGAAAAAAGAGAGAAGACTCAAATAAATAAAATAATAAGTAAAACAGTAGGCTTTAAAAGTGTTTGGATCCAAGATGGTAATGGAGTAGCTGAGTATTATTTTGCCTCCTCCCAGGACCAAACTGGAATTACAACTCAATTATAAAGCAATCATCCGAATAACCAACTGAAGACTAGCTGAACAGAAAACTTATAACCCAAGATTTACAGAAGAAGCCACATGGAAACCATGTGAAAAGGGCTGACCCTGTGTCGGAAACCAAATATTGTTCTCACTAAATAGATGTAAACAGGAAGCCAGAAGGCTGGTCAACCTTACTTGCTCTGAAAGGTCAGAGCTAATTACTCACTGTTTAGTTGAAACATTATTGGTTGAAGCAACCTCTATGTTTGTTTCATGTTAATTTCTGTTTTTGTTATTTCCTGCCTAAAGGCTAGGGGTGTGTCCCAAAGCCTTAATAAAAGGGAGAAAAAGGCCAGAGCAAGTGGCAGTCCTTTCCACTAGAGGAAGGTTCCCGCCTGGCCCCCCCAATATCGCCAAATTTATGCTTTCTAGTCTCTCATTTCGTTTGCTTGCGGCCTCCTTCAGAACCCGAACCCTGACCCGGGAACCCTGAACCACGCAGGACGTGGAAAGAGGTTCCCACATCTGGCGCCCAACGTGGGGCTGCGGAAAAAGGTGCTCACATCTGGCGCCTGACCGCGGGACGTCTGGATGAGAAGGTATTATTCACCTAAGAGCGAAGGAAGGAAAATTCACCAAGGAAAATGGTGAGGGAAGATTCACCTAGGAAAAGGTGAGGGGAATTCAACGTACGCAAAGCCCACGGATTAACTGCAGAGTCGCGATCTGTAAGTAGGGTGGGAACGTCTTTTGCAGCCAGGCTAATGGGGAAGAATTAGGTTATAAATATAAAGTAAACTGTATTATAGACTTTTGGTTTGCATGCTTAAATAATGTGGTTTCTTGTTCAAATTAAAATCTTAGTTTGCATTTGGAATCTGAAATCTGTAATAAGTGAAACTCCAGTGCTTAAACCGCCTCTGGTGTGGAGAAATTCAAAGGTGGCAGGAGAGGACAAGGCTCTCTGCTCTCCTGCAATGAGATTACTTAAGGTTTCACTTAAAAATTATAAGAGAAATCACAGGGAAATGCTAATCTTGGCCAAATTAGGTGCTAGTTATTACTTTGGAAAGCGAAAAAGAAAGAAAAAAATTAAGATCTGTCTTTATCTTTTAAGCATGAAAAGAAATTCGGCCAGATTTGTTACTGATGCTTTCCTCTGAAGTAAGCAGGATGTGGAGGAAGAGAGACACTGTGGCAATCCAGTATGAAAGTCCACTCTCCCAGTATACTAATCTAAAGTCTCCTTTCTCGCCATGAAAAAGTTTTAAAAATTTAGAGATGTGTCTGGAATTTCTGTACTCATGAGGAGAGAAGCCCGGCTTAAAAAGAAATGCGCGCAATTGTCCACTTTTTTGGACATATTAGACAGGGTTTTAAGCTGGAATCTCTCCGCAAAAGCTGCAGAAAAAGAAAAACCAGAACTGGTCTTTATTTTTTAAGAAAAATGGTGTAAAGGAACCAAAAGGAGATGATTTTGTGTTATTAATCAAGGTTTTCAGCTAAATGCAAATTAAATTGGGAGAAAATAAAATTTCTCTAATAAATAAGAATTCAAAATACATTGTTGATTGGTCTAATAAAAAAGGATTAATTCTGTGATTCCCAACTGACAGTTTAAAAATATAATTGATATCTTAAGATAATTATAAAAAATATTATAATCTTTAAATCATATATGAATATATATATTTGATCGTCTTTTCCATGTTAAAATTTCAAGGCTTTAACAGAGATGATTCTTGTAAAGCTCCATGGGCCCAGAGTAATACAAGAAATTTGTTCTTTTTTAAGGACATCTTCTTAAATTTAACCGATCTAATATACTTGAAATTTCATGGAAAGCTTTATCAAATAAGAATTAATAACTATATTTTAAATGTTGTGAAGGTTTTTGCCTCTAAGAAGGACACAAAGTAGCACTCTAGGGAGAGGCATAAACATTCAGCCTCTGAGAGATCCAGGCTCTCGGTGTCCTAGATGTCAGAGAGGTAACCATTGGGCCAGACAGTGTAAATCAAAATTTCATAGAAATGGGCAGCCTCTAAGTCGAGATACAGGGTATAGTCAACCGCCGGGAAACGGCCAGAGGGGTGCCCCCCAGCCCCGTTATTAATAGGGGAAACCTGCCCTGCAAGGCCCACAGTGGATTCCCTCATCTGAGCAACTCCAGGAAGCGCAGCCCTGGATCTTAACAGCACTACCATAACAGTCACTTTGACTCCTGATAATGCTCTGCAAGCTATTCCTACAGGAATTTGGGGTCCTGTGTTACCGGGAGCATGGTAAAGAGGACGGTACAGAAACCTAAGAACGTATTTCTTGCAATACAGTTACCAGCTGTACGGTAATATTTCCTGGGGCACATGGGGAAGTATTTTTTACTTATATTCCTGACCCTTCATGGGTAAGAACCGTTAGATGTACTGATTCCCCTGTTTCTTGTAGTCTCTAAGAAGGGCAAAATTAAGTAAATATTTCTTAAAATTCCAACATTAGAATTTAAAATGACAAAAAGCCCAAAGCCACCTGTATTCTTAAGCTAGAGGCGGGGCAACATTTGTGGCTTGTGAGTCAGACAAAACCATTTACTAAATTTGCTTTGCTTTTTAAATTGAGATACCTACTTTAATTAATAAATTAGCTTTTTAAATAAAAATCAAAAGTTTTCAGCTAAATAAAGAGCCAATATTTTTGTAAGCAATTTGATTAAATATTCTAACTAAGACCTTCTCTGTACAAAAAAATTGATAGCCTGTTTGAAATTGAATTGCCATGGCCTAGAACAAAAGAATTTCCTTACATAATATTATTCTACAATGTCAGAATATCCCAAACAAACTTACAATATCCCAAACAAACTTACAATCTAATTCTCTGAATATTTGGTAGCAATTTAAAAAAAATAACATGAAAGGAATTAAGGCAGTGAGAAGGCACTTGAGCATTCTATATTGGCTTTTCTTGCTCTTTTTGCCAAGAAGGACCCTCCCACAGCTGTCGCCTGAGCTTTCTGTTCATGCTGAGGTTGAAGCCTAGTGTTGGCTGGTACCATGAATCTGTATCTCATCCAGTGGTGTGAGCTGGGCCCTTCCTGGAGAAGAAACCTGGGTTCCCCAAGATATGTGATCAGTGCTGGGACCCTGCCAGCAGGTGAGGGGATCCCAAGGCAGGTACTGGGCGTGGAGGCCACAAGGGCATCAGTGTCCAAGGAGACGGAACTGAACCTCACATCAACCTGCTTGGCCCCGGAGGATGGCTGGTTAGCCAGAGACGGGCAACTGGAACTTATACATTACACCGACCACCGCCTAAGCCAGGAACTGGGCCTTATGCCGCCCTGCTTTCCAATGACGGGTAAGGTGGGTTGGTACCGTATGGTAGTTCCTGACCTAAGACAGGCACAGTCGCAGAGGGGCCATCAGGAAAAAAAAAAACTTGGGGATCAACAGAGGTTGATCCTCACCCCCCAACATTGCAGAGGCTTGAACCTTCACCCCTTCTGAGGGAGGTCTCCTGCCCCATGGCTGCTTCACTTCCCACGTCCAGCTCCCATCGGGATCCAGGTGACAAGACAGAGACTTGGTCCAGCTCCGTTCGGGACACAAATGACAGACAAAGATTTGGTGCAGCTCAGATCGGGACCCAGCAACAGACAGACAGACTTGGCTGACCGCTGCCCTATATTCTAAATCCAACTTAACACCAGGAATGCTCAGGGCCTACTCAAGAATGCAAGTAAATCCTTTCCAGTAATATTTACAGGATAAAACTAATATTGTTGTTAGAATATTAAATTTAATAATAAAATAGTAGTTAAATTTTCAAATTAATTTAATTGGTTAATTGATAGGTGAATATTCAAGAAAATTTAATTGCATGGAAAAAAAGTTACTCCTAAAGTATTAACTTAAATTTCTATTGGTAGTTCATTGCATGGTAAAATTACTCAACATGCAATAAACATAAAGCAGTCATATTTGCATTATAAAAAATTTTCCAAAAGCATCATAATTACATAAAAAAGGGGGATAGTACAGTAATATTATGTAAGGAAAAGCATCCTGTAAGCAAATTACATCTAGAAAAAATTTTTTACTTAACAGCAAGACCCCCATGAGAAACATACATAGTATTAAAATAAGTCAAAGGAAAATCATTTGGGCAAAAATAAAAACTATCTAAAGTCAAATTTATAGAAAAAATTCCTTTACTAACTTTTGGTCGAGAATGTTTATATATTTTCAGAAAAACAGCTCCAAGACCATGTGAATTCCTACAACAGAGAATGCTCCAGCTATGAAGACGAGAGGAGAAGCAGTCCAGAGATGGAAGATGCTGACGACACCTTGCCATCCTAACAGTCAGCAGCTGTGCATCGATGCAGGTTGCCCAGGACCAAACCAGAGAGGGTCGGACCTGCATTGCCACCATTTGTCCACCATCCAGAACTGAAATATCATTGCTAATACGTACATTCAAAAAACTCTTGGACATTGAAACTGGGACTCAAAGGACTGTTGGTCCAGAAAGAAAGATACTATAGACTTATTCATTTACCTCTTAGCATAGCCATTGTTGCTTGTCTTATTTTTTGTTCTTAATATTTATTTCTAGTCTGTAGGTGCAAGATTTTTTAGAGGGAAAGAAAACGGGGGAGATGTCGGAAACCAAATATTGTTCTCACTAAATGGATGTAAACAGGAAGCCAGAAGGCTGGTCAACCTTAATTGCTCTGAAAGGTCAGAGCTAATTACTCACTGTTTAGTTGAAACATTATTGGTTGAAGCAACCTCTATGTTTGTTTCATGTTAATTTCTGTTTTTGTTATTTCCTGCCTAAAGGCTAGGGGTGTGTCCCAAAGCCTTAATAAAAGGGAGAAAAAGGCCAGAGCAAGTGGCAGTCCTTTCCACTAGAGGAAGGCTCCCGCCTGGCCCCCCAATATCGCCAAATTTATGCTTTCTAGTCTCTCATTTCGTTTGCGTGCGGCCTCCTTCAGAACCCGAACCCTGACCCAGGAACCCTGAACCACGCGGGACGTGGAAAGAGGTTCCCACAACCCTGCTCCCATGGTGACTGAAAATCCAGAGAGATATCTCAGTTGCAAATGTTTCCCTTGAGGTATGAATGTTCTCAACTCATGCCAAGCTCCACAGCCCAGAGCATCCAAGCAGGGAAGAAGCACCCATATAATATCTGGCTGTGAAAATCAGTTGGGATTCTGTTAACCAGAAAGAGACAGGAGTCTGCTAGAGATCCAAACAAAATCCTAAAGGGCCAACACACACAATCATTTTTGTAGCCACTTATCCTAGGCTCCCTTAGAGGGAGTGCAGACTGGACTAGAGTTGTGTGAGGAAAGACTGGGGTTTGTGCCTATGGGGAGACAACTGAAGGGAGAGTTGCCAGGCACCCTATGATAACTCCTTCTCTTAACACTGCAGACACCATCTTTCTTGGGTAGAGCACTCCCATTCATATGGCTTCAGCTTATGGGAATACAATAGGATCACATTCAAGACTCCCTGTCACCTCACTTTGCAAAACTCATACACTGAAGAGGAGTCAGCTGCCTTGGCCTAAAGTATAGAGGGCTCCATATTCTCAGGGGGTGTCAGTGACTTGCTGAAACTGACCAGCAGACCCTGAGGGATGGATGAATGGATTACTCTAACACACATTTCTGTGAAAGAGATGACTAAGGGACTGCTTGGCTATAGCAACCAAACAGCCCTTAGGCTTTTATTGAAACACCTGTCTCCTTAGGCTTTTATTGAAACACCTTGAACTAAAATTAATCTCTTGATACAATGGGCAGGTAAGCATCCTTGAGAAAGTATGTGCTTCTATAAGGTCAGGTCTAAAAACTAAACATAGAGATCCTAGGAAAACCCCGGGGGATCATTCTTGTTTGGAAAAGTCAAGGCAGGGATGCTGCTTTCAGCAATGTCATCCTATAGGCCCCTGACCTTTCAGGAAATCCTTCTTATAGACTTTCCAACCTAGTCCCATGCTTCCCCACATCTCCCCACTTTTTATTTTGTTGGCTGCAGAAGACAAAGGGAGGTGACGAACTTTTTGTTTTGAAAGGTCAAAGTCCATGAAGTGGTTCACTGCTTGAGTTCTGCTTTTATAGATTATAAGAAAAACAAATAGAATTACAGTGACCACAATGGTGAGTCTGATCAGGTACCAATTGATTCTAGGAAACCATGTAGTGGGGTATACCTACTCCAAATGCTCCTTTACTGTATTCCAAGTAGTAAACTGTTTTTCATGTTCATTGAGAGCAAGTAAGGACTCTAATTTGTCTTTGGAACATGTTTACTTCTTCAGTAAGGTTATCATGAAAACTTCCCACAGATGCTTTTTAACATCAATCCACTGATGGTGACTACTGTTTCATTTTAAAGGGGTGACACCTATGTGCTTATGCTCCCAATTGAAACTAAGCACTTGCCTGTATGCTATAGCATCCTGTCTTTCTCCCAGATATTTAATGACTGCCTCTATTGCCTGTAGTCTAGCTAATATTTTTTGATCTATGTGCTATTGTATAGTTAATTTCCTAATTACATTATAGGCAATATTGTCTACAAATGGGTCAGTTTGCATAGACTCAGAAAGGGCCTAAGATGGTGGTAGTAAGAATAACAGCTGAGATGATGGCTGCAATGAGCATTCTCAAAAATCTTTTGGGCCATAATTGGCTCGATGCTCTTTCTAAGATTTCAATAGCTGATGAGCCTTGCCATTTCCTGGTTCGATTAACAGGTATTAGGATTCTGCTTATCTCCTAATAGTATAATAGTGCTAATGGTCAATGAGATAATATTCTGGATGGTAACACAGGATGCAAAATAAGCTCCTCCTCCAACCTGTATTAGAAAAGGTGAACTATGATTTATTAGTAGATTGGGGCCCACAATAAAGACATAGGGGTGAGCGGTGCAAATCAGGCTGTTGCACTACACTAAAAGTTATACTATAGTGGTCAGAGGAGTTCTGGTAGTCATTGTGCCACAATTTCAAAGGGCTGTAAACATGGCCTAATCTCCATAAAGTTTCTTGAACTGGCGAGCCTAGTACTCAAGGTCATGAGGAACTCATCTCTCCCTCAGTCTAAACTTCAGACATGCCTGCATAACCAATGTAACTAGTATTAGACACACGGTTTACCAGAATGTCCGTGTGGTTGGCTTGTAAATGACCATGTGTGCTCCAATCTATAACCTATTGGTCTTGTAGGACCATCAAATGGGCATGATTTCCTAGACAAACTTTTCAATGGATTGACTCAGCAGAGAGGTCCCACCACTTATTTTGCTTACATGGAGGGATGGGAGGCACAGTAGCATACTCAGATTGCTGCAGGCCAGACTGCCTGCTGAGAGAAATATATAATTTACCAAATTGCTTTAAAAATGCCTTTGTATATCTGAAAAACAGAAAGTTTAAGAAATAGCAATACTTTCAACAAAAGTTACAAAAACTACATAATTATTTTTATTTATTCAGTTCTATAATAAAATTGTTGTTTCTTCTGATTTTTCCTGCTAGTATTTCTATAAATTCATATACTTTATACAGTAATGCAAATGACATGGAATCTCGTCCTGTCTGTAAAATACAACATTCCCAAATAACAATTAGAGCTATAAATGAAAGCATATTATTATTTGACAAAGCTTCCCATTCACTTTAAGTAGAAAATTTTCCTTCATAAGAGAGAAAGTAAACACTTAGACATTCTAGAGCCTATTGGAATGATATAAAGCCAATTCTAGGTCAAGAAAAAGTTTCTTAAAATTCAAACCCTGGGACGGAAGTCAAATATATAATATTAAAGATTATGCATTAATATTATTAAACAGTATTAAGTAATTTATTAAGTTAAAGTAATCAAATTCCTGAATATATATATATATGTATATATATATATATAAAACCCTTATAACCTTTGCTTCTTAGGCAAATATAGAAAAAACTTTTTTCCCTTTATTTTTAAAAAATAGTCTTATTTTTCTAATGGAAAATATACTCATATTCTTAAGAAATATA
The DNA here is from genome assembly GCA_011751065.1 of Lasiurus cinereus. Lineage (NCBI taxonomy): Eukaryota > Metazoa > Chordata > Mammalia > Chiroptera > Vespertilionidae > Lasiurus > Lasiurus cinereus. The sequence continues at coordinate 3,631,520 of JAAGEH010000041.1, read as the reverse complement.
AGAGATAACATTACCTTGACAACTCTTGGGAGGCTGGAGAAAGGGTGGGTGTGTATGTAGGGAGATAGCAGGTCCTGTTGTTTGTTCCCAGGACTGCAGTAACTCTTGGGCCTCTAATAGCTTTAGTGTAAAAGTACTATTATTTTTTATAAGGATTGTGTCCCCCTACCCCCTCATTGCTGCTGCTTCTGTAGCCTAGTCAAGGTTACTTCTGTAGCTCCAGCCCTCTAGGATATATATTCAGGGATTTAAATAATCATTTCCCATATTTTTTAATAGATTAATAATATAAAATTTTATGGATAAGAAGAGATCTTTAAAACAGAAACAAACAAAAAATTTCTACAGTAAATGAATGAGTACTCATAAAAGGACTTGTACAGTAGCCTTAGAATTTTATGTTATACTAACCCGGTATAGCAAATGGGCTTTTAAGTAGCACAAAATCTAAATAGTAGAAACCAAGGATTCCCTATATTCATAAAATGGTGAAGTATAAACTAAGTTCCCCAAAGATAAGAAAGCAAGTAAAGAACATCAATCAATAACCAAGTTACATTATAGACAGGCAAGAAATTCTAGTAAGAGTTTCTAGTGGCTGATGCCTTGAGAGGGAGAGCAGGAAAGGTCCTCAAGATTGAAAATTCTTGGCAGCTGCTGAGAAGTTCTTGCAATTCCTGCCACGTATTTAGCCTGGTACAAGTAGCTGGGGCCCGTAGAAAAGTGAAATATCCCCCATCTTTAAACAAATTAAATCAAACAACAAAACAGTTAACAGGGCACTCTATGTATAGTATTTATAGGCATGCACAACCTACAGATAAGACTTAATGGACCAGAGTCCTTTCCATGTACCTTTCAGAAGATGTCTTATAGTGCCTGGGACTTACAGCTAGAATGTGGCCCAGAGGGCTTCTGGGTAGGGTGGCCAGGGAGCACTCACAAACAGCCTGTTGTTTACAGATCTCATCATATTCTGCTCTCCATAATAAATGTTGACTGGCATTCAGCGTTGTTTTGGCCAAAATCTGCCAGTCCGAAGGAGTCATGTGATAATTTTTAGACAACGCATTAAGGAATCTTTTTGGAAATGGACTGTTAGCCCCATTTTCTCTAAGACTTTTTCTTATTTATTTAAAGGTATTAAAGGAGGCCAGCTCATGAATTCTATTACCTTGTTGATTTTGCATTATTGGGTAAGCCAAAAAGCTCTCCTTCTAACATTGCTTGCCTGACACAGGATTCCATAATAGAGGATCTAGGTAGTGAACTTTCCTACACTGGAGGCAGAGGATCAGGATTTATTTACTCCAGTGGCAGGGCTTTATGTATTACAGGCTCGATAGGCTCTGCCTCAAATGGAGGGGGCACTGGTAAATCCTCCTGTCACTCTGTAGGCTTTTGATCTTCTATATGAAGTGCATATTGCAGGCATAGTGCAGCTTGAACAAGAGCCCACATCCTTTATAATTAAAGCATAATATGCTAAGTGACCAGTCGCTATGATAAGCCTTGACCACCAGGGGGCAGATGCTCTGACTGGTAGGTTAACTTGCTGCTGGGGCCCAGCAGATGGGGACTGGTCGAAACAGGCCAGAAACAACCTGGAGCCCTCCTGTGATCTCTCCCAGACCTCTAAAATATTTATTCTTATTAATTTCCTTTCAATGTGCACAAATCCATGCACCTGGCTTCTAGTAGTTAATGATGATAAGGGCACTTGTTTTCCCTGGGCCTGATTTCTCTTTAAATTCCTGCCCACATGTCCCCAGGGATTTAAGGTCTAGAGTTCCAGCATCAGGGAAACAAGATTTATAAGTTATAACAGCTTGTAATAAGCATTTTAGTTGATCTTCTATAACAGAGGCACCACCTGCCTTTAATTTGTTCTGTGGACAACTGTTATCCCATTATGAAACCTTAGCTGAGAAACAATTCCTTCAAACTTGGAAATCCGAAGTGGGATCTAATGACTACTGCACAGTTACTTTTATTTTTGTCCTCTTCATTTTCAAGGATTCTGTTACATTTAATTTAATTCTTGGGTCTTCACATGGGGCACCAGTTGCCGGGACTGACCAGCAGATCCTGAGTGATAGATGAATGGATTACTTTGACACATGTTTCTGTGAAAGAGAGGGCTAAGGGACTGCTTGACTATAGCAACCAAAAAACCCCATTTATTTGTCTCCTTAGGCTTTTATTGTAGCAACAGCTTGAACTAAAATTAACCTCTAGATACAATCAGCAGGGTAAGCATATTGAGAAAGTATGTGCTTCTACAGGTTGGGTCTAAAGACTAAACAGAGATTCCAGTAAAACATCTGGGGGCTCAGACTTGTTTGGAAAAGTCAAGGCAAGGTTATCACCTTTGGCAAGATTCCCACAGAGGCCCCCAAACTTTCAGAAAATCCTCCTTACAGACTTTCCAACCAAGTCCCATGTTTCCCCTCACTGACTGAGTTGTGTGGTTCTGGGGTGGGGTCTATTCCATCAAATTTCCTATAAGCCTGACTGACACCATTCTTTTGTGGGAAATCCACTAGCCCTACATCACTCTTTTGTGGGGGAGCCTTACCCTACCAACATCTGGCAGCCAGGCTTGCAGAGCTATAGCTTTCCTAAAGGTCTTGGCAGAATTCAGGAAAGACTGAATTGTGTGCCTATATGATGGTGACCATTTTCCCCTCACACAGCAGATCAGTACAGAACCCTTCCTGCACACAACCAAATCTTGGTGTATTTGGGCCTGCATGAACTCTGCTGGCCTTATCCTGAAACTCCCTGAGATCCTATCCCACCACAAAGGTATGTGAGCACCCGGTGGGTGGCAGCTAAACATGGTGTACCCTAAGACTTTTATTGTGGACTCAGACTAAGCACTGGCACTGAGTTTGAACCTGCATCAATATACTGAACACCATTTGCTCCTACAACTGATTGAGAACCTACCTCTTGCAACTATAGTAACACCAGAGGCTTTTTCAGTGATAGAGCCTAATAGGCAACTAATAGGCAGAGATGAACAAAGTGGACTTTCAGGGTACCTGATATATTTAATGACCTTCCCCCCAGTGTGGTTCTGGTAAAAGCCAGCTTTGGTCTTCAGCTTGGTTCTTTCCATGCACACCCAGAAAGCACAGAACTATAATCAGTGGATCACTTTGTACCTTCATACAGGTTTCCCAGAGACAGTTACAGACAACATCTGACATTGACTTGCACCAGGTTCCAACCCAAGAGATCCCAAAATCAATACACTCAGTGAAGAGATTCAGACAACTTCAGAGTATGATCCAATCAGTTTCATAAATTGCACATCCAAAGAAAGGTCTTAGGATGCATAAAACCCTGCTAAGCCAAATTTGCTTTGTATAGTCAGCACCTACACAGTAAGTAGCCCAAAACCTATGGTCAGGATAAATCCTCAACAGTCAGCCAGCCTGAGGGTTGACCCCACACACAAATGGACCAATATCAATAAAGGCTTAATTACAAAAGGAGACCCACATAACTCACACAAGGAATATTTCTGTAGCACTCAGCTCAGGAGATAAAGGATACTGCAGAACAGAGTCTCACAATACACCTACTACACAAGAACATCCTACCAAGACTAGGAGACATAGCAGATCCACCTAAAGCACAAAAACAAACACAATAGGCATATAAAATAAGAAGAAATATATGCCCCAGATGATAGAACAACAAAAATCTCCAGAAAAAGAGCTAAATAAAATGCAGGCAAGAAATTTATCAGACATAGAGTTCAAAAGAATGGTTATCAGGATGCTCAAGGAACTTAAAACTTCAACAGCATGAAAAATAACATAGAAATCATAAAAAAGAAAAAGTCAGATATGAAGAATACAAAATCTGAAATGAATACACTAGAAATAATAAACAGTGGGTAAGATGAAGCAGAAGATTGAATCATTTATTTGGAATATAAGGTAGAATAAAAACTAACAAATTCAGAGCAGCAAAAAATGAATTTTAGAAAATGAGGATAGTTTAAAAATTTGGACAACATGAACTGTAACAACATATGCATCATAGGGTCACAAGAAAATGAAAAGAGAGATAAATAAATTGAGAACCTATGTAAAGAAATCATGACTGAAAAATTTCCTAAGCTGATAAAGGAAAGGAAAAGCAAGTTCAGGACGCACAGAGAGTCCTAAAAAAGACAAACCCAAAAGATTCACAGCAAGACACATCATAATGAAAATGACAAAGGTTAAAGAGAAAATCTTAAAAGAAGAAAAAGATCGACAGCTAGTTACCTGCAAGGGAATTTCAATAAGACTGTCAGTTGATTTATGAACAGAAACATTTCAGAAACTGATGAAAAGCAATTATTTACATCTAGGACTAGTTTACCCACAAGTTTATCATTTAATATTAAAGGAGAAATCGAGAATTCCAGAGAAGAAAAGTCTAAAGAAGTTCATGACCAGTAAACTAATGTTAAAAGCTTTAAAAGGTCTTCTCTAAGAAGAAATTAAAAAAAGAGGAACCTAGTTATAAAGAATAAAATGGCAATACATATGTACCTATCAATAATCAATTTATATGTAAATGGATTAAATGTTTCAATTAAAAGACATAGGGTAAATGAATAGATTAGAAAAGACCTATATATATGCTTTACACAAGAGACCCATTTAAGAACAAAAGACACACACAGACTAAATCTAAAGGGATGAAAAAGAATATTTCATGCAAAGGAAAATAAAAAGTTGGGTAGCAATATTTATGTCAGACAATATAAACTTTAAAACAAAGGCTATATAAAGGGACAAAGACAAAACACTGCATAATGATAAATTGATCAATCCAACAAGAGGATATAACCCTTGTAAACATTTATGCATCCAACATAGAAGCACCAAATTATATAATGCACCTTTTAATGGACATAAACGGAGGGATTAAAAATAATACAATGACAGTAGGGATTTTAACACCCATTTTACATCAATGGATAGATCTTCCTGACAGAAGATCAACAAGGAAAGAGTGACCTTATATGGCACACTGGGTCAGATGGATTCAATTGATATCCTCAGAATTTTTCACATCAAAGCAGCAGAATATGCATTCTTTTCAAGTGCACATGGAGCATTTTCTAAGATAGACCACATATTAAAACACAAAACAAGACTCAATAAATTTAACAGGATTGAAATCATATCAGGCATTGTCTCTGAACATCCTATCTAATAAAAGAGTAATATGCGAATTGACTCTACCTTCACTACACCCACAAAGCAGGCCTACCATCCACACCCACCAGCCAATCAGAGTGAGTATGTAAATTACCCCATGCAAGATGGCTATAGCCAGAGAGAGAGTAGGAGGGAGGCTTGGATTGCCACTGGTGATGGAGGAACCCAAGTTTTCTGCAAACCCTGGCCAGTCCAGGCCTCTGCTTAAGGCAACAAAGTTTCAATGGCTGTGTGAGCAGAAGGCTTGGCTCTGCTCAAGGCTACAGCATTTCAATTATAAAAGAAAAATAAATCCCAGATACCAGGGCTTCCACTTGGGTCGCTGGGAGAGCGTGGCTGGCCTGCAAACCACCACAGGCCCCTAGCCCAAGCTACCCTATGCCCAAAGAGAACACCCACTCTGATACAGGACAACCTTCAGGGCAAACCAGCTGGCACCAAGTCTCTGTCTTATCCAATAAAAGAGTAATATGCAGAATGACCATTAAATCCAACACACAAGATGACTGCCCACATATGATCAAAGATCCTGCCCCCATGTGGACACAAGATGGCCACCACAAGATGGCCAGTAGGTGAGGGAAGTTGGGAGGGACTAGGCCTACAAGGGAGGGCAGTTGGGGGTGATCAGGCCTGCAGGGGTGGGCAGTTGTGGGAGACCCAGGCCTGCAGGTGAGGGAAATTAAGGGTGACCAGGCCTACAGGGGAGGGAAGTTGAGGGTGACTGGATCTGCAGGGAAGGGCAGTTGTGAGGGAATCAGGCCTGCAGAGGAAGGCAGTTATAGGTGACCAAGCCTGCAGGGGAGGGAAGTTATGCATGAATGGGCCCACAGGGGAGGGAAGTTATGGGCAAACAGGCTGGCAGGGGAGCAGTTAGGCATCAATCAGGCTGGCAGGAGAGTGTTTAGGGGCGATCAAGCTGTCATGCGGAAGCAGTTAGGGGCAATTAGGAAGGCAGGCAGGTGAGAAGTTAGGAGCCAGCAGTCCTGAATTGTGAGAAGGATGTCTGACTGGCCGTTTAGGTCAGATCCTATGTGGATTGGGCCTAAATGGGTAGTCGGACATCCATTAAGGGGTCCCAGATTGGAGAGGGAATAGGCAGGACTGAAGGACACTCACCCCTGTGCAAGAATTTTGTGCACTGGGCCTCTAGTAATGATATAAAACTAGAAATCGAGAATCCAAGATGGCGGCATAGGTAAACACCTACACTGCTGCCTTGCACAACAATTTCAAAACTACAACTAAAAGACAGAATGGACATCATCCAGAACCATAGGAAAGCTGGCTGAGTGGAAACTCTACAACTAGAAGGAAAGAGAGGGGCTCACAGAAACCCAGAGGAGCTGCAAAAAAGCTGAGGTACGGAGACGCATGCACGCTGAGAGAGCGGGCGCCAGAGGACCTGGCTGGCTTTCTCTGGCGGGAGGGAAATGGAGACTCTCAACGGCATTGAACCCCTTATCTTACGACACTAAACCCCAGATCCAGGCGAAACTCATACGAGGGAGTTTGGACTGTGAAAAGGGAGAGGTGCACGGAAATTTAGGGGAGTCGCAGAATATCAGGTCCGGTCTCAAACGCTCACGGTGCTGCGCGGAGGACAGATTGCTGATTGTGCCACTGGCTTTCGTGAGTGGGCGGGAGACAGACCCTCCCAACTGTGCCACTTCTGAGTCCACTGAGCCCCTGTTTTGGGTGAAACCCTGGGGACCTAGACTCGTGTGGTCCTGGCAAGCAGGGGAGATGGACAGGCAGCGGTTAGAGGCACTGCAGGTGCGTGAGCGCACAGGGACCGCTCCAGCCATTACCCAGTCACGTGAGACTCGGGGGCCGTGGAGGGCGGGGCCGACTGGAAGGCAAGGCGGTCCCTTAAGCCCTGAGACTCCACCCCTCCCAAGCTCAACAGAGGCTTCTGCAGCTTTGCGTCTGCTATCATAGGGCTGAATCCAACACAGAAGTTTCCCCGGCATGGTGAGGATGCCAAGACAGGGGAAGGGATCACAAACAAAAGAAATGGAGGGAAAAAAAAAAAGACTGGATATAGAGTTCAAAACCA
>JAAGEH010000041.1:3507438-3554230 GCA_011751065.1 Lasiurus cinereus | reverse complement strand
AGGGTGGGAGCTGGGTGGAGGGGTGCTATGGAGGGGAAAAAAGAAAAACAAATGTAATAATCTGAATAATAAAGATTTAAGTTAAAAAAAACTAGAAATCAATAAAAATACACCTGAAAAACACACAAACACATAGAGGATGACATGGTACTAAACAAGGAATAGGTTAACAATGATATAGGAATAAATAAAAACATATCTTGAAACATGAAAATATTAACATGAAGACCTCAAATCTATGGGACACAGTGAAAGCAACTCTAAGAGGGAAATGCACAGTATTATAGAACTATCAGAAGAAATGAGAAAAGTCTCAATATAACCCTACATTTTAAAAAAAACTAGAAAAAAAATTAACACAGCTCAAATTATGTAGGAACACTGAAACCCAGAGCTGGTTCTTTGGAAAGAAAAAAAGATTGATAAAACTTTAACCAGACTCATAAATAAAAATTAAAGAAAAAGAGAGAACCCACTTTTTAAAAAAAATCAGGAATGAAAAAGGAGAAATAACACCACAGAAATACAAAGGATTATACAAACATATTACAAAATATTTGCAAACAAGATGGACAATTTGGATGAGAGAGATAAGTTATTTGATACATAAAATTTCCTAAAACATAATCAAGACAAAAATACCTGAATTGATTGATTATAATTAGTGAAATTAAATCTATGATTAAATAACTTCCAATAAACAAAGGTCCTGGACCAGATCATTTCACAGGTGAATTTTACCAAGCATCAAATGAGATACCATCACCTTTCATTTTCTCTCAAAATACTTGGAAATTCAGAAAAGAATCACATTCAGTTGCATCAACAAACAAACATAGTAATCAATTTAATCATGGAGGTAAAATATCTGTAGTCAGAAAAGTATGAGGAGAAACCAAGATGGCAGCATAGGTGCTTATCTAAACTGCTGCCTCGCACAACTTCAAAACTACAACTAAAAGACAGAATGGACATCATCCAGAATCACAGAAAAGTTGGCTGAGTGGAAATTATACAACTAGAAGGAAAGAGAGGGGCTCATGGAGATTCAGAGGAGGTGCAAAAAGTTGAGGTATGGAGACACGTGCATAGAGAGCGGGTGCCAGAGTGCCTGGCTGGCTTCCTCTGGCAGGAGGGAGATGGAGACTCCCAACTGCACTCAACCCCTTATACTATGGCACTGAACCCCAGGTCTGGGATAGACTCATACAGGGGGAGTTTGGACTGTGAAAAGGGCGAAGTGCACGTTAATTTAGGGGAGCCTTGAAAGGGCAGAAGTCTGGGGGCATGCACACTACTGACCACAGAAGAGGGACTACTGATTGTGCCACTGGCTTCCTCTAGTGGGCGGGAGACAGAGCCTCCCAAATGCACTGCTTCTAACTCCACTGAACTCCAGTTCTCCCAGAATAGTGAAAATACCGAGACAAGGGAAGGGATCACAAACAAAAGAAATGGAGGAAAACAAACGACTGGATACAGAGTTCAAAATCATGCTTATAAGGGTTTTCAAGAATATCCTAGAAAAGTTGGATAAAGTTGGCGAGATACAAGAGGAGATGAAAAAGGACAAACTAGAGATGAAAAAGGACCAGCTAGAGATGAAAAAGGTTCAACTAGAAATGGAAATGGACCAACTAGAAATTAAACATACACTGACTGAAATAAAATATATACAGAGACCTAACAGCAGACTAGAGGAAGGCAAGAATCAAGTAAAACATTTGAAATATAAAGAGGCAGAAAACACTCAACTGGAAAAGCAAGAAGAAAAAAGAATCCAAAAATGTGAAGATAGGAGAGAATCCAAGATGGCAGCATAGGTAAACACCTACACTGCTGCCTCGCACAACAATTTCAAAACTACAACTAAAAGACAGAACAGACATCATCCAGAACCACGGGAAAAATGGCCGAGAGTAAGTTCTACAGCTAGAAGGAAAGAGAGGGGCTCACAGAAACCCAGAGGAGCTGCAAAAAGCCGCGGTACGGAGACACGCGCACTGAGAGAGTGGGTGCCGGAGTACCTGGCTCGCTTTCTCTGGCAGGAGGGAAATGGAGACTCCCAACGGCATTGAACCCCTTATCTTGCGACACTAAACCCCAGATCCACCCGAAACTCATATGGGGGGAGTTTGGACTGTGAAAAGGGAGAGGTGCACGGAAATTTAGGGGAGTCGCAGAAGATCAGGTCCAGTCTCGCACGAGCACGGTGCTGCGCGGAGGACAGATTGCTGATTGTGCCGCTGGCTTTCGCGAGTGGGCAGGAGACAGACCCTTCAAACTGTGCCACTTCTGAGTCCACAGGGCCCCTGTTTCGGGCGAAACTCTGGGGACCTAGACTCGTGTAGTCCTAGTGCGCAGGGGAGCTGGAAAGGCAGTGGTTAGAGGCACTGCGGGTGTGCATGCGCACAAGGACCGCTCCAGGGATTACCCGGTCACATGAAACTCAGGGGCCGTGGAGGGTGGGGCCAACTGGAAGGCAAGGCGGTCCCTTAAGCCCTGAGACTCCACCCATCCCAAGCTCAATAGAGGCTTCTGTGGCTTTGCTTCTGGTATCATAAAGCTGAATTCAACATATAAGTTTCCCTGGCATAGTGAAAATGCTGAGACAAGGGAAGGGATCACAAACAAAAGAAATGGAGGGAAAAAAACGAATGGATATAGAGTTCAAAACCACACTTATAAGGTTTTTCAAGAATATGCTAGAAAAGTTGGATAAACTTAGCGAGAGCCAAGAGGAGATGAAAAAGGACCAACTAGAGATGCAAAAGAGCCAACTAGAGATGGAAAAGGTCCAACTAAAGATGATAAAGGACCAACTAGAAATTAAACATACACTGACTGAAATAAAAAATATTATACAGAGTCCTAACAGCAGACTAGAGAAAGGCAAGAATCAAGTAAAAAATTTGAAATATAAAGAAGCAGAAAACACTCAACTGGAAAAGCAAGAAGAGAAAGAATCCAAAAATGTGAACATAATGTAAGGAGACTCTGGGACAGCTTTAAGCGTACCAACATCAGAATTGTGGGGGTGCCAGAAGAAGAGAGAGAGCAAGATACTGAAAACCTATTTAAAGAAATAATGACTGAAAACTTCCCACATCTGGTAAAAGAAATAGACTTACAAGTCCAGGAAGCACACCAAGACACATCATAATTAAAATACCAAGAGCAAAAGACAAAGAGAGAATATTGAAAGCAGCAAGAGAAAAACAGTTCATTACCTGCAAGGGAGCACCCATACGACTGTCAGCTGATTTCTCAACAGAAACGATGCAGGCCAGATGGGAGTTGCAAAAAATATTCAATGTGATGAATAGCAAGAACCTACAACCAAGAATAATCTATCCAGCAAAGCTATCATTCAGAATTGAAGGGCAGATAAAGAGCTTCACATATATGAAATGCTTAAAGGTACTCTTTTAGAAGAGGAAGAAGATAAAGATAAAATCAAAAAATTATGAACAACAAATACATATCTATCAACAAGTGAATCTAAAAATTATGTGAATTAAAAATTTGATCAACAGAATAAACTGGTTAATATAATAGAATCAGAAGCACAGAAAGGGAGTGTAGTGATAATTCTCAGGGGCGAAGGGGTGAGGGGTGTACAGGGAGAGACTGGACAAAAATCATAAACCTATGGATGAGATCAATGGGAGGGAGCTAAGGGCAGATGGAGGGGAGGGAGCTGGCTGGAGGGGTGCTATGGAGGGGAAAAAAGAGAAACAAATGTAATAATCTGAATAATAAAGATTTAATTTAAAAAAATGTGAAGAGAATGTAAGGAGCCTCTGGGACAACTTCAAGTGTACCAATATCAGAATTGTGGGGATGCCAGAAGAAGAGAGAGAGCAAGATACTGAAAATCTATTTGAAGAAATAAGGACTGAAAACTTCCCACATCTGGTGAAAGAAATAGACTTACAAGTCCTGGAAGCACACAGAACCCCAAATAAAAGGAATCCAAAGAGGACCACACCAAGACACATCATAATTAAAATACTAAGAGCAAAAGACAAAGAGAGAATATTAAAAGCAGCAAGAGAAAAAACAGTTCATTACCTACAAGAGAGCACTCATATGTCTGTCAGCTGATTTCTCAACAGAAACTATGCAGGCCAGACGGGAGTGGCAAGAAATATTCAACATGATGAATAGCAAGAACCTACAACCAAGAATACTTTATCCTGCAATGCTATCATTCAGAATTGAAGGGCAGATAAAGAGCTTCACATATAAGAAAAAACTAAAGGAGTTTATCAGCACCAAACTAGTATTATATAAAATGCTGAAAGGTCCTCTTTAAGAGGAAGAAGAAAAAGGTAAAGATAAAATTATGAACAACAAATACATATCTATCAACAAGAGAATCTAAAAATTAAGTGAATTAAAAATTGGATGAACAGAATAAACTGGTGAATATAATAGAATCAGGAGTACAGAAAGGGAGTGGACTGATAATTCTCAGGGTGAAAGGGTTAGGAGGATGCAGGGAGAGACTGGACAAAAAAATCATACACCTATGGATGAGGTCAATGTGGGGGAGGTAAGGGTAGAGGGAGGGTTGGGAGCCTGGTGGAGGAGAGCTATGGAGGGAAAAAAAGAGAAACAAATTTAATAATCTGAACAATAAAGATTTAATTTAAAAAATATGAGACAACGAAGCAAGAAAGTGTATATACGTGTTAATATACACTATACGTGTTAATATATGGAAGCATATACCATAGTCATTAATAGAAAGAATTAAATTGTTACAATGCCTATGCTATCCAAAACAATCTATTATCTCAATGCAATTCTTATAAAAATACTAATGGTATAGTTCACAGAACTAGAATAAATAATGTAATAATTATCATGAAACCACAAAAGACCCCCTAATAGCAGCATCGATTTTGAGAAAGTTGAAGTCATCACATTACCTAGTATCAAAATACACTACAAGGACATAGTAAACAAAACAGTTTAGTACTGAATTAAAGCAGACTTAAGGTCAATGGATGAGAATAAAGGCCACGGAAGCAAAACCCATGCCTTTATGTTCAATTAGCATTTGATAAAGTATGCAAGAACATACAATTGCATAAAGACAGTCTATTCGGCAATAATCACACTTCTGGATATTTATGTAAAGAAATCAAGGAAGGATCTCAAAGAGACATTCACGTGTTTATTACAGCATTATTACAAAAACCAAAATGCAGAAACAACCTAATGGATAAATGGAAAAAGAAAATATGGCATAAATAAGTGTTATGTAAGGTAAGTATAGGGTAAGATAATTGTCTAGTTTCATTATTTTTTTCATGTGACTGTCAAATTTTTTAACACTATTTACTGAAAAGACTGTCTTTTCTCCATAGTGTATTCTTGCCTCCTTTGTAATAAATGTTAAAAAAAATTAAGTGAATTTATTGGTCAATGGTTACATTGGTCAAAATTATATAGGTTTCAAGTATACAATTTGTCAATATTTTCTCATCACACTATGCTCACACATCCAAAGTCTATTCTCCTTCCATCTCCATATATCCCTGATTGTTTACCCTCTTTCACCTATGCTCACCCCTCGCTTCCCTCTGATAATCCCAATATGTTCTCTGTGTCTGAGACTTTTTTTTTTAATCCCTTTGTGTATTTCACCTAGTCCCCTAGTCACCCTTCCCTGTAACAGCTGTCAGTCTGTTTCTGATTTGTTTATCTTGTTCATTAGATTCAACATGTAAGTGAAATCCTCTGGTATTTCTTTCTCTGACTGGCTTATTTCACTTAGCATAATAGCCTCTAGGTCCATCCATGCTATTGAAAAGGTAACATTTCCTTCTTTTTTTATGTCTGAGTACTATTCCCTGTGTAATTGTACCACAGCTTTTTTATTGATGGGCACTTGGACTTATCCCAAATCTTGACAATAAATTAATTGATCATATATATATGGGTCTATTTCTGGGTTCCCTATTCTATTTCATGCATTTATGTCTGTCTTTATGGCAATAATGTAAAGTTTAGTTTATTAAAGCTTTATGATATAGTTTAAAATCAGCAAATATGATGCCTCCAGATTTATTTTTTTCTTCTCAAGATTGCCTTAGCTATTATGGATATTTTGTGGCTCCTTAGACAATTTTGGATTGAATTTTTATTTATGTAAAAATAATGCCATTAAAATTTTACTAAGAATTACATTGAATCTATATGTGTCACTAGGTAGTTTGAGTATTCTAATAATATTAATTTTTCTAATTTGTGAGCATAGAATATTTTTCATTTATTTGATTTTCTTCAATTTCTTTCATTAATACCTTATTGGTTTCATTGTTTAGGTGATTTATCTCCTTGGTTAAATTTATTTCTAAGTTTTATTCTTACTTCTAGGTGTCCTTTACTAATTATAAATTGGATTATTTTCTTAATTTTTCTTTCTGATGTTTTGGGTTAATGTGCTTTCACTAGTGAGTATGAATTTATCTATATCATCTAGGTTGTACAATTTGCTGGCACATAATTTTTCATAGTTTTCTCTTAAATTCCTTTGTATTTTTTGTGGTATCAGTTCATATAACTGGGTTATTAAAGCTACCTACTACTGAATTGCTGCCTATTTCTTATTTTAGATTTTTTTAATATTTGAATTATATATTAGGGTTTCCTTTGTTGGGTGCATAAATATTTACAAATGTTACATGTTCTTGTTGGATAGGCACCCTTATTATTATGTAATGCCCTTGATTGTCCTTTTGCACAGGCTTTGCTTAAGGTCTGTTTGTCTCTTAGAAGCATAGTTAGCCCAGATTTCTATTGGCTTCCATTTTTAGGAAGCATAGCTTCATTCCCTTCATTTAGTATCTGTGCATGTCCTTACATTTGAAGTATCTTACTGGTATAGGCATCATATATATGGGTCTTGTTTATTTTTCAATTAATTTAGTCATTCTATGCCTTATGAATGGATAATTTAGTGTATTTATATTTATATTTAGGTAATTATTGAGCCTGGCTGCAGTGGCTCAGTGGTACATGCCCAGGTTGTGGGCTCGATCTCCCATAGGGGATGTGCAGGAGGAAGCTGATTGATAATTCTCTCTCATCATTGATGTTTCTATTCCTTTCTCCCACTCCCTTCCTCTGTGAAATCAATAAAAATACATTAAAAAAATAAAGTATTTATAGATAGGTAAGGTATTAGTAATGCCATCTTATTGTGTTCTGGTTATTTTATAGTTCCTTTGTTGTTCCCTGTTTTACTTTGTGAATTAATTTTCTGTACAAAATGCTTCTTTTTATTTTTTTGTGGATCTGCAGTTTTTGGATTTAATGTTTTGTAAATATCTGTTAAGCTCATCTTGTTGGATGTGTTGCTTAAGACCAATGTCTTCTTATTGATTTTTGTGTCTGGATGATCAATGCATTGATATTGAAGTTCCTCTACTACTAATGTATTTCTATCAATTTCTCCATTTATGTCTTTTAATACTTGCTTAATATTTTTAGGTGCTCCTATGTTGGGAAGTTAAATATTTGTGACTAATATGTTCTCTTCTTGGATTAACCCCTATATTATAATGTGACTAGAGGCTGATGCATGAAATTCATGCAAGAATAGGTATTCCTTCCCCGGCTTTTGGCACCAACTTCCCTCTGGCACCCTAGACCCGGGTTTCCCTCTGGCCACCAGCAGGCACCTGGGACCCAGGATTCCCTTGCAGCCCCAGTTTCATCCAGAAGGTTATCTGGAATGATGTCTAGTCTAATTAGCATATTATACTTTTATTATTATAGATGCCCTCTCTGTCACCTTTTACAGTCTTTTTTTTAATATATATTTCATTGTTTTTTTACAGAGAGGAAGGGAGAGGAATAGAGAGTTAGAAACATCGATGAGAGAGAGACATCGATCAGCTGCCTCTTGCATGCCACCTACTGGGGATGTGCCCGCAACCAAGGTACATGCCCTTGACTGGAATCGAACCTGGGACCTTTCAGTCCTCAGACCGATCCTCTATCCACTGAGCCAAACCGGTTTCAGCAACTTTTACAGTCTTTATTCAAAGTTAATTTTGTCTGATATGAGTATTGCTACACCAGATTTCTTTCCCATTTATATTTGCATGAAATTTTTTTCAATTTTTTTAGTTAATTGGATTTTCTTTAATAAAATATATCATACAAATAAGAGAGTATAATTTATACATATAATTTAAAGAATAAAAAAGTAAACATTCATGTACATATAATGCAATTTAAGAAAACAAACCATACCCAAAATCTTTGTTCCCTTTCTCCCACTTTTTAATTAATTCTGCTTTTATTGTCAAATCTACTTATTATTGTTTTTTATTGTTGAAAGCATTACAGTTGCCCCTTTTAACCCCTGTTAACCCCTTCCACCCACTCCTGCTCCTTCCCTGCACTTTAGTCTCTGTCTTTTCTTTTGAAGAGAATCTCTTTTAGACTTTATATAGATGTGTTTTCTAAATCAATTCTGTAACATATGTCTTTGCTTTGAGTACCTGATCCGTGAAAATTTAAAATAAATACTGATAGGCTGTACTTATTGCCATTTTGTCCATTGTTTTTTGTTAGTTCTTGATTATTTTTCTAAAATGTCTTCTTTTGTGGTTGCATGGTTTTCTGTAGTGCTATATTTAGGTTCTTTACTTCTGTTTTTGTTTAATATTAAATTTATATTTTATTTTTCTACTTTTGCTTTTTAAATTTTGTGCTAGCTATTTAAAGTGGCGTATCCACTGCTTTTATCATATACAGTGGTACCTCGAGATATGAGTGCCTTAACTTACGAGATTTTTGAGATATGAACCGTCAAGCCAGGGATATTTTGCTTTGAAATATGAGCAACATTTGAGATACGACTAATTGCCCGGATCAGCCAGCTGTACATGACCCACCACTCGAGCATCTCATGGTTTCCCACGCCTCAGTCAGTGTGCTTGTCTACCTCGTTGTCCAAGCATCTTTTGTGCATTTACATACTTTATCACATTTCTTGTATAACCATGGGTCCGAAGAAAGCGAGTGGAAAGGTCAGTGCTCAGAACAGGATGATGTCTATTGAATTGAAGAGTGAAATCATAGAAAAATATGAGCAAGGTGTGCCAGTGGCTGACTTGGTGAGGCAATACGGGCATAGTACTTCAACGATATGCACTGTGCTTAAACAGAAGGAGTCGATAAAGGGTATAACACCAGCTAAGGGTGTTACAATAATTTCTAAGCTCTGTAGCTCTCTCCATGAAAAGATGGAGAATCTACTGATGGTGTGGGTGACAGAGAAGTAGCTTAAAGGAGATACATTAACACAGGACATTATATGCGAGAAGGCACAGGCGATTTGCAGTGATTTGCTGGAGCAGACCCCACGCCCTTCCACGGACGAAGCATCGAAAGACTCATTTAAAGCCAGTAGAGGCTGGTTTGATAACTTCAGGAAAAGGTCTGGCATTCACTCCATCGTCAGGCATGGTGAGGCAGCAAGTTTGGATGTGAAGGCAGCTGAGGATTACCTCAAAACTTTTTCCGAACTGATAGAAGCCAAAGGATATATCCCCCAGCAAGTCTTCAACTGTGACTAGACAGGGCTTTTCTGGAAGAAGATGCCGAATAGGACTTATAGAACGGCAGAGGAGAAGGCGATGCCAGGCCACAAACCCATGAAGGATAGGCTAACTCTCGCACTGTGCACCAATGCGAGTGGCGACTACAAGATCAAGCCTCTGCTCGTATACCATTCAGAAAACTCCGGAGTCTTTAAGTCACATAAGATTTTAAAAGATAAACTACAAGTTATGTGGAGGGCAAACCCGAAGGCATGGGTCACCAGGCAGTTCTTTGTGGAGTGGGTAAACCTGGTTTTCGGCCCTTCTGTGAAGAAAAACAACCTAACCATGCAAGGCCTCCTCGTCCTCGACAATGCTCCTGCTCACCCACCGAACCTCGAAGATGAACTCCTCAAAGAGTTCAAGTTTATAAAGGTTGTCTACCTACCTCCCAACACCACTCCTATCCTGCAGCCCATGGATCAGGGGGTGATTTCTAATTTTAAAAAGCTGTACATCAAGCACCTGTTCCGGCGCTGCTTTGAGGTGACAGAGAACACAAACCTCACCCTTTGAGAGTTCTGGAAGAACCATTTTAACATCGTGATATGCCTCAGAATTATTGATCAGGCCTGGCTGGGTGTTACAAGAGGGACTTTGACCTCTTCATGGAAGAAGCTGTGGCCTGAGGCCATAGCCAAAAGGACCTTTGAAGGATTCGAACCCGAGGTGCCAGTGGAGGAGGAGATAGTGTCTCTGGGAAAATCCATGTGCCTGGAGGTGGATGAGAGAGACGTGAATGAGCTCGTGGAGGAGCACTCTCTGGAACTCACCATGGAGGAGTTACAAGAGTTGCAGTCTCAGCAACATGCGGAGGTTCTCCAAGATATTGGTTTCGAGGAGGAGCCAGAGGTGGAGGAGATCTCTACAAGTGAGATAAAGGAGATCTTAGGAATGTGGGAGAGGGTGTCATACTTCGTGGAAAAGAAACACCCCAAAAAAGTTGCTACTGGTCGTGCATCGGAGCTGTTCAATGAAACTCGCCTCACCCATTTCAGAAACATTCTGAAAGGGAGGAAGAGGCAAACCTCGTTGGACACATTTTTTTTGAAATCGGCCAAAAATGCAAAGACCAGTAGCAATTAAGTTCAGTGAAGATTAGTTAAGTTACATTCAGTTTAGGGATAAAGTGTAGCATTAAGAGTGTAATGAGTAGGTAAATACACTTTATAAAATCAGTTTATTCCTTTACATTCTCTTTTATTATGTTTTTATACAATATTTGTTATTTATAAATACATTTTTCTTATTGAAAAACATGTAATAAGAACAACTGGGGTGGCATTTTGGGGGCTGGAACGGATTAATGGCATTTCAATTGATTTCAATGGGGAAATTTGCTTTGACATACGAGCAACTGGATATACAAGCAGGGTTACAGATCAAATTAAACTCGTATCTTGAGGTACCACTGTATTTGCCTTTACCTGTGAGATTTTTCTTTTATATATTTTTATTTCTGATTATAATCTTTCTTCTGCTTAAAAAAAAAGACCATTTAACATTACTTGTAAATCTGGTTTAGTGGTTATGAATTTAAAGCTTTTTGCTTATCTTAGAAATTTTTTATTTATCCTTCAATGTAGAACAATGGCTTTGCCATATAGATTATTCTAGATTATAATTTCCTCCCTTCAGTGCTTTACATATTTCACACCCCTCCCTCCTTACCTTAAAAGTTTCTGCTGAGAAATCAGCTATATAGGGTTTCCCTTGAATGCGATCAGTTGTTTACCTCTTTCTGCCTTGCTTTCAAGATTCTTTCTTTATTTTTAACTTTATGTCATTTTAATTGCATTATATTTTAATGTGTGTCTCTTTGGGTTTATTTTGTTTGAGAAGCTGTACTTTGTAGAGTGGGATGCCTGTTTCCACTTTCAGGTTAGGAAAGTTTATAACCATTAATTCTTTAAATGTATTTTCTTCCTTTTTCTCTCTATTTTCTTCTTCTGAGATCTCTAAGGTGAATGTTAATGCATTTGATGTTGTCCCAATGGTCTCTTAAACTCTCTTCTTTTAATTTGTTTTTCCTGTTCTTGTTGGTTAATTTCCACTCTTCTAGGTCACAAATTTGTTTTTCTGTATTATATATTCTGCTGTTAATTCCTTCTAGTGTATTTTTAATTTTAGGTACTGTATTCTTCAGCTCTGACTGGTTGTATTAAATTTTCTTGTGCTTTTTGAAGTTCTCACTGACTTCCTCTGCTCTTCTCCAAAGTTGAGAATCCTTATGACCATTACTTTGTATCCATTATCAAGAATTACTTATTTCTGTTTCATGGAGCAAAGGTCTGTTTTTATCTCTCTTGTTTTATTATTTGAAACATATTTCTGCCTTCTTGGTTTGTTTTACTTTCAGTGTTTGTTTCTCTGAATTAGATGAAATAGCTATCTCCGATCTTGAAGAAGTAGCCTTGTGTAGGAATGACCTCTGTAGACTCTGTGTGCCAGGTGGTTTTGGCATACCAGTGAACACAAAGCATGTGCATATGGATCCTGGTATGCCTTCATGTATTGGCTACCCAGGGCTGCAGTGGGCACAAAACAAGGTGGCCTGCAGACCCCTCTGAGACCTGCTCACTGGGGCTGTAGAATTTTAAATTTTTCTGAAGTCCAATTTATTGCTTTTTAAATTAATTCTTTTAGTGTCATATCTATAACTCTTTTTCTAGCTTTATATCCTAAGACTTTAAAATTACTTATAGCTTTATATTTACTAGAGGCCCAGTGCACAAAATTTTTGCATAGGGGGGAGGTGTCCCTCAGCCCAGCCTGTACCTTCTCCAAACTGGGACCCCCCCTCACAATCTAGGACTGCTTGCTCCCAACTGCTCACCTGCCCATCTTCCTGATTGTCCTTAACCGCTTCTGCCTGACAGCCTGATCACTCCCTAACCACTCCCCTACCAGCCTGATTGATGCCTATCTGCTCCTCTGCCAGCCTGATTGCCCCTAACTGCCCTCCCCTGCAGACCTGATCCCCCCACCTGCTCTCCCTTGCTAATCTGGTAACCTCTAACTGCCTCCCCTGCCAGTCTCATCACCCCTAACTTCTCTCCCCTCTTGGTCTGGTTCTCCCCAAACTGCCCTCCCTTTCAGGCATTCCCCTCCCCAAACTGCCCTCCCCTGCAGTCCTGGTCTCTCCCAACTGTCCTCCCTTACATGCCTGGGTGTCCCCCCCCAACTGCCCTTCCCTGCAGGCCTGGTCACCCCCAACTGCCCTCCCCTGCAAGACTGGTCCCTCCCAACTGGCCTCCCCTGCTGATCATCTTGTGGCAGCCATCTTGTGTCCACATGAGGGCAGCCATCTTGTGTGTTGTCAATTTTCATATTACTCTATGAAAATTACTCTTTTATTAGATAGGCTAGAGGCTTGATGCATGAATAGGGGTCAGCTGGTTTGCCCTGTAGGGTGTCTGAGATCAGGGTGTGGTTCCCTTGGGTGTTGAGGTGGCCTGGCAAGGGGCCTGTGATGGTTTTCAGGCTAGCTATGCCCCTCCCCCCCCAGCGACCCAAGCATAGGCCAGGGCTGCCTGGAAGCAGGTATCTGGGATTTATTTATCTTCTATAGTTGAAACTTTGTAGCCTTGAGCAAAGAGTGGGCAGGGTGTGTGGGAAGCTTGGCTTCCCCCATCGCTGGGGGCAATCCAAGCCTCCTGCTCGCTCCAGCTCTGTGGTAGCTGCCATCTTAGTTGGATTAATTTGCATACGTGCTGTGATTGGCTGGTGGGCGTATCAGAGTGATGGTCAATTTGCATGTTTCTCTTTCATTAGTGTAGATAATTAAAACTAGAATCAATTTTGTGTTAATACTTAGGTAAGGTATGAAATTTAGGTAGAAATTTATTTGCATTTTTTATGAATTTCCAGTGATAAACACCATTTTTTTAAGCATATGCTTTCTTCCTTAAAATATTTTGTAAATTTGTCAGAAATTTGTGAGTATACTTATGTATGTCTATTTCTGAGTTGTTTTGTTCAATTGATTCATATGTCTATTCCTTTGTGAATGCAATACAATCTTTATTACTGAGGCTATATAACAAAACTTAATATGAGATAATGTGATTTCTCTCATATATGTTCCTTCACAAAAAATTATTTTAGCTATTGTAGAGCTTGTGACTTTTTAACTAAATTTCAGAATATACTTGTTTTTCTCTCTAATATATAATGCAGAGATTTTGATAGGGATGCTGCAAACATCTAGATAAACTTATAGAAAGTAATGTTTATATTAGGTTGAGCTTCCCAAATCATAAATACATTTTGTCTCTCCATTTATTTAGGTTTCCTTTGATTTAATTCATCAGCATTTTATAATTTTTTGCAAGCAAACATTACTCAAGTTTTGTTAAATTTGTACTTATGTATGTTCTTTTGAGCAATTTAAAACCCTATATAAGAAAAGGAAGCTATGCAAATTGACCATAATGATGGAATGACCGATCACTATGACTTGCACTGACCACCAGAGGGCAGATGCTTAAAGCAGGAGCTTCTCCTTGGTGGTCTGTGCACTCTTATAGGAGAGCTCTGTTAAAGGAGCAGGCCTAAGCTGGCAGATGGACATGTCCCAAGGGATTCTGAACTGCGAGAAGGTGCAGGCCAGGATGAGGGACCCCCAGAGTGCACAAATTTTCATGCTGTGGGTTTCTAGTAATATTATGTTTCATTTGTTTCCACTTGTTCATTTTTATTATATAGAAATGCAAATGAGTTTTTGGCATTATCTTATATTCTGCAACTTTGCTGCACTCACATTTATTTTAGGAGACTTCTTCTGTTTTGTTTTGATAGTTTTCTTTACATTTTCTGTATGGACAATCATATTATTTGCACAAGGGATAGAGTAAATCCTCTTTCTAATTTAATAATAATAATAATAATAATAATAATAATAATAATAATAATTTACACATTGGAAATTTGCTAGAACTTCTTATGCTATGATGAATATATAAGTAGTATGTTACATGTGAATATCTTTGCCTTGTGTTTAGTCTTAAGAGAAAAGTGTTTTTTTACTGTTAAATATAATGTTAGCTATATGTTTTAGTAGGTGCTCTTTATCACCTTGAGATAATATTCTTTTATTTCTAACTTGGTTAAGTTAGATTTGATCACACATGTATATTGAATTTTATAAATACTTTTCCTGAATTGTTAGATATCATATAATTTCTCTTCATTAGCCTATTGACAGGCCAGATCACATTGATTAATTTTCAAGTGTGAAAGCAGTCTTGAATATCTGGAATAAATTCTATTGGTCATGATGTGTAGTTATTTTAATACATTGCTGAATTCATTTTGCTGATATTGTTTTTTAGACTTTTGTGTCTAATTTCAATATAAAGCCCTGACTGGTTTGACTCAGTGAATAGAGTGTTGGCCTTCAGACTCAAGAGTCCCAGGTTTGATTCCAGTCAAGGGCATGTACCTTGGTTGCGAGCACATCCCCAGTGGGAAGTGTGTAAGAGGCAGCTGATTGATGTTTCTCTCCCATCAATGTTTCTAACTCTCTATCCCTCTTTCTTCCTTTCTGTAACAAATCAATAAAATAATTTTAAAATAATAATAATTTCATGATAGATATTGGTCTGTAGTTTTCTTTTCAGAATGATCTTTGCTAAGTTTCAATATCAGGGTAATACTAGCCTCCTTAAAGAAATTAGAAAGTATTTCCTCCAGTCTTATTTCTCAGAATATAGTCTAAACTTCTTTGTTTATTCATTTTTTGTTAATTGCTGAGTATAATTATTCAGTGAATAACCATAGGTCTGAAGATTTGTTTTTCTAGAGCTTTTAAAATTAAGTTTTCAATTTCTTAAGTAATTATATGTAGTATGATTCAAACTGCCTAGTTTATCTTGTTTGAATTTTGGTAGTTTGTGGTTTTCAAGAAATTGGTCCATTTCTTCTAAATATAAAATTTATGAGTATAAATAAAATTTAGAATTTTATTTTAATCTTTAAGATTCTGTGATTATATCTACTATTTCCATCTTTATATTTGTTATTTTTGTTACCTCTTGTTTTACTTTTTTATCTTTCTCCTATTGCAATAAGTTTATCAATTTTATTGATTTTCCATAATTTTTGTTGAATTTGTTGGAATGACATTAGTTAATAAAATTATATAGGTTTTAGGTATACAATTCTATAATACATCTTCTGTATATTGTATTGTGTGTACATTATGCTAAGGCAAGTCTCTTTCTGTCACCATTTACACACCCTTTATACTCTTTTACTTCCCAAACCCTCTTTTCCCTCTGTTAATCACCATATTATTGTCTGTGTTTATGAGTTTTTTTTGGTAAATCCTTCCCCTTTACCACCCACCCCCTCCCACCTTTTAAGCTACCAGTCCAGTCTGTTTTCTGTATCAATGAGTCTGTTTATTAAGTTCATTAGATTCCACATATAAGTAAAATCATATGGCATTTGTCTTTCTCTGACTGGTTTATTTCACTTAGCATAATACTCTCCAGCTTTATCCATGCAATTGAAAATGGTAAGATTTCCTTCATTTTTATAGCCAAATAGTATTCCACTGTGTAAATATACCATAGCTTTTTTAATCCACTCATCTACTGATGGGCAATTGGGTTGCTTTTGAATCTTGACCATTGTAAACAATACCACAATAGATATAGAGCTGCATATTAGTTATATTCTTTCAAATAGTGTTTGGAGTTTCTTCAGATATATTTCCCAGAAGTGGAATCACTGGGTCATTAAGACAGTTCCATTTTTAGGTTTTTGAGGTAACTCATTACTGCTTCACACAGTGGCTGAACCAGTATGCATTCCCATCAACAGTGTACAAAGGTTCCCTTTTCTCTACATCCTCACCAACATTGTTACTTTTTGATTTATTGATGACAGCTATTCTTCTAGGTGTGAGGTGATATCTCATTGTGGTTTTAATTAGCATCTCTCTGATGATTAGTGATATTGAGCATCTTTTCATATGTCTATTGACCATCTGTATGTCTTTTTTAGAGAAGTATCTATTCAGATCCTTTAACCATATTTTAATTGGACTGTTTTTGTTTTCATTTTTCTGGTATTGAGTTTTACAAGTTCTTTATAAATTCTTATCAGTGTATCATTGGTGAATATGTTCTCTCATTTAGTGGTTGTCTTTTTAATTTTGTTGATGCTTTCTTTTGCTATCCAAAAAAAAAAATTACTTTGATGTACTCCAATTTGTTTATATTTTGTTTCTCTTTTGCTATCGGAAATGTCTGAGATTTTACTGTCTATGTTTTCTTCTAGGACTTTTATGACTTCAAGTCTAACATTTAAGTCTTTAATCCATTTTTAGTTTATTCTTGTGTTTGGTGTTACAAGGTGTTATAGTTAAAATTTTTTGCACTTTTCTGTCTAATTTTCCCAATACCAGTTATTGAATGGACTAGTTTTAATTTACCTCCATTGTATGTTCTTGCCTTCTTTATCAAATATTAATTGATCATAACATATTGGTTTATTTTTGAGCTCAATATCCTGCTCCTTTGATCTGTAGGTAAGTCTGCTTTAATGCCAGTACCATGCTGTTTTTATTACTATGCCTTGTAGTTTAATTTGGCATCAAGTAGCATAATTTCTTTAACTTTTTCTCTTCTTTCTCAAGAGTTCAGTGACTATTCAGGTTCTTGGTGGATTTGTGTAAATCTTTGGAATATTTATCCTAATTCTGTGACATGCACCATTGATATATCGATAAGAATTGTGTCTTTTGATTGCTTTAGGTCAGATAAGAAGAAATAAAAGGCACCCAAATTAGAAAGGAAGAAAAAACTATCACTTTTACAGAAGACATGATATTATCTATATAGAGATAAACTTGAATATCTCACCAGAAAACTACTAGAGCTGGTAAATGAATTCAGCAAAGTAGGATAGAACATGAGTATTTAGAAATCAGTTGCAGTTTTATATACTAATAATGAACTATCAGAAAGGGAAACTAAGATAACAATCCCATTTGCAATAGCTTCACAAGGAAAAAAATACCTAGGAATACATTTAACCAATGATATAAAACACTTGTATTCAAAATATTGTAAGACACTGAAAGAAGAAATTGAAGAAGATACAAATAAATGGAAGCATATTCAATATTCATAAATAGGAATAATTAATGCCATTAAAATGTCCTCACACTATCAAATAATCAGCTTTTGATTAATTTCACCATTAGATTCCTATTTTTTGCTCTTTTAAAAAAATATATTTTATTGATTTTTTGCAGAGAGGAAGGGAGAGGGATAGAGAGTTAGAAACATTGATGAGAGAGAAACATCCATCAGCTGCCTCCTGCATGCCCCTCACTGAGGATGTGCCGCAACCAAGGTACATGCCCTTGACTGGAATCAAACCTGGGACCCTTCAGTCCACTGGCCGAAGCTCTATCCATTGAGCTAAACCGGTTTCGGCTCTTTTTTTAATTGAGGTATAATGGGTAGAACAGCTGTATAAATTAATGATTTAAATTTTGTATTCATTGCATAATGATCAGCATAATAAATCCAGTTAACATTTTTCACTGTACATAGTTACATTTTTTTTCTTTTGATAAGAACTTTTCAGATTCACTCTCATAGCTACTTTTACATATGTGAGAGTGTTATTAACTATAGAAACAATGTTGTACACTATATCCCCATGACTTGTTAATTTCATAACTGGAAATTTGTAACTGGCTCTTTTCACCTGTTTTACCTACCCTCTCATGCTAACCTCAGGCAACCACTGATCTTTTCTCTATATTCATGAGCTTCTGATTTTGTTTTTGTTTTTCATATTTCACATATGAGTGAAATTGTACAGTATTTATCTTTTTCTGTCTGAATTGTTTCACTTAGCATTCTTTTAAGGTACATCCATGTTCTCATAAATAAGATTTTTTATGGGTGAATAATATTCATATATGTATTTTTTCTTCTTTATTCATTAGTTCATTAATGGACATTTATGTTATTTCTAAGTCCTTGTTATTGTGAATAATGCTGCACATACACTATTAACTTAATGTTGTTGTTGTTTTTTACATGTCCAAAGGTGGAATTGCTGGATCATATGGTAGTATTTCCATTTTCAATTTTATTAGTTGCTTACTGCACATCTTTATTCTTTCCTGCCTTCTGTTTCAAGGTTCTTTTTCTATTTTTTTTCTAGTTTCATGAGGTATAAACTTAGATTACTGATTTGAGATATTTTCCTCTTTTCTAGTGGCAGCATTTGGTGCTCATTTCTTTCTCAGTACTGTTTTAACTACATTTCATATATTTTGATATGTTTTAATTGTCATTAAATTCTGTTTCCTATTTTGTATTTGAAAATTTGTATTTTATTCACATTATATTTGGAAGTTTGATATTTATTGGAGATTTTATCTTTTTTTCCTGTTACATATTTCTAGCTGATTATATTATAGCATAATATGAGAAAACATAGTATGATTTATTTCATTTTTTTTAAATTGAGAGTTGTTTTATGATACATGATTTGGCCAATCTTATTGAACATTCCAGTGTCCTGGGGGAAAAAAAAAGATTGTATTATGTTGTTTGGTGAAGTATTCTATATATTTAAATTAAATCTGGTGGCTTTCTTTTGTTATTTAATTATGCTGCATCCTTACTTGCTTTCTGTCTAGTATTTCTATCAATTATTTGGAACGGGATGTTGAAATATCTAACTCTAGTTGTAAATTTATCAACTTCTTTTGTTGGCTTTATTCATTGTTGTTTCATATGTTTTTGTGTTGTGCATATATGCACATATTGAATTATTCTTTTCCTGTTGCACTGTCCTTTTACTGTTCATAATGTGAGGTTTTTCAATCCAGTAAGTTTATGTCTTCTGAAGTTCTCTTTTTACCTAATATTAATAGGTCAATTTTTTTAAGAAATAATTTTATGGAATACTGTATCTCTTTTTACTTTAAATGCACATATGTTATTAGATTTAAAGTGATTTTTTTGGTAGGAATACATATTTTGAATAATATTTTTTAATACACTGTCAATTTCTGGTGCTAGTAGACCAATTGTTTTAATACAATTATTGATATTGAAGGCTTATTTTGTCATTTTATTACTTATTTTATATTTATTTCCTCTGTTTCTCACTTTTTTGTCTCTTTTTTCTCAAGAACTTATATATTTGTTGGTTGTTTGAACAATTTTTTAGGATTACATTTTAATTCATTTACAGTATTTTGATTATATCACTTAGTAGGTTTTCCTACTGCTTGTATTAGTTAGGTTCTCCAGAGAAATAGGACCAATTGGAGTGTGTGTGCAAGAGAGAGAGAGAGAGACACAGAGACAGAGACAGAGAGAGAGAGAGACTACAAAAAACATACAACTAAACATGATATTTAGTGGTGAAAGATTGAATGTATTTCACCTAAGATTGGAAACAGGGAAAGGGTGAGAGAGGTTTGCGAGTTTCAAACCTGCAGGGTAAGTTGGCAGGCTGGTGACTCAAGAAAGAGCTGATGTTGCAGCTTGAATTTGAAGGCTATCTGCCTGTCAAATTTCATCTCTTTTGAAGGGAAGATCAGTCTTTCTCTTAAGGTCTCTGATTGGCTGAAGCCCATCAACATTATGGAGGATTTTTATTTATTTATTTACTCAAAATCTACTGATTGTTAATCTCCTTTAAAATGCCTTCATAGCACCATCCAGATGCATTTGATTGCATATCTGGGTACCATGGTCCAGCCAAGTGGACTGATAAAATCAGCCATTACACTAGGCACTGCTACATTGCTCTGGGTATTAAAATTTGCACATTTACTTTGTCACACTGTATGGGTATCAATATTTATCACTTCGAGTAAAGAGTAGAAACATTACCTTACCTTCTCCACTTTTAATGTAATTATCTGAAATATCTCTTCTACATATTTTGAGTACCACACCATATTGTTTTATGACTTTTGCTCCTATTGTTATGCCCAGAGTTTGGGGTCCCCAATAATCAACCACTAAGGAGCCTTTTCTGATGCAAAAGCAAAGAGTCTTTATTCAGCCTCTTTCTGGTGCAGCAGTGAGATGAGAGAGTTAGCCGGGGCGGAACAATGAGTTATATGGGGTAGGATAATTGGGAGGACTTAGGAAAGTGACAAGGGTTACAGAGATTGGTCACTTGAATTAGGGTCTTTCTGTGGTTTAGCATAATTAGGACCCTCACTGTGTTCTTGGAGCTTCATTGGTCCATTCGGGTGGTGGTCAGGGAAGCTAGGACTTTGCTGGCACACCTGTGGCCACTCCCAGAAAAGGGAGGGGGTTTAGTCAAGGGGCCCAGCCCTATAGGACAAGATAGGAGGGAGTTCATTTCCTTTCATTCCCCCCTTGTCTTGGGACACACGTCTCAATCATGAGACGAGATGCATTTCTGCCTCTTCTTCTGTTGCTAGAGGCCGGTACTGGGCTTGTAAAACCGTGCATTCCTTGACAAATTGGACCAGTTTGTTAATAATACAAGGACCGAAAATTAACAGCATTAAGGGGATTATAAGGGGTCTGATGAGGGCAGAAATAAAGAGTAGTTAACCATGGGGACCAATTAAACAGTGATTCATACCAAGACTGAGACTGCTTCCTTTCTAGCCTACGCTTCTGATATCCCTCTCTTATGAGGGCCATGGATTCCTTGACAACTCTCAGGCAGTGAAGTCTGACACTGGGTCAGGTTCCCTGTGGTGGGTGTAACCCATGCTCCCTTAGTGGGGAGCACCAGGGGCCTAGTTGGCTGAGGCTGGGGAGCAGGAGCCATTGCCAATACCTTGTTGGGTCCTATTCCCACAGGGAGATGATAGTGAAGGGGAGTGTTTTGAACCCAGAGGGTAAATAATCCTCCCTGATCCCTATCCCCAGGTTTGGTTTTATCATAGAGGCGAATTCCCCAGGTTTTACCAGTGTCCCACCCCGTTGCTTTCTTTCCCCATTTTATGAAGGATATCCAAACAGGGTTGCCTGAAGTGGGTGAATGACCTGTGATATATCTCTGACAGGCCGGTGCTGCTGGCTGAGCCATGGTTATTAGGTCATCTGTTTTGGGAGGGGTCCACCAGCTCCTCCGCATGGGTCCTGGGTGCACCCCTGCGGAGTCCGTAAGTGCCCGGGACAGACATAGAAATAGTGGCCCCATGCGAAGCCAGGGTCCCATGTAAGGTGGATGAGGTCTAGCAAATCAAAGTAGAGGTCTGGGTATCAAGTGTTCTTAGGGTGGATCTGGGAGATCTGATTAAGTACTGTCCCGGAGCTGGTGTCTATGATCTGCCATGTAATATTATAGGGAGTGTGTGGGCTCCTGGTGGTAGGGGTGATCGCGAGTAAAGTTACCAACATCAGGCAGGTCGAGTGCGCTGCAGCTTGACCTTGAGCTGGTTGCACTGGTCCTGGTGGATGTTCTATTGCACGATGAAGTCCTCCTGGATTGCAGAGGAGTCAGCTGGGCGAGCAAGTGTGATGGACCCAGGTCATGACGCCGTCTACTTTGAGGGCGGTGAAGGTCGTCAGCACCATGATGTAGGGACCCTTCCAAATTGGCTCAAGGGTCTCCCAGCAATGTCTCTTAATGTAGACCCAGTCCCGGGCTTATGCTGATGAGGAGTCGGGGCTGGGCCAATTTCGTAGATGGCACGGAGGCGCAGCCAAATGCCCTTGTGCGCCCTCTGGAGCCTTCTCAAGGAAAGAAACAGTTCTAGACTTTCAAATTCTGCAAGAAATTAGGCTTTAAGGTTAGGGATAATAGGGGGTGGCCGATGGAACATGATTTCATAAGGAGTAAAACCCAGGGTGTAGGGGGAGTTCCTAACCCGGTTAAGGGCATACGGAAGGAGCGCCACCCAGTCCCTGCCAGTCTCCATGGTCACTTTGGTAAGGGTCACCTTTAGAGTTCTATTTATTCTTTCTACATGTCCTGAACTTTGGGGCCTATAAACACAATGTAATTTCTAATTTCTAATTTCTAATTTGCCCCAAATTTCTAATTTTGCCACTGCCTGCATTACCTGCGAGACAAAGGCTGATCCATTGTCCAACCCTATCACAGTGGGAAAACCGTACCTGGGCAAGATGTCTTCCAGCAGACCTCCCATTGTGCTCCAGGCTTGGTTCCTCTGAGCTGGGTTCCTTTTTCACTCGGCCTGGTCTTGCAGGTGGATACAACCTGCTCTATTCTGATGTCCTGTTGGTGGATCTTAATTCCGGTGTATTGGATTTAGTCCTTTCATTTGCGTGCCCCCAGGTGAGTAGACCGGTGCTTGCGTTCTAACATTGTAACCCCAAGCCAGTCCAGTAGTATGAGCTCCTTGTTTGGTGTGTACATGGACATGGGGAAGCCTCCTGATCCGCTGCAGCTCTTCCTGAGATACCCAGGCTGATCTTGCAAGACTGGGTCCCCGGGCTCTGGTAGTTGTAAGGCCATGGTAGGGACCAAGGTGAAGGCCGCTGCTTTGGCTGCCTGATCAGCCTTTTGGTTACCTCTTGCCACTGGGTCATCTGCCTTCTGGTGCCCTTGGCAGTGGGTAATGGCTAGCTTAGCAGGGAGTCACAAGGCCACAAGCAAGTCAGGAATTTCCTGTTTATTCTTTATTGTTCGTCCCTTTGCTGTCAATAGCCCTCTCTCCTGATAGATCGCCCCGTGAACATGAGCTGTAGCAAATGCATAACGGCTATCTGTGTAGATGTTAAGCCATTTCCCAGCCCCCAGTGTCAGTGCCTTGGTGAGTGCAATGAGTTCTGCTCACTGAGCTGACGTTCCAGGGGCAGAGCCTCCGCCCATACAGTATCCGTGTCGGTGACCAATGCTGCACCTGCATACCTGCACCCATCTTGCATGAAGCTGCTTCCATCCATGAACCAGGTGACCTCTGCATCAGGGAGGGGGCCGATCTGTCAAGTCCTTTCGAAGTCCATGTATCTGCTCCAGGATTCCCGCAGTCATGTAGCGGGGCATCTAGGTTGGGGTCAGGCAGCAGGGTAGCGGGGTTGAGGGCTGCACTTGGATGGAACCGTACTCTAGGGGGGCTGAAGCATCAAGCTTTGATAGTGGGTCATACGTGCATTGCTCATCCATCTATCAGGAGGCTGTTTTAGGATCCCCTCAATGACATTCAGGGTTGTGATCCAGATCTCCTGTCCTAGGGTCAGTTTGTCAGCATCCTTGAGAGCGTGGTTGCCGCAATGATTCTCAGGCACAGCGGCCAGCCAGCAGCTACTGGATCTAACTTCTTGGACAGGTATGCTACTGGGTGGCTCCAGGGGCCTAAAGCTTGAGTTAAAACCCCCTTTGCTATTCCTTTGTATTTGTCTACAAAGGTGAAAGGGCTTTATAATGTCCAGCAGGCCCAGGGCTGGAGCAGCTAGGACGGCCTTTTTTTAACTGGTTAAAAGCAGTCTCTTCTTTCTCAGTCCATTCAAGCACCCTCTCTTATTTGGTAGCTTCATATAGGGGCCTAGCAATTTCAGAAAAACCTAGAATCCAGAGGTGGCAGTAGCCAGCAGATCCCAGAAACTCCCTTACTTCTCTTCGGGAGGTGGGGGCAGGGATCTTCAGGACAGTTTCTTTTCTAGCATCTGATAACTGCCACTGTCTGCCCTCCAGGATGTATCCCAGGTAACTCACCCTCTCTTGGCATATTTGAGCTTTCTTTGCCGAGGCCCGATACCCTAAGGTCCCCAGGGTGGCCAACAGGTCTCTAGTCCCCTGCTCGCAGTCTTCGGCAGTATCGGCAGCAATCAAGATGTCATCTATGTACTGAAGGAGGGTGAGAGTGGGGTGCTCTCTCCTGTATTCACTGGGGTCTTCGTGCAGTGCCTTGTGGAAGATGGTAGACGAATTCTTGAACCCTTGGGGCAGTCATATCCAGGTTGGTTGTCCACTGTATCCCTCCTCCGGGGTCGTGCCATTCAAAGGCAAACAAGGGATTGGCTTTGAGACGCTAGCGGCAGGCTGAAGAAGGCATCCTTCAAGTCTAATACAGTATACCAGACTCTAGGGTGTCAAGGAACTTAGGAGAGTGTATGGGTTAGGAACAGTTGGATGCATATCCATGACTCTCTTATTTACTTCCCAGAGGTCCTGTACCAGTTGGTAGTCATTGGTATGAGGCTTTCTGAGCGGGAGGAAGCGGGGGAGGGGGTGTTCCAGGCAGATTGGCAGGGGACTAGTACCCCTAGACTTCGCAGTCTCCTGATGTGAGGCTGGATTCCCTTCTGGGCCTCCTGGGACATTGGATACTGCTTGACTCTTATTGGGCCTTCTCCAGGCTTTAGCTCCACCAGGATTGGGGCCCTGTGAGCAGCCAGTCCAATTCTCCCAGTCTCCGCCCAAGCTGTGGGGAATTCTTGTAGCCACCTGTCCACAGTGGTTTCTACTGGTAGCGCCCCCTGGTGGAGATGATATTCATCCTCCAGTCTTAGAGTCAGAACCTGCATGGTGTGGCCTTTACCATCGGTGACCTGGGGCCCCCCTTGTCTGAAAGTTATTTGGGCTCCAATCTTGGTTAGCAAGTCCCGTCCTAGTAGGGGGTAGGGGCATTCTGGTATTACCATAAATGAATGGGATACCCGGCCCGTTCCTAGATCTACTGTTCTTCCTTGCACCTAGGATTTCTTGTTGGCTAGCTCCCCCTGCGGTGTGCGGAGGACTGAATGTTGTGCTCCAGTGTCAACAGGAAGTCAACAGGGGTCCCCTCCACTCTAAGAGTTCGGGGAGGGGGTCCCAACCCCGACACCCCTAATAGCTCAGTTCTTCCAGCTCTAAGACTCACTCGGTCAGTCTTTCCTCCCTTCCCACCGGCCTTCTTTGGATATTCTCAGGCCCAATGCCCTATCTCCTTGCAATAAGCACACTGATTCTGCTGCAGCTTCTTTTTCCCGCCCCTGACGGTCCCCTTACCTTCTTCTTGGTCATATGCAAGCTGACGAAGGCGGCGGGTCCGTTCCTCAGGGGATTCTGTGGTAGTGGCTAGCAGGATCTTGGCCAGGTTTCTGGTCTGCTTGTCACTGGCAGCTGCCGTGGCGCAGGCTTGCCTATCTTCAGGAGATTCCCGGTTATTTTACACTTTCTCAGCCACTTCCAGCAAGTCCCAAAGACTATTTTCTCCGAATCTATCTACTTTCTGCAGTTTCTTTCTGATGTCTGCAGCTGACTGGTTTATAAAACTCATGACTACAGCTGCCTTATTCTCAGGGGCTTCTGGGTCCATGGAGGTGTAAGTGCAGTATGCCTCCATGATCTGTTCTAAGAAAGCAGCTAGAGACTCATCCCTTTCCTGCTGTATGTTCCCTACTTTGGTCAAATTGGTAGGCTTTCTAGCAGCCATGTGGAGACCCCCCATTAGAATCTGGCGGTAGACCCGGAGCCTCTCCTTACCTTCTGCCGTGTTGAAGTCCCATTCAGGTCTAGTCAGGGGAAAGGAGGTGTCTATCTGAGCCTGGTTGGTGCTAGGGTTCCTGTCCACGCCTGGGACTAGCTTCCAGGCCTCATTGAGGATCCTCTCCCTCTCCTCGGTGGTGAATAGGACCTGCAAAAGCTGCTGACAGGTAGGCTGATAGGTGAAAAGAGCAGAATCTAACAAATCAATAAGCCCTGCCAGCTTCTCAGAGAATTTAGGATTCTAAGCTTTCCAATTATAGAGATCACTAGTGGTGAAAGGCCAGTAGTGATGGGGCTGATTCCCCTCCCCCCTGTACTCTGACCAACCACCAGTGATGGTAGCGTATGGGCCTGACACTTTAGCACCAGCCATTTTCAGGGCTCGCAAGCAGGATACCAGGCTTCTCTGTGGCACTCTTATTAGCTTCAAGTGTTCAGGGTTCAGATAGGGATCTTTAAAACATGATACTGCAGTCCTTCTATAAGTACTTTGGCATAACTACCCTGTTATTTACTCTTCCTGGCTTACTGGCCTGTATTATTTGATTTCCTTACAACATTTCTCTTCTCTTTCTTATTATATACACAATCCTTTATTACATTTTCACTTCCAAATTAGCCTTTAAACCTTCTTTCTATGTCCTTTAAAAATGCATAACCATGTTTCAGACCTTCTACTCAATATTGCTTATTCTTTGAAACCTTAATCCTTTATGATTCCTAACAAGTAAACAGCCAGAATTTCTGAGCTTAAAGTTCCTTTGCTGAATATTCCACCACTTCCCAAGAAGTATCCAGTAATCCCACCCTGCCAGATTGGACAATGAGATTTTCTTTATGTGTATGGGAAGGGTTAAAAAGAAGAAAACGGGGCAGAAGATCCCCTGTGTTTTGTAGTAGCATAGTTCATATAAGCAAGAAAACAAGGACACCTGCAGAGCGGGTTGTAGCCAGCAAAATCAACAAAAATCTATCTCTCCCTGTTTCATGATTAACTGCCAACATCCTCCCTTCCGTTCCCCAGTCCCGTTGCTTGTCTCCCTTTCCTATTGTGAGTCAGAGGAAGACAATTTCTACAGAAGGGAGAAACAGAAACAATGGGAGTTTCAGAGAAAACTACAGACGACCGCTGTAGTACTGCTCCCCTTCGAAGCCTGAGGTCCAACCTGTGGAGAAAAATGACTCTTAATCAGCCTGGAAAGATAAGGGTGTGTAGGGAGATTTCTTGTGAACTGGAAGCCTGGATGGCCAACTGAAAGAAAAGATCTTTAATCCAGTTATAAATGCTAAAATAAAATAGCACATTAATAATAACTCCAGCCTTAGATGGCTCACGTTGGGCTATGATGTCACAGGCAGGGACAGGGCCTGTAAATCTCTCTGCTCTGCAGAGTTGTAAGCCCTGTCCCTGGAAGTCTCTAACCACCAAAAGAGACAAGAAAGCCATAAATAAAAATTCTTTGTTCTTTGAAATACCAAAAATTTTTGCTTAGGTCTTTAAAACTTAATATAGCAAATTCACCAATCAGAACAAAATGAAACCATTACTTATACAAAATTAGAGAGGAATTTTTATTAGCTAAATGGGCTGACTCCCTCTCTGAAAGAGAGCAAAAACTCAGAAAAAGAATTCCAGCAGCTGCTAAAAGACTTTTGCACTCTGTCACAGCAGGTCCATCCCAAATCAAGAGAAATAGAAAGAGATAATTCTCAACCAATGTCCACAGAATAAAACAGAGAAACAAAAGATACAGACAAAGGGCCCCCAAAAAGAGTCTTCCAACTCTGCGGAAACAAAACCAAAAACTGGACGATGGCCCTGCGCCAACCAATGGGAGCGACCCACTTTGTCCCAGAGGTTTGAGGGGATTCCACGACCCTCGTGAGGGGTTTCCATGTCCCTCCAGATGGAGGATCAGAGCATCCTCTGACTCCTCCCGCCCAAGGTCCACCAGTGCGTCCACTTAGACCATTTCGGCACTACAAACTTCAGAAGCGAGCTCTTGCACAGAACAGAAACAGACAACATGCAGACAGCGCTATCAGTCAGACTCTACGGATTGGGGTCCCTCGTGGGTATTGGGGATCCAGGATGGGCCCCCAAATGTTATGCCCAGAGTTCGGGGTCCCCAAAAATCAACCACCAGGGAGCCTTTTCTGATGCAAAAGCAAAGAGTCTTTATTCAAACCCGGGTTTGGCTCCCAGCCTCTTTCTAGCGCATCAGTGAGAGGAGAGAGCTAGCCAGGGCGGAACAATGAGTTATATGGGGTAGGATAATTGGGAGGGCTTAGGAAAGTGACGAGGGTTACAGAGATTGGTCACTTGAATTAGGGTCTATCTGTGGTTTAGTATAATTAGGACCCTCGCTGTGTTCCTGGAGCTTCATTGGTCCATTCAGGTGGGGGTCAGGGAAGCTAGGATATTGCTAGCACACCTGTGGCTACTCCCAGAAAAGGGAGGGGGTTTAGGCAGGGGGCCCAGCCCTATAGGACAAGATGGAGGGGAGTTCATTTCCTTTCACTATCAGCTAGTATTATTTAACACAGTAAGAAGGGTAGTCTATTCTATCTTTATGTTTACATTTATACATTTTAATGTAATTCTTTTCTTTTTTGAATCTATATTTCGGAATCATTTTCTTTTAGCTATTCTTTAAGAGCAGCTTTGCTAGCAACAAAATTATTGAGCTTTTCTTCCTCTGACAATATCTTACTTCATTTGAGCAGTTATACAATTTGTGGTGTACAGCTCTTTCTTTTTTAACACTAGAAATATGTTAAGCTATTTCTTATTTTACCTATGTGGTTTCAGATAAGAAATCTACTGTCATTTGATTGGTGTTTCCCTATAAGTTATACTCACTTTATCTCTGGATGCTTTAAGTATTTTATTTTTCCTTTAGTTTTTAAAATTTAATTATGATATATTTAATTATAACATAATTATGTTATATATAATTTTTTTTAACATATTTTATTGATTTTTTTACAGAGAGGAAGGGCGAGAGATAGAGAGCTAGAAACGACATCAATCAGCTGCCTCCTGCACACCCCCTACTGGGGATGTGCCCACAACCAAGATGTATGCCCTTGACCGGAATTGAACCCAGGTGTGGGAACCTCTTTCCATGTCCAGCATGGTTCAGGTTCCCAGTTCAGGGTTCGGGTTCTGAAGGAGGCCACATGCAAATGAAAAGAGAGACTAGAGAATATTAATTTGGCGATATCGGGGGACCAGGAGGGAGCCTTCCTCTAGTGGAAAGGACTACCACTTGCTCTGGCCTTTTTCTCCCTTTTATTAAGGCTTTTGGACACACCCCTAGCCTTTAAGCAGGAAATAACAGAAATTAACATGAAACAAATAGGTAGAGGCTGCTTTAGCTAACAATGTTTTGAACTAAACAGTGAGTAATTAGCTCTGACCTTTCAGAGCAATTAAGGTTGACCAACCTTCTGCTTTCCTGTTTACATCCATTTAGTGAGAACAACGTTTGGTTTCCGACACCCAGGACCTTTCGCAGCTCTATCCACTGAGCCAAACCGGTTCCGGCTAGTTTTTTTTGTTTGTCTTTTTTTGCGTGGTTTATCCTACTTGGTTTTCTTACAGCTTGGAACTTATAGATTATTTTTTCTTTTGCTAAATTTAGAAGAGGTTATATTTCTATAAAGGACCATATTTTTTGGAAATTTTTTTTAATCCCACCTGTTTTCCTCTCCTGGAAATTGAGTGATATAAATGTCCCACATGTCCCCTAACCCGTTTGGCTCAGTGGGTAGAGCATTGTCCTGCGGACTGAAAGGTCCCAGGTTCGATTCTGATCAAGGGTGTGTACCTTGGTTGGGGGCACATCCCCACTAGGAGGTGTGCAGGTGGCAGCTGATCAATGTTCTTCTCCCATCGCTGTTTCTGGCTCTCTATCCCTCTCCCTTCTTCTCTGTAAAAAAATCAATAAAATATATTAAATAAAAATAAATGTCCCACATGCACCTGAGTTTCTGGTTATTGTTTTCTTACTCTATTTTCTCTATTTTGTTCATTGGGCTAATTTATACTGTTTTCATCTTCAGGCTCACTAATTATTTCCTCTGACACCTCTATTGTGCTCTCCCACCCATCCAATTAATTATTTTTAAACAATTTGGTACTTATACTAACTAGAAGCCCAGTGCACGAAATTCGTGCATGGGGGGCCCTCAATCTGGCCTGCACCATCTGGCAGTCCAGGATCTCTTGCTCCTTAATGCCCATCTTCTTGCTGTCCCTTACTTCTCGGTTCACTGCTTCTTAGTGCTACCGTGAAGGCAAGAGAGGCTCTTGCCACCGCTGAGACCCTGGCTTCTGACTGAGCAGCTCTCCACCTGTGGGAGTGCACTGATTATAGGGAAAGATCTTGCACTGAGTGTCTGCCCCTGGTGGTCAGTGCACATCATTGCAACTGGTTGTTCTGCTATTTGGTCAATTTGCATATTAAGCTTTCATTATATAGGATTCTACAATTTTCTTTGCTTGTCCTTTATATCTGCTATTTTTGTTTAGACATTGTAATTTTTATTTACTTGAATCATGTTTGTATTTTCTTTTTGAAGTACTGTTATGGCCACTTTAAAATTCTACCCAGATAGGAGGGAGAATCCAAGATGGCGGCATAGGTAAACACCTACACTGCTGCCTCGCACAACAATTTCAAAACTACAACTAAAAGACAGAACGGACATCATCCAGAACCACAAGAAAGCTGGCTGAGTGTAAGTTCTACAACTAGAGGGAAAGAGAGGGGCTCACGGAAACCCAGAGGAGCTGCAAAAAGCTGAGGTGAGAGCGGGTGCCAGAGTACCTGGGTGGCTTTCTCTGGAGGGAGGGAAATGGAGACTCCCAACAGCATTGAACCCCTTATCCTACGACACTAAACCCCAGATCCAGCCAAAACTCATACAGGGTGAGTTTGGACTGTGAAAAGGGAGAAGTGCACGGAAATTTAGGGGAGTCACAAAAGATCAGAGGTTTGGTCGCGCACGACACTGCGGGGGAGGACAGACTGCTGATTGTGCCACTGGCTTTCGCGAGTGAGAGGGAGACAGACCCTCCCAACTGAGCCACTTCTGAGTCCACTAAGCCCCTGTTTCGGGCGAAACACTGAAGACCTAGACTCGTATGGTCCTGTTGCGCAGGGGAGCTGGAAAGGCAGCGGTCTAGAGGCACTGCGCGTGCGCACAGGGACCGCTCCAGCGATTACCAAGTCACGTGAGACTCAGGGGCCGTGGAGGGCGGGGCCGACTGGAAGGCAAGGTGGTCCCTGAAGCCCTGAGACTCCACCCATCCCAAGCTCAACAGAGGCTTCTGCGGCTTTGCGTCTGGTATCCTAAAGCTGAATTCAACACAGAAGTTTCCCCGGCACAGTGAAAATGCCGAGACAGGGGAAGGGATTACATACAAAAGAAATGGAGGGAAAAAAACGACTGGATATAGAGTTCAAAACCACGCTTATAAGGTTTTTCAAGAATATGCTAGAAAAGATGGATAAATTTAGTGAGACCCAAGAAGAGATGAAAAAGGACCAACTAGAGATGGAAAAGGTCCAACTAAAGATGAAAAAGGACCAACTAGAAATTAAACATACACTGACTGAAATAAAAAATATTATTCAGAGTCCTAACAGCAGACTAGAGAAAGGCAAGAATCAAGTCAAAAATTTGAAATATAAAGAAGGAGAAAACATTCAACTGGAAAAGCAAGAGAAAAGAATCCAAAAATGTGAACATAATGTAAGGAACTTCTGGGACAGCTTCAAGCATACCAACATCAGAATTGTGGGGGTGCCAGAAGAAGAGAGAGAGCAAGATATTGAAAACCTATTTAAAGAAATAATGACTGAAAACTTCTCACATCTGATAAAAGAAATAGACTTATAAGTCCAGGAAGCACACAGAACCCCATATAAAAGGAATCCAAAGAGGACCACACCAAGACACATCATAATTAAAATGCCAAGAGCAAAAGACAAAGAGAGAATATTAAAAGCAGCAAGAGAAAAACAGTTCATTACCTACAAGGGAGCACCCATAGGACTGTCAGCTGATTTCTCAACAGAAACGATGCAGGCCAGACGGGAGTGGCAAGAAATATTCAATGTGGTGAATAGCAAGAACCTACAACCAAGAATAATCTATCCAGCAAAGCTATCATTCAGAATTTAAGGGCAGATAAAGAGCTTCACAGAGAAGAGAAAGCTAAAGGAGTTCATCAACTCCAAACCAGTATTATATGAAATGCTGAAAGGTACTCTTTTAGAAGAGGAAGAAGAAAAAGGTAAAAGCCAAAAAATTATGAACAACAAATAAATATCTATCAACAAGTGAATCTAAAAATTAAGTGAATGAAAAATTTGATCAACAGAATAAACTGGTGAATATAATAGAATCAGGAGCACAGAAAGGGAGTAGACTGATAATTCTCAAGAGGACAAAAATCATAAAGCATCAAACAGTCTGTGACATTACAGCAGAAAGATTAAAGTTAGGTGAGGTAAATAAGTGATCAATCAAAGGACTTGTATGCATGCATATAAGCATAACCAATGATCACAGACACTGGGGGGTTGGGGTATGCCTGGGAGGGAGGGGGAACAATGGGGAGATATGTATAAAAATTAATAAAAATTAATTAACAAATTAAAAAAAATTCTACCCAGATAATTCTAATATTCTTGTCATCTCTCTGTTTGTGATCTTTTTTTCATTCAGTTTGAGTCATTTTTGTTTCTTGGAATGAATTCCTTTCCATTGATAACTGATAATTTTGTATATCATAAAATTGTACATCTTATTTAAATTTTCTATTTTAGAAGACTTTGCATGGCCTGCTTTGTTTGAAGAGATCTGTGGCACAAGGCTCTCACCACCCTGTCACATCTCTGTAGGAGTGGATATTTAGGTTCATTACTGCCTGGCAGAGATGAAAGCCACAGCTCCCCACTTGGCCTCTACCATCACCTTGCCAGGGGATGGGAACTGAGTTCCAGATGGTGAGAGTGGACAGCAGGGCTTTCCACTCTGCCTGGCTGGCAGGTGTGGAGTCTGTGGTCTGTCTCATGGTAGTGTTTCGCAGTAGCAGATTTGACTAGAAAAAAACAGGCTTTTCTTGGGGTTAATTTTGCCAACTTCTCTGGCATCTATTCTGGGATATTTGAGAAAAAAGAAAATCCAGAAAACTCTCCATTTTGTTATTCCTTGAGTCCAAAGTTTCTTAGCTCTTTTGCATGTGTCTCTCCACATTTAAGAGTTTTTCTATTCTTGTTTTATATTTAACTTCCAGGATTTTTTATTTGTAATTAGTTGTAATATAAACAATTTTTTTTTCTACTTCACCTCCCCAATCTGAAAGATGGCATTGGAAAAAAATGTTTATACATATTTCAGAAATTGAATCTAATGCTAAACCTGTATATGGTGAGCAGAAATTTAAATCTAAATGTAAACTGTATGATATAAATTTTTAGAAGAAAATATAAAAGAAAATCTTTGGACCTGCTATTGGGCAGAGAGAATTTAAACATGATATCAGATGCATTATCTAGAAAATTTAAATGTAAAATGTTGTACTTTATCAACATAAAAATATTTTCTTCTCTGTTAAAGGTACTGTGAAAAGAAAATAAAGATTAGAGAATCCAAGATAGCGGCATAGGTAAACACCTACACTGCTGCCTTGCACAACAATTTCAAAACTACAACTAAAAGACAGAACGGACATCATCCAGAACCACAGGAAAGCTGGCTGAGTGGAAATTCTACAACTAGAGGGAAAGAGAGGGGCTCACGGAGACCCAGAGGAGCTGCAAAAAGCTGAGGTACGGAGACACCCGCATGGAGAGAGCAAGTGCCAGAGAACCTGGCTGGCTTTCTCTGGCGGGAGGGAAACGGAGACTCTCAAAGGCATTGAACTCCTTATCCTATGACACT
Source organism: Lasiurus cinereus (assembly GCA_011751065.1). NCBI lineage: Eukaryota > Metazoa > Chordata > Mammalia > Chiroptera > Vespertilionidae > Lasiurus > Lasiurus cinereus. The sequence continues at coordinate 3,520,229 of JAAGEH010000041.1, read as the reverse complement.
AAACCCCAAATCCAGCAGAAACTCATACGGGGGGAGTTTGGACTGTGAAGGGGGAGAAGTGCACGGAAATTTAGGGGAGTTGCAAAAGATCAGAAGCTGGTGGTGCTCACAGTACTGCATGCAGAGGGACTGCTGATTGTGCCACTGGCTTTCGAGAGTGGGCAGGAGACAGACCCTCCCAACTGCGCCACTTCGGGTTCCGCTAAACCCCAGTTTCAGGCAAAACCCTGGGAACCCAGACTCATATGGTCCTGGACCGCAGGGGAGCGGAGGGGCAGCAGTCTAGAGGCACTGCTAGACCGCTCCAGTGATTACCCAGTCACGTGAGACTCAGGGGACATGGAGGGCGGGCCAACTGGAAGGCAAGGTGGTCCCTTAAGCCCTGAGACTCCACCCATCCCAAGCTCAACAGAGGCTTTTGCAGTTCCAACTCAGAAGTTCTCCCGGAATAGTGAAAATACCGAGACAAGGGAAGGGATCACAAACAAAAGAAATGGAGGAAAACAAACGACTGGATACAGAGTTCAAAATCATGCTTTTAAGGTTTTTCAAGAATATGCTAGAAAAGTTGGATAAAGTTGGCGAGATACAAGAGGAGATGAAAAAGGACAAACTAGAGATGAAAAAGGACCAACTAGAGATGCAAAAGGTTCAACTAGAAATGGAAATGGACCAACTAGAAATTAAACATACACTGACTGAAATAAAAAATATTATACAGAGTCCTAACAGCAGACTAGAGAAAGGCAAGAATCAAGTAAAAAAATGGAAATATAAAGAATCAGAAAACACTCAACTGGAAAAGCAAGAAGAGAAAAGAATCCAAAAATGTGAACATAATGTAAGGAGCCTCTGGAACAGCTTCAAGCGTACCAACATCAGAATTGTTGGGGTCCAGAAGAGAGAGAGCAAGATAACTGAAAACCTACTTAAAGAAATAATGACTGAAAACTTCCCACATCTGGTAAAAGAAATAGACTTACAAGTCCAGGAAGCACACAGAATCCCATATAAAGGGAATCCAAAGAGGACTACACCAAGACACATCATAATTATAATACCAAGAGCAAAAGACAAAGAAAGAATATTAAAAGCAGCCAGAGAAAAACAGTTCGTTACCTACAAGGGAGCACCCATAGGACTGTCAACTGATTTCTCAACAGAAATGATACAGGCCAGATGGGAGTGGCAAGAAATATTCAATGTGATGAATAGCAAGAACCTACAACCAAGAATAATCTATCCAGCAAAGCTATCCAGAATTGAAGGGCAGATAAAGAGCTTCACAGATAAGAGAAAGCTAAAGGAGTTCATCAACTCCAAACCAGTATTCTATGAAATGCTGAAAGGTACTCTTTTAGAAGAGGAAGAAGAAAAATGTAAAAGACAAAAAATTATGAATAACAAATACATATCTATCAACAAGTGAATCTAAAAATTAAGTGAATTAAAAATTTGATCAACAGAATAAACTGGTGAATATAATAGAATCAGGAGCACAGTAAGGGATCGGACTGATAATTCTCAGAGGGAAAGGAGTGAGGGGGGTGCAGGGAGAGACTGGACAAAAATCATACACCTATGGATAAGGTCAATGGGAGGGAGGTAAGGGTCGAGGGAAGGGTGGGAAATGGGTGGAGGGGAGCTATGGAGGGGAAAAAAGAGAAATAAATGTAATAATATGAATAATAATGATTTAATTTTAAAAAAGTAAAGATTAGCATTAGAATTAGACATAATATTTCCAAATATCATATATAACAAAGAACTTCTTTCTAAAATAAAAGTACATTCTGGAAACCCAAACCACACTCCTGACCAATTAAATTAGAATCTGTGGCCTTAGAAAATAAGCAAGTATATTTTTTCAAATTCCTTAGGTGATTTTAACCTGTAGACATGTTTAAACTCAAAATGGATAAAGGATTTAAATGAAAGTGGGGAAATCATAAAAATCTTAGAAGAATGTATATGCAGCAAAATGTCAGACATATGTCATAACAATGGTGTAGCATAAAATGCATGTACTACAATATAATACAAATTATTTTACAGCTAATTATAGGCACTATAATAAAATACAAAATAGAGAGAAAATAATTATAAACATTTTTTAATTTAAATTCTTTATTGTTTAAAGCACTAAATATGTGTCCTTATTCCTCCATTTATCTCACCCCAGTCATTTCCACTGCCCAGCACATGCCCTCATCCCCCTACTGTCCATTCATTATGCTTATATGGATGCATACATGTTATTTGGTTGAACTATCTCCCTCTTCCCCTGTTCTCCCTCTGAAGTTGGATGGTCTATTCCATGTTTCTATGTCTCTGGATCTATTTTCGTTCACTAGTTTATATTGTTGAATATAGTCCACAAATGAGTGAGATTATGTGACATTTATTTTTCTCTGACTGCCTTATATTGCTTAGCATAATGCTCTCCAGGCCCATCAATGTTGTTGCAAATGGTAAGAGTTCCTTGTTTTTTGTAACAGCATAGCATTCCATTGTGTAGATGTACCACAGGATTTTAACTTACTCATCTGCTGATGGTCACTTAGGCTGTTTCTAAATCTTAGCTATAGTAAATTGTACTGCTATGAACATAGAGGTGCATATATCCTTTCTGATTAGTGTTTCTGTCTTACTTATAGTTCCTAGAAGTAGGTTTACTGGGTCTAATTGGAGTTCCATTTTTACTTTTTTGAGGAAATTCCATACTGTTCTCCACAATGGCTGTACCATTCTGCATTCCCACCAGCAGTGCACAAGGGTTCCTTTTTCTCCACATCTTTGCCCACTCTTGTCATTTGTCAATTAGTTAATGATAGGTATTCTGACAGGTGTGATATGATACCTCATTGTTGTTTTGATTTATATCTCTTAGATGATTAGTGACTGATCATTTTTCATATGTCTCTTGGATTTCTGTATGTCCTCTTTCAAAAAGTGTCTATTTAGGTCCTTTGACAATTTTTTTTATTAGACTGTTTATCTTCCTTTTGCAATTGTATGTATTCCCTGTAAATTTTGGGTATTAAAACCTTATCGAAGACAACAATGGAAAATATTTTCTCCCATGCAGTGGGCTTTCTTGTTATTTTGTTGATGGCTTCTTTTTTGTACAGAAGCATTTTATTTTTATGTACTCCCATTTGTTTATTTTCTCCTTAGTTTCCATTGTCCTAGACGTTGTATTGGTAAAGATATTGTTATGACAGATGCCTGACATTGTGCTGCCTATGCATTCTTCTTAGATTTTTATGGTTTTCCCACTTATATTTAAATCCTTTATCCATTTTGAGTTTATTTTTGTGTATGGCATAAGTTGGTGGTCTAGTTTCATTTTTTTGCATATATCTGTCCTATTTTTCAAACACCATTTATTGAAGAGACTGTCTTACCTCCATTATTTGTTCTTGCCTCCTCTGTCAAATATTAATTCAGCATAATGGCTTGCATTGTTTTCTGGGTTCTCTGTTCTGTTCCATTGGTCTAAATGTCTTTTCTTATGCCAGTACCAAACAGTTTTGAGAACCGTGGCTTTGTAATATAGCTTGATATCTGGTATTGTGATCCCTCCAACTTGTTATTCTTTCTCCGGATAGCTGCAGCTATTTGGGGTCTTTTTTCATTCCATATGAATTTTTGAAGAATTTGTTCTAGGTCTATGAAATGTACCATTGGTATTTTAATGGGGAGTGCATTGAATTTATAGATTGCTTTGGGTAGTATGGACATTTTAATGTTGTTGATTCTATCAGTCCATGAACATGATATGTTCTTCCATTTGTTCATGATTTCCTCTATCTCTTTTTTCAACATCCTAAAGTTTTCTGAGTACAGGGTGTTTACCTACTTAGTTAAGTTTATTCCGAGGTATCTTATTTTTTAAAAATTAAATCTTTATTATTCAGATTATTACATTTGTTTCTTTTTACCCAGCTCCCAACCCTTCCTCTACCCTTACCTCCCTCCCATTACCTCATTCCATAGATGTATGATTTTTGTCCAGTCTCTCCCTGTACACCCCTCACCCCTTTCCCCCTGAGAATTATCAGTCAACTCACTTTCTGTGCTCCTGATTATATTATATTCACCAATTTATTCTGTTGATCAAATTTTTAATTCACTTAATTTTTAGATTCACTTGTTGATAGATATGTATTTGTTGTTCATAATTTTTTATCCTTTACCTTTTTCTTCTTCCTCTTCTAAAAAAGTACATTCTTGTCTTGTTCCTATTGTTTGGGGAAATTGTTTTAGTTTTTGCCCTTTGAGAATGATGTTGGCTGTACTTTTGCCATATACGGCTTTTATTATGTTGAGAAATGCTCCCTCTAGTCCCACTTTGCTGGGAATTTTTATCAGGAGAGAGTATTGGATTTTGTCAAATGCTTTTTCTAAATCAAATGATATGATTATGCAATTTTTATCTCTCAATTCTTTTATGTGATTATCACATTTATTGATTTGTGGATATTATACCAGCCTTGTATACAAGAATAAATATCATTTGGTCATGATGTATGATCGCTCTAATGTAAGGCTGAATCTAATTTGCTATAATTTTGTTGAGGATTTTAGCATCATGTTCATCAGGAATACTGGCCTATAATTCTCTTTCTTTGGAGTGTCTTTATCTGGTTTTGGGATTAGGGTGATACTGGCTTCATAGAGAGAGTATGGAAATGTACCTTCCTCTTCAGTTTTTTTGGAGTAGTGTGAGGGGGTAGGTTTTAGGTCTTGGGATATTTGGTAAAACTCCATTGTAAACCATCCAGCTCAAGGCTTTTGTTTGCTGGAAGTTTTTTGGTTACTGTTTCAATTTCATCAATAGTTATTAGCCTATTTAGGTATTTTATTCTTCATGAATAAGTTTTGGAAGCTTTTACTTTTCTAGGAATATGTCCTTTCACCTTGGTTGTTGGAACGGAGTTGTTCATAGTATTTTTTATAATCCTTTTTATGTCTGTGGTGCTGGTTGTTACTTCACCTCTTTTATTTCTGATTTTTTTAATTTGGGTCCTCTTTCTTTGCTTCTTGGTGAGCCTGGGTAGAGGTTCATCAATCTTGTTTATCCTTTCAAAGAAACAGCTCTTTGTTTCATTGATCTTTTGTATTGTTTTGTGTGGGGTTTTTTTTTTTTGTTTGTTTTTTGTCTCTGTGTTGTTTACTTCTGCTCTGATCTTTATTATTTTTTACTCTGGGATTTTCTTATTACTCTCTTTCATTCTTTTATTTGCAGAGAAAGATAATTTATTACCTTTTTTTTCTTGGAAAGTTATGAACTTCCCTCTCAGGATTGTTTTCAAAACGTCCAATAGGTTTTGTATTGTTGTGTTTTCATTGTCACTTGTTTACAGGGTGTTTTTTATTTTTTATTTAATCTCTTTGGTAACCCATTCATTGTTAAATAGCATGCTATTAAGTCTCCAAGTGTTTGATTTTTAAAAATGCTTTTATTTTAGTTGATTTCTAATTTGATTCCATTGTGACCTGAGAAGATGCTTGATATGACATCTTTCTTGAATTTGAAGAGGCTTTGTCTGTGTTCTATTATGTGGTTTATCTTTGAAAATGTCCAGTGTGCACTTGAGACGAATGTATATTCTGAAACTTGGGGTGAAATGTTATGAAGTTATCAATTAGTTCCATCTGACCTAGTGAGTCATTTCGAAGTTCTTTTTCTTTTCTGATTTTTTTAGAGGATTTATCCAGTGATGTCAGTGGAGCATTTAAGTCTCATACTATGATTTTATTTCTGTCTATATCTCTCTTGATATCTTCCATGAAAGATTTTTTTTAAGTATTTGGGTGCTCCTGTATCAGGTGCATATGTTTTCCAGATTTATATCTTTTTATTGAATTGCTCCCTTTAGTATTATGAAGTGGCCCTCCTTAACTCTTGTAATGGCCTTCAATTTGAGATACATTTTGTTAGATATAAAACCCCAGGTTTTTTTCCTCATTTCCATTTTCCACACACACAAAAATATCCTATCCTGTCAGTATCACTCTGTGTGAGTCCTTTGTACTGTGGTGGGTCTCTTATATACAGCAAATACATGAGTCATGTTTTCTTATCCATTGAGCTACCTTATGTCTTTTTATTGAAGCATTTAATGCATTCACTTTTAAGGTTATTGATAGATACTAGTTTATAGTCATTTTTATTCTTTATGCTTATGTTACTTCTTCCCCTTTTATTTCTTCTTTTTACAGTAGTCCTTTTAGCATTTCTTGCATTACTTACTGGCTTGGTGGTAACAAACTCTCTTAGCCCTTTTTTTCCTGTAAAGCTCCTGATTTCACCTTCAATTTAGAATGATGGCCTTCTTGAGTATAGTATTCTTGGATTCAGTTCCTTGCTTTGCATCACTTTGTATATTTCATTCCATCCCTTCTGGCCTGATATATTTCTGATGAGAAATTGGTTGATAGTTTTATGGGAGATGCCATGTAGGTGACTTTCTGTCTCCCTCTGTCAGCCTTTTAAGATACTTACTTTGTTGTTAATGTTTGCCAATTTAATTATGATGTGTTTTGTTGTCCATATTCTGGGATCATCTTGTTTGGGACTCTGTGCACTTCTTAGATTGTGTGGCTTTTTTTTTTTTTTTATCAACATCAGGGAAGTTTTCTATCATTATTTCTTCAAAGAGGTTTTCTCTTTCTTGCTTCACTTCCTCTCCTTCTGGCACCCTTGTTATGTGGATGTTGTTTTGTTTCATGTGGTCTCAAATCTCCCTTAGGCTCTCCTCTTGTTTTTGTTTGTTTGTTTGTTTGTTTTGTGTGTGTGTGTGTGTGTGTGTGTGTGTTTTAAGTTTTCTTTCCAGTTGCTGCTATGGTTTGGTGGTTTTTCTTCTTATCTTCTAACTTGCTGATGTATGGCTTAGCTTCTTCTAGTCTACTGTTAAAACTTTCCATCATACCTTTTATTGTTCATTATTTCCATTATCATTCTTCATTTCCTCTTGATTCTTCATTCCCTCTTTATTCTTACACTTGTTGAATTTGCCTTCCATCTTTTTCAGCATCCTTATAACTATTGTTTGAATTATTTCTCTGACAAATAGCTTGCCTCCATTTCCTTTCTAGTGATTCCTCCTTTTCTTTCAAAGGTGGTTGTTTCTTTGTCTCCCAATTTTTACTGTTCCTTTGTGATTATATGTTTTAGATTAAATTGGTATGCCACACATATTTTTTTAAATTTTCCTTATATAGTAGATGTTTTGTGGGACCCAGTGGTCCAACCTGTCAGTTCTTTTGGGCTGGGTAATCTAGGGATGCTCCCTACTTGGGATATTTGGGTTCTCTTGGTATAGTGGGCCTTGAGTATTATTGTCCTGTTTGTGGATGGAGTGTCCTCTAAGGGTGTCTGGTTATGTGACTTGCTCTCTACCATGTTGACTGAACAGCACAAAATACAACTCATCAAGACACAACACATAGCGAACAATATGTGAATGTTTTCACAACACCAATGACCCCAATTAAAGTGGCCACCAGAGAAAAGAGAGTTAGGAGAGAGAAAGAGAGCCAAAATGATATCAAGTAAAGAAAAAAAAAGGTAAGAGAGTAAAAAGAAGGAAGAGAAAAAAATATATATGGAGGGAGAAAACACCACATACCAAACAGATAAACCAAAAAATATACACAACAAACACCCAGAAAAAAGATATGGGGACATGATCTGTAGAAGAAGAGCTTGTGATGTCATGAAGCTTTATATTGGGGGACAATTTTTAATGAATGGTCATCTCATTCTTAATAAATGATATCCTAACTTTCATTGCAGTCTGCAGTCCTTGATTATGAGATTACTTATTGGATTGTTGAGGACTACTTTGTTATTCTTTTTCTGACACTTCAAAATTAACATGATAGAATTCATAAGATAATCTTTTAAAATTTAATTTGAATTTATTTCCTACTTTTTATTCTCAGACATAACACACACCTACATACTCCCACCTAGACACACTCAAGATTTATTTTTTATATATCAGACAATTTTTATTATTTTTTAAATATATTTTTATTGATTTCACAGAGGAAAAAAAGAGGGAGGAAAAGATAGAAACATCAATGATTAGAATTATTGATTGGATGCCTCCTGCATGTCCCTGCAACCAATAACCTGGGCATGTTCCCTGACTAGGAATTGAATTGTGACCTCCTGATTCATAGGCTAATGCTCAATCACTGAGCCAGACTGGCCGGTCTCACACAATTTAGTTGCAATTCATGGGGCAACTAACATCACTGTTTGTATAATTTTCATAATGATCAGTATTCCTTAGTGTTGTTTCTCAGAAGTCTTGAAGTTTTCAGCCAAATCAACATACTGTTGGATGTAAATACTTCCTTGATTCCCACTTTATTTTTAAAATAGAATAGTCAAAGAGATAACTGTAGAAATCATTTTCATGAACTTAAGATGATGTAATTCCCAAATTAAATCTGCTGTTTTTCTCTAAACTTTCTAAAAGATACAATAAAAATTCCTAGGCATTTCAGTTTTATTTTCTTCTGCCAGCTTCTATTAAATATATTTTTACTTTTTTTCACTCAGAAAAGATAAGCTGCTTCATCCTTATTTTTCTGTGCTCCAGGACAAACATTTTGGCTCTCCTATTCTTAGAGCACACAAACACACCAACACACACATATTCTCATTGCAATCCCCTCCTTCTACAGTCCTTCTATAATATCAACCCTGCAGTGCTTGCCTGTTCACAACTCCTCCTCAATGCTCATTTAATGAATGTCTTCAGCCCATCTCCTGGCTGCAATTGTGATTCATATTATGTCTTAATTTAAATTAATTTCTATCTCATGTATCTGTCATTGTAATCACCACAGTCTAAAACTAAAAATGCCATAGCTCATTCATAAGATATAAAACATGAAAAAATCATAAATCTGTATTTAAAGTGCAAATAATTTTGTAATTTTAATATATATTGAACTCAGTTGAAGATATTTCATTATGTGTATTATATTTATCAAAAACTGCATAAATGTATTTTGATGTCTATGCAGCCAAAACCTATGATTTCTAGATTACCTTTTACTATACTGTACATATGTACATAAATTTGTAAAGTAATTAAAAAATAAACCCAAAGATGTATTTTTAAAATATGCATAATAGTTATGGTGATGATTAATTCAGTTAATGTGATATCATTATTGAAATACTTGGGTGGTAATTATATTATTTTTAATAATTATATTTTATGGGATGGGCAAATTAGATGCTAACTGCCATTAAATAAAAGAAAAAAGATCAAAGAAAATTTAATAGGGAGAATATCTCATTTTATAAAATAAATAACATACTTGTCTAAGTTGTTTCATTAGGGAATTGTCTAGGAAAATCATAACTATAAAAGCACAGTGTTGGGCCAAGTATGTTCCTGCCCCTTAGGGCCCCATGAAACTCCTGCTGCAACTTTCTCAGTTTTTCTGGTCCCTCAACCCTGCAGGTGGCCATGATCGCCTCCAACCATTCCCAACCTTGAGCTTCTGGCACTGCCATGGAGTGTCAGCAAACATGATGAATGTTGGGATGCATCAAGAACCAAATAAAGACTGGACCTGAATAAAGCACCTGGACACAGAAAACTATGCATCATCTCCATTGCTTCCTTTCATAAAGATTGTGCATACCATGTATTTTTAGCATGAAGGGATGGGATGACTCTCCTTAATGTTCCACAGCTGCTCATTAGGCAGATCAGAAAGAGAAAAGCAAAATGAAATATCGGTTAAAACTACTGAGTAGGTGCTAGGAGTATTAGGTTTCAAGTCTTGCTTGTGAACCTTGAGAGTCCTTGATAACTTCCTTTCCTGTTGCAGTTGCTGGATTTCCCAGCCTCAGTGTTGGAACAAGAACACTGTTTCAACATCTTTGCAGCCCCAGTTGGAATCTGCAAAGCCTGGCGATCCTTGAAACCACAAAATCCCTTCAGAATCAATAACCAAAACATGTGCCTCTGTGTCAATACTCATGAAGCATGGAAGGGATGTGCAAATAGTCTATTAGGAAGTGAAAATTTGATTTGGTGGAAGTGTATGCTTGGTGGGGTTAAAATTATTTTACATAAAATTGGCCTCATGTGGTCCCCTTGTCATTATGTAATTCTATTTCACTTCAACCAAATTAAATGTATGTGGACAAGAGATCTGGAATTGCATGCAAATACATGTTTTGTAAAATAAAGTAAAGGGAGCCAGCTGCAAAGTTTCTATCTTTGGGTGGCCTACCGTGCAATATCTTTTACTCCAGGCATGGGTGTCTAGTTCAAGCGGCATTAATGTTCTTTCAGGCCCCTGGGTGCTGAAGGAAATGAGGCTTTTGTATCTTAAATAACTAATGCTAGCAAACATGAATACATTTAGATGTCAGTATTTTGACATATTTTTGGTCTATTATGGGTGAGTTTCTTTTCAGGTCCTTGAATTATAAAATGATCTAAATATATAAAAGCCTAAGAGACCAACTGACCAAACAATCAAGAGACCAGTCAACAGGTTGCTATGATGCACACTGACCACCAGGGGGCAGACACTCAATGCAGGATCTGTCTCCTGGTGGTCAGTTTGCTCCCACAGTGGGAGCACTGCTTAGCTGACCAACAGGTGTCAGATGCTGGGCTCACAGCTGGCAAGCACAGCTGCAGCTGCATGAGCCTCTCCAGCCTCTGCAGCATCACTAACAAGTAGTTGGAGGTAATCATGGCCCATCCCAGGCTCAGGGTCCTCCCTACACACCTGCCACCTCTCACACTACTACATCCCTCGGGGGATGTCGGACTTTCAGTTTTGGCCCAATCCCAACATCCTCCAAGAGGTCCTGGATTGTGAGAGGGCACAGGTACCCCATTGGTGCACAATTCCATGCACCAAGCCTCTAGTAAGGTAATACTGATTTGAGAACTGCTTCTTTCAAAGAAATTACATCACATTCCAGAAAAACAGTTCTTGAGACTTGTATTTCTCCTACAGTAATTACTGTGGTAACTATTTCATTTTAGTCTAAGTTTCTTTTTAGTAAAGTATCAGTGATAATATTGATTTGGTTGCTGGCAGAAATGTGTAATTCTATTTAAGTTTGTTAATATGTAATTTTGGAATAGCTTTGGCTCCTTTCATGTTTTAGTGCTTATATTTCTTTGAATGCATGATATTTAAATAACTCCTGGTGGTGAAAGCATAATATGACTACAGCCCCATCCATCCATGTTAGCCCTGAGAGGGACTGGATCACCGCTGATCACCTGGGGAGCGGCGGAGCCTGAACAGCCGCGATGCTGATTATGTGGTTTGCTGAGAGTAGGGAGGCAAAGACATTAGCTGTGGGTTTCCAAAATAAGTTGTCTATGGTCAGCACTTATGATTCCAACCAGCCTCTGCTGCCAATGTTTGAGATGTCATGGGCCCGTGCCCACACTCAGCTGGTCTGTGCCAGAGTTCTGTAGTACCATTTGTGGTCTAGGCACATTTCTGTAGGAAGATGTGACTCTCTGCATACATTTTCATTACAATGGGTAGTAGAGTAATAGATCTACTTCTTATTATAACAACTATTTTTATGAAACCTCTCCAATAAAATTTTATAGCATAAAATGCCCACACATAATCAGATTTCAATTCTGTAAGTTTTCCCCAAGAATGCAGTTCAGTTTCCTAAATCATGTGATGTTAAAGGAAGAAAAGGAAATAAGTGCATGGTAGGGCCCCAGGAGGGTGGCTTACTTGGTTGGAACACCATTCCCTATGCCAGAAAAGTTGTGGGTTTGATCCCTGGTTAGGACACAAACCTTCGATCCCAGTTGGGGCACCCATGGAAAGCAACTAATCGATATTTCTCTCTTATATCCATGTTTCTTCTCCCTCACATCTCTCTATCAAATCAATAAACATATTTTGGGTGAGGATTTTTTTTTAGAAGTCCATGTGGTGCGCAGTTGACACATAATTAACTAATGATAACGTGTTAGATAAATTGTCACAGCCTGAGATGATCATAGGTCACCTTTATTTTATCCTGACCTTGAATTCAATATGGTTTCTGGTCCTCAAACTCACCAAAGGGAAATGCTTTTAAATATTTGCATGCTTGTGTTTGGTAAATGTTATGTACCAAAAACATTTAAAAAATATTATCTACATTTTTGGCAATACAGTTTTTCACCAGGAGATAAAGTCAGTACTTTGGAAATGTTTAAGTTTTCACTGAAATGTTGTGCTTCATCTAATCTTGGTAAACTAGCTATGAAAGTCAAGCATTATCATTTTTCCTACAGACAAGTCACAAATTATTTAATCCAACTTCTTAATGAAGACCTGCTTATAGCTAACTACCACAGAGGGTGAAGGGACCATAGGTAAATTGAGCTAACTCCTCTCTGCTAGATTTCACTGATGTTTTCCCTTTGCCATACAGTCCTCACTGCTGGAGCCCACTTTAGAGGAAACTAAGCTTCTCCCAGTGGCCACGCACACTGTGTTCCCCTGAGTTAGCTTTGCAATACATTTGAACCAAGGGGCTTTACTCTCCATAGATGCGACCAGAAGATAATTCTTTACAAAGGTGGGGTCTGTTCATTGGTTGGTCATATGTCAATTGATACTGCTAGGCTAGAACTAAGTGGATTGCATTTAGCAACTCTCATTAATGAACAGCTAATGAGATTTGGTTTGAAAAAGCCTAAGCCTTCTGTCTTGAATTCTATCTATCTATCTATCTATCTATCTATCTATCTATCTATCTATCT